>CM041534.1:1295948-1993448 GCA_023238725.1 Scortum barcoo | reverse complement strand
AGACCAACACCTCAACAAGTGAGGGGTCTGCATCTTTCCCATCCATTAGTGCCTACGCCACAGGCTCATCATGATGCTATAAATGTTGCTGCAAGAAACACACTTCATAGTCTCTACAGCACTGCTGTGGTTTGTGATTTATTTTCACAAATGAAAATGTTCCCAGAGACATCCCACCCTGAGTGACACATGGATAAATGTTCCATTCATTTTGTCAAAAGGAACTTACACGTGTCTCACTGTCTTAAGTTTAAATGAAAGATCAAAATTTTGTGTCGACTACAGATATTTCTACTTGTATATGGCCACGTGCTTCATCTATGGGCCTTTAAAAACTTTTTTTTCATTTTTAAATTTTTTTGTTTATTTATTTTATGTCTTTCCATCATCTGCCTGTAGGAGCAGCAATGAGACAATGAAACGGACAAGGGAAAGAAAATGAGATTTGTGCTGTGTTTTCCAACTGAATATTTTGGTTTTCCTTGGTCTTTCTTTTTAAGGCTTGTTTCATATCTGTTCTGAACATATTTTATCATTTTATATACACTCTATCTACACCTTGAAAATGGGTAGTTTGCAGCACAAGAATATGAACACTTTTGTGGCAGGGACTTTCAACAGGTTTTAAAATGAATCACACATCAACTCAACATATGACTTTACCCAAAATAGCAGCAGTCAGGATTTGAGGGAGAATCTCATCACACAGAGTGTCACCTCATTACATGTCTTTCTGTCCGACAGTGTTTCTATTCTCCACAAACGAACTATCTGTGTGCTTCAACCGGATAGAGCAGTCCAAACTGTCATAACACTGCATCGAAATACCTCATTAAAACACATTCAAGACATATCAGACAACACCAGAAATCACACCAAGAAAGTATTATTTTTCAGAAAATGTCCACCTTCCAAGATTACCTTTGCATTGATTAGGTTTCCATTTACTTGGGCTTTATTGAAAATGTGTCTTTTATTTTAAAAAATCCTGCACAAGTCTGTCAGAAGGCAGAGGAAGAAAAGCAGGATTTAAATCAGGCAAAAAAAAGAAAAAAAAAACAGAGCTAGGACTGTTCACAGACGATCGACAGACGCTCCGGCCAATGCCAGCAGAGCAGAGACTTCCCTCCCCTCCTCTTCCCCCAGTCTTGCAGAGTGCTGGTCCCTCTGTGTGCTGTAGTACGTGGAAGAGAGGGAGATCGAACACTGCGCGAGGAGCCAGCCTCTGTGTGTGCCGCCAACTACTACTTGCACTGGATTTAAAGCATCTTCAGGTCAACCCGCAAGTAGGGTTGAAAAGCTATCCAAACTGACATTCAGGAGGAAGGCAGAGAAAGGAAAAAAATAGCAAAGTGTGCAGCTCTCTGAGACGCTGTTGTGGGAAGATACAAAAAGAGCATCTATAAAACAAACGAGCAGATCAGAATCAGCAGTGCTTAGGAAGCATGTATAACTCGGTATGTTTCATCATCCTGTCATGGGTGTTTGCTGTGCTTGTGTTCCCAGGTAAGACTTCTTCTATTCCCCTGTTTCAGTTCTTTGTATGTCTGTGTTTACATCCTTCTGTCTTCTTGTCTGTGGCTCCTCAGCTCTTGTTGTGGTGCACTGTTGAGATACAGCCTGATATTCTCTGTGTAATCATCAGTGTAACTCTGTGAGGCTTGCTGGGACATCCAAAGATGAGAAGTTAATTTTAAGTTTGTGAGAGGAGCTTTCTGTGTCAGTTCAGTCCTGCCAAGGATTCTCCTACGAGGAATAAGAAAAAAGTTCCCTCCACCTCACACACTTGTCAGTTTGTCTTTAGGAAGAAAAAACTAAGCCTCAGTGTCAAAGATTTCCTGCAGGAGAGACCAAATCACTCTCACTTTTAGTGAATGAACATTTCAAAGACAGCTACAGCACCTTCTGTTTCTCTAAAACTCATCAATAAAATCACTATTTGCTGGGATTAGGCAGTTCCAATAGATTTTACATAAATGTCTAATCCCAGCATTGTCCTTTCACCTTTAATCTCCAAGTTCACACACAGAGGACATTTCCCACAGGTAAACCTGGTCACGATGAGTAAAAACAGCTTCCCAGTGGTGTCACAGGGGAGCCCAGTGTCCTGAAATTATGTTAAAAGAGCCTGGCATCTGAAAATGCAAATATGTGCCCAAAGCACCTGAAGTGAGAGAAATATGCTTTCTCCCCTCAAAGGGATTATGTGATGGAGATTACGTGAAGGAGTCTGACAGGGAAATAATGTTATGCATGGGCACGTGTATGTGGTTTTTATTCTACCAACTCAGGTTACACGTCATGCAAACAAGTGAGTGTTCTGTGAGTCTTTCTTTAACCTCAGCCATTAAATACATATGTTGTCAACAGGTAAATTAGTGACAAAGTGCTTAAAGATGGCATGCACATTTCATTACCATCATATAATTTAGTGAGAGTTTGTATAGTCACAAAACAGCAGTGTTGCACAGGCTTGAATGCTTTCCACTTTGGCTCCATTCGATCTATGGCCGTTGTATCGCCCATAAATGACTGAGTAGTTTCAGGCTAGATGGAGTAAGACAGATTGGCTCTGGTCACTGATAGTTGTTGCAGCACTGATGAATCTGGCTGGGCTGTATTATAGTTAAATCAGGCAAAGATCAATGGCTTTCTTCCTTGTCACCTATCAATCTGACATAAGTGTTATGTGTCTATCAGGCAGCAGAGGCGTTACTGAGCCTGTGGAGAGCACTTACCACACTGTGAGGGTGGCGTATGTCGGAGGTGTACTTACTCAGGTCAAATTGGAGGACTTGCAAATACACATATACAGTATTGAGGTTGTTACTGAGAAACAACCCTCCCAAAAAAAAAACTAACTAAAAAAAAGGTAAAAAATGACTTTCTTTAGCATTCCTTTAGAGCAGTAATTACACTACTCTTAAAGGTAACTTATTTAAAATAACTGTCACTGTGTCCTGACAGTAGAACATGAGACAGATAATCTGTGATAAAATCAGACTCCTCTGGCTCCACCTGCTGCCTCTAACCTCATTGGACAAGAATCCACCACACCTGAATGAAAACAACCAATCAGAACAGAGTATCTGACAGAGCTTCAATCACTGCTCCTGTACAGACTCTGCTCCACTGTACATGAGCTCACTCAGAGTGGAGGATAAACAACAAGCAAACAACCGATGTTCGGTTGAGTAAACAACAGTTTACATGAAACTTAAGTCAACAGAAAAAGAGTGATGGAGAAAAACAAGTTAAAAAGAAAGACTGAGACTGAGCAAAGTCGAGGGGGAGGGGCTTTTGAGGTGAGTTGGTGTGAATCATAGTAAGAGGAGCAGAGAGCTCACACAAGATAAGAGCACTTGTTCATAATGTTATCAACTTGTGCTTTAATAAATTCAACAATTTAATCACGGTATGTTCAACATTTTGTTGTTCCGGATGACTCATGTTTAACATGGAGTCTGCGATTCTGGAGAGTTCTGGTCAATCTGAACTGCACTGAGGAAACACAAGCATTTTCAGCTTACTTGTCGTCTTGCGGACAGACCTGACACAGCATGAATTAATTTTTTACAAGGATTGGATATATTTTAATTTTCTTGTGGTCAGCTTTAAAGCAGTTGAGTAGGCCTACCCAATGAAACAAAAATCAATAAAGACAGTTAAATAATGTAGAAGACCCTTTTTTATTTTAGTTAAAATGCAAAACCATGTTTACATTAAAGCATGTCTGTGTTATCACAATATCACTACAAACGTTTTACACTTGCTTGATGAGTTTTTGCTGATAAAGACTTTATGTGACAAATAGGCGATGAAGACACATTTGTGGATAAATAATGATGAGGAGAGTATTATGTGACAGAGCAGCTGTTTGGTCAAATTATACTGCAAAACAACATAAAACTGAGTTTAAATACACTGAAGTTAAGCAGCAAAGAACTGTGTCTGAATTATCTCCAGCACAACTTTCTCCTGAGCTGCCAAACACTGCTGCATCCACAGGGAAGACTCTCCAGCATAAATAAAGACACCTGCTATTGGCAGCTCTCAGTCATCATCTTGCTCCACAAAGGAAGAGATATGATCTCATAGAAGCTGAAACAACCTGCCCAATAGGGACAATGTCTGGACAGCCAAGCTCTTTCCATTTTTTGGAACCTTGTGCTCAGTAGATAGTTTATTAGCTCACTTCAGCTGAGGGAAATGCACCTAATTTGCTCTGTACTTGGTGCAACATTTCTACAACTGGGTTAAAATTCCCTTGATTGTGGAATCTAACAATGCCAAATGATCACTATCAGCCCAAATAATTACAGTCAAATAATAACATTACAACAGGCCTAGCTGTTTGTTGGCTGTAACTTAAAAAAGAAATAGCATGAAACAGAATATGAAGGCAGGGTATGAAATATGTTGATATTGCATGTTTTGACATTAGCTCTTTCAGTCTCCTCAGTCTCATGCGCTGCCCAAGGTGAAGCTCCTGCAGTATGTGCATACCAAACTGTTTGTGCACTCAGCGTGTTACTAATGTATGTGCAATTTCCTACCTGTACTGCATGCATTCATTCATTATGTTGTGTTTTGTGAACACACACATGGGAGAATGTTGAATGACACTGTATTAAGCATTATCCAAGTGTATACCAATTGCAATTGCTATTTTGTCCGATTCACTGCTGCATCAACACCAATTAGCTGTAAAGATACCTACAAAATAATAGTTTAAACCAAAGTGTATCATTGGTTTGTTTGTCCATGTTGTCACTTATCAAAAGGACATATGTCTAAGGACATATAGTGGCATTTTTGTTGTGGGGACACAACAAAGTTTGGTTAAACTGTCTCTCCAGCCTTGCAGAACACAGTATTGACAGAGGAATTGGTTAGGTCTGGTATTGTCACTTCGATTGAGAGTGTTGGCAATGGAGAGACCTGGAAACCCAAAGGAGTTAAGGAGGAAATACACAGGATGTAGGGCAGAAGTGAAATACCAGGTGAAGAAAGGAGATATAAGCCGTATCTGCCTTCCATCATGATGGGAATCATGGGATCACTGCATAATAAGATAGATGAGCTAGCAGCCATGGTGAAGAGTCAGATGGAGTACTGTGAGAGCATTGTACCGTGTCTCATGGGCACAACACATCCCTGACTCCAGCATGTCTGTATATGGCTTTCAGACTGTACAGAAGGACAGGGGATGTTTCTTTACATTCCTTGCAGAGACTGCAGACGCAGCACCCAAATACCTTCATCATGATATCTGGAGACTTGAATTGCATCAGTCAGGCTGTGACTCATGTCCAACCAGATGAAATAAAACATTGGAACTGCCCTCCCTCTACTTGGAAGATCTGATCAGAATCTGCAGCACTTTCTGCCTCTGTAGCCTAAAGTCCAACAACAGCCTGGGCGTGAGACCGATGAGGCTCTGCAGGCATGCTTTGAAACAGCAGACTTAGATTTGCTCTGTAATTCAAATGGAGACAATGACAATAACATGATTGTATAACAGGGTACTCAACTTCTGTGTGGATAATATTGTCCCAACAAAGACTGTGCACTGTTGTCCTCACAGCAAACCCTGAGTCAGCCAAAGGTGGGAATGAGACACCACCCTCCTGCTGCATCATGCCTATGCTTACCTGGACAGCTTGGGTAGTATAGTGAGAGTCACATTTCTCAAATACGTTCAACACCATTTGGCTTGACCTGCTGAAGAACAAGCTGATGGGGACACGGGTAAATGCTGCTGTCCTGAATTGTGGACTATGTGACTAGTCAGCTAAGTATGTTGAGACTGCAGGGCGGGTGCCTGACATAGTTGTGCACGACACATGAGCCCCACAGGGGTGGATGTAAACACTGTGCAGGACTACAAGTACCATTCAGTACTGTTTTATCCTCCTCATTTAAACTGTGTCCTTCTCTCTGCATTACTGTCTCTTAGTGGATTAGTCATTACAACTCTCTGACTCACTGGACATAATGGGACATAATATGAAATAATGGTACATTATGTGCAATATCATGAGATCATCATGACCATCCCTAAATAACTATATCTATATGCCACTTCTCATACCCATCTATATGCAGCCCACCCAGAATGATCCTCACTGCTAACCAGATCATATTTTTGGCACTGTGTATATCATATCATTAGCAGCTTATTGGTATTTTATATCTTTGCTCTGGATTTGCTTTCCTACATTGTACTTGCTGCACAAAAATCTTATTTAACAACAATATGCTTAAGGTTCAATTAGGTTTAGGAAAAGATTATGATTTGGGTTAAAATTACAACTTTCTTAAGGTTAGGAGACCATGGTTGTCATGGTTACAATAATAAACATGAGGTTCAGTTAAGAGAACTATTGTGGTTTTACTTGAGGTTTTACTTGAATAAAAGTAAAAATGTTAAATGTTGGAAATGAGAGATTGTCTTTCTGATTTTCTATGTGGATTTGTCACTCTATAATAACACAACCTAACTTTCCCATGTTATAATTTTATGGTCACTAGAGGCCTTTGTCATGTCAAGTACAAACATTAAAACATATTTTGTTTCAGAGCACTTGCCAAAGAGAGACTCTATTCAGTGTTTCCACTAACACTGTATGAGGGGGGCGCCCCGACCCCCAACGGCACCCCCTTTCAGGTCAAGTTAGTCGTTGAAATTGCTCTGTGTATGTTTGTGCTCGCACTTCCCCACTCCGAGGACCTACTTTTACCCAGGGAAGGTTTTTGCTGAATGTGCATGTTCTTTTTCCGTGTTACCCTGCTTCACATTCATACACATTCTGTACATACCTTCCCACCTGGGAGCTGTCCAGTACAGTTTGTCTCAAATCTACTGACTGAGCAGCTGCCTTGCTCAAGGGTACCTTGATAATCGCTATTGAAAGAGAAGAGAGTGTTGGGAGAGACAGCCACTTTGAAGTTCTTGTCATGAGGTTGTTTACAGAGTGTGTCTGTGTGTGTATGTGTGTGTGTGTGTGTGTTGGGAAGGTACAAAGAAGAGCTGAGTGCAAACATTTTCCTATGAAAGTGAGTTGAACAATGCAGGTCAGGGGGTGTGCTGGCTGGCTGAATGACGTGCCTCGCTGAAACATACATAGTGCTGTTGTCTTTGTTTATCTTTTATTTATTGGAATTAATTGGACTGTCACTCTGACTGTACTTTGAGCCTGTAAAAGCTTTTCCTTCGTTTTCAGTGTCAACAGCGAATAGAGGAAAATCACACTATGCATTCTGAATTCCACAATGCTCATTTGCATCAACAAATTAAGCTGTCCAGGAAGATATGTGAAAAAATACCAAGTTTAGATGTTTAAATTATTTCCCTTTTCTGCCTTGTACAAGAAGGAGTCTATCTATCTTTAGTGAGTTAGTACATTCCTAAGTGAGCATGTCTACAGAAAAGCACTGTTAGACCTTCTCTTTTCCATTAAACTGGGCAAAGTGTTATTATGAGGATAGTTGATGATCCCTGACCAGTAGCTTGCTGATGTCAGTCCAATTTATAAGAATTGCTGAGTATTGTGTGTATCCCCTTTGATACCAAGTACCTTGGAAGAGCCACACATTTCTAAAAAATGTCACATTAAACGGCTTTATCAGCTCATTTGTATTAAATTTAGCACTATTAAACAGCACAATTTCATTTTTGCCTTTAAGCAGCTTTAACAGTGAACACCTAAACACTGTTAGATTTTGGCTGTGACAAATGAAACTATTAATCATGTGCAACTACAAAAATGGTTATGAGAAGTACAGGATACACAAGTATCCACTTGTACAATACACACATACACACTCAGATCATGTTTGTGAACTTGTAGTATCATACATTTCTGCCTATGCTGTTCAATATGATGTATTACATTAGTGAGCAGCACTTTGTCTCTGTAAGCGGCTGTAGTTAAAGAAGGACTCTGGAAACATGGTTGTATTAAAACAGACAAAAGTAACACTGGTGTGTTTAGAATCTTCATTGGGATTTATAACAATCAGCAAAGTCTTACAGCGCAGTTATCCTTCAAAGTACTTCCTTCAAACTGCTGCTTGGGGCAAACTCTTTTCCACACTCTAATTCCTCCTCAATACATGATGCATCCCTCGAGGCTGCGTATTTATCAAACTGATAGTGACACAAGATAAAGTTGTGGCCAAAACCCCCTCAACTTTTCTGATCTGTGTGTGAGTCACAAGGTATAGCCTCCTCAGCTTCAGCTGATTGGGCCATTTATCATAATGACATGCCTACAGCCGCCTATAGACAACATCACTGCTCGTTTCTGCCCATTGATCCCACTCAAAATGATGGATTGCAATTATCAGTGAGTCAAATTGGTTGTGAAAATGACGCTTCAGTTTATTAGTTGTTGATGATCAGTGTGTATCCGCTTCTACTTAATATTTATGCCATCAAATGTCACTTAGCCTAAATTGTGATTGTAAATCATGCTATCCGTAGTGCCCTTGATCTCACAGAGGAGCCCAGGGAGCCTTGTGTGAAAACAGTTGGAAGTGCAGCACAGTTAAAGTTATTTTTGCTGTTGTTGTTTTCACTGAAATGTATGATACGTCAAATTTTATGGCCTCATATTACTCACAGTTGACACAACTTATGTCTGTAAAGGAGATGGAGAGTGTGACAATTTATCACCTTGACATTTTTCAGGGGGTTCACATCAGTCATGCAGCTCTATGACACGTTCATATTTTGTCAGTATAAGTGAAGTAAGGCTCTTCAAACTCTGGAAATATATCAAAGGTGCTAAGCAGTTTTAGCTGTTAACCCCAATGAAAGTCAGCGCTGCATGCAGTATTTATGTCAGTGTTGTTCCTGACATGCAGTGAAGCATACCTGCACTTGTCATCGTCAAATATATTATGTAAATCATTTATTTAAATAAAGTATACACCTATATATTTTGCCATATAAACTGAACATGAAACATGAGATGTGAATTTAAGCCCTAAATCCCAATCTATTTGTAGTTCATGCCTGCAGCTTTCAAAAAAATCCCAGAAATACAAATGAAAAGATTCTTAAAATGTTGCTCCAAAACCAGTATCCAAGTGGGATACACATCATTTACTTGGGATTTGGGACACTGGGGTATTGTCTCAAAAGCTTTACAATGGAACAATCATTGACAGTGAGTCACTACTTACACCCTGCCACGGCATTTTAACAATAGTGAACACAGGCTAACATTCATTGGAGGGAACACATTTGTGAGGGCACTGTCTCTTGGCGTCAGTGAACAATCCCCAGCGAGTATTCACTGAACGTTGGTGGCTCAATGAGAGCATCACAGTCCTTGAATGGATGCAACTAATAGATTGTCACTGCACAGGCAATGGATGGCACAAGCAAGAACAAGCATTCAAGTGTCATGAGGCTGTAGGGCTGTAATATTAGAAGGGATTGCTAAACCAGAATGCAATTGGTTTAAAGGGTATTGGCACTACAGTCTGGCAGTGTTTCTGTTGCATACAAATGTGTTCAGTTTCATCTGGGCCTGTTCTGATATAGAACAAACCTTCACTGAGTCATGTATCCATTATTTACTGAAACAAAATGGGTAATAGTACGGGCAAATGAGTGTGCCATTGGCTCATTTCAACTGCAACAACCTCCATGGGTCTGTCGAATGGTAGCAGTCATTTGTTTTTTTAGCTTTATACTTTTACATACAGCTTTAATATACCATTAGTGCATAGAGGGGTGGTCATATTATTCTAATGGTACTGTGGATAATACAGGGATGCTTATTCTGATTATCTGATCATGTCAGTCAGGGATTACTCTCTAATTTCATAGGCTTTTTTATTTTATGTCATAACAAGATTCTTTATCAATCAAAATCAGTGAAGAACAAGCTTGAAATCTTAATTAATTGATTAATTAATTAATTAATTAATTAAGAACATTAATTCAGTCACATGCTCATTGCTTATAAAATGAATTCACTGTGATTAACTACTTAAAAATGTTTGGCCATTAGCTAATTCCAGCAGTGTGCTCTGATGGAGTGTTTGTGCTCACTGATCCAGTCTGTTGGGTAGCAGTGCAAAGACAGCCACTGGGACATGTGAGCCGGTGTATTTGAGTTATAGCCAATGAAATACGTAGCTGCACCGCTCAATATTTTCATATGAAAAATGGGTCAAAAGACTGGTTATTTATAGTAATGAACCCCCAAAGAACTTTTACCAACTCTGCAAATCCCTTCAGCTCTACAGAGCTCATTAGCCTGTTTCAACTCATGCTTTTTTTGTTTACAGACCACAACTTTACTGATCTGGTTCGCTTTCAGTGCTCTCATCATGTTTTCTATTGCTCAAAACATCTGCTGCACACTAGCTGTCCAGCACTAAGAGGCAAATCAAGCCTGTTCCTTTGGGAGTTAAAAGACCAATCCAGAGCTAGAGGGAGAGTGAATATTGGACTTACACTCAACAGGTTAGATGTGGATTTTTTAAGCAGACCCCAGTTTGCTGTAATTTAAGTTCTATAAAAATGTGCAGCCTCATCACATACATACAATCTAGTGCTGCTATTTTGCTATCGGTAAATATGACAGTGAGCTATCATATTTAAAAAAAGTTATTCTTTTGTGTTTACATGTACATATGTGTGTCAGTGGAGGTAGGTTGAAATTGATTTTTTGTTGTTTTTTTTTTTTTATGAAGGTAATGTTGGAGTAACATATTTTTATTTGTATTATTTGATTCCGTACTTTCTGACAGACGTAGAATATCATCCATCAGACAAACCTGGCTGCTCATTTCTGCTCCTTCTACAGCTGCTGCTGGCTATGCATGTCACGCTCCACTACCACCTCAGAATCCACCTGCAATCTCTGTTTCTTCATAGTTCCCCATGGGGAGGTTCCATTGATCTCTCCCTGCTCTGGTTTTAAAACATGTTTCACAGGGGAGACACAAGACACAGCCTTGACACCTAATTTAAATATATTTACAAGTATTCTTATTATAAGTATTTAGTTGTACACATAATTTAATAGACTAAAAGGTTGTTACTAATAAAACCTCTGTAAAACTGGTAATAACCTACATTTGATTAGTGTTCTTAAAAGATTCAGGTGCATCATGAGATCAAATGTAGAATCAGACACTGGAACAGAAGGTTGATTCAGTTTTAGCAAATGTGGTGCACATAAAAAATACAATACATATATAAAATATACAATAAATGTTTGACTGACTTGAGCATTGCTCATTTTCATTGTCTTTCTTATGTTGCTTGTAATCTAACCTCCAGCTCCTCTCTCAGCTCTATCTTTTTTATTTTTTTTATACTGTAACGATGGCAATGCCAGTGAGTCAGTCTGGACCACAGTAGTGAACAGAAATATCTTAAGAGCTACTGGATGGATTGCCTTCAAATTTTTACTATTAATTTCTACTAATTTTCACTAATCGGTACATTGCAAACAGGAACTGCTAAATGGTGAAACTGTAAACAGATATAGACAAAAACAAAACACAACTCACAAAATGAACTGAAACTGAAAAATCATATGACCGTTTTAGGTGCCATCCTGAATGGTAACCTTGTTCTGGTAATGATCCAGTCAACATTTACTTCATAATTAAAAGCTAAAGCAAAAAAAGTGTCAATTTAAACCTTTAAATAAAGATTAAAAACTATCTCTAAATGAGGCCAGAGAAGATTAAGATCCAGTTCAGTTTATTTGATGAAGAAGATGTACCTGCAATTTTGCGGCTGTATCCACATGGTTGATTGCACTTCTATAAGTTGCTTTGCATAAAAGTGTCAGTTAAATTAATGTAATGTAATGCTTCTGCATGTGGTCATACCTCCTTGCAAAGAGCTACATGTCTAGAGTTGTGTAACAGAAAGTCAGTCCCCTGCCATACACACTGTCTCACACTCATCAGACAGGTCCAAACCTGAGTACTTTATCAAGGCCAGTGAGTGTGGGCTTACTCACAACGCAGCGTTACACACTGCTTCATTTTACAAAATCACTTTTATGAACTGCCAGGAGTGTGTTTCTGAATGGAGTCAAGGCGAGGTCATGGCACTCTTATTTACACAAGCACTAGAGGCTAGTCCCCCAGAATACAGCAAGGATAAAAAGACTGTCACTAACAAGTTCCTGGATGGTGGTTTCAACCCATACTTTTAAGAAAAAGCTATGCTTATTTTTAATGAATATAATTAATATATCGTAATCCTATTTCATGTGCATGCAAGAGTTGCATTCATTTGTACAACTCACCTCTGTTCCAGCGCAGTGTGTGGATGGAGATGGCACTGACCTTTACACAGCACTTCCCTTGGGGTACATAACTCTATTTTTGTGATGAGTGAATTCAAGCATTAATGACTCAAGGTACACATTATCTAAATGGGATCTTTCTTTGTATATAAGAGCGAAGAACGGGTCATTTTTTCCCCTGAAATTCTTTAATATCATCTGGAGCTGTGACTAAGGGGTTAAGTTGCCACCCTTAAGCCTTAATATCTCCAATTTGAATTATGATAGCATGTTTTATTATCACTTCACTTTTATGTTCTATTGCATTAGCCAGGAAAGCCTCTTATGCATTCATCTGCATGGTAACAAAGTTCCCCATTCCCACAACTGCGGCAATCCAGTTTACGTTACACCTCATACAGGAATATGTTACAAATGGCAGTACATCTTTTTCTGGTATCTACAACATAATGTTTTGAAGCCTATGACTTGTCTTAATAATGATGAGTTAGTGAATTAAACTTTCATTCAACCCGCAGCCTTGCCTCTACATTAGCATTTTTGGTAAAATAAAACTCTGAGGCAGACACACTGTGATGATACATCAAGCTACACAGGAGAAGCTCTGCATGAATTTTCTTCCTGCACACAGCAGAGTGTGAAAATCCAAAAGGTCAAGAACATCAACCTTTTTTGAGCTGAACAGAAATGTGAAAGAAAACATCTTTGCTTCAGGATGTTACCAAATGAAAGAGAAATGAGAATAGAAACATGTAAAAGAAGGTAAGTGCAGAGGAGCAGATGGAGTTCAGTATACACCAACGGTGAATACTGAACTCTTTTACAGTACTATATGAAAAACTGAAGGTGCTACCTTAGCCTGATATCGTTCAAATAAGCAAACCCTTATCAAATGAACTGTACTTGTTACAATAGTATCACTACAACCTCTAAAATTATGAGCTTTGCAAAGTTTGGGTTATTCATCTCCTCACATAAACCACATCTATATTCAAACTGAGTCATGCCACCACAAGGCACCAAACAAGACCTTTTACAGAGCTGTACAGGTGCCCAGCAACAGCAATGTTGAAAATCAGGTACACACAGGCAGGAAGGAGAAGCAGATGTGTATAAAGTCAGTGCCATCAGCAGGAAGCAGCGAGCAAAGGGCAAAGAAGGCAGCGAGGGTGTGCTTGTTGAAGCCAAGCCCTGTATTAGTCCAAGGCAGTTAACAAGAGAGGAGTTAGACAGAGTGGGAAAATGTTGTCAACAATAATCACACCTGTTCATGCTGTGGAAAAATCTACAAACAAGAGTAAAAAAAAAATGTAAAAAGTGTACTTAATAGTCAGAGCAAGGATTACACCAATGGTCTGCATAAGTACAGAATGATTATTTAATATTTCAAAACTGTTTTCCAAGAAAAACCTCAGTGTATGCCAAAAAATGACAGTTGCAACACCATCTAGCAGTAATAGGAATTGTGACCCTTGTGAAAGTCAGATTTTGACACAGGTGTCTGCCTCCCCATTTCTACTAACAGTCATTGTTTTCTTTGAGCCACTACCTAACCTTAATCATGCAGTTATTTCAGCCTAAAGCGTGATCTGTCTTTGAAAAGGTGATTTGTAACAGCTTTGTAAATCAGTAATATTATCCTGATAGTGAGGAAGTGTTGTTACTTAACATGTCTGACAGGTTGCAAAAATGTTGATACTGCGCGTCTTACTTAGCGTCTCACAATATAATATCCACTTTCAGCAACGACAGCATTATTAAAACTTTTCATGGGTATATTTAGACACTGACAGCACTTACTTAAGGTTGGGGAAAGATCATGGTCTGGTTTAATACAGACAAACAGTTTGCAGTGACTTGAAACACAAGACTCAAAATGCATATTAACATTTAACCAAAGCCACAAATTGTTACCAAAGTGCTTTAGTTCCCTAAAACTAACCATAAACAGAGCTCAGGATGCAAACAACAGTCTGTGGTGTCACAGTACTGCACTTTGTCCACCCACCATCCACCCAGACCACTTCCCTTTGATTCTTAAATATAGATCATCATTTATTCTCGAAAAGGTTATTATTGAACATAATCCAGCTGTAATTACATTTGTCACTACAACATAGGCAGGTAAACAGCATAGTTCTATACTAAATTTTATGGAGGAGGTTTTATTTTGGTGTGTTTTGTCATAAATTTATAGTATCATTATTGTCAATTTCTGATGTAACCTGCTGCCAGTACAGTACATGATGGACGTACTTGACTTAAGAGGAAGAAGAAAGAAAAATAACACCACAAAACACTTTCTACTGGCAGTTTGAGCACCAAAATGTTGTATTGGCCTTTGGAATTCCATCATCTTTCAAACACATCCCAGTAGGATTCGTAAAGCTGGCCCTCAGTCTGTGCAGAGCCACCAACATACAGTATAACTCCTTTGTATCCTATCACACAGTAATTTTTTTAAACAGTATGGGACGAATACAGATGGTTACACAAGCTGGTACCAACCAAACTGGCAAAAACGCTAAAAACCAAAAATCTGGAGGTAAAAACCTGGAAGGCCACCTGCCTGACAAATCCATTCCCTGAGGGGGGAGAGGAGGAGATGAAAAGAGGAAGCAAATAGATCAGCAGCCACACCGCTCACATCAGAAAGGAAAGTGAAGAACACAGAAGCCTGAGCAGTTCCCCTGACTGAGCCGAGTGTGGGGAGCAAAGCCAGGATATCGCTCCAGACAAGAAAAGGTTCAAGCACGCACTTGGCTTCTGAGTGTAGGAAACTGGCTGGAGCCATCAAATCTATCCACTGGAAATAAGAGGCTTTGTGAGTACCTTGAATCAGAGGAAAGCTTGGAGAGCAAGATGCAAAGAAAGCTAAAAAGGAACTGGGAGAGCCAAAGCCAAGACTCATGGGAACTATTGGAAGAGTCATGCAGAAAAATTACCTCACTTCACATTTTACGGGTTTTTAAAGTGTTTTCATTGTTGAGATTGCCAGAAGTCTGACTCATTTATTAATGTGTGTTGAACACGTGCATTTTTGTGCATATGTGTTTGTGTAAGATGCCTTGTGTGTGGCTGTATTTGTAGTCTGAGAGCAGGACAGTGCTTTCTGTTTGATCATAGATCAGAGGCGCTGCGTGGCCATTAGAGTTCTGTCTGCCATTATTTATTGATGAAACAACAATTTCAGTGAGACACCCCCCCCAACACACACACACACACACACACACACACACACATACCTCCCCTTTACATCACCAGGACAGCTCAGATCTCTTACTAACAGATGAGCCCCGAGCTGAATGTGAGGCCTGCTCGTTTCTCATACTTCACAACAACGTCATTGAAGGGCAGTAATCGCTGAACACATTAAATCTGTCATAAGTTTCTTCAGAAGTCACAGGCAGGAGAGCAGTTAACTCTGATTTAAGTCAAAACATGAATAATATGGATTTCACTATATAATATAGTTTTTCTGTATGCAGAAAAACACAGATATACGCCCATATTTTTATACTGTACTGCCTCTGTGAAAATACTGAAGCATACGATACAAAGGACCTTCTGTTCTCATTTTAGCCCCATCAGCTGGGCCTGTTTTGTCTCTCAGCTGTCACATCTCATTTGGTGTTTTCTTGCCTTTAGCAAAGCAGGCACCGGCCTCTCAACACTGTGTCACTGCTGTTGGTGCCGCTCGGACTTCCACTAGGCAATGATGAGGTCATATTCGTTAAAGAGGAACATCTTCCACAGAAAAAAGTCAGACGGGGTGACCCAGTGGATTAGAAGGCTTTGGGACAAGTGTTAGTGGCCCCCGTGCTCGTACTAGCTCAGGCTTATTTTAGACATGCTGAAATTTTGGTTATAAGCTAGAGGTCATGTTGACTTGTAGCAGGACAGTATTTGCAGATAAGGACAATCTACAAATTTTCCCTTCATTTTAAAGCTTTATAGAAACTGTTTCCATGTATTAATTCATACTACAAAAGTGTCTTTCAGAAACCACTGACAGTGGTTGCTTAGCTCTGTAGCTCAAAATAATAATACGTGAGAGGCCACACCATAATGGTTAATGGAGAATTAACTCGCTTAAATTACAATTGAATGCCATCAGCCAGCTGTAAGGCAGCAAAAGGAAATCATTTTCAATAAAAATGCCACAGTTTTCTACTTTAAAGGTTTACAGGAGCAGCATCAATAGTCAGTCAGTACTGATGAGGGGGAATGATTTGTTTTATTAGTTTTGTGATTTGCTATACATCATAATGAAGTCACAGTAAGCAGCTTGATGACATAAATAATGAAGCATAACTGAAAATATTTCACTTACATACCTGGATGATACATAAATAACTTACATCAGTGATATGGTAATGAGATATTTGCATTTTTACCATTTACATAAATATAACATTTTAATCCTGTTGAATTTTTCACCTGCCAATTGTGACAATCACATGTCTAAAATGAAATGTGTGTATGGACAGATCTTTTTTTTTCACCATGAATTGAATATTATATGTTTGGCAAGCAAATCATGAAATGTCTCAGAATCTTGCATTATCCTTTTTATATACTTTTCCTGTATGTTTAGCAGATTGTGTGATTAATACTCTGTTCTAGCTGAGTAATACGATTAATAACAGTGTGAGAATACTGAAGCATGTTTCTGTTCTGTTCTTTCGTGTGTCTTGTTGTGAAAATGGCCAGAAATTCACAGTGGTGAGCTTAGAGCCTGTTGATGCAAAGTGTTAACATGCAAACCCAACATGTTGTGTTCGTCAAGATACTCAAGAAGTCCAAAAACATTTGGGAGCAGCCATAACAGGATGTAATGAACTCTTCAACCCCGCATGAGCAGAACTTTTAAAACTAGGGTTGGTAACACTGGAGATACCAGCAAGAGTGAGCTAGATACTGGGGACCGCCCCTCCCATCAGGCCTCTCTCCAAGGCTACTCACCCGAACTGCATGAACATTGCCATCGCTATCCATGTCTAACTGGCTCATGTCTCATTCACTCCTAACATTATCACAGTGTGAATGTAAAGAACCAACATGGCTGTGGTTACTACTCACAGCGTCACTTTTTAGGCCCCTCAGCTCCCTCAGTTCTCACCATCATTGAAGCTACACTGATGCTGACCCTGGTTTGACCTTTTGCTTTATCCAACCTGTTAGTTGCATCCTTTTCTTTCTCTGCAATTCCTGTGCAACGACTTCGCTCACTTTAGCCACCTAGCCTTGTGAAAGACTCTTGAGTGCACCTTCAGAGAACATGCAGGCAGACAAATGAAATGAGCTCATTACGCGCCTACAACAGCCACAGAAATTGGATTTTCTTCTTTTTGTCAGAGTATTTGATGTATTGATTGCTGTTGGAATGTAAAAAGAATTTCAACAACTATACCAAGAAATTGCCTACCCGAGCTTTAAAGACAGAAAACTATGACAGAGTAAATAGCAGGACATGACCTCTTGCTGTCTGTTCTCATAATGCTGAGGACCCAAACACTGACATGTATAATCTGGGGTGTCCCAGAGCATTTTAGGAGCTTTAAATACCATTATGTCTCAACAGCAGTGAAAGATGTCTGTGGACATCTGTTGTACATTGTATGTCTTGAGGTGTTGCTTCAAAGTAGAAATGAGAAGAGATGCAATCAAAATTACTTCTTACTTATCTGCTTCACGGATGTTTGTGCTCAATACAAAATTGTGTGTGTTTGTGTGTGCGACTTTTTGTACACGATCCTCAATACTTGGAGTCGATGTAGCTATAGGAACACACGCTCAGTGTTGGCATAACAAGAAGCACAAGCATATCATGTGTTTATGATGACATTACAAACTGCAGTAATCATACAATAACTATAAATAATATAGAATTATGACAGTGTTTACAGAAATAATATCATGCATATGGGATTCTTTTGGTGAAATACATTGGACTTAAAACTACATATTAAAGGAGAGCATGTTACTTTTGGGGTTGCAGTGTTGAATGCCACAAAATAGTAGAAAAATAATCATCACAATTTCTGTTAGCCAAAGTGATGCTCTTTTGTTCAACAGATCGTCAGAGCAGAATTTCTGGCATAACTTCACCGACTTCCAAAGTACAGGAAGAGTGAGACATTAAAGTTGTTCTTTATACAAACAGTGTTTTGTGGAGTTTTTATACCTTTTTCAGTCTAAAGTATTTAAATATTTTTAAAGTGGAGAAAAGCAACACATCCTGACATTTGAAACGGTGGAATCAGATCATTTTAGCCATACTACTGTAAATAAAACTGATTAATTCTGAAAATGTTTAAGCACTGAAGTCTCTTCAGTTTATTAGTCAGAAAAAATTACTCTCTTACTGAAAGTAATGACCTACAGTGTGTGACAACAAACTGAAAGTGTTAATGGAGAACCAACAACAATTAAAACAACAATTTAGTAACAATTTACCACCATCAATCAGGTAAAATATACAGTGACTCAAAAGCTTTACCAACCATAAATTAAATCATTCTCTCAGTAGATAAAACATTTACCAAATAACAATCAATATTCAAAGGAAGGAGGAGACCCTGATCAAGAGTGTGCTGACAGTCATAACTTGTATCAGTCACAGTACACGCAATATGTTGTCTGGATAACTACAGTCAAGTTCATCACTACCTCTGAGCCACAGACTACAAATCAATTGATAAATGAAGCCACAGAAGTGGGCTCATTTTTAGTTGAAATAAGTAACAACATTCTCCTGGGAGGCTGACACCTAATGCCCTTGTCTTATTTTCAGAAGTTTTCTAAGTGACTGATGTATCGTAAGGGAGCCATCAGCTGTCAACCTGGTCTGTCATACTTGTCAGGAAGTTGATTCATTAATCATGTTTGACACCACATGGGAGTGCAGCCTCCATTTGTCTGAGGTCTGAAACACCTGTGGCACCGGACCAAGCTCTTAGCTGCGAGCTGGAATCACATTTGCAAGCCCTATATGTCAAGAACATTCTTTGAAGGGAGCACATTAGAGAGGATTGATGTCCTTCATCTTTCTTTAAAGTTTGATGAGATGAAACATTCACAAGATTTGTGTTCACCAGGGATGAAAAGGCTTTTATCTGTTCGGAAAAAATACTGCTGAGGCTACAGAGGTTGAGACAGGCTGTTGAGGACATCTGGACAAAGTGACTGTGAATAACATCTCAAGATGTGTCATAATAATGCACCCTGACTGACTGACAGTGACCATCAGCATCACTAGTTTTACAGTTAACAGCTGATCTCTACAGTGTGAACCACTATGCAATACTGGTCAAAACCACAATGGTAACAAATCATTTAATCATAATCATAAAATAAATACATAAACTTTCTGATATTAATTGGACAAGTGCTGTGAAAGTTGAAATATCATATGCTTGTTTGTGAGTGAAAATAGGTTTACAGATTTTACTATGATTAGATTCAGTTGTTGACAAAGAACCACGAGCTACAGTGAGCATATCACCACAATGACCACAGTGATTTCTAATGATTTCTGATATTTGTCAGATAACCAGAAACATTACAAACAAATATTCTAATAATGTTGCACATTTATTTATAAGTCTGTTAGTTGTTCAAATCAGTTTCAGTTGTTGGTCATATTTAAACATCACAATAACTTTTAGATGGGTTGCCAAACATTCATATTACCTTTAGGACTGTAATACGTTTGAACCACTAGCATGGATATTAATATTTTACACTGTGCTCACACATACAGGTATTTACACATACAGTCTTTGTCAGTAGTCAGTAGCTCTGTGGGTATGTTGCACTGTGCATAGGAACTCCTGAAAAGTAAAAGTTGACAACAAGCATGTATAACAGCTATTAGTGTTCAAGCCTCTTCAAAATCCAGTGAGCACTTTACATGGAGGGAGCCATGCATGAATACATGACACCTGGGTCTGACATTGTGATACTACAACATAAACAGCACATTTTTTTATAATATAATATAATATAATATAATATAATATAATATAATATAATATAATAATATAATATAATATAATATAATATAATATTATTATGGCTGCTGTTGTGATGGAAGATGCCAAGAGATTGCACAGAAATATGTTTCAGAATTCTTGATTAAAGAACTGATGGTATGAAACATGGAAAAAGTTAAGTAAAATACTTAAAAATACTGCTAGTCAGAAGATTATTTAAATGACTGCACAGGAAAAGTGTTGATTGATTTGTTTTTTCGTTTATTTTTTTTCCATGTGATTTAGAGCCACCGTTCTATTTAAGAGTAGGAATACAGACTTTAAGTGAACTTTGGGGAAAATGAGACATATACTCACTACCTGGTGTGCCTTTGGGAGAAATGTATTGTGTGTATGTGTATGTGTGCACGCACAAGGAGTTATTGGGTGAGGTCGGGCTCAAAATGTGAGGAGACTGGTAGCGTATTACTCAGGGGACTTTGAACCAATTTCACCTTATGTAATATGACTCTGGGGAAATCAGCGCTGTCACACTGTTTATGAAAAAAGATATCATAGCAGTTACCTTTGCAAAAGTGAGGAGAAAAATAATGCAGAGGCAGCATACATGCCAGTTTATGAGTGGTTGGCATCAGTAAAGTGTCGAGAGAGTTTTATTGAATATAAAATTGAAACGAAAAAAAGAACATGGAGTCGTAAATGGGATGTCTGTTTCCCATTCCAGTAAATATCGTGTAGTATATTGCCCTCTGAAGACCTCAGTATGTATGAATCGTCACAGCAGACAGTTATGGCTGCATGTACTGTAAGTGAAAAAAAAACTCAGCTGGACCAAAGGAACAACCATTTTGGGTTTTTTTTACCTTAGAGAGAAAACTTTTGTCAGTATATTCCAGAAGAACACTTCATATGTCCATCATCATAACCTTTGGATTGTTTAAATACAAAATATGGCCTCTGTTTGAGAAAAGGTAATTTATTTTTACTCACTCATTCATTAATGACATGAATTTGGTCAGCTACCTAATGGCGTAATGTTAGTCATACCTTAGCAGTTGTAAAGGTGACTTTCCTAGTACTATTAAAGACATTTCTGCATATTTGTGTTCGCACTAGGATAAATTCAGTGCAAGTTCACAACCTGCATAGTTGTTATTCACTGCAGTGCTGTTATTGTTACTTTCATTGCATTTAAGTAGGTGTTCTTTTATATCTTATGTTATTCAGAGTGATGACCATTAAAGGAACCTATTTTAATCACAGTTTATAAATGTGTCTCTGAGTAACGCCTTTGGTTGGTTCATGCATGGACTGCAATCCAAAATGCACACTTGCTGGCTGAAGTGGAAAATAGATCAAATGTCGTGGTGACACAGCTGAGCCAATCACAGTGATGCACGGCTCAACTTATGAAAACAGTTAATTAGTACAATGATGATGGAGCTAAAATATAGCTGGTGAAACAGTTTATACATATTTATATGAATATGAATAAATGTGACCAGCACTGCTTAGTTCCCAGTGCAACATGTTTTTGTTTTTTTGTTTGTGACTGTGACACACAGTATTAATGAGCTCCAGTGATCTGATGTCTAGTCAGAGCCTAGCTTTGCAGTGTGATGCGTGTTGAGGTGTATGTGGTTATTTTGTAGTCAGGTGCCATTTACATATGAGGGAAAACACCATGGGCTTTTTGTGCGTAATGTAATAGCACCGCAGATTTCTCAAAATGTGTGTACTGCTGCCTTCACATGGCTGCAAGGATTTAATGAACTGAAGCTTTTCACACTGTCAGTTGAGGGAGACTGACAAGAAGTGCAAGACCCAAATCAAGAATCAAGAATCTTTATTTGTCATTATGTTTTGGCATAATGACATTAAGATAGGTGACTCCCAGCTGTAAACCTAAGTATACTGAATATATGTAGTATGTACATAGTCATAAATAAAATAAAAAGTCATAAATATCTAAGATCTAGAGTTGTAGCAGCAATGCACAGTAGGGGGGTGGTTCAGTTGTTTAAGTGTAGTCAGTGCATGTCTCAAGTTCTCAATAGGGGAAATGGATTGTAAACAGCTCTGGGAAAAAAGCTGTTTTTCAGTCTGGTAGTTTTGGTCTTTATGTTTCTGTACCACCATTTTCCAGAGGGAAGTGGTACTGAACAGTCAATTACCTGCCTGGGTAGGTAGTCGGCGTAATGCATGTTGGACCTTCTTCTGCATCCGGACAGCGTATATTGAGTCCAGGTCTGGAAGAGGACTTCCCACAATCCCTGTGCTGTTTTCACCACCCGGGCTAAGTCCTTTCGGTCTTGTGCAGTGCAGCTGCCATACCACACTGCTGCACTCAGGCAGAGGATGCTCTCTATTGTGGCCCTGTAGAAGTTTGTCAGGAGCTGTGCACACAGAAGAAGGAGTACGATGATATCAGTGGCAGATAAAATGCAGTTAAATGAAATATATGTAAAAGTTGTGTGTAGAGGGGGTAACACCAGAAACCTCATGGAACACTTTATCTGAGGCAGTGAGGCAGGTTTGACTGCTTCAGCAAAGCTGCACCTGCACCTCCGTCCTCAGCCGGCCTCTGTGCCCAAGGGATTTGTCAAACTAAAAATGCGACTGTCTTGACCTCATCAAGTCCAGGAAACTCTCATTATGGTTTTAAAAATAAGTCTGTAGTTATTAACTCAGGACAGAGTTAGCACTAAGCACTTCTAATAACTACTCAGCTCACGGACTGTAGGTCTTCGGTAATTTGTAATGTTGTTTAAGTTTAGCTTCTGGTTGTGAAGCAGCATTAAGGTATCTCACCATCAGACATTTGCTGCAATAGCTCCTCCCTCATTACAGACAATTTGACATATTTCTGCAAAAAAAAAAAAAACAGCAATACAATAACTTCAATCTTTTCACATCTCATCATCACACGAGGAAATTACATCAGGTCATTTCCTCATTTTAGTAGTGTCAAGAGTCATCGTTTCCGTGTTGCCTGGTATCAAACAATCAAACAATACCCTGCCCCAGGAAGCACTGAAACAATGAGGATCTGACAGAGGATCAATGGAAGTGGACTGGTATAAGTGGTGAGACAGTGATGAGAAAATGAGAAGCATGTGAGGAAGTGGGCAGAGAAAACCAGGCAGCTGCAGAGCAGATGACGGCTGTGAGAACAGGTGTGAAGATGGGTGGGGCAGTCAGGTGATGTGGAAAGGAGGGAAAGTCCGAGGGCATCTGGTGGATAGATGGAATAGAATGAAGGGGTGGGGGGTGTTAGGAATGTGGCAGGAGAGGAGGGACAGAGAAAATGATACATGCAGTATAAAGCAGCCGTGGACAGATACTGTACGAATCACTCACATCACTTTATAGACAAATACAGACGGCTTTACCTGCATTGCTGCTTCAACCACAATTTTTGATAGTTCTGAGATTTCTATTCTCTGTGCAACATCCGAGACACTGCTAAAATACCTACATCTCTCTTTGCACTGCCTCATTTGAATGAATCTCCCACATGTTTGTTCCTCTCCTCACACGTGTGCATCAGGAAAATGGTTGGAGAGCTACCTGCACTGCCATGAAAATAGGGCCCCAAAATGTACATTTTAAGCTACATGTGCAATTCTGTTGAGTGCTGATTCACAAAGAGGAGCTCACGCATATGAGTAAGTCACTGAGTAAGCAGGGAATGCACAGTTTACTCTTGCTTCACATTATGTTGTATTTTTTAATATTTCTTAGGTCAGAGGTGTGTATTATGACTGGGGGACAGCAGGAAATGGTGTGGGAGTCAAAGAAGTGGTTTGTGGTTTGTGTTAGAGGCGGCCATCAGTCATGGCCAATCACATCAGCTCCATTATCACTTTTAAAGCAGTGCCTCCCTACCATAAAATGTTCAGTCCAGTCTAGCCTCCCAGACCAGGACATGCAGAGGCGCCCTGCAGCTGACTGCCGCTTCTCAAACTGTAGACATTCAGCAGTGTACACAGAAAGCAGTTGGTCTTTGCTTCTCTCTCATGCATGCATGAAAAAACACTTCATGTGTTATTGCAACAGTATATAATCACTAATTCCATGACTCTGGTAACATTAGATAACAAGAGAGGTGCTGAACTATTCTTTAACCTTATGTGGTCTCTTTCCTGAGGTCAGAGCTGAAAAAGGCCCACATCACAAAATGAAATAACAACTGCAATAATTTGCAAGTTCTTAAAATACTTTAAATGGCAGACAGTCAGTACTCAAATTATAATATCATCATTATTATGAGAAACAAATAGATCAGTTTTTAGTCTGACTTAAACCTTCCATCAAACGCTGCAGCTCTCTCATTCATTTAAATGGAAATGGAGCTACTCTGTTGCCAACACAGGGGGAACAGGCAAAACAACACAGGGTTAATGGTGGATTACTTTGTAGCGTTATCTCTGTGTTTCCACTGTTTACCTTGCAATCATCATTCCAGAAGATGTCAGAGTTGTAAAATCCTGCCTGTGGGTATTACAAACCATTGCTAGTGCAGTGTTTTGCCTTTTGATAAGCCTTTAAATGAATGAATCTGTTACTCAAACTGGATTGTATTTTAGTGTCTCACCAGGACATTTAATGACACACCATCACCAATGCAGCCCCCTGAATTGCTTTAACACAGGCCTCTTTAGGGTCTGAATCCCTGCCTACCAACAGGTCTACACAGATTACATCTGTTTTTTGTTAAGCACATGAATCATGAAATTTTGATTTGGGAGACGCTGTGACTTCGGCATTATTAAAATTATGCCAAAAATGAAATATATACATATATCTGAAATAATGCCTTTTGTACAATGTTTTGTTTACACCTGTGGCTGTTTCCTTAATGCCAATTTATTTACCACCACCTTACTGGTTGAAGTGGATCCCTTGCAGAGGACTGAGCAACAATGTTTAGACTTCACTGGTCCAGCACAGGGTGTATGATATTACAGTGCTTCTAAGATGAATGTCTTCATCTTAAAACCAACCTTTCAAACATTCTGAGCTTTAATAATTGTGAATACAATAACAACATTGGATTTAGGCAAGTTTAGATTTCAGCTATAGTCATCCATCACTGCCACTATTATTATTTTGTAAAATTGAACCTGAAAATATTTCTTCCAGGGCCATTATGAAACCTTTTCAAAAGCTGCTTTGATATTTCTGCAATGGATCTGCCTCAGTGTTGTTACTTTTGGAGTCAAGAACACAGCGCTTTGAACGAAAAATGTTATAATCAGCTTTACTTTCCCCAGCAATAATATGTTTTTATGAGAGTGTCATTGTGGCACGTAGGGGTGGGACTGAGTGAAGCTTGAGAGGCAGACAGAGACAATGACCTGCCGTAGTAGAAGACAAGTGCCACCTGAGACTTGTTAACCCTCTCCTAGATTTACAATTTTTTTCAGCAGAGAAGACAAAGACATATGAAGATGCTTCCTTGAAAAGCGCCTGCCCACACAGATGTGCTCTAGTCTACAACAGCAGTGTGCTTTCCTTTAGTATATGTATCCTAATGCTGGTGCATCTTACACAGTGCTAAATACTAACCATCAGTTTGGATGGATGCACAGTAATGTTCAAATGTTTGGAATAACAAACATGACAAAGTACTATCAGATGGCTATATATATGAATTCTCCTTTTTCAATGGCCTTTCATGCTTTTAGGTTGTAGAAAGGTCTCTTTACAAATAGTCATTTTGTCTGAAGGGTTTGCAGAAAAAGTCATGTTTAGTACATGGAGAACAGAACGCTGTGTGATAGTTCAACCAGACAGACAAGTGAAAGGGCAGGAAGACGAAAACAAGCCCCTGAGCAACAGTTAAAAAAGAACATATCACAAGTCACTGGTAAAACTAAATTTGAAGCTTAGCTTTAAAATCAGTGCAGAATGAGAACAGGCTGCTTCAGTGTTTAACACCTCTTCATTTGTTCAGTCTAACCACTGAGCTGACTGCAGAGGGCCCAGAGAAAAATGGGTTCCCAAAATATCCAGAGCCCAGCTGCACCCCCGAGGTTCAATAATGATCTAGGGTCAGTTTTGTTTTTTGGACTGTGAAAAACAAATTCATAATCAAAGGTATTTTGGGGGGATGGTTACAACAGTATTTCCCCCTGTCATGCAACACTGTGGGTGATGTTTTAATGATTTAATTATTCATCTTTTGTGTCAAAACTGTTTTCAGTAAATAATACCTATGGTCTATTGTTTTATGTGTGTTAAAATAGCCATTATTAAAGGAAAGAAGAGAAACATCAGTGTAACTGATCCCAAACTTACTCCAAAACTACCTCAAAAATATGGTACAGACCAGTTGGCCGACACCACAGGAAACAAGTTTCAAAGTGAACTCAGTTGGTTTGTGGTGTGAAAGCAATGCAGACAAAACACCAAAAGTCATCTTCCGACCTGTATAAATCATGTATAGCTTATACAAGATTATGTGGTAACCTCTGGTAACCTTCAAATACAAAATGCCTCTTTGTTGGAACATTTCTATCTGCTCATCATTATCCATGATAAACAAAGTCCAGTGCTCAGATAAAAAGAGGGGAGACATGGAAGAAAAAGAAGAAAAGCAAGGATATGCTCAATATGTGCACAAATGGCTTGGATCTACTTTAGATTTCCAGCTTGGCACTTGTCCTCGGGCAGCATCCACGCGTCTCGTCTAATAATTCTCATAAACAATTTGTGAGCTCTTTGGGACACCACGGAACATAAGCAAACACATCAGCTTCAGTTATGTGCTGCTGTCAGTCTCCTGAATTTGATTTGGCCATTTGGGTCCATGAAACGCTGATAATGCATGATGACATCAACAAAAATGCCCAATGAACGAGTTGCCAGTCTGTCTGTAGAACTTCACATTTAAAGCTCTTGGTTGGTCAGAAGAGAGCCAAATTGAACATGAAACAGATCAGATCTAAAAGGCAACACTATTTTTTCTCTTGGCCTGGGCCAATTGAACTAAATACAAATGTGAATGTGACTTTAAATACATGCTCACTTTACATTATAAAACATTTCTCTTGCTCTCATCACACATTTTATTCTATCATTACATCTGCATCCCCTAGTTTTACCTGTTACTTGATTTATACACTGGTTTGACAGCAGTGCCGTATATCCACACAGTTTATGTTTGACTTGACTATGTGGGATTCACACCACATCTTTTTTTCCATAAATCTTCTTCACTCACCACTCTATATGAATTAATGACATTGCATTTAAGATTGTGTGTTACACTAATGCGAATAGATGCATTTGTCATCAGAGCTGGTTTGCATAATTGGAGCTTCATTGCTTCGTTTGAAGAGTGATAAATCTACACCTCTATGTCTATATTTCATGTCTCAGTATGTGTGCATGTCACAGCAAATATTCACTCAGGTTTAGGAGTCTTCCTAGCCTTGACTGACTCTGTAATGGTGATGCCATCCTGTGACAAATGCTGGAGCTGCTTCACAGGCAGTAAATAAAACTTCTAGGACACTGTGACAGCACCCGCGGTGACTTTTCACGCATATGGGCACATTTTCTGAATCACAGCTCAAAATGTTTACATAAGTCAGACAAAAGCCCCGTGAGTCACAGTCAGTCACTAATTCAATTTCACTGGACCAATGGACTCAGTTTGGGGAGACACTTGTCTGTCTTTGAAGATATGATTTCTCTGTCAAAAATTAGTGGGATAGCAGACTGGCAATTTATTGTTAAGGAAGAAATTAATGCCATGTGTTAGAAAGGTCTTTATCTCCTTGATGGAGTGACATTTCGACTCTTCGAGTCTGAAGGAGCAGGTAACGAAGAGCACGCTCTGCTCCAAACCATCTGTGTTCCGGTGGGGAGGCAGACGGCAGGGCAGGTGGGCACCAATGCTCAGAGACCCAGGTGCCCTTGGAGCCAAGATCCTAGAGTGAGCCTGCAGATTACAGCCACTAATTAGTCGGTGGGCCAGAGTGCAAGCAAACTCCTGTGCCAAGCCCTGGTGCATGCACACACACAAAAACACACACATACTGAGCCAGGCAATTACACGAGAGTAAGTGTATGCCTATCTTACAACACGTGAATGATACTCAATCACCACAGGGGCCAGACTCTACATAATCATGCTCACCAGATGAATATATAATGCCTAAAACCCCTGTATTATGCTGAGGTCACAAGCTTAATTGCTCATTTTGTTTATCCTTCTTATTCATGCATATTTATTACAAGATTTATGGTTTTATTAGTTTATCACAGGCTTAAATCATGTGTTTCACAGATTTTATTCATTTCATTTTAATTAGGTTTTAATTAAAGGAATAGCCTCAAGCAGTTTGCAGGTAATTTTCGTTGGTGTTTTTTTTTCCTTTCTTTTTTTTTTCTCTGGTGTGAAAACACAGGATAGTAGTGATAAAGATGTTGTTAGTTCCGCTACATTTCATACAATCTAATAAAGGTACACTCTTAAGTTTCTACCCTGTGTTATGTTGCTAAAATAATGCAAAAAAAGAATTCAGTAAATAGCAACTATGTTAATATGGAATTGTTTTACCACACTACACGCTTAAGTTGATTTATACAACTCACACTTGACAGCCTCCGTATGTTGGTCAAACTACATCATTTGAACTGTTCTACAGCAAGTTCAGCTATCACGCTGCGATGCATGGCAGACGGAGGCTGTGTGTCTGCACTTAATCAGTTAAATATGTTAAATGTGTATGTTTATGTGTATGTTACATCATGTAAACAAAGAACATACCTATCGACAGTGTTGGGGAAGCTACTTTGAAAGCATAGCTTTGCAAGCTACCAATGACACAAAGCTACCCTTCTGGTTTGGTTAACTGAAGCTACCTCAAGCTACTTTGTGAAAACATGATCAAACAAATTATATGAAATTATAAAAAAAATATATGAAAAGTCACATGCCAGCAAAAAAATGCCACTTAAGTGACTTTACTGCAAAAAGTGTCAACTTCGTCACAGCTCATACATAGACCAAAAAAAAAAAAATAAAATACTGCAGCTCGGCTCAAGATCAGAGCCCAAACATACACAACATTGAAATAAAGGATAAGTGACTACTTTCTATATCCCTCTGTCGGCGCATCATGCTGCGCTCGTGACCAGTTCGGACATTCCAGTGGAGGATTTTCTGCTGACAATCACTTATGTAGCATTCAGTCAGGACTTGGTATTTCACAAAACACTTAACTTGCTATTCTGTAGATCAAAGAATCCCCCTCAATTTTTTCAGCCCCCCTTTACCCCCTCGTGAGAAATGAGCAGTTTTTCTAGGTACTTGCTAAATGTTCATAGGACACTGCTGCCGTTTGCTTAGGCACTATGAGGTGATTTTATGTGGCTGCTTTATCTTTTCTCAGTCTGCAGCTAGGTTAATAGGGTGTCAACATGTTATTGCTATGGTGCTTTGGGAGTTTGGCTGTGATTGCTGGGGTGTGCAAGGGTCTTAATATGTATAATATTATTAGCCACATCAAGACATCAATATACAGCTTCACACATTATCTCTGCTCTGTTCTGTTGACTAGTGTATGTTTCTTAATTCATTTATTTAAAAAGTTGCATTGGTGATATGATCCTACTACTACTACTACTACTACTACAATGAACACTACTTTATGTTCTTCTTATCTTCCAGCAGACAGTACTAGAGGCCTTTGTCACCCACACCACACACCATGTGAATGTAATGCAGGTAGAGGCAGAGTTGGTTGGGTGGTGGCAAAATGCAGTATGAAGTACAGTAACTTCAAAAATAGGTTGTCGGACAAATTCACCCAGAGATGTCAGGCAGGCGTGTGAGAAAAGTGATGTCCTTTCCAGGCTGTGCTTTAAATCAGAACAGAAAGATTACATACAGTTGGGTACTGTCCACAAAGCAACAGTAGGAGACTTTGTGAAACACACCGAGCCATCTGGTGCAGAGATAGAAGAGAAGAGGCCAAGGACTAAGCTGTGCACACAGTAAAAAAAGCAGAGAGAAAGTAAGCTCAAAAAACCTGCTAGGCACATTTGGCAAATAGGAAATTAACTGTGCTTTCCCAGTTCTGCATGAGTGCCAGACGGGAGGAGGTAGCGGTGGACTGTTTCAAATGCAGCAGACAGGTCAAACAGGATGAGGGTGGAGGATAGAAAGGGAGCCTGCAGAGTGGAGCGCTTCTCAAGCAGTGAGGAGTCCAGTCTCGGTTCAGTGTGCTAACATGTTTTGATGGTTTATTTTTCTGGTGCAGATTTCCATTTCGTCATATGCGTGTCAGGTCAGTGATAGTCTGAGGAGTGCAATGTAATGAATTCACTGAACACGGACAGTGTGAAATAGCAGATACACAATGACTTTTACCATACTGAATCATTAGACAGTGCTATTTTTACATCAGTAGAACTATCATACTTTTTTGGAACTGAATTTCATTTGCAGTTGCATCTACAAGAATAGCAGCTGTGAAAAGCAGTTCTGTATATCTGTTTATATCTCTAAGTACGGCGACTGTATAGAGACCAGGGGGAATAATTCCAAGGAGAGGATAATGTTGTCCTATGGTGACTGGGATGTCATAAGCTCTACATTTACTTGACACGAGGGACAAACTGAGTCCTTCACTCGTCACAGACAGTTCAGTTTGACGGTTATTGTTTTAAACGGCCAGCATTGCAGCAATGTGGGCAACAGCAATCTACTTGCAATACATAACTGTTTGAGCTAAAATTATTGGCTCCTCGTATGAGATACGATACATTTGCAAGGAATGGAAGCCGTCCCTTGCGGAGACAGTGGCAGTTCTTTGACCAAAATATTCAATCTGCATCATTGTGGACTTGAGGCATTACATTTATTAAATTTAGCTGGCCTCAGTTACAGAAGAAACCCCTCTCAGTAATTGAAAATGGCTTCTTCGTCAGAATATTAATTCACATACAGCCCTGCAAAAAAAAAAAGAGGAGAGGCAGAGAAGAGGAGCAGGCTTGAGTTAGGGTAGTACTTTCATTTATATTCCTTTACAGTTCAGCAGGTCTGGTTAAAGTGCCTTTTAACGCCCCAAGATGGAATGGGATGTCAATTGTGGGAATAATTTGCAGGTGACAGCCCTTGACCAGCAGTTCACTCACCGGTGGTACTAATACATCGAAGTGATTGTGGAGCAGCAGTATCTGCACTTCTGCTATTTTATCATTAGAATTCTGGCAAGGGGGCGACTGGAAATAACAGCTTCAAGCAAGTGAGGAATAATGGAGCACAGGAGGCTTGGGGAAATGTGCCTAAATGTGATGAACATAATCAGCATGCAAAAGATCTTCCAGAGGAGAAAAAGTGTTCAAATATTTGTATACCCATCAAGCTGTGAAATACTTAATATTTATGTAATCTAATCTGATTACATGCCTGCTTAATAAACAGCATATATGCTACACAAAGCTTATTTCATCTTTCCCTGCTTGCATGGCGTTTGGGTGATATTTTGATATTTTTCATTATTGCATTAGTGCCAATAGCCACAGCATGGATTTACTGTCACAGTATTGTAATTTACATCACACCTAAGTTCTTCTTACCTTTTCATCTTTTTTTTTTTAATTTCATTTTCAATTTTCTAAATGTCACCAGGCAGACTGAAAGGGACGAAGCTGAATAGAAGAAAATGGGGGGCATAATGATTACAATATGAAAAAAAATCTGTTACGGTAATAGCAGCTGTCCTCTATAGCAGTGGAGGACATGACAAGAAAACCCTTCATCTGCTGAACATGTTCTCATTAAATAATCTAAACGGTATAGTACAATTAGATTTTATACTTCATTACGCAGTGTATGATGCGTCACTTTAGAATTAGTGCAGGATTTTATTTTACATTGTGACTGTGTTTTAGAAACCATAGAGCCATACTGTACAAATGAAAGAGCCTATTTTTCAAACTGGTCTGGAAAGTAGTCCCTGTTAAGTATCTGAATGGGAAGTTTCCTGTTGAATCTACTCACCAGCAGCTAAAACTGGGGCCTGGGTTTCAGAGCCTAACGCTAAAATCTTAATTGATAAACCCTGAGATGTGACACTTTTCATTTTCAGAACAGCTAATCCGAGGTACTTCAGTCAACTCTGAGTACGAGCTCCAATACTATGATACACCATGGAGGGCAGCAAAAAAAAAAACAGATCAGCGTACTTTACCAGTTACTATTCAGAACTTCAAAAACTTTGGATATATTCTTATGGCAGCATGTGTGACATTCAGAACCAGTAGAGGTCGCAATAAAGCAAAACATCTCCAAAGCAGATGGGCACAAATGGACACACTTCACTCACACATGAAAGAGACTAAATAAACTCACCAAAACTGTCTATACTTAGCCTATAAATAAATGATACTGGTAAATATTCAACTTGAGTGATCAACAGCTGCTGAGTGTCAGGGAGCTTTGGAGGAGAAAGCCGAGGGCAGAGCCGGAGCTTCTGAAGGAGCAAACACAGAGTCACACCAGGTTCAGAGACGTTTACCGGCAGGAGGAGAGCTCACAGTTTATTTTGTGAAATCTGGGGATTAAAACGTGGATTTATCTTCACTCTCACTTCTCAACCTGTCTGCAGCAGCGAGCCACAGAGGTGTCGACCTGCCCTGTGGGTGTCATAATGTCATTAGTCTCTGTACGTCCACACTGACCGCTGACTGGAGGGGAAATGTACAGAGGAGAGGGGGAAAGACTGGAGGAGAATAAGAGGAAGAAGCTGAATGCTGAGTCAAACACACACACACACCCTCAGACACAGCGCTGCCTGCTAGTTATCCTGCTGACAGTGGCTAGTTTGATGGCTGTGAATGACTTTGTTAACCACTATCAGTCAAAAAATTAAAAAATTACGTGTTTAATTATATTGTATGTGATATCAATCATTTAGGCCTATGCTACATAAGATAAGTCTCAATCTAAACTCTACATAATTCTACATAAATAGTTAACAGCCCAATGCAAAAAATATATATTGACCAGAAATATTGTACTTATATACAAACCCCCATCCCCTATTTTCCTGATAGGAAATTATGTTTATGAGCATGGACAGCAACAAGCTGATTATGGTTAAGTGCTTATATAGCCTATAGGCATACTTCCCATTCTGGCCAGTAATTTTATATCTCATTTTCACCTGCTGCCACGTTCTTTTCTCCCCACTTATGTTGTTTCTGTTCAAAAGTGCCCCCTGCAATTAAAATGTTCAAATTGTTGAAAGCATTCATCAAATATGCTTAAGAATAGTGTGCACATGCCACGACCACATTGGGGATTGAGAAAAGAGCAGAAACACACACATCACAGACCCTGTGGACACATCACTGTGCTTTTAGTGTTTGTTGATGTGAGGAAAACATTGTGAAGAAAGAAATCACAATCTTTACCTTTTCTGTAATGCTCAACAGATTTGTAAAATTTGGCTAAAATTTCTGCGGCATCTGACGAAAAGATCATCTGTATTTTTTAGGTAGACAGGTGTAACTTGGTTTTAGATTCATACATTGTATATTATTTGCACCAGAAAATATGAAAAGTGGATCTCTTGGCTGTAGTCATTGGTTTTGTTGTCTCTGCCTTTCATGCAGCAGGAAAGAATCAGCGGTCTCTTTGTGAACCTTTAGTATACAAGGGTCCAGCTAGGATCATTGGATGCTGAAGACCTCACTGACTGTTTTATCATTGACTGTTCCCTCTTGGATCTGTCTATGTATTTCAGTCCAGTGCTTTTCATCATATTGACAGAAGGTTCTACACCACTTGGGCATCGACTTTCTTAAGAGAATCCTTACATGAACTCTTCTCTTGTCTGCCTTTGTGAGAAAAACTCACAGAGATCTTCTAAAAGCTAACAAATATCACCTGTCAAACTTCTCCAGGCATGTCGGCAGATGTATAAACGCTCTGCTTCTATGGCTCATTTCTTCTATTTTTCAGCGGTCTGACTCCGGCTGCATCCCAGCTGGAGCTCCAAACATCCAGCCCAGGGAAAATGGCTTATAGCAAATGTGTTAGTAGTTTTGATAGGAGGTACCAGCCGATTTTGTCTGACCCAATTTGATACCCAGACATCGTGTCGGCCTCCTGATGATACAGACACCCAAGTGCTATCATGTCCTATATTTTACAGATAAGCCTGTTTTGTCAAACAAGATGTCAATCAGTCAGGCACGTAACTCCCACTGTACATGGTAAACACTGGTTTATAAGAACAGGAAAGCTGCATTCATGTTTACACAGAGGAGGTATGTTGTATAAATGCAGAGTGCAGTCTCTCCTGTCATTTTCCCAACAGGATCAGAAACAACTTGTACACACACACACACACACACAATACACTGCATGTTTGAGAGCATCAATTAATCTTTGCACAGCAGAAACACAATGTAAGAAGTAGAAAAGTGCGTTTTTGGTTATTATCAGGTTATGTGTGAAGTTTAGTAACTTGACAGCATTGTTAATAATCAATCAACAACCATGTATTCATATTATCTAAACTGCTGTCATAATGAGCACTGGTTTGAGCTGGATTGTGTGTGTTTCAGTTATTTAATGTTCATGTATTTTGGTTCAAGTTTAATCACTACTTTAAAGTTCCTCTCATAGGTCCTCACAGGAATCAATGCAGCCTTCAAAAAAGAAAGTTCTTTTTCATCAAAGAGTAAAGAGCAATGGATGAGAAAGATTACCTGATGAGGTCTGAGTGAAGATACACAGGACAAAGCTAAACAAAAATCTGTTATCAGGCTAACATATCCTTCCATCCAAGAGCCCTATTTAGTCAACCATAGGTGTGTTTTGGGTGTAACATGAATTAAACCAATCAGAGTGTTGTTTTCTATTTCCTGTGCTATTTAAAGCTATTTAAATGGTGGATTTGGAAAGTTGGACAACCAAAGTTGAAATTGTGTAAGCATATGATATGTGTGCATCAAATAAAATGTACGCCCATTGTTAACCCGCCTATGAAGGCACATCTTACTATCTAAATAATGAGCCCTTTAAATAGCAGAAAAATACTACATTATTGACTATGGTGCAGTCGCTGCCAAAAGATAGCAATGTACCAATGATGCCCATGAAAATGCTTCATTTTAAGACCAACATGCTGATGGACGCACAGATAGACTCGAGTACATTTGTTATTTCCAAATGACCACTGCGGTGGTCAAAAAATAGCAATGACATTTGCACTACATGCCACTTTGAGCTGGGTGTAAGATTGGGCCCCAAGCCTCTGTAAGGGGCTTTTGGAGGCAGTACCCTGGCACAGTGGTGTTTTGAGCTAAATGCTAGTATCATCATGTTCACATGCTCACAATGACAATACTACATGTTGGTGTTTAGCAGGTAGAGGATTAAGATGATGGTGCTGAGGATGGCTGCCGTGTCTCGAGCATGTCACTTCACTTGCACCTTATTAAAACTAATGTTACTTTACCCTATTACTCACAGGGTTCTGTATGTAACATTTAGAAAACGCTTGTTAACAGTGATACATGTGACCGTTACGTCAGCTGCAGTCAGCATCCTGTTGCTCGCGCTCTCACCTGCGGCAGCCTCGGCCAAAAACAGCAACGTGACAGACACAATCCTAAAAGTCATTGACAGGCGCCATGCTGATAGCTTGCTAGCCAGCATATCGCTGTTTGTCCAGTTTTCACAGAGAGGCTCAGCAACGTCAGCATAGCTACACTAACGTTGAGTGAACTAGACAGAATATTATAAATAAGATGTGTTCCCTGTTGTGTTGTCTGATGACCATTCTTCAGCTGCCTCAAGGCCCACCAGGCCCCTAAATTTGTTGGCCAAAGTTCATATTTGATGGCCAAAATATAAGCTTATATGAAAACAATACAGAAATGACACAACTTAACACAGCCTTCCTAAACTGTGACACTTCAGTAAATAAAATCTAGAAATCTATAAATAAAATCTCTAAAATCTATCTGTCTTGCTATACAAAATATTTATATATTACTCTCCAATGATTGAAAGATTAGTAGAACATTCTTCTCAAATAAAAGCAATATACACAAGTAGATACAGAAGTGGAACATCAATAGCAGCATGAGTCCATACTATAAAAGATTTTCTATAGATGTACAAATAGTCCAAAATCTGGTGTTCAGTTAGTTTGAGATGTGGTGACTGTCAAGCCATAGCAGGTCTTTCACATCATTTTCAACATCATTTTCATCCTCATCAAACCACCTTTGCTCAAGATGCAAGATTTTATTATCATGTGCACAACAATTACATGGAGAAGTCGCTGGAGATGATGATTACTAAAATAAAATATAGATTTAAAATATTTATAGCACGAATAAATAAAATATATAACTAAAGATAATATACAATATAATAGTATTTACAAGGTGCAAAGTATTGACTAGTATAGTTTACCCTCCAGTGTAAACTATATATATATATATATATATACACACACACACACACATATATATATATATATATATATATATATATATATATATATACACACACACACACATATATATACATATATATCCAATATTCACTCTCTCCCAGCCTGTTTTTGGACTCCTGGGGAAAATATCGAGCTCTTTAGCGGCTTTGTCACCAGCTAGTGTCAGCATGTTGTTTGGTGCTGAGAAGGTAGTGTACAGTGGGTTTTATAGCTTTTCTGCTGAAGGCAGTTGCCTGCTGTGACTGAAATAGACGCTATGAGAGGCTGAACCAAAACAGAAAGATGTGGGCCTGACAGCTGTACAATGAACTGAAACTATATTAAGCCATGAGGAGCTGACAATTTTCTGTAGGTTCTTCATCACAGACGACTGTTCTGCATGGGGCCGCTTTCAGACTTTCAGACCCAGTCTGGCTGGAACTGCCTGGTTGTGCCAAATTTGAAACCTAAACCTGATCTTAGAGGAGGCTATATATTTGGTATTTCAGACCTCTCGTGGATGTTGAATGTCGCAGAGTTGTCATAGTGACGTTGCACAACTTCCAGTGTCACAAATGGGCTCCTTGTAGTCCAATCCAAAGACACCGCTGAGTTTTAAAGGTAATGGAGAGATAATGGACAGGAGATGCCTTCCCTGGAATGGAAGAGAAGAAGAGAGAGAGCTCTGTATCAAGATTGTAGGGATTGGAGAGGGAAGATCACATTTTGGATTTATGGAAATAGCTTTTAATTGCAGATGAGGAAAACGAGGAGGAAAAGGAGAGAAGACAGTGGAGGTCCACAGAAGATGGTGGTAATTCAAGAGCTCTGTCAGCTGCCTGTAGGGTGGTTCTGTCAGCACCCACAGAGTCAGACGACCATGGCACTGTAGGGGTCGGGCAGGCCTGCTGAGAAACAAGAGGACAGAGAAGAGACAAAGTGAGTGAGAAGGAGTCAGACAGAGTGAGAAGGAGTCAGGTGAGGGGAGAGCTTATAGGACAGATATGGCAAGAGAGGAGGGAGACGGAGCAAAATTTAGGGACAGTATGTGTAAGAGAGCATTTTGAGGTTGACAGAGAGGGAGGGAGCAGGATATGAAGAAGTGGTCAGAGACATGGAGCAGAGTTACAGAAAAGTTAGTTGAGTTGGATTCAAGCAGAAAATATTGATTTGGGAATTAAGATGAACCTTATGTAACCATGCCAACATGTAGCCAGTCCAATAAATGGTCTTGTACAGCGCTTTCCTACCTTAACGATCAAAGCACTTTGGATTGGCCTCACCCACCCATTCACACTCTCATTCACACACCAATGGCAACAGGGTACTGGTCTGTCCAAGGTTGGGCTGGGGATTACAATCCATTAAATTATACCTCGGAGTGGATTATCCATTAAATATTATAGATGTCTTCAAGCTAGATTACTAAATTTCCTCTGAAATCTTTTCTAAGAAAAATATAAGTGCTCTCTAAATTAAGTCCTTGGGAAAGTCAGTCAGTTCATCTATATACAGGATGTTTTAATGACTTGGCAGTCATGTCAGGTAGTGAACAAATCCTTACTGAGAAATCAAAAAAAAAAACAAAAAAAGATAAAAAAAAAAGACTAGCTAAGTACACTTGTACTTTTAATGGTGGAAATGTTATTCCTGGTTTAAATGTCAAGAAGGGAATGGCGTTCACGTACAGACTTAGAAAATCTATTTAGAGTTTTTTAAAGGGCAAAATATATAGCGTGTTTATTTGCATATAGAGCGGGAAAAGTGAGATCTGATCAAAAGTGAGACAAATGTTAATGCCAGGTCTGAACAGGGCCTCTGTCACCTCTCAGTCATCAGTTCTGTCATTTTGGGAGATTGTCTTATTCTGGGTCAGACAGCAAATAAGCCTAAGATCTAGATATCAATTTCATCTATGTTCGTCCAATACTGCAGGGAACATCTCTGTAAATTATGATAGTAAATACTTCTGCCGTGCAAGGAGGTATCAACTGACCATTTTATAGACGATATCTTGCAGTGCATGTTATCTATAGTTTTACTTTTTTAAAAAAGAAAGAAAATAGTGCATGAACAGATGGATGACAAAATACATCAAATGCTGAGTAACTGAGGGACCCATACAGCTCTGTAATGGTCTGGGGTGCAATTCTTGACATGGTTAAATCCACTCAACATAAACATAAACAGAAAGACAACAATATAAGTGATCTTTAAAGGCATAGTTAGTGAACATAGTAAACCTCTAATACTCTAAAACTAAAAACCAAAGCTAACTATCCTCTAAAACTTAAGAGAACATATTCTATGCCTGGCCATTTATACAGTTAGTTACACTTGTACTTTAGAGTCAAAAAGCAATGATTCTACTCTAAAGTAGATCTTTTAAGGAGGAAATGGGTGGCTGCACTGACATCTCTGAGTAAAAGGTATAAAGGTTTAGACACACCAGGATCTGGCAGAATGTTCCCACAATGAGATCTGCCTGGTCATCAGTGTGAATGTTCAATGTGGAAATGTCTTGGCAGTGCTGACCTTTGAGGAGACACAGAGCAGGAGAGTCCAAAACCGAGGAAGACATTGGAGGTTATTAGCCGCTTTAATTGAACCTAACAGTAAAAACTGTTCCATAAAGGAGAAATGGCATGCAGACAGTTGTGAGACAGGAGTAGTTACTACAAATATGCCTTTTGAATAAAACATGTACATTTATTGTCCCGTTTGAGATCAAGCTGATGTCCTAGCAAACACATTAGCTTGGACAAATTTATTCTCCCTCTTCAATAAATGTACTGAATGAAATGGCATGCGATGTTCAACCAAATGCCAGGGGAAAGTAAACAGAGTAGTGACAGAGCAGTTAGCTTATTAGGAAATGTCACTTTGTGGTATAACCACTGCATAGGTTTTTAGACTTTTGACCACACCCGCTCAACCTTTATGTAGTTTAGCACAGTTTGTGAACAGAGCATGTAGTTTCACTTAGTCCAATCACTAGTTGGCAGTACAAGCACATTTATTAGCCTGCGTGAAGTTACCAAGCACTTCAGAGTTTTATTTGGGGATAGAGCCGTCTTCTGGAACAACAACGTGTTAATCCAAAAGTACTGTTGACTTGTAAGGATAACAAACAGGTTCTATGACAGCGATGACATTTGAGTATCACCACCTTTAATTAAACTGTCAAATCAGCAGCAGATATTGAAGCATTGGGACTTGTTCTGAGTATCAACTTTCAGTAAATATTCATATTGACAAGTGGTGCACTCTGCTTTCCTAATTACCAGGCAAATCAAGAGTCCATCAGCAATCAGCAATAATTGCTGTATAGACCTGTGCTCGTTTCCGATTGCTGCTTCTTACTACAGCAGAGAGGAGACGTCTCTGGAAATTTACATTTTAGAGTGCACATAGATTGCTGGATTGCCTAATTTTACTGAAGGTGAAACCATGCTTCTAATCAGTGTCTTGCAGAAACAGATGTGTTACCACAGGTGGGAAGATTTATTTTGCTTGTGTCGAAAAAAATTGCAATCCATAGTTCATTATTGTGTGAAGAACAAGTTGAGTTGAGTGGGACAGGGTTCATGTGTTTTGTATTTTATGTTTATGTTAATTTTGTTAGACTGTGTTATCATCAATATTTATCATATGCTGTACATAACCATGCGCATACATTTGTAAATAAAATATTTGCAACTTTTTGCATACAACACAGGCTAAATATTAGAGAGCCGGTTACTGCCAAACATATTTTATTCAAGTCCAAAACCAATTTACTGCCTGGAGTCTGTTTTAATAACCAGTAGATGTCACAGAATACATTTAGCTGACATGGTATGGAGCCACTCAGCATCAACAGGACCTGACTATCAAATGTGTGTTGTGTATGCTTGAGCATGTATATCACACTGAACACTCCAAACTGAAGTTGTCTTAAGCAGAAATTATCCAATTTAGCTGACTGATCAACTGACCTTTCAGTTTGGTTCAATGCTGACATCCAAACTGAGCCCCGGTGTTCTGACACAATAATAATACATAACTTTACACCAGTGCCTTTTCTAACTTAGTTGGCTAAAGTTAATATAAATGAATAAGTAACTTTATCTTATTAAACATCTTATCCTTAGTGTTACCTCAGTTTCAGTGTGGTGTGCCTCAAAGTGTCTCATCGGTTTTGTTCTCCCCACGTTTGGTACGCACAGGGCCTCTCCTCTGTGTTACTGTTGTAACTGCACACTTTTTCCATCCATGGCATCATATGTGAATTAAGTCTAAATTTTCTACACTGGCCGAGTTCTCCAGCCATAGGGTGCTGCAAGCTCCAGGCTATAGCATTGTTAAAGGCGCTCTGCTGGCATGCAAAATCACCAGGCATATGACACAGGAAGAGAAATGTGACATTCACTGACAAGCAGGAAATTTGGATAATGTGATTGGTTGGAAAAAACATTCAGAAATACAATCATAAACATGAAGCATGGTGGTGGCCTCAGGCTTAGGAAAGCTTTCGAGAGTGGAGTTAATATTTTTAATATACTGTATTTTGGCATTATTTATTATGAAAAGACAACGCTGTTACAGCAATGGGGCATTTATTTAGCCGGAGAGAGTAATGATTTACAAAGCTTTTGCAGTAAGAAAGAAACAGAAATACTTTCTCAAAGAGGAAATATGTTTAAAAACAATTAGACAACATAAAATTACCATCTACTAGACTGAATACTGTGTAAGAAGAGGTAAACATGACATGAAATAAGTGACTCCTTTTGTTTGACCGCAAACCTCACCCCACTCTTTACTTTCCTGTTATCTCTGACACTAGCCCAGCAGTTTTCAACACGCATCAGACACTTCCATTGCCATACATTTGAGCTTACCTGCGGCCCCTTGTGTTTTCTTGTTCAAACAGAGTGGGGATGCTGAGTGGCCATCAGATAAAGGTCACAGGGTCATCTGGTATCAGTCACTTGGCAAACGGTCACACATCACCATGAAGATTCTGTCTGGCTGCTATGCTTTGCAAGTGAAACATTGTGGTGGATGGAGTAAAAACATTTTTGAGAACTAATTAAAAAAACAATTGGTTTGTTAATCAGCATAATCTTGTTATTTATCCCAACATATCATTTCATTAAAACTAGCGAACGTTAGTACTTGTGGGACTAGAAAACATCCATCCATCCATCTTCATCCGCTTGATCCGGGACCGGGTCGCGGAGGCAGCAGTCTGAGCAGAGATTCTCCAGACTTCCCTCACCCCGGACACTTCCTTCCAGCTCTTCCGGGGGGACCCCGAGGTGTTCCCAGGCCAGCTGAGAGACATAGTCTCTCCAGCGTGTCCTGGGTCTTCCCCGGGGCCTCCTCTCAGTGGGACATGCCTGGAACACCTCCCTAGGGAGGCGTCCAGGGGGCATCCGAAACAGATACCCAAGCCACCTCAGCTGACTCCTCTCGATGTGAAGGAGCAGCAGGCTCTACTCCGAGCTCCCCCGAGTGACCGAGCTTCTCACCCTATCTCTAAGGGAGCGCCCAGCCACCCTGCGGAGGAAACTCATTTCGGCTGCTTGTATCCGCGATCTTGTCCTTTCGGTCATCACTACCCAAAGTTCATGACCATAGGTGAGGGTGGGAGCATAGATTGACCGGTAAATCGAGAGCTTTGCCTTTCGACTCAGCTCCTTCTTCACCACGATGGTCCGGTACACCGACCGCATAACTGCAGACACTACACCAATCTGCCTGTCAATCTCACACTCCATCTTTCCCTCACTCATGAACAAGACCCCGAGATACTTGAACTCCTCCACTTGAGGCAGGACCTCTCCACCCACCCAGAGAGGGCACGCCACCCTTTTCCGGTCGAGAACCATGGCCTCGGATTTGGAGGTGCTGATTCTCATCCTACAGCTGCTTCACACTCAGGCTGCAAACTACTCCAGTACATGCTGAAGGTCCTGGCTTGATGAAACCAACAGGACATCATCATCTGCAAAAAGCAGAGATGAAATCCTGTGGTTCCCAAACCGGACTCCCTCCAGCCCCTGGCTACGCCTAGAAATCCTGTCCATAAAGATTATGAACAAGACCGGTGACAAAGGGCAGCCCTGTCAGAGTCCAACATGCACTGGGAACAAGTCTGACTTACTGCTGGCAATGCGAAACCAAGCTCCTGCTCCGGTTGTACAGAGACAGAACAGCCCTTAGCAAAGGCCCCCGGACCCCATACTCGCCTGGAGCACCCCCCACAGAATACCACGAGGGACACTGTCGAATGCCTTCTCCAGATCCACAAAGCACATGTGGACTGGTTGGGCAAACTCCCATAAACCTCTCAAGCACCCTGCATGGAGGGTATAGAAACTGCTGGTCCAGTGTTCCACGACCAGGACCGGGATGAAAACCGCATTGTTCCTCCTGAATCCGAGGGAATCGACTATCAGGCCGAATTCTCCTCTCCAGTACCCTGGCGTGAGACCTTCCCGGGGAGGCTGAGAAGTGTGATCCCCCTGTAGTTGGAACACACTCTCTAGTCCCCCTTTTTAAAAAGAAGGGACCACCACCCCTGGTTTGCCACTCCAGAGGCACTGTCCCAAACCTCCATGCAATGTTGCAGAGGCGTGTCAGCCAAGATAGCCCCACAACATCCAGAGACTTGAGGTACTCAGGGCGGATCTCATCCATCCCCACCGAGGAGCTTGCAAACTACCTCAGTGACTTCAGCTTGGGTGATGGACGAGTCCACCTCAGAGTTCCCAGACTCCGCTTCCTCATTGAAAGGCAAGTCAGTGGGATTGAGGAGATCCTCAAGTATTTCTTCCACCGTCCGACAATATCCCCAGTTGAAGTCAACAGTTCCCCACCCGCACTGTAAACAGTGTTGGCAGAGCACTGCTTCCCCTTTTTGAGGCGCCGGATGGTTTGCTAGAATCTCTTCAAGGCAGACCGATAGTCCTTCTCCATGGTCTCACCGAACTCCTCCCAGACCCGAGTTTTTGCCTCTAGTACTGTCCGGGCTGCTGGCTTGCTTGGTCTGCCGGTACCTGTCAACTGTCAACTGCGTCAGGAGTCCCACAGGCCAACATGGTCCGATAGGGACTCCTTCTTCAGCCTGATGATGCATCCCTTACTTCCGGTGTCCACCACTGGGTTCTGGGGTTGCCAACCACGACAGGCACCAGAGACCTTGCGTCCCAAAACTTCGAACTGCCGCGATCGACAATGGAGGCAGAGAACATGGTCCACTCGGACTCAATGTCCCCAGCCTCCCTCAGGAATCTGTGAGAAGCTCTTCTGGAGGTGGGAGTTGAAGACCTCCCTGACAGAGGGCTCGGCCAGACATTCCCAACAGACCCTCACAATACGTTTGGGTCTGCCAGGTCTGTCCAACTTCCTCCTCTGCCAGCTGGATCCAACTCACCACCAGGTGGTGATCGGTTGACAGCTCAGCCCCTCTCTTTACCTGAGTGTCCAAGACATACGGCCGGAGATCAGATGAAACGACACAGGGAAGCAACCCTCTCGGTGAACTCCAACATATGGCAGTTGAGCTGGGGAGCTATAAGCAAGCCCACACCAGCTCGCCGCCACTCACCCTGGGCAACTCCAGAGTAGTGGAGGGTTCCAGAGCCTAAGCTATGCGTGGAGGTGAGCCCGACTATCTCTAGCCAGTACCTCTCAACCTCCTGCACTGAGCTCAGGCTCCTTCCCCCCAGTGTGGTGAGCCTACTGGAAGGCAGGCCCACATCGTCGCCATTTCGGCTGGCTGAGCCCGGCCGGGTCCCGTGGGCAAAGGACCCGGCCACCAGGCGCTTGCCTGCGAGCCCCAACCCCAGGAGAAAACAATCCTAAACAAATATTAATTAGAGTTGACACTGTGAGGTCATTTCACACATTTATGAGGTTGTCACTTTACATTCATAGTAAATGGCTGTACTGTGTATTGTGATCCTACACCATCCACCAATATTTTATGTTAGATACTGCAAAAACTTATGCACAATAATTCACATTTAGTCTGTTGTCTCACCAAATATTACTGAAGAAATTTCTCTGAAATTTGGTGTAGATGAAAAAAGAGATAAAAGAAAAGTCGATATTGTACTTTCATTCATTCACCAGATAACTACTAATATAACTACAAATTATTGCAATTGTATCTCCCTGTGGGCTCAGCATTTAAGAAGGCGACTGTTTGCTAACATTCATGACCACTTTAGAAGCAGGTAATAATTTTGGTTCCCATTCAGTAACTTCCTTAAAATAGCATTAAAATCCACTATCAGGAAATTCTCTCTATTAGAATGCATATTTCATTCTGAATTCAGTCCAGTTTGAGGAAGCACATGTTTTGAAGTTTGGCTCATGTAGTAACACTTTTTATCCTCCATCCAAACTTGGTGCCACGCTGTCCCTTTGAAGCAAGCTCTTTTAATGAACACCTCCTACATATGTATCACTTTCATGCCTGGGTGGTAATTACCTTCTTCTCAACCCAAAAATTAATTACATACCCATAAATTGGCAATTTACCCACTGAGGCAATGCTTACGCCCGCTATAATATGATTCCCCTTTGAAAGATGGATTGTACCTTGAGCGTCTGCCAAGCTATGTTCATTCCTCTGCGTTCCCTGAAGGTCAGGCATATCAGCTGCCAGCGAAGCCCAACACAGAGTCTTTTTGGTCATTGCTTGTTGGTCTCAGGTGTCTTCCCAGGATCTGCAATCTGTCCTCACTGGGCTGGATGACACAGACAAACAAACACTAGGACAAGCAATACATGGAATCAATTACATACATATCATCCTTCTTCCTACGATATTTCCTACAGAGGTAAAAGACAAGTGGGTGAAAGCTGCCCCTCTTTCAGATATGTTTTGTTCTTGGTCAGAAGTATGCAGTGACACTATTTTAGCTGCATGTTCCTTTAACATGTGTTTCATAATCAGTTTATTGAAGGGGCGGTCAACTTGAGTTACAGTCTGAGAGAGTGGAGTTTGAAAGAAATGAGCGTAGAAATAGCCCAACAAAGACATGTCATCCAAGTGTATTCTGGGAAGTTTAAGTTTTACTCCATGTTCCAGCCTCTGCTATTTTAAGTTTTAACCACGTTACCAAGTGTATATCATATGTCAAGCATATCATGGATATATAATATATAGCCACCTACTCACTGACTGTTGTCTGCATACAGCACATCAGCCCACGCTTACAGACACAACACCAGGATCATTCTACCTCCCCAGAACACTGTGTAGGTAAAATGCATGTCTTCCAAAAATGGCCTTCGCTGTGTTTCAAGGCTCAGTTTTCTTAGTGAAAGAGCTGTATTTTGTTTTACTAATTAGATCCAGTGTTCCATCTAAAGTGAGTTCCTTCTTGTTAAATGCTCTTATTGTCAGCAGCTTCAACAGCGCTTTAAAATGCTATTTTTGTGAGATCACCCCACTGGGAAACTTTGCTGGTTTGCAAAAAAAAATTAATACAAAAATCATCATTGTGTCCCACTGGCCAACTTTATCTTACTGTACAGTATACTGAGGAATATAGGGCTTCTACACAAATGAGCTCTGTGACAAAGTCTTGCTCCGATGGATCCCATCCAACTTGAGCCAACTGAGAGCTTATGTGCAGGTATCAAATAGAATAGGAAAAAGGGCATGGCACAAGCACAGGGAGAGAACTACTTAAAAATGAAGAGATGACTGTCACTTTATAACATATAGCTCAATGCTTACTTTGAAGGATGTTCATTCGCTACAGGGTTCTGCATAACAAAGTGAGATGTGCTGATTAGCATTTGATTTAGGCCCAACATGCTGGTGAGCTATGAAGAAGACTCCATGAGATCATAAGTTGTGTAGCTAACCTGCCCTGGAGCAGGATTTACTGTTACTGCCAGTATCACAAGCCTGATGTCTGAATCAGCAGTCAGATATCAGGAAAAATAGCAGAACCTCTCTGTGTAGATCATGTAGACTTTGTGTACAGATGCTGTAGCAAGAGGCAGTAAGAAGTCTCAGAGAAAACTGTGAGTGATGGTTTAGTTCTATATTCAGTGACGCCAAATGTGCTCCATTTTTAATGGCTGGTTGGAACCCTGTAGTTTTGCTGTACATCAGTGCTCTCAGCGTACTGTATTGAATTGCACCATCCACCAAATGGGACAAAGGACGTCTCAAAGGTTGCTGGAAAACAGTGCACTTCATTAGGGAGAAACAAATTGCCCAACCAAAATAAAATTGCAAAATGGTGCAAAATATTTTCACTAATGCAAGACAGAGTCTGTTTAGAATGAATTGACCATATTTGGTGATGCTCATTAGCACCACCATGCAATTACAACCAAAAACTGAATACAGAGCTCCTCTTTACAGTCAACTATGAAGTGCCTTAGTGTCCTCCCAGTCAAAGCACGATTAAGCAGCCTTATTACAATTATTTATTATGATCCTACAAACTATCTGGCTGAGAGACATCAGCTGACAGATTGGGTGGCCCATTCTTTCAGCAGTAAATCCCAGATATTTCCACATAAGGGGCACCAAACAACAAGTCATCCAAAAATAATGTTAGACATCACTTTGTTTGCAGTTTGTCTGCAGACTGTTACCAAAATGTTCTGTCATTAACTTTTGTAAGCTTTTCAGCCTGTTCATCAAACAGTAAGTGCCAGATAATTTCACATAAGGTGCACCAAACAATACGCTATCAAAAATTCTCTAACCTGTGGAACCATTCAGCCTTTTTACAGTTCCCTGACTTACAACTTCATTGTCAGAAGCCTGGTTATTACCATGGATATTTTGTCAGGGTACAGTAATCTTAATCCCTGAATGTATGCAGTCATATTTGACACATAGAAAATTTAAAAAAAAGTTATCTTAGGCCCTTGAAATGCTTTTCTGGGAACCAGTTGGTCCATTTAAGTAAACTTGCTTCATGCAACAAGCCTCAAGTTTGGCTGCTTTGTGTGGAAGACATGAAGAATATATGTGATAATAAAAAGTATTTTGAAATGTACTCACTAAACAAAGCTGGTGAATGAGCTACATCAGCATATAGCAAAATACAGAATGTTCTACCTGGAACAAATAGAAATAAAGATGGGCTGTATTCTAAAAGAGATTGTACGCAATGCTTTTTGTAATTAATATGCCATATATGACATTTAGGGCTATGCACTTCTTGTCATAAAGTTGTGGAAATCAACAGCTTTCAAAGAATAAACGCACATACTGTGTGTATGTGTAGCTGACAATATGTGTGTGTGTGTGTGTGTATATATATATATATATATATATGACTTATACCCACAGCTCTGCACCATAAAACATAACTCCTCCATAACCTAGCTCTCCTTTGTATCAGTATCCTTGTCTGTGCTGTTGCAACATCATCCATCCATTTATTTCCTGACAACATAGTTTGGAGCTCATTTAAAGTCTCCCTGGAGTCTTTTCAGGACAGTTGCCACAGTTTGCAGATGCCTTTTTCTGCATGGATCGTTGTGCTAAATACATCAAAGACAAATGTCATGTAGTTCAATGCAGCAATGGTTTGCTGCTGCAGGCAAGTGGAATGAGTTGCAAGACTTGTCTGCCTTTGTGGACCTCATTACAGACATGAGCACACACAAATGAAATTCTCTCTTCAAGCTCAATTCTAATTTTAATAACTGTGATGAATGATTCCTACAATGATATCTCCCATATGTAACCTTGTTTCCCTTCCAGTTGTAGTTGTCTGAGTAGTTTGTGTATCATGTTGATATCTAAAAGGAAAGCATTGTGGCTTTTGATTCAGATTTTTCCTTTTATCTTTCATTCAATAATAATTCCTTGATAATGTATGAAGTGTGGATTATGGATAGCATTTAATTACTGAAAAAAGAGAGGAAAAACCACACACAAACAAGCAAACAAATACTCACTGAAATGACTGGTTAGACTTATTAAATCAAACCTTGTGTAATTGGCTTACCCTGCTGTGAAAAGGATAGGAATCTTGAGCATGCTACAGGCGATTGCCTCTCATGCTGCAGTTGAGCTGCTTATTTCTTCGTCTCTTGCATCTTTACAATGTTTGCTCATCATGTACTTGTGTACACACTAAGCATTTTGACTTTTTAGAAATTTTGTCTGCAATTTGAAGGTATTCTTCTTGTGGAAATGATTTTGGCAGACGCTTTGCTTTCTTTGTTCAGCAGCATGTTCAGTCAGGCTTTTTAAATAGCTTGAGTAATACTGACATCTGCTGGGACAGTATATTGTAACTGGTCAGAGAGGGGCCACCGTTTAAAATTCACACATTATGGACAATGACCTTTGTTCTGTCTTTGAGGCATTATTGAAATTGACAAAAATGTCACTCAAATACACAGCCAACTGAGGTAAGTGACTGCTTCAAAAGGAAGCAAATATGGTGACTATTTGATGTCTGAGTTCTGTGTGATGTGACACAGTATGGCATGGTGCTCAATCATCAGGCATAGTGCTGTCTCAGACAGGGATTTACATCACTACGCTTGAAGTAGCTGCAACTGCCATATGATAATAATATCTTTGAAGTTTTAGAAAGCAGACACAGCATGTGTAGAGTCTGTTAACAAGCACAACATGTACACTGTGTACCACTCCTCCCAACTAGTTACACTTTCTCTATCTTTCTTTTACAGTCAGACATTTTTCTGTGCCTTCCTCTGTAAGATAACTCTAATAAGTATTTCAAAAGCACTCTGTTACAATCGCAGTCGCATTTTGCTCTGATGTGTTTCTGTCATTGATGAAAATGTTATGGCATTATGTGTGACAGGTGCCTGAATGGAATACATGTAATAGATTTGTACCAGAAAACTATGTGTCTAACTGGTCCACCATTGACTGGTACCTGCAGGTGATTGGCTCCTTCCTGATGCCAACTGACTAATCGAATAAAGAGCCAGGATGGCAGCAGTGCTGCACAGGGCACAGCTCATCTCTCTCTCTCCAACTGGCCACAGTTGTCTCTGCTGCAGCTGGTTATACTGTAGCTGTAGCATCTCTGCCATACTGATGGTGTTTTGTAGCAGTCCCTTCATCTTATTCTGAGTCGCTCTCTCTCTGTTGATATTCATCCTTCTAATTTACAATTCACTCACTCCTGCAAAGACTCAATTTGTCCTGACCTTAGTTGTTGCCCAGAACTTGGGCAGAATGAGCTTATATTCATACTTGGGGTCTCAGAAAGAGACATACCAATTTGTGCAGGTTTGTGTGTGTGTGTGTGTGTATATACATACACGCACATTCGCCTTACATGTTTGTGTATGTGAGTGATCAGGTGCCATTAGGACCTAATTACGTCCAAATTGCTGTTTGTTACTTTCTGAATACTAATGACCCCCTCCCCTAAAACAACTCCGCAGCTCAGGAGGCGTGACATGCCACTCGATTAGCTGAGCCTGAGTGATCACATCTGAAGATCGACTTCAGTGAGAATCATCTGAGATGTGAGCTTATGGAAAATGGATACTGCTAAGCGAGCGTAAACTATAGACTGAATCATGTTGCCTGCACTGTCAAGTTGGCAAAGACCATGTCATACAATCTTCTTTTGAACAAGGCAATTTTTTTTTTCATTTTACTGGCCCCCGAAAAGAATAGCCCGCCTCCCTCTCGGTGATGGTATTTTGATTTCAGTTTCCCATTTCCAGTTTATCACAGTTTGATAAGGTCACCTCACGCTGTCACCTGCAGTATCCAACTCCATTTACTCAAGCGCCCTGAAATGCTATTATCAATATGAAATATTGTCCAGACAGACTGCAGCTCCTCCAGCGAGGAAAACATCAATGTTTACTGTTCAGAAATCAAGCCCTTGCCCCAGGTGCCAGCCACTATCTGTCTTCTCTGTGGAAAAAAATCTCCAACAGGGATTACTAATCCCCTGCTTGTTTGTAGTGCTGCTGCGATTCAGGAAAACAAGATTATCCCAGTCACTGCTTACAATTTGGACCCCCGGATGAAAAGATAAATGCCAAGAAATATTTATTTTGTTGAATAAAGTCCCTAATCCATTCCAATAGACTGCACTTGTTTTAGTAATTGCATAGTGATGGCTTTTCTCTATGCAAACCTCCCAGACTGTCAATACTTGAATGGGAGTACAATTTGCCAGCTGTGAAATATTATGATCAGGATGACCCAGATTCCTTCCTCCTGCCTCTAATGAGTTGCTCAGTCATGTTGTGGCAGATTTTTACATTTATTTTTATCTATTTATGTCTGCCAGTAAAGACAGTACAGATTAGCTGTAACACCCTTATGAAAACAGACGAGTATATACAGGGTTTATCGCTTAGTTTAGTTGTAGAATAATGAAAAGCCAAACTCAGTGATTGAACAAATGTGTTTTGAGTGACTCATTCTTTAAATGGGATTCTTTTAAGATAGGTGAAACCATCCATATTGAGATGCATTTTTGAAGTCTTCATAAAAAGCCATTCAAGAATAACAATGTGAATTCACTTGGTGAAAATACTTACCACTTTGCGCTGACTCCAAGAAATAAAGCAGTGTTTCCAAGCTGAAAACAGGAACACTACCAACATGCCTAACCAATATCATCACACCTACAAGTTAGCTTGTCTTGTCTCAGCACATCAGGTGCTAAAATGTGCCACTGAATAGCTTACACTGACAGACGGTCAATGTATTGGATGGCTGTTGCTGCAAATTAGAGGTACACTTATCCCCACGTGTCATTTCCAGCTGCTGTTATTGGTCCTGGGGCTGTACTTTTAAGACGCTGGCAAATGATGACAGCAAGAGGCAACCTGGTCTAAAGAGGGTGTACAGGAGCCTCACAAAGCAAAGGGTTCAGACAGCTCCTCTAGCACAAAATATATGGCCACTGTGCTGAGGCTGGTAAAACTCTTGATAATTGTACACAGGATTTGTAATTCATTCCCTCTAATAATGCTGAATTAATAATTCATGACTTCAAATTAGAGTAAGTTATTATAACAGTGTCAACTGAAGTCACAGGTTGTTGTGACTGGTCTAGAGCACCCTGAGCGACAGTAGAGGTAGACCATAGGCTGGTCAAGCTGATATAGGCTACTAGCTGACATTAGCTCATTTCAGATCCATCATTGTTAGTCACCACATGTACATAATTTATCCACCAGAGGGCACTGACAGGTTTATTTTTCCATTGTTAAATGGTCTGGTCAGTACATATCTTGATCACAATTCTTTAAAAAAAAAAAAAAAAACAACAACAAAGAAAGATTATCTAAATATACTTTTACTATATATATACTATACTATTAGTATTAGTGTAGGCCAGCTTTGAGTTTAAACTGATATTCAAGTTTTGGCTGTTACATACAGTCTTTTATCTTGGAAATATACTGTAGAGAGTTTCAAACCTTTTTATTATATTCATTCATATTACATTATTAATTCAGGAGTATTAGTCATCTGTGCACGGCAGTTATTTAAAAAAACTACCCCTGATAAAGAGGGCTGTAGAAAAGGTTGGAGAACATAACAAGCTGATACAGTTCAAAGAGGACATGAAGCATACTGGCAGTTCAAATCAGACATAAACATGGTGTACACAGTCACTGCAGCATTGTTTTTAAAGATGAGGTGATATCATGCAGTAGTGACACTAACATACTATGTGTTGACTGTGTGTTGGTTAAAGATGACAATCTGGTATGAGATGCTATTTTCAAGTAAAATAGATATGTGTGCATTCACTGTGCAAGAAAACAGATAATCATTTCAAACTATGAAATGATTAACTACGAATAATAAGGCCTGACATCTCCATAGGTTCTTTCTATCTTGTCCATGTGAATACTGAAACACACAGTGACATTCAAACAAAGTACCATGTATGACACATGCATGTATGAGCCCTGAATGCCTGTAAGAAGTCCCAGCCAATTCCCACATGTTATCAATGACCCTGGTACTGCTGCCTGTACAGTACAGATGCCACTGCTGCAACACTATAAAGCTTTGTGTTATAGCTTCAGGCTGTGTGTGTCCCATGACGCGACAATGAGTCCCAGCTGCAACATGTTTGTGTATTTCGTGAGTGTATGTGGACAGATATATGTGAGACAGTATGAGAGAGTGAGAGAATGAGACGGACAGACCGCATGCATTTGTGTGTGTGTGTGTGTGTGTGTGTGTGTGTGTGAGCATGTGTTGGCTCATGCAAGACTTGTCTTCTTCCTCTGCTTCATCCCCTGTGTAGATCACAAAGAGGATCAGTGTGACTGAGTCAGTACAATAGGGGACCAGATACAGCCAAATCAGCTGAGCTTTTACACCAGCACAGAGGCAAAGTTGCTTGTCTCAATATATGAACGAGCACTGGTGCTAATTTCCATAAAACATTATTGTATGTTTGAACACAGCATGATCCTTCCAACGATTCTGCCTTCACATATGCATCAAATGAAAAGAGGGCTCTGTAGATCTAAGGTCAGTTCTTTTCACACACCTCATAATTAAGATATTATTTGGAGAGTGAGGCAGGAATATAGATAATAATGAGTACAGGGTGACATTATAAACAATGCTAAGCATAGTCCATGGGAATTATAGCACCAAATACGGACTATGAATTATAAAGCGCGTGTGTAAAAAGCGTGTGTGTGTGTTCCTGTCTGCCAGGCTCCAGCTTTTGGTTAAACATCCAAATCCTTCGGTATGTGCTGCTTCTGCAGGCTTCAGACAGATAGGGAAGTTGTGTTTCTGGCATATTTCATAACGACAAGACAAATATCAAACCATTTCATTTGCACACAGAAATAACTAATCCATTCCCATTGTAGCTAAAAAAAAAGATTGCTGAATTGCAGGAGAGTGTGTGGATAATTTGCCACAATCTGTACTGCAGGATATAACTGATATTTAAAAATCCCTGCCTGATTTCAAGTCTGGGAGGTAACTAATCAATTGTATCATCACATGAGACCAAAACATGTGCAGTTATGTCTGGTAACCTGTGAGGATGTGATATGAAATGTCATTTTTATTTAGATACACAAATAGAGTAGGTTTACCTGCAGCTTCTAAGAAGTGATGCCAAGTTGAATTGTACATGAGTCATCCATCACAGCAGTTTGGAAATGACTCACTAGAGCAAAAACATCCAAGATGTGAGTTAAAAAAAAAAAGAAAAAAATGAAATGCTGCTTCAGCCTTCAATCACAACTACATAACTGTAGTCTAACACAGATCCATGAATATTTTAACATGTCACATAAATGCATGTAGAAAACTAAACCCATCTATTTCAAAAGAGCATATATGCAGCCTATCTATATCCCTGCTACACTCTGGAAGAAAGTCAACAGCCTGAAGGTTATGATAATGAAATGCTCCTTGTCTGCACTGAGTCTCTGTGCCACTGGGGGGCAAAGTAGCACTATCAACATTTAGCAGCAGTGACCTATTTTCCAAATGTTTTGCTCGTCTCATGCATTTGTTGTTGCCCCTTTGAAATGAAAATATGTATGTGAGCATAAACATATAATGCATTACCATATGAATTGGCAGACCTGAATGCCGAGTCATTGCAGCAAAGGCCAAGCATATCATTAACAAGTCGTGGACATCAGATGACGACTCCTCATTTTTCCTCTCTTGTAATTAGCAGAGACAGAGTGGCAGACAGAGCGAGGGGGGGAGGAGGGAGACAATAAGATCGAAGCTTTTGAAAGTGCTCATGTCTGATTATTATCCTCAGTAAACTGTCTTATGCTGACTGGGGTGACATGCAACTGCTACACACTTATATTTAGATTTCAACACTGCAGTGAGGGCTTCTCGGCAGACTTAACAGGATTTAAGACAACAGCTATGCAGCCATAAATAATCCACCTCAAGTATCCCCTTATACTTCAAAGAGATGCTGGCTGAAGATTAGCATTTTGCTCCCACTGCGAGGGTAAAGCGCTAAAAATAGTTGTGTTCTGGGGGAAAAGCATTCTTTGGTCTGGGGGACGGGGGGGATGCTCCTCTCTGAGTGTTAGCAAGCGCATCAGGGATGGCTGAGCCTCTCCTCCCAGTCTGCTGTCGATTTATTGTACGCCCTATAACTGCTGGTGGCATGTTGAAGTACTGATGAACCTCTAGCGTCCCCGGGAGGTTAATTGAAATGGTTTCCTGTGCCGCAATGGCAAAGTAGAAGCGAGCCCAAATGAAAAAAAAAAGACAAACAGTTTGTTCAAGTGACAGAAGACAGAAAGGAACTTTTTTCTTCTTTTGCATTGTCACACACACAAACATTTCTCCTCAAATTGAACCCACGCAAACCATTCATAATTTCTTGAATCCTTTTTCTATTACCTACAGTACAATAGCTGCAAGTTGTCACAGTGTACACAGTGTTAGTGTACCCAGCCCATCCTGTTTCAGGAAAAGATTGTTCTGCTTATCACCTCAAAGGCTTTAAAATCTTTTCTTTGTATTGAGAGGCAGCATTGGAAAAAGATACAAATCGGACTGAAAATATGAGTGTGTTTTCTGAACCAAAAAGCACTAAACCAGACAGACAGAAAATAAAACAACACAAGAATAAATCATAAATCAATATAATAATATATTATAATATAAAAATCAAAACACTAAAAAACACACAAGATGACACTGTCTTTGTAGCCCTGTAACATCCACCCTCAGACAGGCCAGTCAAGACTTGTGACAAGACTTTGATGACTCATATGATCTGATGAAGTTAAGATCTCTTGTCAGGATCGGACAGAAAATATTGTAGACTGAAGAGACTGAAAAATTCCGGGACTGGATTTTACTCATATTTGAAGAAAAGAATGACTCCTATTGCCATTATTTTGCACTGTATAGATTGCTGTCACTTAGATATCTGTCAGAATATTAGTTCAGTGTATCTGAAAGGTTTTTCAGGATTGCTGCTCTATCTGAAAATTGCTTCCAACAGCAGCTCCCAATCAAATTCAAAACATGTCACACATTTTTATGAAACAAAAGTCAAATATTATAGGTCTACATTCAGTCAAAGAAAAAAGATTTGACTATAAATATTGAACTTTTACTAAATATTGAAAAAGTAGTAAGAAATGCTAATTGGTTACATATATCTCATATTTTAGGTTTTCAGTGACAGAAAAACAAAAACCATGCACACATTTATACTATTTTTTATTTACAGTCTCTGAGTCGCTTGAAGTATTCAATGCTGGCTAAAGAGTGTGTTTTGTCAAGAGATGAATTTACCTCGACTCATTGTTGCATTTGACACTTTTTGTCTGCAGCTATGGGGCAGCCAACTTCCTTCTCCATGATGAGCTGGGAGACAAATAGCGTTCACTGTTCGGTTTGGTTTCAGTTCTTCTGGCTGGCTCAGGTTCAGATGTTTTAGACTGCACTGAGATGTATCAGCATTTCTTGAAGCTCTATTTTCAGTCAGAAATCTTTCCATCACAGTCAGTTTTTGCTGTGTTACTATGACAACTGGTAACGGTAAGCTGTTGTGTTAGTGGTATAATAACCTACAGTGGCTTGCAAAAATATTCATACCCCTTGAACTTTTCCACATTTTGTCACATTGTTACGACCACACCACAAACATAAATATATTTTATTGGAATTTTATGTGAAAGACCAACACAAAGTGGCATACAATTGTGAAGCAGAAGAAAAATTATACATGATTTAAATTTTTTTTTTTACAGATAAAAAACTGAAAAGTGCGGTGTGCAAAAGTATTCAGTCCCCTTGAGTCAATACTTTGTGGAATCGCCTTTTGCTGCAATTACAGCTGCAAGTCTTTTGGGGTATGTCTCTACCAGCTTTCTAGATACTGAAATTTTTGCCCAGTCTTCTGGGCTCAAGCTCAGTCAGATTAGATGGAGAGCATTTGCCACAGATTCTCGATTGGATTTAGGTCTGGACTTTGACTGGGCCATTCTAACACATGAATATGTTTTGTTTTAAACCAGTCCACTGTAGCCATGGCTTTATGTTTAGGGTCATTGTCCTGCTGGAAGGTGCAACCTCCACCCCAGTCTCAAGTCTTTTGCAGACTCCAACAGGTTTTCTTCCAAGATCACCCTGTATTTGGCTCCATCCATCTTCCCATGAACTATGACCATCTTCCCTGTCCCTGCTGAAAAGAAGCACCCCCATAGCATGAGGCTGCCACCACCATGTTTGACAGTGGGGATGGTGTATTCAGAGTGATGTGCAGTGTTAGTTTTCCGCCACACATAGCATTTTGCATTTAGGCCAAAAAGTTCAATTTTGGTCTCATCTTACCAGAGCACCTTCATCCACATGTTTGCTGTGTCCCCCACATGGCTTCTGGCAAACTGCAAACGGGACTTCTTATGGTTTTCTTTTAACAATGGCTTTCTTCTTGCCACTCTTCCATAAAGGCCAGATTTGTGCAGTGCACGACTAATAGTTGTCCTGTGGACAGATTCCCCCACCTGAGCTGTGGATCTCTGCAGTTCGTCCAGAGTCACCATGGGCCTCTTGATTGCATCTCTGATCAGTGCTCTAAGTGCTGTAAGTTTAGATGGACGGCCGTGTCTTGGTAGGTTTGCAGTTGTGCCATACTCTTTCCATTTCTGGATGCTCCATGAGATGTTCAAAGCTTGAGAAATCTTTTTATAGCCTGACCCTGCCTTAAACTTCTCCACAATTTATTCCTGACTGTGTGTTTCTTGGACTTCATGATGCTGTTTGCTCCCCAATATTCTCTTAACAAACCTCTGAGGCCATCACAGAACAGCTGTATTTGTACTGAGATTAGATAACATACAGGTGGACTCTGTTTAGTCATTAGGTCAACATTCAATCATTCAGCAATCATCAGGCAACTTCTGAAGGCAATTGGTTGCACTCAGAGAAAAGGGGACTGAATACTTTTGCACACCACACTTTTCAGTTTTTTATCTGTAAAAAAAATTTAAATCATGTATAATTTTCTTTCTACTTCACAATTGTATGCCACTTTGTGTTGGTCTTTCACATAAAATTCCAATAAAATATATTTATGTTTGTGGTTGTAATGTGACAAAATGTGGAAAGGTTCAAGGGGTATGAATACTTTTGTAAGTCACTGTATTTAATAGCCTTTTGATATGCTGATTTAGATTTTGCATATGTTTGAAAAGGCAACATAAAAATGTAATTAATGTGAATGGTGTTTCTTTTTATATGTTGAAATGTTGGAAATAAATGAAAATTGATATAAACCTTGCATTACCACTGGCCTGTCCTTAAGGCAACCTTTGTGCTACAGCATGGTCAAGGTTTAGTTCAACTTCTGGTTAAGATTAGAAAAAAAAGGTGGTGGTGAAAAATTTATTGTACAAATACTTCTAGTAAATACCTAGTATCTAGTAAATACCTTCTAGTATTAGATTTGAATGAAATTTGAACTTCTTTGCCCTTAAGGAAAATGTGATATCTGCATTTGAATGTTAGAAACATATGAATATATGAGCATTGATAATAAAGCCTTAAAAGTTATAACCTTGTTCATATTAGCCCATATCTGAAACAATTCAACACTTAAAAATATGGTAATTTTTCTCATTATTTAGGGGATAGGTATAGGTATATGGATTTCCATATTCAATTTTGTTGTAGACTCTTCATACATGTTCTGTTTTTGATTAGTTTAATCTTCCACATTTAAAACAGAAAGTAAACTAAATTAATTGACTAAGTGTACAATCTGTATTAAAGCTCCATTTCCACAGTGGAGATAAGAGCCGACAACATGCCCTTCTCATCGCTCTGTGACAGCACAACGGCTAATGAAAAGACTGTGTGAGTTAAGCAACACTTGGACGACCGCATTCATATTCATTAATGCAAAATTGAATGTTAATACAAACACTGGAAGTGTAAACAAAGATCATTTACAAATTGAGTTTACCAGCAGTTGAAGATTACACACGCACAGTCCCAAAAAGTATTGTGGAGGTGTTCAGCCTTTTAATAATATATTTCCAAACATCAGCAAGTGATTCATAATTTAGCTCAGTGGTAGGCAGAGCCTCTGCCAAAAAACAAAACCTATTAAAAGTATTAAAACGCTATTAAAACTTGAGTCATTTGGGAAAGTGGGAAGCTTGTGTCTATCTATACTGCTGAGATAAGTAACTTGAGGGACTTCCCAAGGCCTCGGCCTACTTTGCTTCATGTCTGGTTGAAGGGAGGAGGAGGAGAAGAAGAAAAGCACAGCAGCTGCCAACCAGTCAGCGTGAGGTGTTGTCTGATTCAGGCAACAAACCGTTGCTTGACACACAAAGCCCATGATGTCTGGGTCTTTTACAGGTCTGCGATCTTTTGGCCTTGTTTTTTGAGCTCGTGTCTGCTGTAATGACATATTGCACTGTACCGACATATCCAGGCATCAAAAGGGGTTGTTTTTAGACAATTTGTCAGAAATCCTCGCTCTTATTATTATTCAAATCTTATAGACACCAAAAGAGGTGTTTTCTCAGGCATAGCTGGCTTATTTGTACAGACAGCCTGGCTAGGAAAAAAGAGCCTCTGAAGTGCAGGTTTCTCGGTTTGAATTGTTCATCCTGCCACTTCTACAACAGTGATAATAAGATGGAATGTGTGCCATTTGATGTTTGCATCCCCACTGGCTTTGGAAATACTGAATGTACCAAAGATGATGTTATCTGGCTGCCATCACAGTCAGAGGCCTGACTATCTAGAGTGTGGCAGATGTACAGTATGAAGTGAGTAAAGGACCTTAAATTTAGTTTGAAGCTTGAGCTGAATCCAAACACTGAAAACATTATATTACATTTTATGATCGTTGCATTGAGCAGGAACCCTGAAACAAGCCTGCTTAGAGTTAATAGTTTAGTTGATTACACAAAGGTACATTCAGATGGAGAAATTTAGTATGATCTTTCCTAATTGAAAAGTAGTAATACATCTCATGGATATAGTCCAATGTGATTTTAATGTTCTATAGTTCTCGTGAATGAGTCAATTTCATGTTCCAACATATAATAACTATCTGAGAGCTGCTTTTCTCTAGTCATAGCGCATCACACTTTCCAGTCTTTCAAAAATATTGTGTTTTCAGGGTAGTGCAACTGACTTTCAGTTCCTTGTTATTGTTCTTTGATGTTGAAAACCTAACACCACAGCTTGGTCACGATGGATGCCTTGTTATTAGCTTGAATACCCTATTTATACAGCATGCAGAAACTTTCCTTTAAAATTTGCTTGTAAATACCTCTTTTTGCATTTGTATTATATTAGCAGCAAAAACAGTATCTCATATTCAGACAGCCTTAATTGTTTTTTTTTTTTACACAATTTCACAATTAACCTTTAATTTAACCTTGCTATAGGGTCTTTTAACCAAAGAGTTTCTACCATTATCAAATTCAATAACCTTTAAAACTGAAGTAGGTAACTTATTTAAAAAGACTTTAGTTAGTATCCATATCACTGTCACTGTGTCCTGACAGTAGAACATGAGACAGATAATCTGTGATAAAATCAGACTCCTCTGGCTCCACCTGCTGTCTCTAAGGTCATTGGACAAGAATCCACCACACCTGAATCAAAACAACCAATCAGAGCAGAGCAGAGTGTGAACAGAGAGAGGACATCATGGAGGACAAACAACAATGACTGACGACCAAGCAACGAGAAAACAGCAATTTAAATGAAAAGATAAGTAAACAGAGGAAAAGCAATGAAGAAAAGCGAGTTAAAAACAAAAACATAGACCGAGTGACGCTGAGGGGAGGAGCTCTGAAGGCGAACTGATGGGCTCCGTAGAGAGAGGCCAAGGGAACTGGAACATATACTCGCTCTAATTTTCAAAATAAGACCTCTTCCTCCTAATCTCACCAACTCGCTTTATCAGTGCCCCAGAAATATCTCATATTTAGCGTGCAGTGCTTTTACTTCTGGGAATTAAGTCTTCCTTGTTTGCTTTTGTGACATGTTTATTTATTTGTTTGACTAGATAAACAATTCCTTTGTGGTGCGAAGCAGGTGTTTTGTGGAACCAGCACACTTGAGGGAACATACTAAATGAAGGTATCTGCTGTGGTCTGTGAACCGATGAGGAACCAACAAATAATGCCATCCACCATCACTCACTGCCTTGAAACCAGTGTGCAAGCATATTTCAGCTCTGTGGCTTTTGCTGCTGAGTCTGTCAGCCCCCTTATCTCGAAATAAAGGTCCCTCACACCCTCTGTACACGAGAAATTCAAACTAGAGGCCAAAACACGTTGCCAGTCCATAATGTTTGCCTATTAGAAAAGCTGATTCAGGCTTGTATTCACCTGTCAAAAGTGGGCTGAGGCGTTTAAATCATCAGCCGTATGCAGAGGAAGATAATGTGAGAGTTCAGACACTGCCGACCAAATTATTTCAGAGGATTAGCTTCCTGACTGTCATCTTTGCCTGGCTCAGCCTGGCATTCAGAGGCTTGCTGACTTCCCGGACAAACAGCAACCTCTGACTTTGAAAAAATTTTTTCCCTTTTAAAACAGTTCATTTTCTCACTGCATGGAAAAAAAGTATACATCTGCTGACTGCTGATGGAAAGAGTGGTCTTTTCATTTGCACAGTGACTACAATTAAAACTGCCATTGTTAAGAGCTGCTGAGATAGGACGGAGCAGTAAACAAAGTTTACTCACTGCAGCAGGAGAAAACAGACCCCACACGCAGGACAAAAGCAAGATCCCTCTGAGTATATTTGTACAAACACAGACAATAACAGCAGCTCCTTCCTTCCTTCTCAACACTGGGTACCAAGGCAGCAGCTACAGTGTTGTTATGTCAAAGTCTAATGTGTGTAAAAGTGTGTGTGTGTGTACAGGCAATAAGCTGTTCTGGAAGCCAGATTGCTCCCACAAGCAAACTCTGTGCTGACCTGCAGCTGACTTCCTGCCATGCTCTCTCTGTTTCCAGAGCTATCTCTGAGACATGTACTGTGAGGCAAGGTCAAGACTCCATCTTGGTTATTTGTTCACAATATACTTCTACCAGTAGTTGCTCATAGTATTCACTTCATGCACCAATGGCAGTCCATCAAGCAAGCAGCCAGGCTCCATCCTACTGTAGACGTCTATCTAACGAGGAGAGGGAGGAGGAGATCATTTATATGAATTCTGTTGAGGTAACAAATGCTGACAGATGATATGGAAATAAATATTATTAGATTTGAACAACATATACATTTTATGTAGCGGTCCACTTAGGCAGTCTCTGCTAGAACCAACATTTATGGTGCTGGATAAATGCAAATGGCAGTGGCAATGAAAATGACTGTTGTGTTTTAGATATGATAGGGCAGACACACTGTTTGTACTCCGCAGGAGGAATAAAAAAAAAAAAAGAAAGAAAGAAAAAGTAAAGTCCTGCAATGATTCTGCCTAATGAAAGTGAGCATGTAATGCTGAGACACCTACGCACACACACCTACACACAATTAATATTTAGGCAGCTCTCACATTGCTGCGATTCACATGCCAATCAGCCACCACTGGGCAATTAGACGGGAGGCAGAACGACCCAGCCAAAGCTAATCTGATGAGAGAGGAAGGATCGAGAGACTGAGATGGAGATGGATGGAGGAAGAGAAGGGGGTGGCGGGGAGCAGGAGATTGGGAGGAGGAGGGGGGTTGTGTTCAAGATGCAATGGGCAGAGATAGATAGAGAGAAAGAGATGAATAGTGGGAGGGAAATTGTCAAAGACAGTGCTGGATATATAGCAAGTCAAGACAATATAGACTTTTCATCTGGCTCCTGGCTGATGTTTAAAGAGCTTACTATGGCAAGACTGGTGCCTCCATAACAATGAGACTCACAAGTATTGTCATATTCTGCTGCTTAAACGATGAACGCTATATTTGCTTTCACTACCGTGAAAATAATTCTGTGGTTGGCTTTTCTTCTCCTCCCACGCTTTCTTTGTTTTCACTCCTGGTTAATTACTGTCTAATAAAAAGCAGAAAGGCCATAGAAAATTCCCAAAAGCAGAACAGTGGAGCAAAGGGAGAGCTCCTGCCAGATACTTCTTCAGACAATGTAAAAAAATAAATTGCACAAAGGTTTTCAGATTGGAGGGGAATGTTGTCATTTTTTTTCCCTTTTTTTGTTGGCAAACAGAGTGATCACTATTTAAATATACCTTCTTCTTAAAATGTGAATAGATGTAGGCCTGTTTCATTGTCCGAAAAATTTTATGGGACTCAGCATGACATGATCACAGAGAATAGCTGCGACTGAAAAATAAGCTGTGTTATTTACCAAAAACTTTTTTTCTCCAATACTCTGATGAAAATAGTTCACAGAATTTCTTTCAGACTACCAAGTACGTAATGAGAGCATTTCTTCTGACCAGGGGCAAAAATCTAAGTCTGTATACTAAATCCAGTTAGTTTTATTCATCTTGAAGTACCACATGGGTTTACTGTATAAAAGCATTCATATAGGCTCAGTGCACTGGAAATTGGTCACAGAACGATATAATAATTTTCAATACATTTTCTTTACCATATGCAGAGCAATGCTGCCATCTGTTGTCCAAAACAAACTGAAATAATTATTTTTAAAGAATTTGACTGCAGTTTCTGTTGCATTGTGTAATGAAGCTTTGTACTTGCAGATTTTGTTGTTTATGTTTCATTTTCCCAGTCTCTTAGAAATCTGTCTTTTCCACCCCAGTACAGTTGAGATGAACTTAATTCTATTTGAGATACTCGGATGAATAAAAATTCAACAATGACATCTCTCTCTTAAAACACTTTGTATAATGAAGAAAAACCACTGTCAACGGTTTGCTCCAGAAATACTTGTTAGGGAGGAAAGTAATTGAAATGAACATAACTCAGACAAATCTGTGGAGTAGTTTCAGGAAAGACTTGCTTTTGAATTTTTACAGGGCAGGGATACTCATCTGTCAGTCTGTCAGTTGGTCGGTCAGTTCACAACTTTGGTCCAGGCTGAAAGATCTCAACAACAACTGGATTGCCATTATATGTCATTCAGACATTCATGTTTTGTGATGTAATCACTTTGGTGATCCCTCAACTTTCTATTTAGCACCATCTTCTCATCAAAATGTCAGTTTGTCATTTGCAGATTATCTGTGAAACTAATCACAATCTCATCCCAGCTTTACTTTGTCTTTACTTGCTCTACAGTGGTCACTCGTAACAAAGTGGATGATGCAATGTACACACAGTTCCTGTAGGGGATATCATGAAAGCACTACATGGCCCGATCGCATACGATTAATACATCTAGTGTTACGGCGGTGTCTTTAATGGGTGAAATGTGGCGCTGGACTACAAACCTAAGCTGGAGGTTTGTCTGGCAGGACTCCTCATAACTCCTTGCATCATATGGAAATATGTTAGACAGAAAACAATACCTGGAGAGAGACACAGCCCCCTCATTCATCTATTCCTCTAAAATGTGAAAGATTGGATATTACTAGAGGCAAATGTATGTTTAGATTTTGTTTTTGTTTTGTAAATTGCATGGACCAACCAGATGAAGTCATGGTTGAGAGCTAGATGATAATAAGAGGTGGTGGGGAGGAGGGGTGCTTCCCACTTTATCAGCCGCAGCTCTTTAGGTACAGTGCTGAGTTCACCGGTGTGAAGCTATTTGGACAGGGCTTAAGTGGAATACTTTCATGCATTTCTCAAGTTAAATTAACTCCTCTCTACTCACATGATATGCTCTGTTTCCTACACAACAAGCAATGACCTTCATTATCTTGAAAGCTGTAATTAGGCAACTTAAAAGCACCATTAATCTATTCTAAGTTGCCCGAGTCAGATGCTTGTCCTGATTGATAACTCATTGGCACTCCTCGCAAAGAACAGGAATATAATGTGACACAAATTTGGGTGTATTTCTAGTTGACATGAATTATTTTTCCCACTATCACATAGTGTTTCCCACAGAATATGCTTCAGCTTTGGCTGTGTGCTTAGCAGGATTTGCAACAGAGCCAGAGTGAATATTTAAAATAGACCGTGCCCTGGTACTCTTTGCACAGTCAGTGCAGAGGGTTTTATTTTGGCAAGTTATTTGCTTGTTGTAGCTTTGAATAAAGTTCAGCAGCCTTGCTTGGGCATTGAGAGGACAGTTTTGACCTCTGGGCCTCTTAGGTACTGCAGCAAGGGGGACAAGCCTTTTTTGGTTAGCCCCACAACCCGGGCAGAGTCTTATCCTCTTCCACTCGCTGCAGAGAGGTTAATCAACTCGCTAAAGAAAAAAGTGCTTTGTGGAGAAGTGTAGCATGGGTAACTGTACTTAAATAACCATTGACTCTGGCAGATTCTAAATTAGCTGTGTGCTAAATCATGATTTTGTAAACATAGGGAAGGCTGGGAACGTGCTCACATCTACCCATGAATAAATCACTGAGTTTCTGTGCTCAAGGCTCTTTATTCTAATGTGGGCACATTGAAATAATTTTGTTTATGCTGAGGACTGTATCATGGAATGAGCTGCACAGATCGCTGATATGAAGCCATGTAAAGGATGAGGGATGCTGCCCACTCCATTTAGAACCATGAGAAGTCAAAGGCAATGCAAGATGCTGTTTTTTGTAACATAATCACTGAAAACCGTGACTTATCTCACACAAACGCTTGTGTTCCCTGTCAGGGAGCAAGTAGGGATATGCCAGCAAACCTGAGGCTTACAGGCAGTACTGAGCTGCGGATGTGTGATTTCAGCAGGCTGAGGTTTGCTCTCCTCTCTGCCCCTCCTTGTCACAGCCCAATCCATGATCCAAATACAAACAAATTTGCATTTTCTCCAGCAAAAGGTTATGAAGAGGCTTTTGATGCAAGAGCTGGCTGTACCTGAGAACTGGCACGACACAAATACATCTAATTATATCTTTTATTGTAGTGTGAGGATGTAAAATGGCTTATGTTTGAATTACCTGTGCACAGTGGAGTGAAACTGACCTTCACTTCCAACTGCGACAGGACAAGTATGTTATGCAAAAGCTTTTCTCCTTGCATGCACCGTGTCTCTAAACTGTGTAGTTTACTGATTGTAAAACTTCCAGATGACAGCTTTAAAAATGAGGTAAGCTGAGCAGTATTTGTATAGCCTACATACAATAACTGTATCAGTTAGAAAGTTGATGTGGTATGCAAAGTTGATACCTACCACCCACGTGTCCTTCACTGTATGTGAGCGATTTCATCAAAAGCTTCCTTCAGAATGCATGGCTTTGCCGCTGATAATAGAGGAAACCAATAATGGAGAAAAAACACATTCACTTAGTGGAGGTTGAACCTTGCATACCATGATCCTTTGAGCTATTTCATATCGGTGATAAATCATCTGTTTCATTGTGTGGGCAGTTTCTGCTATGCTTTGTGGAAGGACACAGTCTTACAGACTCTATCTCGGAGAAATCACCCCTTTCAGTGCAAATGTCCTTCAGATAAGACAAACAAAGATTATAAGTATTGAGTATCCATGGTAATTGTTCCTTTTTTTCAAAGTTGAAGTAGATTAAAGTACAATTTTTGTAACTTTGGCTAATCATCCTTGGTAATAATAACCTTGTGCTCAAAACTATAAATGCTCTAACAGGTTTATTTGGACAAAGAAATCATGGCAATGATTTTCTTTTCATCAGATTTCAGGTGTGCACAATACCCATATGAATAAAGACATTTAGAAACAGTTTCTGTTTTTTTTTACATCCTGTCTGGTTGCAACAAGTCCTTTAAATTAAGTAATGATTCACAATGTCTGTCACAGCCCTGTAGAGCCACACATGTCAGTGTTTTCTTAAATATAATACAGCTATAGTTATGTAATGTGTCATGGTTTTGTCAAATTTAAACATTTTGTTGACCCATTCAATCAATCCAACCTTTTTCTGTGGAATTTGTGGTTGTATAATAACATTACAGTATTTACCCATTTGCCCCACAGTTATAATCCTACAGCCACCAGAGATTTTGGTGGGATGGTGCTGGCTCCTTTCATTCCCTTGTCTAATAAAGTACACTGAAGAACCAGACAACTACAATACGGGAGCAGTTCCTAAGGTGGTACATAGTAAGAGTTTTGGCAAAGCTTAAAGTTATAATTTTTCTTCAGCGGTGCTACGGTGATAAGTGGTAATCTCAGGTGTGTTTTTGGACCTCATGGGATAAAACAGAACTATTCGTTGTTTTCAAACCTAATAAATAACAAATGCAACTCCTATCCAAGAGATACCAGTCCAACAGAAAGAGAGCCACATCTCCCCTCAGTCCCTTCTCTTCTACCAGTGATCTCCATCTTGGCAAAGCAACATAGATGCTAACTGTGTTAATTTTTTTTAACAGTTTCCCTTTATCTGCACATTGAATTTGTTTTTTTTTTCTCTGAATTTGCTCTAGTTTTAGAAATGTCATCATTTGTGCTCAATAAGCCTCATGCATGAAATGTTCATACACACAGATTTGATCCTAAATTGTGCATACAAACAGTTTAAAAACATTTACATGCATTCAAAAATACTTGCCTACTTCCTGTGTAAGACCACATATAAGTCCACATACACAAAAGCCAACCTTTGTGAAATCTTTGTAAAGATGAGGCAAAGAAAGCTATTTACTTTGACACAGAAGAAAAATGTCCTGCAGTTATTTACTCATTTAATAACTTAATCAAAGCAGATTCTTCATCTTAGATTAGAGACAACACAATCTAGTCCCACTCCACCTCATCTGTGAGTACACTGCACTCATCGAATTCATGCCACAGTACATTCAGTTTCCATATACTGTCAGTGGATTGTATTCATGTGCACATCAAGACACATCTCAAAATCAGATCAGATCAAGTGTCAGATCAAAGTGCTGCATTATTACCTTTAAACATAAATCCAGTTTTTAGGTTATTGGGGCTATCTGCCACTCCCATGGCTTGTTACACCTTTAACAACCACAAGACCCAGCAGGAGGTGGCCTATAACTGGAAAATGACTCACACAGTGGTGGAGGGCACTATCAGTATACTGAAACAACACCTTTCAAATGTCAGTGGCTTGTTTGTTTATGGTTTGCACACAGCACTGAAGTCTGCTACCCTTACATGGATTTATTGGGGCATTTCCCTATGCTAATTGCAAATCTACCATCAAACGCAGTTTGTCAACACACTCAGGTTAATAAGAACAGACTCGACTGAGCAACAGTTTCATGAATCCTAAGCTGCTTTTTTATTTATCTTATTGCTTTGTTTAAGAACAAATATAAGAGAAAACGTGAAAAAGTATTCATACACGATGTTTGTTTGGCCATACTACCAGAGACAGAGAAAAATCAGTAGAGCACTTAGCACAAAAGTGAGTTAGGATTTTTTCACTTTAAAGCTTAAGATTTCCTTAACTTTTCTTCTCAGACTTCACATTTTATGGCAGCCTGGACACTTTCACAGGCTTTCATCAGTGGGCCATGGGCTCAATCACCATTGCCTCATTTGGTGATAGACAGTGACAGAAATGTACTGAAATAGAAATATTTGAGATTTTAACTTTCCCAACACTTTTTTAAACAATCCCCTTATCTACGCTTTATTTAGGCTCAGAATATGAGCCAAAGCATCATCAGCAGAAGATGAAATACTTAGCTTACCTACACATCTTCCAGAGGTGTTTGAGAAACAATCAGTGACAGATACAGAAGCCAAACAATGTTAGTTTCATTCCACTTCACACTTTTATGATTGTGTAAAGTAAGCCAGTCAAAGTAATGAGAAAGAAGAAATTTACTTAATGAAAGATGTTCCTGACATTCATGTTACACAATAATATTAGATCACAGCACATTTTTCTTAATAATAATTAAGTTCATCTCATTTGACTCATTTGAGTTCAAATCATTTGACCCTCAGTTTTTCAGGAAAATTGCTTATTGCTCACTTCTTTCAGAAATGGAGAAGGAAGGAACTCATATACGTACAAGCATAATACAAAGCATCCTCTGTGTTCCTATAAAGATATGAACATAGATTAATGAAGAAAAGGGTGTACTAAGTTATTTGTGGAGCATGGTTTTTGCTAATTGCTTATATAATTGTGTTAGAGATGTTGATGACATATATCCATTTTGGTTTAGAAAGACTAAAATCGGAATAAAACTGGAATAAAAAAAATGCATTCTGCAATTTGTTGAGCTCCCAAAAATAGCTAAGAACTATTTGGATTCTCTGAGTGTACTTTCTGTGGTAAATAACCAGGCCATCCATCATTCTTTTTTGCTCCAGCACCACAGTTATTGTAAACTGTCACCTGAAACAAACAGTTCCTGTGGCGTAGTGGTCGAGCGCGTGTACATATGTGAGACCTGAGTCTCGCTGCAGCAGATCCTGGTTTGATTCCCGGCTGGGGTCCCTTTGCTGCGTGTCTTCCCACCTGTCCTGTCTATAAAATAATAAAGGGTGAAAACCCCCCAAAAAAATTATTTAAAAAAACAGTTGCTAAGCTTAGTTTTATTGAGAATGACCCAGTTTTTACATTCAAATCACTTCTTTATGTCATTGTCACTTAATGTATAAAAGTTGTATCAGAGGCTTGTTTGATCAGATTGCAACATGCAAGCTGAGATTTGCAACACCAGTTTTCTTTCAGCATTACTTTTGACTTGTTTCACTAATCAGTGCAAACACCAGACTTGTGACCCCTACGACCCCCTTGTGACCATAAAAGACCCAGTAGGACTTAAGTGACAGTGCAAGACACTGGCGACATTTGTGATCTGTGTGTAAGTAGTGCTTGTAAATAATTTTTGTTAAATTATATTTAACTAGATTCATCCTAGTATTAAGGAAGAACAAGTACAATGTAATTTCAGGCTAGTACTGGACTGGAGACCTCAGATTAATAGCTGTCAAGACCCAACATCCCCCTGTTTGTACGCCCTCCTGCAGCACAGTCCATCTATAGTAAATAGCTGTGGCCCCACTGTGAGCTGGCCCAGAGGAAACAGTTTTTATGTTTCAAAAAGAAAAAGGTCCTCTGCATCTTTCCATGAAAACCATGACAGAACTTTGCATTTAGTATTGACAGGTCTAGGAAATGCACCTGTTCCTCCTCCTTTTCTGTACTGTGACGCATTGAAAATCCCCCATAACACGACTGACTTACGAAAGATTAATGAATGAAGGAATGAATGAATGATCCCCTTGTCTGCCAGCCTGACAAAATTCAAAGTCACATTGCTTTCTTTGAGATGATGAGATCCCCTCACAAATCAACAGCCAACAGACTGGCCTTTAATCAACTGTTTACATATAGATACTTCTGCCTGCTGTGGCACTTGTTAGATCTGACAACGAAAAGGCAATTTACAGGTTATACAACAACCTCAGAACAGCTGCCACTGTGCACGACCATTACACGCAGTGGCCATTTATAGTGCAAATATCATTCATTCATGGCATCTATTCATTATAATCATCATTAATAAACATCAGAAGGGTTATCAGAAGGGTTTATTATATAGCACTGTAATCGAAACAGACTTTACAAAGGGCTTCAACAATAAAAAGAAAATTCCAGCCTCTGATGTAAGAATAAGAAGAATGATCAAAATTATCACAATTAAGTTATTAATTAGTATTAGATTTACCAATGTGTCTTTGACATGTGCAAATCACTGTGAAGAGCAAACAACAACAAAACAAGTTGACAAGGCTGTGTGAAGAGCTAAATGACAACGACAGTGCTAACAGCCTGATGTTGAGCAGGTATAAAATTTATACCATGTTTATCATATTAATTTAGCACACTCACATTTGCTTAAAACATTGAACACAAAGTGCTGCTGGGGCTGATGGGAATGTCATTCATTTTGCAGGCCTTTGGTCAATCAATTACTGGATACCTTGGAAAGTCAGGGGGGACGGCTGGTGATTGCAGTGTATCCTGATGGGGGCATGAATGGATTTAACAAGATTCCTGGCAATCGATCCAACAATTCTGTCTCTCGCTTTATTTTTTCATCTCAGTCTCACTCATGACTGTACTAGAGTCTCTAGAAAACCATGTGCATACTGGTCTGAAGTATGTGTTAGCTACAGACAAAAGGCATTTTCTTTTTCAAACTGAAGAATACAGCACATTGCTCCCAAAGAAAACATGATACACTTTCATGACCTGGCCATAGATTGTATCATTGTTTTGTAAGGCTAACATTTACATGTACAGATGTACACATGTAATTGAAGGTTATTACTGTAACATGCTCTTAACGTCATATTCAGGTGATCCCAGGCGAGACACTCAATGGTTTGGAACTGGCACATCAGAAATGTAGACAGGATATCCCTGTGTACCTTACACCAAGAGATGTTTTGAAGCAGCTTCTCTCATCTCCTGTCTGACCAGGATGGCAGCTAACATGACGACATGAAGATTACTGTCTGTGCAACAGAGAAAATGAGGTGGGAGAGGATGAAAGGATGAGGTTTAAGGTTGCAGCAGAATGTGTAGCAACATGGACTCATCTCCTTAGCCATTTCTAAAACCTAACTTTAAAAACTATTTCTATCTAAAACTAAGAGCATTTACAGTAATGTATGTGATGTTTTGGCAAAACTTCAGTGCAATATACTGCATATAGAAGAAATCAATCTTCAAGAGCAGGGGGGGTGCCATTCTAAATTGATCAGAACTTTTAAGCAATAGAAATGTGTGAAAATTTTGAACTGACTTCATAACTTTTACATGGTTGAATTTTCACATCAGATTTATTGACACAGTGTCAAAACTGAGGCAAACACTAAAACAAATGAATCTCCTAATTAGTTTTTGTTTGACAAATAAAACTTCAATAAATGCCGATTGATGACAGGTGGGACAAGTGAGACTGACAACTTGTTTTTTATTTAGATTTCTGAAGCATTTTGGTAGGAGCAAAGGAGGAACTATTGTGATGCTGTTGTAGAGCCACAGAGGGAGGAAGTGCTCAGTTTGTAAGAGTTTGCCCTGGGTGATGGTTCTGTCTTTTTTAACCATGACCACAGTCATTTCTTCACAGTAGGCATGTAGTTATTTTTAAATCTTTCCCTAACTAAAACACATTGTTTATGCAGCCAACTAAACCTTCACCATAGAGTCATGTATGATTTCTTTCAAAGTGATTTGTAGTATATAAATGCAGCAATTTATAAACAGCTCGCAAAGCTCCTATTTTGTCCAAATGCACACACCTGACACACAGATGACATGTAGCTGAGTGAAATTCAGGTCGGGTGATTAAAACAGTGTTTTTCCTGTGTAGTAGACCTGTGAAGTTGATCAGATGTCTGTTCATACAGAACAGACAGAAAGTCTAGCATACACTACAAAGCCATGCACAGCTGCTGTGTTCCCTGACACTGGTAGACATGTACACCAACATGAAGAAGGAGTTCGATCCAGTTTGTTTTGGAATCAGTTTAACCTGAATATTTAGAAGAGAAATACATATTGTTACATATTTTATATATTAGTGATGGGCAGAAGGCAAATGTAATCCCTCACTATGTTATCTTCTGCCTCCTATTTATCTGTATCAAATGTGCGTAAAATGCTTTGAATTTTTGTTTTCACAGTTACCTGACAGACTACTTCAAAAACCCTTTGCTGTATAAGTTATTCATGTCAATACTAGCATCCCCGTGTTGGTAGGAACAGACTGAGGTCTCATCTCCCCCTTGGTTTCAGCTGTGACACAGACCAGATTTACAAGTGGTACAGCCTGCACGGCAAGCTGTAGCCCTCTTTGGAAATCCCAAGAAACTGTCCAATTCTAGTAGTTATAATACAGTGACACGAATAGCTTGAAACAGGAGAGATCTGGCTGAGCCATGGTGTCAAAAACACACTGCATCAAAAGAAAAAAGTTGGGGGGAAAAAAGAAAAATAAACAGAGGCTGCCTGACCTGATTTTTACAGCAACAAATAACAAAGGCAATATTTCCATGCTCTACTTGCTGAATCCTTCATGGTGACAGGTGGATCTGGTGTGACTGTGTGAGTATGATTTATTGGGCTCCATACTGGCCCATGTCTAATGGTGGACACTCCTGCCTGCAGGATGCAGAGTGATTACTGTCCACTAATTCTTCATGGCGAGCGGGGTAGAAAAATGACAGTGAAAGCTGTGTAGAATGGCTAATCAATACTGTATTTATGCCCAGTGAGGAGACAGCATTGCTCACTTGCCAGCACAACAGGGCTCCCATCGATACATCCCAGTGGATTTCAGAGGAAAGATAATGAACCTTTTTTTTATTTAGAGCAACCAAAGCACAGCAGTCGATAGTTATGGTGGAAACGCAATGTCTTGAAAAGCGCTTTTAAATAATTATTGCCTTTCAGACCTTCAGCTGAAAGCCAATCCCTGTCCTTCAAAATGACTCTTGACCAAAACAAACCTTGTTCATTAACTTTCAGTCTCCTAAAGTCCTTGTTCAAACAAATCCTTGTGTGAATATAAACTATGAACTTTTTTAGGCCTACATTTACTTTTTCTCCTTTGGATCACCCCCCCGCCCACCCAAAAAAAAATCACTATGATATTAATAGAAAAGATACATTTCAAGAGGCCTGGAGAATAAACTCAGTCGTAACATGTGCATGTTGTCATATCAGGACTTTGACGTAGAAAGAGCAGTGTTGTCAACAATGATGATTATCAAACTTCAGGAACTGTGTGAGGTCATTAGCAGTCACATAGCTAAACATCTGGATGGGACTTTTATTTTAGCTTGTGATTTTAATGAAACAGAGCTCATCTATCAATAATAATACTAATAATAATAACTCTATCACTATATCCAAACCCTGACCAGGGGAAGTAATACCTTAGCTCATAAATAAGAAAATGTGTTGATGATGTGATGATGAGAAAGACACTAAAATCATTCTCCAAACATAAAGAAGGCCAGCACAGAGAGAACAGAGGCTGGAGAGGGATGTCAACAGCAACAACACCAAATGTATGTGGCAGACATTCCACACCATCACAGGCTCCAGAAGCAGGAGAGCCCCTTTCAAAAGTGAGGCCACGTCACGCAAGATTAATTCAAACACTTTATGCATGCTTCGATCTCCTTAACAAAGAGTCAGCTGTCAAGTCTACTCCACCTTGAGATTATTGGCCAGTGTCAATGTCAGCGGATGTGAAAAGAATCCTGCTGAGACTGAATATGAGTCAAACTGTCCAGCCTGATAACATCCCTAATTAACGATGTCATTATTTCCATTTTTAACATTTTTAACATTTCACTCACAATGTCTCAGGAAACTGTATCACCGTGCCAACATCACACCTGTACGTAAAATGTCTGCAGTGTCCAGTCTTAATGACTGTGTATATACATGTATATACGCATACACACACACACACACACACACACACATATATATATATATATATATATATAATTTATTCATAAACATACATACATACATACATATATACACACTATGACTACAATGTGAAATTTGATATGCAACCTTGTGTAAAACCATTAAACTACTCTCTAAAATAGGCTGACTAAAATGGAAACAAAATCTTTCACTAAAAACACAAAACATCATTTCAAATCACTGAACACCTGAACAATACATGCAATTAAGTGTGCATGCAAGGCAGTAAGCAAATGAGAAGAGAAATTCAAATAGAAATAGTGGAGTTCAGAAATAATATAGTAAATATCCACTTTCAACTGTATACTTAATAATGGTAAATAACATTTAGTTTAATGTCAATTGAAATGTCCACATTTTCACACAGATACCTGGGAGCCACTGCTCTAGTCTACCTATTAGGTAATACATTAGTTTGGTATATAATATATTGGTATTTGGTATATAATATAAAATATTATTTCAGTTTATAACAACTTGGGACCTAATTTCACAGCTGTAGCCATGATTTCTATCTTCACTGCAATTACACTGTGCGTACCAAAGTAATGCCTGAAACCTGGAAACATGGTAACATCACCGCTTTGATGGCTGATAGGCAAAGAGCACGAGCAGTCAAACAATCAGACAGGTTGTAAAGAAGCCAGATTTTCCAAATCACTAAAAGTGAAAACACCTGGAATAATCCTCCATTGCAAAGGAAACCTGTGTGCACACAACTACAGTAAGTATGGATAGTCAAATTTGAAGCAGGAAGTTGGTCTGTAATGTATTTTTATAACAGACAGGTCTGGTAAGTACTAATTACATTTCAAATTGAATTGGCTAATCAGATGGGGATTTGTTCAAACATGGTTTTTTATTGCCCTGATGGACTTTTTTTTCTAAATAATAGCACCATGATCCCAGATCTCATTTCAGTTAACTTAGTGAATAAAATAAATAGTAACATACCATGACGCATTTTGAATGTTATAATATGCTAAATAAAGTTAGTTTAAAAATAAATAAACAACAAAAATATGTTTATTCATTAATGTGTGCATTCTGCACAAAACGTAGGATACATATGTACTGAACATGCTCAGATTATGAAGAAAAGATATCATCATTCAACATCACCTATTTTATTTGTGTTATTTTCCATTGCTGACACTGTAATGTGTCCATTGTTGCCAAAGGTAGGATTAGTGTTAGGAATCACTCATAGCAAAATGGAGAACTGCATGTGTTGACTCCTTCAGTTGAGGAAATCCCCGACCTGCCAACTAATTAGTAAACACTGTGATGAATGAGAGAGAATTTACTGCCAGCTAGCAGCATCAACTCAAATGAGCTGATGATGCAGATCTGCTTTTTGTGCAGTGGACCACAGTTGTGTTTGAACTCGGACGATGTGCCTTAGGCCTCTGGCCTCCTCAGTAAACACACTGGACTAATTAGATGTTAAACTGAACAAATGTTTGCTAAACTTAGCTCCCATAAGGTTCATAAGGTTCGTAGTATTGAGTGTGAAACCAGCTAAGCTGAAACCGAGTAGAAGTGGAGTCTAAACTGGATCCAGAAAAATCTTATGACTGAGGGTCAGGTGAGTGATACTGGGGTAAAAACATACACATAAAAATAATCACCAAGTTTAAAATATCAATCAGGATTGATTAACAGTAGCCCCTGCACTACACAGACATATTTTATAACCATATGTCAGACAAAGAACAAACATCTGTTAGAAGGCAACTACTTTAGAGGAAATTTCCATTATAACAATACAGGAAGTTTAGTAGGACACATATATTTATATATATATAGATGTTGGGTGATGTAATTATTGTAAGAAACATGACTACATGAAAATGAATTCTAAAAGCATAAAGAGGTGGTGATATGTTCACAAGTTGTCTCTACTTCCCCCAAGTGGGCAAAGAAATCTGTTATTGAATGTTAAAAAGACATCATTAGAGTAGAAAAAAGAAACACCCATGGGAGTAGTTAAGAGTTAAGTGTAACAAGGGGACAGACAGGGGGCAAAACAGTTCAGTGAACGTCACACGTCTTAAATTGGTACAGTATCTTCAGTTTTAAAAAGAGGTAGAGCCTCCATCATTATAGGTTAACTTTAACACGTGCTGTAAATGAAATGGCTAAACGTATTCAGCTTCAAACTGCACATTGGAAGCATCAGACACCTTTGTATGGCCATGGATGATTAAAGTACAAGCTTGAGTACAATGAGTGGCACTCCAAAGTTTGTGTGGATAAAAGTCGTACACCTGTGAGTGACTACTTCATGAACCTGAAGCTGAAACATGTTGTTGACAGTGAATCTAGTAAATGTTTCCTTTTTTGAAAAGTCATTAAAAATCCCAGATCCTTTTTCTAGATCCAGAGTCATCCCATCCTTGTACAGACACTGTGCAGTATTTGGTTGTTGTGACCCATGTCCAAGATCCATATCTAAGATAAAAGCATAAACATAAAAACATGACAATTACTGACATTCACAAACAGAAACACGCATAAACATGAATGGTGTCTTGAATATATGTTTGCAGATTCATTAGATGTCGTTTGGGGCTTTGGCTGAAAAAATAATATGCAAGTACCAGTATCTGGTGTTTAAGTGTTATAAAATGAAAAAAGTGTGTTTTAAGCCTGTAGTGGAAGAGGGGCAGTGACCCTGCTGTCCTGACTTCCGACTTCAATGTGGAACTGCTGGAACAGAGATGGGCCGTGACGGAGGTATGCACATACAAAGTCAAGGTCCAAGGTTTATTAAATGAACAAAATGCAAATTCTATTCCTGTTATGCTACACAAGAAAAAAACCTGTTTTTATGTTGAAGTAGTAGGATGGGTTGGGGCAAGAGGCTGCTCTGGAGTCAGGCGGTACAACAGTGGATACTTCTGCACTGCTTGCTAGACAGCAAGATGAAGGGGCTGGGACTGGGATGGGTATGGTCTTTTAATATCCTTTGGGCTCTGGTTCTCTGAACGCCTGTCATTGTTTGAAATCTTGTCAGTGATGGTGGTGTCATCAGCAAACTTCATAAAACAGTTTGAGTCTGCACCCATGACTGCAATTTGAGTTGCAGTCATGGGTGCAGGAGGGGGCTGAGCACACAGCCCTGGGGGTCTCCGGTGTTGAGCAAGTAGAGGAAGTGTGACCAACTATGTGAATTGTCTGGGGTCTGGTTGTGAGGGTCCATATTATCCAGTAGAAGAGTGTGGTATTGAGCCCAGATTGTGTTGAATGTTGAAATCAGCAAACACCATTCTGATGTAGGTGTTTTTCCTTGGTAAAGATGGAAAGAGTACCAGAACATTGTACTCAAGTAAAAGTATGATTATTCAAAATACATTTTAGACATGCATTGAATTTACCATTAGTTAGAAAGAACTTGCGTCAAAACATACTGAGATAAAAGCAACAAATTGGTCAGCTTAAATATATTCGATAAACCCCTTACTGCACAACATTTTTAAAAGGGAAAGGGGATTAAAGAAAAAAATGTTTGTGATGTTACAGCATCAACATAGGCCCGGATGTCCACACCGAGAATAAATTCCATTTCTATTGATGCTCTGTCATACATATACAATTCCCTTTTTCAGTGCAGTCTACTAAATAGATTTAATGAGAAAAGAAGATGAAAAACATTTAAATTAAAATCACTGACATTAAATAAATAGGTCTATGTAAAAAGCAGTGGATGCAACAAATATTATTAGGTTACATACATAAACCAACCTGACACTTGTTATAGAATCAACATCACCCAGAGAAATGCACAACAGGAAAAACTCCACAGAGGCTGCAGCCATAAATAGCAAAGGGGAGCCTGCACAGTTTTACACACCGTGTAGCTCATACACATACTATGTGGCTGGGAAACAAGTGAGTTACAATTACAAGTGTGTTTGTTGTTCCGTCCACTTGTTAGAATGGCATTATGGGAGGCTTGAGCAGAGCAAAGTCCTCCACAATCAGCTCTAGGATGTTCTCTGCCTGTTGAGTTTCAAAGCATAATATAACCAGTCCACTCAACCTCTGTCCCACTTCACCACTCAAAGTTTTCAAAGGTTTTGAGCCAAATGAAGGCTCTGCAGTCACAGTTTGCCAGTAGACACACCTCACTGATGGTGAAAGCTCCTAAGGGAAAGGAAAAGTCACCTGGAAAATCCACCATGATCATTTTAGCAGTTAGCTAGATGCAGCATGCAGCTGTTGGTCACACAACATCATGGGTGTGTTTGCTTTAGTGTATTCACTGGTCAGTACACCTTCTAACACTCAGCCAGCATTTGTACACACTCAACATGTTTTTGAGTGTGTGCTCTGTGAACACTTCAGTGTCACAGTTGTCACAGTTTATCATGACCTCCTGTGAATTTTGTTCTTACTGTGGAAAAAAAAGGAAGTTTAACACTGTGACTGAAGTAGTACAATGACTCAGTCATCACTTACGTTCTACTGGAAGTGTGTGGCGGTGTCTTTACTGCAGGTGGCTCCTGAAAAAGGCCTCTGCTTTGTGTTCAAGGAAGTTGGCGGACGTGTGCTTCACACTTACTGAAGTAAATGTACAATGACTCAGTCAGCGACGTGTGTGCAGCTTACGACCTACTGGAAGTGTGTTTAACAGGCCACATTTCTGGTGTCTTTATCAGGCAGAATGCAGAGCTCCTGACCTCTGTAGCTTTCTTATGTTGCTGAGTGTTCAGGACATTTCTGAGAAATGCACAGACTGGTAGGACATTGGGCAGCGACGAGGCATGTGTGCTTTAGCTCTCATGTCAGTAAGGAGACCAGCCACACTGGCAGGTGTAGGACTCTATAAAAATGTAGTGACGAGTTGCTAGAACTTGAGCACACAGGACAACCAGAGGCATGTGTGCTTTAAAATGGGGAGGACGGGCCAACTTTAAGTGTTGTGTTTACAAACCACAACCGATAAGTCCTCCTCTTTATATCATTAAATAACTTTATCACAAGTACACAAACAAGGACTTTGTTACAGTGACGAGAATATTTGTAATGAAATACTTCCACCTCAGGTCCTCGGAGTGATGGGACAGCTAATTATTCAAAGGTAGAGGAGCACAGTGGCTGTTTGATATTGGTTGAGGGACATGAGGGAGCAGTTCCTCTCACTGCCCTGTACACGAGCATCAGTGTCGAATTTAACGTGAGCTGCAACAAGCAATCAGTTTAGTGAATAGAATAGAGGAGCAATGTGGGAAAACATGAAAGTTGAACACCAGGCAGGCAGTCCAGGGGGAATCCTGCTGATTTTGTTCCAACCAGCTCTGATTCCTCTGTTGTACAATACCAGTGTTTTCTCAAACCTGCCGCCGTCTCACAAACCCGGTTTTAGTTGATTTCAGTGTTAACCACATTAAACACCCAGAGCAATGGCCGTCCATTGACCCTAATGTTAACCCACCAGTGGCAATATTGGATACTCAGAGCTTTGTAATTCCCATTGGAGAGCCTGGGATGACACGCATTTTCTGGCTTAAGGGGGTTCAGTGGGAGAATCTGCTGCCCAAAAGTGTGTTTCCCTGTTTTGAATTTCACTTTGATAGGGTTGTTTTTTAATTGTATCCCCAGTACTCCACGACCAAGATAAATCTCAGATGGGTTCATCATTGAATGACTGTTTGAAAAACAAAGAGGTTGAATTATCTATTTTCACAAAAACATTTGAGAAAAGCACAAAAACTGAAAATAGTTTTTTTTTAATGTCCTCTCCCACTGATCATTTCATAACCCCTTAGATTTATCTAGTAATCCTTGGAGTGTCAGACCTTTTGTTTGGAAACCACAGGACAAAACTACCAAACTGCATCTAAAGTAGAAAAACTACTTGAAGAGCAGCAGTAGTGGGTAAAGAATAAGGAATAGTTGGTGTCATCAGCCCAGCAGAGGTAAGAAAAGCCATGCAAGAGTTTTGTTGGGCAACATTGCCTTGTATAGTGTATCTATAATTCCTGAGTCGTGAATATTAGCAGCATAGAACAGCTTTGTCTTCCTCCTTCCTTTCACCCTCTTACTTTTTCTTACTTGCCTATATTTATTCTCAAAAATAAAAGCTAAAAGCTCATTTTCAATATTGTCATTTAGCATAGGTATACTTATTTTTAGTGTAGGTATTTATTGGCATTCACAATTGAATTTTATGCTTCTGAAAGATGAGCTGCTGCAGCAAAAATAAAGCGAGCAGGTAAAGATAGCAGAAAACAGAAAAGTGCTCAGGTTCAGGACTCCGGCAGCCATTTGCACACCAGCTAGAATGACTGCAGATCCTCTCGATCCTGTCCAGCAACCACAGCACCTTAATTCAAGTCAAAGGCAGAGTCAGAATTGCCTGTCTTTATTTCAATTTCTGATTGTTAGTAGACATCTTAATCAAGCTATGAATATCAGAGTTTTGACAGCGTTTTGTGTCCCAGAATCCACAGCTATTGAGTTGCTGACACTGGACCATTCATATGAAATTCCTATGCTTTTTGTAAACTAGTGCTTTGGTGCTGAATTGATGGTTTGCACACAATGCAGGCTATCATCAGGTAATCTTGCTCTCTCAGGTATCAGCACTGAAGAGACATATCAGTATCATGGTATCTCACTGCTAGTTGATAGTGAAAGAATGACAGTAGGCAGCAGAGAATATATTCAGCTAAACTGCACACGGCACAAACAGCACAGTAATTGCTGTACAGTTACTGAGTATTGGATCAATGTGTCAGAGTACAGAAATCGTGTGTGAATGAGTCACATGAACATAACTGAGGTGGAGAGGGGAAGCATTTTGCAAAAGTCACTTTAATCATGTGCATACAGTACAGACAATGAGGCAGTGGCATAATAAATATTACATAAATATAAAAACTTCTTAAAGACACATCTGTAGAGGAAAGAAAGAAAGGAGATTTGCAGGGTGTGTGGGAGGTTAGGAGGAATGTTAGGAGGGCTGTTCAAGTGTGGTGACACCTCTTGGGAAGAAGCCATTGAGGTGACAGATGGCTTTAGTCATGATGGACTGGCACTGTCTCTTGAAGGAGGTTTTGTTAAAATGATGGTTGCCTGGTGTACATAGCTGGTACCAATGCTTCCTGCTTTCTTTTTTCCTGGTGTCGTGCAGTTCTTCCATGCAGGGAGGCTGAGAGTCAGTCACTGAGCTACATAGCAGAGCAGTGAACACACTGGAGCAAGAGCGGATTGAAACTAAACAGTGAGAGGAAACAGGTTGTCCTCCTGGATTATTGGTCTAAAGCGTCATTGAGTTGGCCATGCATGTAAAAACGGGAAAAGAGGCAGCCCTGTATGCATTTATAGTCATGTTCTTGTCCGAGTGATGAATGTTTGTCAGATTTTACTGTCTTATTTGCTCTGTTTTGGTCTCTGCCAACTCTCAGGTGAAGTATCTGGCTCTAGTATGAGTCTAGAGTTTGAAGCAAACTCTCAGATGGTCATTTCCTATGGGTTCACTATCTACCTTTTACACATTTGATGCATTGTTAGGGTAGTAAATGTTTTTTTTTGTTGTTTTTACTCTTTACATATAGAATTTGATTTTGACATGTATGTATGTGCGTGTTTTTGATATGCACGTATAGCTGATATTTTATCAGCCTCACACATTTTTTAATTATAGATGACATCATTTTGACAAACACAGACCTACCATGCAGTATATGACCTGCCTATAGTCACCAATTGCATATAATACACTATAAATGGGACATTGCAATGGCACTGGTGGGGTGTCTCAGTACCAGCTTTAAATGCTGGGACAGCAAATGAGACTCTCCTCATTCAAATTTCAAGTTTTGTTGCAACTTGTTACAATAAGTGCAGTCAACCATTGGTCGGAAAGCATTTGTAATTGTAATGACTTGCTTATCTGAGAGGCAGGTGAAAGAAAGCCAGTCTGAAGAACTAATTGACTGAAAAGATTTGATGAATATTATTATGTAGTCCAGTGTACTGTTGTAGCAATCCAGAGGAAGGTGATCAGTAAGAAGTTGAAGGTCTTTCTGTCTCTTTTCTCTTTGAAAATGTGTGTATGTTTTCGTCCTGTAGCTTTTCATTTTTTAAAAGCCTGCAATAAAAAAACTGAATGTGCTGTGGAGGACAGAAGCCAAGGGGTCTTCTTCAGTGCCCCTCACAACAGCCCCTATGTGTTTGTTTTAGAGCTTAGTAGACGATTAGTGTGAACCAGTGTTTATTGTTACTGGTACAGTTGCTCTCAGAATAAGATATCAGACTATGTAGGTGTCAGAACTATTACTCACACTCTAAAGGGCCTCACAGCCTGTCCTGCTGATTCAGTGTGTGACTTTGACTTTGGTTCCACCCACAAACTGTGATTCAAATAGGTTCAACTGCCCACAGAAACTGTCTGTATTTTGAAACCATCTGGACAGTTGAATGGGCACAGTTGCAGAAGGAGGATAGGTTGCACTTTTAATGGCAATCTTTGGCATGTCCACTATTCATACTTGTAGAGTAAATTTTGGACAGTTTACGAACAGTGACACTTGCTGAGTGTAGAGATCAGATTTTTGTTTTTTTTCTTTGGTCACGTATGTAAGTGCTATGTCTGTGCTATGTCTGGTGTCTACTGCAGTCTATGTGGTGTTATAGGGCACAGAACTGACAATTCTGTGTTCTGGAGCTGTTGATATGCTGCTGGAAGTACGGTACCATATTCTTTTTTTCAGTAAGGTATATAAACTACTTATGAAAGCACACTAATGTAGTTATAAGCAGATGGCATTTATGAACAGTTCTGACCCCTCCTGTGAAGAGTTATAGTGTTTAAATAATTAATCATATATACATATGACAATATACATATGTGTTTATTACATATGATCTCATAACTATAAGTAGTTGTAAACTGTTCTACATGTAATAAATACTTTATAAGCCAGTATATAAAACTATGTATATCTTTTCTTCACTTTACAACTTTTAACATCTCTTCTAACCCAGAAGGTCTGTATATGTTTATAATCATCCATAAATATAGATGATATACCCTATAAGTGTACTATTTTATAATATGGATAAAACTTAATTTTAAATACTATTAATGAACAATTTAAACACTTAAAATATCCTTATATTTGTTTATAACTATCATATGTGTTGTAATGTGTAATACCATGTACGAATTGATTATTTATTGCTAATAATACTAAATAGCAGGGTTAACCTAACCTGCTGCATATTAAAGGACCAGTGCAGAGGATTTAGTAGCATCTAGCAGTGAGGTCACCCCTCCCTTTCCACGTGCTGAAAAACATGGTAGTGATACATGGTGGCCTGCATGGAAGAGGGCATGTCCCTCTGTGTAGATAAAGAAGGGCTCCCCCTCCCCCTTTTCAGTTTCAGGTGATTATACACTAATGAAAACATAATTTTGAATATTATATTGCATTTCTGCCAATACAGCCTCCAAATCATATACACCGGTCCTAATTACTATGATGAATAAACCACCGTACTTTTTTATTAAGCTTGCATTTGGATAAAAATTGCCATGAATTAACTGCTAAAATGATGATTAGTTGAAGTTGAAGGGCAAATCAGTGGCCAGATTAGAATGAAAATGACAGACCCAGTGATGCTTCTTCTTGCATATAAATATAAAATATTCCTTTTATACTTTGACAGAGCCCTTGCTGCTGTGATTTTCTGCTTGTAGACAAATATTCATGGACTCCATGCTGGGCGATTGTTAGGAAAACTGTATTTGTATGAGGACATGTTCAGGATTAGGATTTGAAATGAAAATTCTTTTGCCAATCAATGTCTCACCAGCAACTGTATTTAAATTGTAAAAGTGGTGATTCAAATCACAGCAGTCAGTGTGCTTAATTTGTCTTACACTTACACATTAATGTTATACTGTAAGGCCTGATCCCTTGCATTTTGCATTAAGGAGTAACATAGTGATCTGATTCCATCTACACATCAGAATAATCACAATACTCACTTCCCCGCAGTCTTGCAGACTAAATTCTGGACAAGTGTAGTTTTAAATGGCAAGAAGGCTGTCTGTGTTCTTAAGCCTTAACTAATTCAGCACCAAAGCCTACAAACACTCAGAAATAATCCCGCTATCTTCCTATGCAGTCCAGAACCTTTGATGAAAGTCAGTGGAGATCAAGGGGATCTGTCAAGTGCTTTCCAATTTCCCCAACCTAATATAACAGAGAGCCATCCTTCAAAGGAGCCTCTTGTGGTACTATATTCTCCAAGATCATCTTCAATAGTTCTACAGCAACACCGCAAATTTCTGCCATATGGCGGGGGTTTTGCTTTTGCCCCTTGGCAGCTTTCTCCTTTGGGTGGAATTCTGGTTAGGAAGTAGGCTGCACATCCACACACAGCTTTGGCAGCTCTCTATATAAATCTCCATGACTTATATGTCAGTAACCTGCCAGGAAATTGTTCATGGAACAAAATTCAGTTTCATAACAATTTAGGACTGCTGGGGGGTAAGATGTTAATCAGGGGTAATCTTCCATAGAATTGCCACATTGACCTCTTGTAACATCATGGATTACTTTTTACTGTATGGCTGTAAGTGTTAGAATTATACTTAAAGATACACATTTTCCAAGTCCTGTCTTAATTTTTCGGAGTCTGAGATTAAATGATGCCAGTTGACTTAGTTTTGTCTTCGTGTTCTTGACCAAAACACTGAACCGCAAATAGTGCTGTATAAATGCAGTCCATTAAGCAGGGTCGCTTCCTTGACAGTTTCAGATATTGGCTGTCATAAAATCCAGTGGTTGGTCTGCTTTGCTTTCACACCACAAACTACACCAGAGTTCAATTTGAGGAGGACCAGTTATTTTGTTTTTGATTGACAGCTTTCACACCAGCCTGAGCAGAACAAATTAAATGTATAAACTCAGAGTCTCTTTAAACTGAACCAATCAGGTTAAGGATGAAAGCACCCCCAACATGTTGTGTAAAGGAAGTGGTGTCACCTAAAGCTAAATATCAAACAAAAGCGTACCAGAGCTGTTCTGTGATCTGACTGAAGAGGCAAGATAGTTTATTGTGTGAACGTACCTAATTGTGAATGGACTGTTTCACGGGTACAGACATAGATAACAGGCACACATATAAAGTGGTGATTGATATCAGTCATTTTCCCCTATGAGTTCAGAATCCAACAACATACTGCTTTTTCACTTTGAGCGTGTGTAGCAGTTAAGATCTGTGCAGGCTTCTTGCTGACACACTGTAGCTGAGTGGAACAAAGAAACACAACAGCCATGTTTTCTAGCCACACATCAACTATGATAAAAAACCCCTTGGTGTTGGCCTTTTCTTGGAAATTACAATGATAGATTCAAGTGAAACACAGCAGGCAGCAGGTGTGCCTTCTTGGCTTCCCTCTCTGCAGTGTAACAGGAAGCTCATGCAGCTGCAGTTCAGAGCATTGTCACATTCACCACCGTCTTCGTTAGCAAAAAGTCAACTCCAACACATTTCTGCAGAGACACGCTGTGCTGCAAATGTGCAAGTGTTTGTCAATTTCATTATCGATCAGTCATTAACATAGAATAAAGAAAACTGGGCTGTGTTTTAAGTCAAAGAGGAGGTAACAGATTTTTGTTTAATCTGCCACAACTGAACTTCAAGAACTACTTCAGCTCTATAAACAGTATATCATTGTACATCTGTCAATTAGCCATATACTTCTTTGTTACATTTCTGCTGGTTTATCATCTATTAAACTGTAATGTTCAAGGATCTATAAAACAAAAAAATGTTTTATATCAATAAATAAATCAATACTTTTATTGATATAAATATGCATATTTTATAACTACTCAACATCTTGAAGCACCGCTGTCAGCATTTTATTGCCTCACTGTTTAATGATTATGACTGAATCTAATTATATCTTATACTAACTCCAATTAGCACAGTAGCCAATAGTTAATCTATCTTACAACCAATTTTCTACACTTGGAAAAACATAAAAACAGTACATTGCCATTATTCTTCATTTTAAAGCCTACACAATTAGATATTGCATTGACCTATGTACTTATTGACATTTAAATGAAAGCTGTAAGAATTTACAAAACACCCATCTTCCCTGCAGTAGAAAATATACCAAGTCACAGCCCTATATGTTGTTTGTAGATACACCAGCATGTTCACACGCTCAGGGAGAAGCCTTGACAGCAGTGTGCTCAACATCAGTTAACCTTGTGGCTTCTGTCAGGGTTTTGGCTTCTCTTAAAACCGTGTGGAGGACAGATGGTGAAGGCCTTGAAATCTCTGAGATGTAAAGATAGCTTTTGGGGACTTTTTGCACACCTCAGGAATTGAGTGCTTAGTTGTTAATGGATTTATTTACAGTGTGCCTCTCAGGCAAATCTTGACTTCAGTTTCACGGTCTGTGGCTTAGCTGATGATGAACAGTTTGTAGATACTTCCAGTATAATTTGTGTTACAGTTACTGATTGTCATAAGGCCATTTCATTAGAGTCGATCATGATGTGATCTAGATCTGATCTAAATAGTGATCTCAAACCTCCATCCATCCATTAGCTGTACCAGCATACACTGGGAGAGAGGCTGGTTACATGTTGGACAGGTCTATTACAGGGCTGACACATACAGATGGACAACCATCCGCGCTCATATTCATGCCTACCGGAAATTGAAAGTCATATATTGAAATAACACTGAACACTTCATGTTCGGAGGGGGGGGGGGGGCGGGGTTCAAAGCAGCTAAGATTTTCATGTCTGCCGATGCTTTAGAGAAAAAATGCAATGTAAATGAAATAGTACATTGGTTGGTGAAAAACACAGTATCCACACCAGTCAATCAGATGCTCTGACCAGAATAGGATAATTCAGTGCAGATTATGGATAGGGAAGCACACAGGGTTAGTTTCTTCCTTCAGGTGCATTGATTTTATTTCTAGTATGGGAAGTTGAAGTTTCGAAATCTTATTTATGTCAAGTAATAATGGTGCCCTGGAGCTGAACTGAAATAAAGCTTATTTAAGTAGTTGTCGGGAGAGAGAAATAAAGGCAGACAATGCCATATGGGGAATAATTAAAGTGATTGTGGAACTACACTTTTTAGAATAGTATTATATTTTGTACCTTAAAAATCAGACTTGCACATTTTATCAAAGGGAATCTGATGGATCTATAGAAGAAAGCCTAGGCTGGCAGATGAAGTAAAGTAGTAGTGGTTGATGAACTATTTGGGTGATCAAAAAAGGTGAAAAGGCAAGCAGTCCAGCCTTGGTTCATGCTTGGTTTCCTTTTCTGATTAACACTGAAAGCTGAGAGGAGTATGATGGATTGTCTTTGATTTCCAGTCTTCCAGGGTTTACAATGTGTTTAACCTGTGCAGATACTGTATACCGTACATGTAGATTAAACAAATAGTTCAATGGCAGCATTTTGTTAGTAGAAACAACAAAAAGGTTCTGTTTATTAATTAAATGAATCGAGCTTTGCATCGGATTCATTATAATTAAACTTAGTGCCATTTGATATTTTCAGTGTGTTTAACACAAGTAGGTTTGGAGCTACTAGGCTGACTAGCAGCTAATATGCAAAATCGTGCTGTCCTGTCCCAAAGTAGTTGGCCATTTTAGAGTGCTGCATCTGTAATACCTGCCATCATAAGTCATTTGGATAACTCATGAACAAATCCCACAATATGGGCACACTGGAGAGCTCATTTCTAATACAAATGTATGACAGGTATAAGGCCAGTGCTATTCAGGAATGTGGTGTCTCAGTGACTGTTTAAAAATCATGAGGGTGGCTGGAATTTAAACAGCTATATTCCATGTCCAATGCAATGATAAAAATACGTGCATCTGCAGATGAATGCTGCTTTGAGTTGAGAGCGATAATGTTAAGTTAGTGTGTATGTTTTGGTTGTGTTCTTGAATTCAATGTCAACATCATTTATCCAGTCAAGTCCAGTCATCCAGTATTAACTGGTTACATCTTCAACATGATCTCTGTTTAATATCATGAATAGATTCTAGCACAAGTTCAGATAAAATAAATCTTTAACACATCTCTTTGACCTCTGCTAATCTGTGTCGATCATTATTTTGTGACATTTTAGACACTAAATGATGAACAATGAACAATGAACAGAGAAAGCTACCATCAGCTACAGTAATGTCTTTAGTGTATTGACTTTCCATTCTCAAGCCTCCTTCTCATACCTCTAGGTTACTGCCACCCCCTTATCAACCTATACAGGGATACTATGCCAGGTTGCATAATGGATAGATTGTGTTTTATGCAGGTTTGCAGCAAATGACATTCAAAAACTGAAACCTCTAATGTGGTTTCCTGGGACGTAGTTTATTTAGGTAATAGCCTAAATAAGACTGCAGGTGCTATTTTACAAATGAAATATGCTTCACTTTACCCTCATCAAGAGCTTCAGTGATAGAGCTGTAATTTAGAGTGAAACACAATACTCACAACTCCACTGAGGAATGATGGCCTATAAAAATACCACTCTACCACTTAACCTTTTCTTATCAGTAACCAGCTGTATCTTCTGTTTTATGAAGTTGTCTTGTTTTGTTTCACTCCTGTTCTGATAAATAAGACCAAAACTATATATTCTCATGCTGAGTGGAACTATGATAAAAACACCCTAACAATTAAAAAAATGACAAGGTCAACACCTTTTTCATTAAGTTTTATTCACTCAGTAATCATTGACTTGCCCTTTTACAATATAGAGCATAATTAAGTTATAACTGAAAAAAGAAAATAAACTTAAATAAATAAATAAACACATACATACATACATAAATACATATATACATACATTAAAAAAATACAAGCAAAATATAAAGTATCAGAGGACTTCATACCAAGCTGGATCTGGTTTTGATTCAGTCTGTAATCATCTATAAGATTTCATTTTTCCCAGTAGTCTCATTTAATTTTGTTTGACCACTGTATTATTCTGTGAGGAGTCAGCGAACTGATGCTCCAATCTGACTTTTGTTGTATCTCATAATGCTGCCTGCGAATGTGTGCGTGTGGAAGATCAAAGACACTGCCGTACATATAGGATGGGATAAAAAGATCTATATTGAATCTTTTCATTTTCACTCTCAAGGACACAAATATGGCTTTCATGAGGGATTCACAGTAAATGAGTCTAAATTCTCTAGGCTGTAGTGCAGCTCACAAAGGGAATGGCAATACCCTGAAACAGGAGAATCTGAAAAACACAAGTCCTTGCTTTGGAACAAGATGCTGATTGGATGAGGCAGAATCTTTGCCAAGCAGTTTAGCCTTGGCTGTATTAGCCAAGGTCATTCCACGAGAGACATCCCAGACTCCATCTAAGGAGAGGCCTGCCTTTTTCATTTGTTTTTTTGCAAATGCCATGTTGCCTCTATAGCACCTGCATCCTGCTCTACCTGTCCAGGACTACATTGAAATGATAGAGCATTTCAGTCTGACATAACAGCAACAATTTATCAGCATTGCCTAAACCTCTAAGTGCCATTCACTTCCTGACAAATGGGGCATAGAAATAGGTGTAAGGTTTAATTTCCTTCTCTAGTGCCATGCAATTAGGGTAATATCAGTATGATGAATGTGATCACATATTTCTGTTTATCTGCTTAACTCCAGTATTCCTCGTGTTCCCTATAGAGACCAATATAGCAGGGTTCTCTGCAGTAAGAATGTGTTCTGCTATAATCGCAATTGATTTTATGTAAGTATTTTATTTTATGTGGTAAAAGGGGTGGAATTAACAAATTGCATTTATTCTTGTTCTGTTTTCTTTTTTTTTCTTAAGTACTAAAACTGGTCATTTTACTTTTACTCATATACTTTTTATCACAAGTATTGTACCTCGCTACATCCCAAGGCACATCCTTTACGGATTATGAAGTAGTCACATGAAAAAGTCAAGATAAACTGTGAGAATGGAACAGAAGGAAGTTGTTGTCACTCTCTATACAGAAGAGGACGTCAACAACCACTGTGCCGCTGAGCAACGAAGCGCTGTGTGTGGGGGCTATTCAGTGTGTGACAACTTTGCAGTTTCTCCTTTGCTTTGATATGTGTGTTTGTGAGCTTCAGCTGCTGTGGCGTTTACATTGTTATGTGTTGTAATATCTCTGTGTTGTCCGCTTAGGTGATGTTTCATTCGACTGTTAATTGTATAATAAATGTTTATTTCATTTATGTAGCTTTATAATGCATGAACCGCCCACCACAGTGTCCATAATAGTTTGCTCTCTTTTCTGGATAATTCTAAGAAGGTTACACTGAGGAGGGAGGTTGTACATTTATAATGGATCAGTTATATGTGCTGTCTATAAAGAAGGAATTTATTGTTGGTTTGGACATTAGGGCACAGCTTATGTACACTAGTGTATACACTGACATTAAATGCAATTTAGTTTGTATCTTAAAGGTGTTCTTTAATTTAACAGTGTAATTGTATCATCATAAAACACTATCAGTTAAAGTAACAGTACTTTTACTTGATTATAATATTGTCTTTCAATCCTTCTGTGCTTGGTCAGTGGAAAGTTATCACATAGGTCATGTGCGAAGACATGCTGTGTGCATGTGAGTAAGAGCGTTGTTCTCTGCCAGCTTTTGTCAGTGTAGGCAGGGCCATTTGTAGACATGATGGTGTCCTGGCCCAGACATTCACTGATTCCACCAGGGAGACTGATCTTTTCATGAGAATATGTTTAAAAATTCCAATAATCCAATAATCCAGTGATATTTTAGTTCAGTGAAACTAATATTAATATAGCACCACACCAATAAAACTTTGTCTGTCATGTCAACAACAGATCATTTGGAAATTAATACATATACATATACACCCGTAAGACTGAATAGTGTCAGTGTTATCCTGGTTTTAATCTTAATAGGAACATAATATTAAAATTAAGAAATCTGGTTATTGAATTCATCTGCAAAAACTATCTGTGATTCCTCAACATCACAGATAGTCCCTGTTACTTCTTTATGGAGCTTCAGGTAGTCACATGTTTCACATTTTACAACTCACACTTTCAGCCTTGTTAAAATTAAAGACGCAAATTAGATTTGTTTGACAGCTGATTAGTGTCATATTGTATTTCAGTTTTCCATTTAAGGGAGATGTCACTGTGGATCTGTTGTTGCAGGAAGGTCTTGGCAGGATTTCTAAAGCCACGTTTCAACATTAACATCATCAAAATACTGCAGTTTTCAGCCAGCTGCACTTTAGAGACATGTTTAACTTGCAAGATGTTGCTGAAATAGACACAAAATGATTGCTGACTGCAGTAGCTACATGTTGTGGTGGGGCGGTGGGGGGTTTTCACAGCTGCTTCTCCCAGTGGAAACATCTGGCTTTATAAAAATGGAACAAAAACATTTTGGTGCCTTTCATCTTTGAATGGATTCATAAATGCAACAGACTCAGGGACCAATCTAAAGAGAGCTATTCCACATAAACTCTGGATGCACTACCAAAAGAAAAAAATATAAAAGGCTGAACCTCACAGTGGAGAATTTTCACCAAAAGGTGAATTCACAAATTCACTTTCACTGGTTGTTGCAAAGGTCTCACCTTTTCTGAAAAGGCAATTTATTTGAATGACACTCTGACATTGGCCATTTAGCACCACTTTTCATTAGTCATGGGGTATGATTGTAGAGGTGCTCAAATTCTTATTTGGTGATGAGGAATAATAGGAATAATTGTGCCCCACACAGTAAAAGAGTACTTGATGCTTGATACTATGAAAATTAGTTTAAGATCAAGTGTAAGTCAACCTTAGTTGAAACATAACTGCTACTGTTGGGCAGTCTTAAACATATCTTTGTTCATTCTGCTAAAAATGATGTTTCACAACGGCACCTCTGAGCTTGATAAAGAGAAACTGGACACAGTCTTTGATGTGATATTTTATGTCACATTTAACAGTCCGTGTCAAAGAGTATGTGTCCAGATTTACCAGTGGTTGCTCAGTCATTGTTATGCTGTGTATGTTATTAGAAAAAGAGTTACTGTACAGGGATCAGCAGGATCTGCGTGCCCTCTATGGTATCCCTAAAGACAGAGGTCAGAAGTGAGGCCTGGCAGGGCATCACACTCTGTCCCAATCCATCTGCCCTGCCACTGTTTATGCAGTCCACGTTACCAAGCCAGGAAATGCTGCTCTAGTCCTTAACACCTTTTGCTGACTTTGGTGGGAGCAAATTACAGGCATGGTCAATGATAACAGGCTTTAAAAATGGCTCATTTTAAGAACATGGAAATGAATACCAGTTGTTTACCTCTACTTTCAATGTTGTTTCCACAAGAGTGCACCAAATCAAAAATGACTGTAATATTCCTGTAAGGACTCGGAGCGTTGCTGTTAAAGTGAGTTTAGAGTGATCTTATCATACATAGGCTCTTTAATGTTGTTAATATTTTAACCAGGCTACCTCAAAATTCCAAATCCTGTCTTCACCCAAACACAGATTTGTATTAGAAGCATGTTGTTCCATAAATGGCTTGCCAGATTAAAAGTCTTGTACTCATTTTCTTGACAAGGAATAAATGTTCATCCATAAGCACCTATTACGGTAAATGACATGACAACATGCTTGAGTGGTACGTCGCAAGAGACTGAGCCTGATTGACTCTGACCCCTAGCTTTTTTACATGGGCAACTTGTCAGTTTGTCCCGTCGTTGATAAGAGACAGAAAATCCCCCCTCTCTAAGAACGCCAGCATCACTCCCTATTTTCGCTGAGCCCTACAAACTGTCAGTAGATAGTGGCATTTCAAATGGCAGCCGCTTATCTGAGCAAGCTCTGGTGCATTTGCCAAGGGTGGAATTGGTGATACACCAACCACATTACTGTTGGAAGTTCAGCATCCTTTACTCAGTCATAAGTCTCCTTTTAGTGCAGAGGTGTTTCCTTTTTATTTTGTCCCAGTGAAGGTGTGTGAACCCACAGTGTCTCCTGGCTATACTGCATCCATCACTGATAGCAAAAGAACATTTAAGAGTTATGATACGGGAGGGGAAAAAGCTTTACATGCATTTTAAACACTAATAGGAAACAATGTTATCTTTTATATCACTGTCCTGGTAAGCAACTCCACTGTTTCTAATTAAATAGAAATGTTCCACTGGACCGTTGATATCAATGGCACATCTATTTACATCTTAAGATATGTCTGCAAAAGACTGGGGGGGCAAGAAAAATAATTACCTCTGGGTGTAGTGCATCCAATTAATGTCAATGAGGGGTAATTTGACAGCTATTCCTGACAGCCTGTTCTCTGTACTTATTCATCTGAAACATGAAGAACTAATTACAGGTGATTCAGTTTGTAAATTAAATTAAAACATTTATTCTCTCCAAATGCTATTCAGCAGTGCCTAATTAACAGTTTACTTTAATGAATAATATTGCAAAGATAGAAATACCACTCCTAATTTTTTTATTTTTCTCACTCTTAATATTGTGTTAATGTTAGGCATGTTTTTTCCCCTCCTCTTGTACTGAAGATGATTTGGACAGACCTAGATAGTTAGATTTAAATAGATTTAAATGACATATTGTGGCCTGGATATGTCAACAGTGGGAAATAAGGGATGGGGTAGTAAGAGAAAAGATTCTGATGATGATGATGCTTAAATAATTTTACTTAGGCTTTGCTTGCCGATTTACTGCAAATTGGTACTTTGCGGCATGGAAATAAAATAAAGCAACATGTACAATATTTCTCCAAATCTATAAATGTTGGCGACTAAAAGGCTACGAGTCACAACAAACCACAGTAGAAAAATTCAGGGGAGGGTTGTCTGGGTGAGGCAAACTTTATGACAGTGAGGGATTGTGGCTCCACAAGTCCTTCCTGCTCTAACATTCGTCATCATTGCCAGTTCAGTCATTTCAGGGTTAGGTCAGATATTCATCATCAGTTGACTTGAGAGACGCTTGTTGAATGAAAGAGGATTGGGATATTTATGGACAAAGGGAGCAAATATCCCAGGTGCCAACAGCTGGAAGCACCGGCGTTGAGTTAGATCATTGGTGACCTTACTTATTTATGATTGGTGGCTTCTTGCACTCAGGTTAAACAACATACTGTCAAGGACTCTGTGTCTCTCAGCTGACAGAGAAATATATGTTGAAGTATGAATTTATATCTAAAGAGTTGTAATAGATCATATGTCTTAAGCAAGAGACTCCACCTGTCCCCGTTCCTCCAATAAAAACCTGTCACAACTTTAAATTTGGTGCTGCAGTGAGAGATACAACATGTCCTCAGCCATAGTGTCTTAAAAATATTGTTAAATGAATCTCACACATTTGGTGTAAAAATATATTTATGGTTGGGCTTTGGAAGCATTTTATCAAGTCTGAACCCAGAGTTGAATCTGATCATCAAATCTCATTCCTTCTGAATCTATGATAGATCAGATCAGATCTACTTAAGCTCAGCTAATTTTAATGAACTAATGCTCTAAAAAGCTGATAAGCAAAGACTCAGTGGAGATCCGCAGTCACCATTTGTTGGCTAAAAAACCAGAAAGAGGCCAGTTTTGAGTCACTGCCTAATGAATCTTTACAACCAGTAGCAATAACCTGAAAAGACATGCATGATGTATTGATGTGATTGATGCAGAAAAGTTTAAAGAGAAACTTAACTCTTGTTTTTGCTGACTTCCAGTACCTTAACCTCTCACTTTGATGCAGTGTTTTAATGTACACCAGAACCCTGTCACATGACTGGTCACATGTGAACCGCATCACACTTGACCACACCCACTTTTAATCAAAGCATTTTACAATGTGCCTCTCATTCACCTATTCACACATTTACACCAATGGAAGAGAGCTTCAATGAAAGGCACAAGCTTAACTACCAGGAACAACTTGTGGTCTACTATCCTGTTTTGGGACACTTCAACATATGAACATGAAAGGATGAGCTGGGATCATAGTTTAAAGTAAGTGTTGGTGGTGGATGGCACCATGAGCTGAAACAGGCTGATATTTCTGACGATCCAATTCACGGTGGGAAATTTTACCTTTTGTTTAAGATTGGCTTGCTTTGGAGAGGAAAAAGATCAAAAAGGAGCGAGAGTATTATCTTTGGAATAAGTGGGATGAGGGGGAAGAGGATGAAAATTTGGAATAGACAGACAGTACTGCAACATACAATAGCAACAGCACCAACAAGTGAAGAGAAAAAAGGCAGATGTCAGATGACAGATGAAGAAAGATTTTTATCAAGTTTTCAGTTAAATTGCACAGGCAGCTGAACATTGTGAACATGTCTCTCTCAAAGTTTACTATGAAAATGAAATGGAGTGTGGGTGACTGTACCCTCAGCCTATCTGGCTTTGCCTTGGTATTCTTTTATTCTTTTGAAAAGTTTGTTCATCTAGTTCACAGAGCATATGTCAGTATCCACCAGGCAATTGCCTTCAGTATCACAAGTTTCTGGGGAGATTGTGTCAGATTTTTTTAGGACCTAGTTAAAACATTACAAGTGTGAGGCTCGTTCCAGAGGGGAACTGTCTCAGACTTGTAATCATGGGTGTTATATTGTGTGAGAGTCACACACTTAGCTTAAGAGCTTCTCTACAATTAAATTCACCAGATGTGTTTCTTAGTAGTTTTAATATAGGCTACATCCAAGATATATTCAAACTCTCAGAATGTATTACCAGACAACATTATAACAATATCTGTCAGTGCTATAAGCTCAAATCACTGCACACTGTGGCTGTTACAGCAAGCACTACTGACAGCCAACTGTGTGGTCATCCATCAAGTTGTATTTGGAGAGCTATCTAACCCTTTCAAAGAGGCCTGGATGAGTTCACACAGCCTTTGCAATCAGTTTATCCAAACTGCCTTAATATTTTACTGACATTCCCGTCCAAGTGTAACGTGTGGTCATTCCTCAGAGAAGTGAGTGATGCAACTCGGTGGACTCTTGGAGAGAAGAAAGTCCCTTGAGGCGAAATGTGAATTCTGATATTGAGCTATATAAATAAAATTGACTGGAATAAATTGATTTCATTCTTTGAGTTGACACACAATATGTCTTGGAACACTTGTAACTAAGCTACAACAAGAAACCTTGCTCAGCTTGTAATAATAACATTGGTGACAGCTTAACTATTTATCTCCCACATCATCAACCTTTGGTTTATGACTAACAGAACTAAGGACATTACTTTCAGCTTCAGCTAATTCATAAATGTTAGCATGCTAACATACACACGAATGATTGTCTGTGGTAAACACTGTGCCTGCATAGCATCATCACGACAGCATGCTGATAGTAACATTTAGCTCAAAGCATCTTGTACTTGCCAATGTACAGCCTCACACAGCCTCCAGCATGGACGTAGTTAATTGTTAATAAAGTGCACAGGCTGCTGAACTCTCATCTCTGGTGTCTCTCAAGTTCACCTCTATAATGAAATATAGTGCAGGTAAATGCATCAGCACTCTACCTGACTTGCCAAAATATTGTATAATCTTTCTGTCATATCACAGAGCATGGTCCAGTGGCAGTGTCCATTAGACAATTATCGGCATTTTCATCATGCAGTTAAATAGCTCTGCATCTTTGGGATGAATCTGCACAACCTGTGGTGCAGACATTCAGTCTATATACCTTGTCTTGTTAACTGGCATACCTGCAGTCATGAATAATGCTGACCATTTCTAACCTGTACAGGCTTTTTGACAGGTTAAAGGCTCAGCTATATGCATGGGATGCATCATTTATTGATCACGAGTTTTATAGTATTGTGTATTAGTGGTAATAACTAACACTAATACACTATAGTACTGAGCTGTGAGGGAGCCTTAAGTGTATTCTAAAGCTTTTAACGGAGGGTTTAAGTAGAATTTGTCATAATTAATTAATTATGGCATTAATTAATAAGTCATTACAATTATGAATGTATTCTAATATTAATATGAAGCTATATTATTACCCAGCTGTACTACAACTGAATATTGTGGAACAGTCTGTCCATTATGTGTGTAAAATAAAAGCAGCTTTTAACACGTCCACAGTGACATGAGTGGCAAAAGACATGCATTTCTATGTGTCACTCTGAATAACCACAGTTGTTTTTTTGGCATTTATTTATTTCTTTTCAAGAATCTGAAACTCATAACGGCTGAGCGTTATGTGTATGTATGAGGTCAAATGATCTTGTGTTACACATTCATTCTGGTTCTGAATACCTGCTTTATAACCATCCGACCCTGCAAATAAGTGGAATAAATCAAGCAAAACACCAACTGAGACACTGCTCCGTTGTGTGTTCACAGATCATATTAGAGGAGGTAACAGTGTTCAGGGCGACAGAGTTTGTCAGAGCAAATATGATGGAAACAATAACATGTTTGGAGAAGAGCGCTCCTGATCACATTATTATGGGTTGGTGCAACACTGCTGCGTTTTCCTCTAACGCACTTTTAAAAACCACATTTTAGCTGTCTTTATGCCACTGGCCAGGACTCTGTGCTGAGGGACCAAGTGCAGAAGAATGGTTTATATTTGTCTTCTCTCTGGCTTTTGATAAGGCTAATAAATCCATCCTCTGAGCCCTTTTACTCATCTTTGTTACAGGCGTACTGAAAGTGGAAGGCCTCTGTATTGCATTCTAAGCTCTAATACCATTTGGTGCAAACACCCTGGCCCTGAAATCAAACATGTGAGACTCAAGAAAGAGTTTTAGCTTTCAAAAGCAATTTTCACAGCATTAAATAAATGTCTGAACGTGTTTATTTCATGTTTGATTCACAAGGAAGGTTAAAGCTGGTTTAATGTAACTAAATCAGCTGGGGAGAAAATACTTCACGACTGATTAATTTTTAGAATACTTCGACCTTTTTTAAGAATTAATTTAACACAGAGGCTTCAAATCGAAGTCTCTATGAATTTGAAGACATAAGGAAGATATCGTGATCTCGTGAAGGACCTGCTCTGCCCCGTGAGAAAATGGGACAAGGAGATAATGAATATTGAATGAGCATATCTACTTCATGCAATCATCCCCATTGACCAAATCCCATTGGCACACAAATCATCTGTGTGGTTATGCCGAGTTAATTAAGATCTAGTGTGTGGAATTAATTGAGTCACACCATTGCAAATGTCTTCAATCACTGGACCTGCACTGTCTTATCAGTGGTTGCTTTTACTACAGCAAGAAGAGGAAGGAAGACGATGACATAATATTGAAAATATTCACAATGAAAATGTTGGATTGTTTTTTTTTTTGTTTGTTTTTTTACAGTGAACCAAATCCACCTGACTCAGAGATGGAGAGGAAAATGCTTTGGCCGTCTTCAATTCAAAACCAACCAATAGGGATACCAAGTGGAGATAGTAAAGACTGTTATGTACATCTGCGTCGCTGTTTGTGTGTGTGGAATATCGTTTGGGCTATATCTGGGGAAATACTGTACCCTCTCAGGCTGCTTGGACTTCCTCAGATAAGAAATATGAGTGAGATTACTCCTCATTTTTCTTCTCAATGCCAACATTTTGCTTTCCATTGCCGGTTGTAATTGTGCCCTCCAGACTTTTATACAGTGAGCGCAGAAATTGGTTGGCCAGAGAAAACAGTCCTGGCTGAATCAAAATGCCCCAATGAGCCATTTGCTGGTGTTGCTGTGACACAAGCATGCAAGCAATCACCTTTTATTGAGTTAAGTTAATTAAATATGGAAACTGGGGGGAAAAAAGAAGCAGTACGATCTCAGTTCTTCCAGGAAGTCTCAATTTCTACATAATGACTAATCTGTTTAACTGTTGTAAGTGATAATTCATCATTTGTCAACTCTGAATACACAATTATCCATGTAGGAATTAAGAGTTGAAGCTCAGCGCGGTCCTTTCTCACTGGATTTTTTTTGTTGGAAAATCATTTCCATGACAGAGGCGCACAGAGAGGAAGAGAGATCACAAGGGATGAATCACGTCTGTTGCTTTTGGTAATGTGTGTGCATGTGTGTGACTGCTACTTCACTTCACTGACTGTAAACACACAATTAGTGAAAGAGAGGAAGTTCACTGACTTTGCACACTGAATGAACTATATTGTTTGTGGTAACACTTTTGCACAATATTCTGCCTTCATCACAAGATAGGACGAGGGGAAGAAACTAAATTACTATAGTTTATGAAGTTATTATGGACAACATTGTTTATTACTGACCTGCTTTGATCAGTTTATGGCATCATACGTTTCACATTGATTATGCAGCCTTTGGTGACAGTGCACATCCTCCAAACAGCTCATTATGGCCAATGATTTTGTCATTACCATTGGAACACACACATACAAACACCACAGGTAAACAGAGCTCTTGCAGGGTTGATCCAAGGTCCTGTGTGAGCTGTGATCTGAGCACTGGCATGCATTTGCGCACAGTACAATGCACACAGCTATTTGTATTTCAAGGTCAAGCTTAATTGCCTGTCTCATCCAGTGAAAACATGAATATCTACAAAGGTAAATATATGAGGAACAGTATCATAAGAAACACATATATGAACATGTGTATTCTGGACAAGAGCATTATGCCTATATCTGTATTATGAACACGCAGCTCATTCTTTGGTGCTTTTAGAGTCCTCCTTTAGGTCACTTGCTTTGCTTTCATAGCAGCAAACTCAGCAGTAAGATCTGTATAGGTTCTTTTTCAATGGACAGAATGGACAAATCCACATATGCTGTCCAGAGGCACTGATGTGTGCGTAAGTTTTTTAATTACTTTAAGCTTTTCAAAGTTTCACTAACTCACACAGTCGCTCACAAAGTCAATACCATTTTAACTTATTCAAAATTGGTCCTTTCAGTTTTCCTCTTTTCCTCAGGCTCTGACTCAAGCTTGCACAATCGGGGCTGAATTGTTGCACAAAGACAAAGCACGATAGGCATAAAAGCAATGAACTAGGCACAATTTTCACATGCATAAGTGTCCAAGTTTTAACTTCCAATCACTTGATTTTTTTTTTCAAATATTTTTCCGCTGTGCAAAAACAAAGCATGATGTCTTATGTTCGAGAGGTTTAATTTAATTTAGAAAGCAGACATACTGAAGGGCATACTTGAGAGAGGTGCTTTGTGGTATTCAGAAAATGAGCTGAGGGCGCAGATGGTGTTATCAGTCTTACTTGTGGTCTGAGTGAGCTCAATAAAATGTTTTAGACGGACTGACAGTGTGTGCTGACAATATCTTCATTCGCCAACAATAAGTTCATTTTACCCACATTAATTCACGCCCTCTCCCAAAGTAAAGTGATCTGCTATTATCACAGAATCCAGAAAACACTGTGGTTAAAAAGACTAAGTGAAAGTTAACCTTTTTTAGTGTGGGGGTTTTTAATGAGTTCGCAGTACAGTACAGTCAAGTTGTTGTAATACACTGCAACTGCAAGTAACACACCACATCTGCAGTCTTGAAAGGTAAAGGTTGGTGTGACTCTTTTGATATTTACCTTGTAGTGTCCAACTCCTCTAAACTGACATCACAATGTTATCTGGACTGTGTTTCAGAAAATAAATCAATAGCACCGAGCAGCCTTGTACTCTAACTGCATTGATTTAATGTTTATTTTTATCTATGCTGTGTCTTTACAACAAACATATTTTTTTCATTTCTTTTAGATTGTTTTTTTTTTTCTGGCATTTTGCTTTTATTAGATCAGAGCAGAGATACAGACCGGAAATGATGAGATAGAGAGAGAGGGGGTATGACATGTAACAAAGGTCTCCTCTAATCACAGTTTACAGTAAGCCAGTGGCAATTAGTTTGTGGCAGAACTTTCACATTCACATATGCTGGACATGAAACAACATTATTACAGACAGTACTTTTAGAATAATATGTCTCGGTGAGCATCCATATCAAATAGGGGGCGTTAGTAGCATTTTAAATATGCAGAGGTCTGCCATGTTTCAGTTGCTTGTGGCGACCAAAGGCATCAGCTGAACACGAACAGAAATCAATATTCAGCACTGGTAAGTCTATATGCCTATATGTCTATATGTTTAAATCCAGCACTAAAAAGTCCTTGGGATACAGGTACTCAGGTACCACATTCCCACCTTCAGGACGACTGGAGTGGCACTGAAAAATAATTAATAATTGATATCGCTTTCTGATTGACTCCTGCTGATGTGGAAATTGGGCAATTAACTATCTGAAGTTGTATGTAACCTCTCTTTAAATATTCCCTTATCGTGCCGATATTTTTCCCAACTTTCCTAAATTGCCATCCATCTGTCAATGTCAATATGATCCGAGTGGTTGATTCATTCTATCTAAAGGTATTAGTTCCATTTGACTAATATTCGAATGGAAATTGCTCAGTCAGAGGCATTCACCTTGAAGTGAGCAGAATCCATCTCTGGGATGACAGTTTCTGCCTAAATAAGCATTATTGGGACCCGCTACTCTCACTTCAGATTGGACACTGTTATTGCCGCCATCTAAATTGTTTATAACCTTTGGGTTAAATATTTGCATACATACAAATGAACAATTTAATGTTGATGGAACTGACATCCGGACTAAAATGGCAGCCATGTTGATTCTTTTGTCCCAGATAACCACTGTCTGCATCTCTGAGAATCACAATGGCACCGTTTTGATAAATACAGTTAGCAAAGTGACTTCTCACTAATGAAGGTTTGTGTAAATGACCCATAATAATGGATTTTTTTTAAAAAAAGTTATGACTGGTTGTGAAGGAAAGAAGTAGTAATTGTTTAGTGACAGTGCTGTGAGAGCGTTTTAGTTGTAAACATAACTAGATACTGCCAGATCATTTCGCTCTTCATTAGTCTTATCTCTTTGTCCTAACAACCTCCAAAAACTTATTAGGCTTCCCCCTCTAGGTAACTGTTGAAATGCCATCTCAAAGCCATCATTAGGCAAACCATTTACAGAGCGACAATCCTACATTTGATTCTACCCAGACGATGTGTGTTACGCAAACTAAACAACTGTATTATTTTACGGACACTGAGGAGTTTAAATGTAATACTTAGAGATAATTGTTAAAGACATGAAATGTAAGGACTCAAGGAGTAAATATACACACTAACACACACAATAAGTCCTGGTTGATGCCTATTTTCTAGGCTCTCATAAAAGGTAGAGGACTTAATTCAGGAGGATTAGGTTTGACCTTCAAGATGCTTTTATGTCCATTACTTGTAGTCAATAAAGTTGCTAAGACGGTTGAAATATTGACAGACTGGATGAAATACAAAGTTTTATACACTGAGCGCACAATCCACCCCCCCCCCCCCCCTCAGCAAATTACATATCAATGCTGCGTCTTCGTGTGCACACTTAGAATTCCAACACGCACACACAAGAAAGTCATGCAGAGGTCAATGGAAGAGCCTCTGATAGTGTATCAGCATATCTGCTGAATGCATGCCTGCTGAGAGCACAGAGAATATTACACCGATTGATAACACAGGGTGTCTGAACATTCAAATCATTTAAAGGTACGAGCACCTTAAATAATTCATGCCCTCACGCCATGCATACATTGACTGACTTTGCAACACATCGCGGAGCATTAGCAGAGAGAGAACTGGGGAGGGCTGGGATTGGATCAGATGTGACAAGACCCACACAACTTCTTGAAAATAAAAGAAGGAGGACCAACCTTACATTTTAAAGGCTGTGCTACAGACACAGCCTTTTGTTCCATACGCTGTGACTGCAGCTAAGGCGTCTGATTAAAGCTGTCTGATAAGTCAAGACTGAGGCAGATGTAGTTATCTGAGATCAAAGTTGGAATCATGTGCAGCTCTCCATGCCAGGAGTCCTTAAGCTCCTACACAGTAAAGCAGCCCTGAATCAAGTTGCTATTTGAAAAAAAAGAAAGAAACATTTTCCCTCAGACAACAGAAGCAATCAGTCTGTCCTCAAAGAGAAGCCAGCCCTGCACTTCAGGCAGTTAAATGACAAAGCAGTTATTTGTTTCTAATTGATTGGCAAGTCTGGTCCCCACTTTTTCCAGACGTAACCATGATGCCCTACAATCAGAACCAGACAAGTTCACAGAAGTAATTACTGGGAGACTTGAGGGATGTTTAAGGGACAGCTTACTGACAACAAAAAAGGTACTCAGTCTTCCTGTTTTTCTGAAATGAACTGGTAATTATCCCTAATTGTGAATGTATTTATTCTATTTTGAATGAGAAATCATAATATTAAAAATAATATCAAGTAACAGGGAAAATAAAGAGGACAGCATAGCTATTTAAATAGTCAGAATTTTCACATTTTATTATGTGTTGAATGTATGTTAATATATGTACATTCATACAGAAAGATGTAGTAATAGTATAGTAAAGTAAACCTCCCCTGTCTTGTGCTTAAGGCCACTGTTCATCATATAACCAAGAATACCATCTCTTTCTGACCTCTACAAAGTGCCTAAATGTAATCATAGAAAACATGCTACTGCTTGTACTGCGAAAGCAGATATAGGAAAAATTTAATAACCTTTGTTGTCAAGCCAAATTTGGCAGATGCAATCAGTAAGAGCATTTTGTGACTTGGCAGATTTGTTCAAATGTTTCCTAATTATGTTGATAAAAACCTTGAGTCTCTATTACATTTCATTCAAACATATTTGATGTTGCAAATTAGTTGTATATCAGCAAAATTCCCAAGAGAAAGCTTTTGCCTAACAAACAGAATGCCTTTGATTATTTCCCATTTCCATACTGGCCTCACTATTTCAATGTAAATGATCATTCTGTGCAAAAACACATTCCAAAGTTTGGCAAAAGATTATGAAGTTTAAACAGTGTGAGTTAGACAGTTCAAGTGAATATCATTTAGTGTTGCATTTCAGCATGGACATACTCTCTGCTGAACATAAAAGAGGGAATTTTATAATAAAGTGTCTTTTACTTTGTAAGACCCACATTGTTTTGACTAATGTAAACTGCAGAAGCCTCATATCATCATCCACCCATTTAACTGTGTATGGACAGGAGGACAAATTACAGCAATGAAGCAAACTTTCAAAGTCCATGTAGACATTTTCACATTGTATTAAGATACATAGAAAGGACGTGAACCTATCCTTCATTGTGTTGTGTTTCTTATATTGTACTGGTCACTGCTGACCAAGTCATACCACAATCCAGAAATCTAGTGGCGAGTCAAGTCTCATTTCAAAACAGTTCACAAAACTCTGCTGGACTGACCTCACAATGTCAGCCCCTCATGAATAAGTTGCATAACGATGGTGTCCGTGTGCCAGTGGAATCGGAGCTTCTGCAGATGACTGAATCCATTGAGTGAGCACTCTTTATTCAGTCTACCCATGTTTTTGCTTGGGTATTAGCTTACTTTGGTCAGAGGCAGGCCCATTATCTGCTAGCTCTGCCCATCCTTGCATGATATGAATGAAGATTAGCATGGATTGTTTGAATAAACCACCCAGGGTCTGGTGTTAATGCGTCGCAGCAGGAAATTATGTGAATGTCACTGCATGTATAAGTGAAATAAATGAGAAACACAATCTGCCAGGAAGAACTGCACTGTTTATGACTGCAACCAATCAAAATGATGTTGATTTAAGTGAAATGGCTTTGCTCATTTGAGCATGTAAAAAATAAATATGTTCACCTCCCATTTCAGAGCCCAGCTAGTTGATCTAGGCCACATAGTTTTCCTCTGCTCTCTGCCCATTCTTGTTTGCACGATACATCAAGAGTGATTCATGTGGGCCGTGCAACAAACAATGCCATTCTAATTTGTCATTTCTGCATGCTTAGCACCCTTGCTCGTGGTGGAGCTTTGGCAAGGTCATCGGATGCAGCTGACCCACTGTAAGGCAGAACAATGAGGGTCAAAAACATACTGCACATGACATAGATTTAAATGGATTGCAGTCTTATTTTATCCTCCTAACACCGCGGCACAGAACTGATCGCTGACAGGACTGCACATACCTGTGACTCTTCCCTCTTTCTCCTCATGCTGTTGTTATTAAACCTTTATCCTCTTTCTCCTCACAGCAAATTTATAGCAGAAGCCACCAAGGTGTTAAAAGGACATCGTATTACCAAATGTTGCAGACGTAATCGACTGAGGGGGCTGTCTCTGAACAAGTGCCTCAGCCCACCCCCTCCCTGTACCCTTGACTCTAATTAAGACCACATATCTTAGATTTTGCTGAGGTCAGGGAAGGGTTTTAATTTAAAAACCATTAAGACGCACAAATAGTCAAGACTCGTGTTGCATCCCAGACAGATATAATTTTAATTAAGTCTTATCTTTGCCCAATTTCTCCGGCACAAGACACCATCATAATTCCTCAAAAACAACCTTTGAAAAAACTGAACAGCTTGGTAAATGCACTGGGCTGTTCACATGTTACATGTACTGGCCAGTGTGATGGCCTGCCATAATGCCTGATCAAGTATGTTAGTCAGTACATTTCCCTCATATTTTAATTAGAAGAATTATGGTGTTTGCTGCTGCCTTAAAATGCTGTAAGGATATACACACAGAGGACAGTGTCGATACTATTTTTTATAGTTAATGACACCCCAAGGTCCACTTCCATTGCGCTGAAGTTTTTGTGTTCTACCGCAGCAGCTACCAGAAAGGGGGCAATAAAATCTTAAGAAAGTCTCACACCTGCTAAAAGATATAATTGTCTTTTTGGCACTATACCGTGTGGGGCACTTAGTGTGTTTATCGTAAAGAGAGAGGCTTTCACTGCAAAGTCACTTGTATGTGAGACAAGACTGATGAACACATGACAGAATGCAGACTGCAGCCTACAAATACAAGCCATCTTTGCTTTCACACTTGTGCAAACATCTGATACCAGACGACAACAATGCCGTGTGCCACTTGTATCTTTCCCAGTGATGTCACCCGGAGCTGTCAGTGCGTCGCCATTTGTTGACTCCCGTGCAATATCTTAACAGCGTGCCAAATTGATGTTAAGGGAAAGAAATTATCTTGTTCAGTCTTCCTCTGAGACTCAAAAGCTGCATAGTAATTCTGAGTGATAGTGTGAGATGGGCAGCAAAGTGCTACTCTCATCCCTAGTGGCCAGCGTCCCCTCTGTGCATACAGATATGGATGGGCAGAAACAGAGCAGCACAGTAGTGAACAAAAAAAAAAAGTTACTTTCTTCCTCACCCTAGCTATCAAACAAACACATGAACTCAAATTTTCACAATAAATTCTGCCTGCTAACTTTGTATAAAACAGCACATTACAAAAGCAGGGCCTGAGGAATCTATAAAAGGGGTCAGAAATGGTCACAGATGTAACTAAGCACAGTGAGAGAGCGAGCAACAGTGACTTTTCTGATCAAAGGTTCCCAGCTTCTGCCTTTTTGGTGACGCAGCTTTTAATTAAACACATCAATATAGATCTTTCCAGGCAGAGGTCAATGAGACAGCATTGAATTAAAATGAACTATCTTATGTCAGTTTGAGGGTTCTTGGTTTTTAAAAAAGGCCCTACGTGCTTGGAGCCTTCTAAATGAGTCAGTCCGTTTCATTTTCAGTGACAGCATGTCACAGTTTTTCTTCAGAAATTCTCACAGGAAACATCCACTGATCTACAGGGTGTTTGCTTTAAACTCACTAGGTAAAATGATTGGCTGATTGGCTGATCATCACACACAAGTTGCTCGTGTGATTTACCACTCAATGAGTGGGAATGAATAGGGGATGGTGATGTGAGGGTGACAGTACAGAGTTGTGTCCAAATGGCTACATTCAGCAGCTGCAGGAGCTGTGGACAGCCCGTTCCTCCTCAGCCTGTACACTTTTCCTCAGCTGGAATATAACATGGCCCCAGGTTTGTGTCATAAATTCAAAACCCTAATTAATTTAGGAATATGCAACATGTAAGCGCAAAGCTAAATAATGAGTCTTGAAGGTAAATTTTGACCTATTCCAAAATATTCATGAAGCTTGCAGGGCCCTCGGTGCAGTGGTCTGCTTTGTCTGGTTGGTAACCCAGACTCGGCTGTACTCTGGATGATGGTGAGGACTCGTGGATAGATGCACTGCACAGACCTCTCCTGAAAACTGTTTTTAAGCCCTAAAGCAAAACCTTTTTTTTTTTTTTTTTTAAACTTTTTTTTTTTTTTAAACTTTTTTGAAGATCTGAGCCATTGAAAGAGTAAGATTTTTAAGCAGGATGATTATTTTCTCTACAATTTCATCCATCATAAGAGTCCTTGACCTGTTCCATGTCATGGCAGCCAAATGAATACACACTTACTGGACATTTGAAGAGAATTTGTCCCAAGGACCACAATCTTAAGTCATTCTACAAAAATGATTTTAAGAGCTACAACAAGTACAGAGTAGTCTCCCTGATTAGTTTTCTAAATGCTGTTGTTTCAAGTAAATCAAATTATCGTGAAATGTTACAATTCCTCATTGTGTTAGGTAACCCGCAGGCCCCTGGGTGCTCCTGTCGGTCACCTACTTTGAGAGTCACTGTGCTCACACACTGCACAGACTGACACCATGAAGACTACATCAGCGTCGAGGATCGGGTGCTCCCCATAATACCATCACATCAGGGGTGTCACATGAAATGATTTATTATTTGTCATGCTGTTAAATAGGAGTGACTCCCCTAAAACCTCTTTGAGGGCCCACTGGCGGTCCCTCGGTTCCAGGCTGGGAGCCAGCTTCTCTAACCCCTCTGAATATGAGAGCACTGCAGGCTGCAGACCATATGGTCCACATGGTACAGGCAAGTGATGCTACCTGGCGATTAAAGAGAGAGAGAGAGAGAGAAAAGAGAGAGAGAGAGAGAGAGAGGAGTGTTAGAGGGGCTGTAGCGTCCTTAACGAAAACAAAGACACTGAAGCGGATTCAGCCTCTCGCTTTGAGTGTACACAGCTCAACACATCCTGACGACTGAGCACAGGGAGAGAGAGAGAGGAGAAAACACACACACACACACGAGGAGTCTTGGCTGATGCATCTCTCCGAGAGCATCCATTTCACGGCGATTACAGTCTGAAGCGGAGACTCTCTCTGCTCTCTGGACTCAGTTTCCTCGAGCGGCTGGCGGCGGAGAGACACTTTTTTTCCTTCCTTCCCCCTCCTGCGCTCCTCACGGACACTATTTCATAACGAGCCCGTTTCCTCGGAGGAAGCAGGTCGTCCGCAGCTCCAGCAGGCGGGTCCGCATCTTGTGGAGGAGCGGAGATCTGCGTCCGCTCACAGACGCGTAAAGGAGAAACAGGAATATCTGAGCTGCAAGTTTTCCTGGAAGTTGCGCAGCGACAGAAAAAAAGAAACAAAAAAAGAAAGATGGGAATTTGTGGCTGTTTGGCGATGCCTGGGAAATGCCTTTTCCTCCTCGGACTTAAATTATTATTCCTTGTACCTGCAGGAGTTCCAGCCCGGAGCGGGGACTCCGTATTAAAGGACAACATCACCGTCAGACAGGGGGACAGCGCCGTGCTCAAGTAAGTCTGTCTGTCTGTCTCCTGTCCACTGTCTCTGATGGTGTCCATGAGCACCGACTCCTGCTTCACAGTGTGTGAGTGTGTGTGTGAGTGTGTGTGTGTGTGTGTGCGCGCTCCCAGCAGCTAATCAGCGCTTCAGGAGTTACCAGAGGTCATCCTAACCGAGAGAAACCAGGCTCGGAGGGCTGATCCGGGCTCTGGTTCCTGGGTCCTGCTGATCCGGGCTCTGGTTCCTGGGTCCTGCTGCTGCACGCGTGTCATTTGCAAGTTGGACTCGGTGTTTGTGCTCTCCCGCTCATTGCCCTTGAGTGTTATTGATCCGGTTGGTTAATGTCTTGTTGAGGATGCACAGAGCTGAGATCCTCAGATTCATCATCGACAGGAGCTTGTGTACGTATTGATCGGACTGTGCGATACAAATGTAATTATGAGTCTAATTTTCAGGACTGTGTTGTTTTGGTCGCACTTCATGAAATGTTTTGGAAGGCTGGAAATAATCAATTTCTTTTTTTTTTCCCTTTTACTCATCAATTAGCCCTGAATGGTAAATCAGTGTATTATTCCTGTGGTACTCTTATGAGGACAGACACTGAATCATACACAGGCTATATTTTCCTCTCTACTCTATCTTAACATTAGTGGACAGGGCTTTATGTGTGTCTTTACACATGTCACATGCCTTACTACCCTCTCTCTGCTCATACTGTACAGTGCTGTAATATTTTTATTTATCTGTGCCTTTAAACTCTATTGTGGGTTTTGCTGTAGTTCTTTGTATAAATTTAGCCTAGGTGTGGTGCTAGTCGTCAGAATCCCTGTGAAGGGATGTAAGATAGGCCCCGCTCCACCCACACACACACACAGATGCATACACATACACCTACACACACACATAATGTACACACAGTCTTAGAGTACACTGTACAAACACAGTTTCCTCACCACGTTCCGAAATACAGCACCATCTCAGCTGTAATACTCAGAAAGGTTTGAATAGATGTAATACACCTGTACTTTTGTCAATTATTGTGTTGTAATAGTGCATAGCTCTACCTGGTTATCCCTGAGGGTGGCTGGGGGGCGAGAGCCAATCCTATCTGTCATGAGACGAGAGGCAGAATACACCTTAGACAGGTTGCCAGTCAGTCTCAGGGCTAACATAGGAGTCTTCTATTATATTTAAATGAGGGGGAAAAAACAGGATCAGCTATAAGGCTGTCATGTAATATGAATCAGTAAAGACAAAAAATAGAAATAAAAACAAATACATACAAAAAAAGGAAAAAGAAAACAGTGTAAGATTTTTTTTTAAATAGCAGGTACCTGAATGATCCATGATTTTCAACATATGCTCAACAGTTACACACATCTGTATGATGTTACAGATGTTAATGACAGTCTTGATCACTTCCAAACGATTAAGATTCGGAAACAATGTGCTATGAAAGCAGACATGAATTTGTAGCACTAATGTGAATGTGACTGCTTGGTAATGTAATCACATTACTGTGCCAATAAAGGGCTGTATGTTCAGTACCTCAAGCTGTCAGTGCAGGGCAGTACAGTTCAACTGGCTCTGAGCTGGCTGTACAATAATTCCAGTCCAAATAGCTCATATCTCAGTCTGGTGACTGGTGACACAGATGAGCAGCTAAACTGGCTTGCTGTTGCACCTTTGGTAGATGAGGTGGAAGGTGACCATGCACCTTAGCTGCACCACCTCACCACGGGGGGGTGGAAAGTGTTGTCCAAGATGGAGTTAATTTTAGTCCTCATATTCCCTCCTCTGCTCGGCACAGCCTCAGAGAACAGAGGCAGTCTTTCTCACCAGTTTATTAATCCCATCTTCATTCTCAGCTGTTATAAGTGTGTGCTGGCCTCCACTGATTAGTAGAACTTGTTAAGCAGTCTGTTAGATCAACTGAGACCAGCCGTGTCACTCTCCTTACCCTGGATGGCAACAGGCTGAAATCAGCTTCTTGCTCCTTTGTCACGCTGATGTTGAGCTGCAAATGGTTGCCCCTGTAGCAGCCAACAGGACTCTTTTGGCAGACTGGTTCTCCTTCTCTTGCCCTAACCTCTGCACCCCACAATAGAGGAGCCATCAAATAACTCATGGAGCTGCCATGACCCTGAGTTGAATCTTAAAAGGAGTGTAGAGAGGCGAACTGGGAAGCTGACAATACCATTACCTGGGGCGTCCCTGTGCTGCTCCACAGTGTATCCAATACACTGCCCTGGAGGAAGATGAACTGCTGCCTGTCAGCGAGCTAGTCAGTCCATGATCCAGGAAACTATGCTATCCACCTGCATCACTTTGAGTCTCTCCCCAAGCAGGAGGGGCTGGATGGTGTTGAAAGCACCAGAGAAATCAAAGAACATCATTCTCATCCTGCTTCCCAGCTTCTGCAGGTGGGAATAAGGCCTGTGGAGCTGGAATGTGATAGCATTGTCCACAAATTTGACAGCTAACTGGTTCATGGCCGGAGAGCCCTGAGGCTGGCACGGTGAGGACCCACTGTTTGTGAGGAGCCTTACACTATATAAACATAGTGTTTTTTTTATCACATGCATGGTCTTAGAAGGGCCGCTGGCTGGCAAGTTGGGACTGAGTGAGGTGGGCAAGTAGTAAGCATTGGAGAGGAGGGAAACAACAGCATTAGTGTAATCCTGGCAATATGTTTCAATGAAAGATTTGTATATCTGAGCAATGAGTTCCTGTAGCTGGCAAAATGTTATATTGTGTCTGTAGGGTTGTAGTTTTAAGACCGTCAAAGGCAACACAAAGCAATATCATTCTTTCTGTATAAACATAAAGGCAAAAAGGAAGCCACTGCCAACAGCAACTTAAGCAGCAACACAGCATGAGCAGCAATATTACCTTATTTTTTCAACAAGGAAATCACCAGGTAAAATGAAACCCCTGGGTGGCACATGTTAGAGGAATAATAAGTTGGTGCCAATTTTTCCTCAGAGTGGAATTTTCAGGTACTAGTAATCTCACTTATGTCCTGACCATCCATGATTCTTTGTGAATAGTTTGTTCTAATTGGCTGAAATGTTGCCAGTATTTGTTTCAGTGTGGAAGTTGTGATAAATATCTGATTCTATTTAGCTGAAAGGTGGTAGGCTGAGTGACATACTTGACAGACATACCTGGCGTTGAAGCAACAGGGGCAAAGTACATCAAAGTGTATTTAGGTAAATGACTATTAACGATAATTAGGCAGCAAGTTAAGTGGTGCTACTGTGTGTGAGTTAATATGTCAGTACTGTTATTGTTATCACCAGCGCTGAAGCCAGAAGCTCTGCTTTGTCAGTCAGTGAAATGCTGCGCTGCTATTGGCTCTGTGGCCCATTAACTTCCACTTTGTGTTCTTTGTACAGTATTTTTAATGTCCTCCCAACTAAAATTGTTTTATTATACTATTTCAAATTACAAATAGTTTTTTTTTATTTGAATATATGTAAAAAATATGTGATTACATCCAAAGCAGTCACAAAGAAATGACAGCTTTTTTTGGTCTTTTTAAAGCATTCAAATGAACCTTATTTGGGAGACTCCATTTTTATTTTGTATTTTTTCTTTTGTTTTTGCAGCTTTTTAACCACAACATTCTCCCAATTTGGAATGTCCATTATCTTCTACTCTGCAGTCCTTACCTTATACCTCTTTGACACCGGCCAGTGAAGAGTTTTCCTGGTCAAACAAAACACATGTGGTTCACACTGTCTCCCTCCATGTCTATTCCCCACCATACAGTTGCCCCAGCCAACCAGTTTCAAGTGCAACGACAAGGACAGCAACGCTTGCTGGCTTCTGACCTGTGATCTTGGCCAGCATGTGGCCGTCGGAGCATTAGAGATGAGGTGTCTCTGGGCTATTTGACAATGGGCCTCATGCAAGAACCACTCGTCCAAACAGATTCATTCTCAGCTAGTACATGTGATTTAGGAGAACTTGCCACATTCACCGATTTTCTCGTATTTTGAATTTTCTCTTAATTACAGTTTACAATGGTCCAGACCTATTGTAGGAGTCATGTGCAATTAGACTGCTGTTATCCAAACCAAGTTTTTCACTAATGGATTGTATCTTTCATTACCTTGAAGCAATTTTGAGTTTGAAAATTCTATATGAATGACTCTTCAGAATTATGTTGACCATTGTCCAATTTAAAATATAATTCTAAATTTATTCACAGCCTGAGGGTATTAACATTCATTTAAGTTCTCCATTGATAGTGTATTATAACACTAGGATATCAGTATAATCATATCAAACTGCAAAAATGACTTAAATAATGCATTAACTAAAGGTTGGATTTGTCTCTGTATATTATAAGGTAATACTACAACTCAACTACAACTCTAATTAATGTTCGGCCAGTTATGCACAGGTGGCATTTATCATGATTATGCAGATTACTTACACAGTTATCTGAAGTCAGGATTGCATGAGGCTCACTGTCATTTTGTTTTGACCTAGTATGTTACTATGCATGGGGTGGTAACACAATATCTTTGCACTAAAATTGCTTGCATGTGCTTAGCTTCCTAAGCAAGCCACTTCAGCACTGCAGGAGCTGTTTATGTGTAAGGGTTTGTGGTCATACCAACGCTCCTTATCCTTTTCTGCAATGGCAGTGCATGACAATATATCCATGAATGGATTTCGCAATGGATTTACTACATTAAGACTGCACCAGTTTTTTTATTCCTCTGCACTAAGCAAGCCACTTCTAGCATCTCAGAAGAGTGGTACAGGACCGAGACAGAAATGTCCTCAGTCAGCTTTGGGTGACAGCAATCACGCTCAATTCCTTTGTGGTACTGATCAGAGATAGAACTGAAGCCTGGCTGGAGAGCAGCTGGTAAATCCTTTATCCCCCATAACCATTGTCCTTAAGGAGAGTGAGACCTACCACTCAGATTTAATGAGAGCCAGCCTATCTTATAGTACCCCCCCCTTCTTAGTGAGGAGTGGTACACAAGGCTGTGTCACTTCTGTTCAGCTGCTGATGTTTTAGGACCGGTCTGAAAATATCAACTGAGGGCGATGAGGGATATGTCATGGACAGGCCCTTCATGATTTGGCTCCCTGTGGCCTTTCACTCAGGTGGACAGATTAGCACCAGAGATGGCTGGCGTAATGTGATGCTGACCCTTGGCACATTCCCTGTCTTAACCTTGTAAGCCAGAGTGTGGAGAGCTGAGTGCCAGCTGATAGCAGGCCTGTCCGAGGAAAGGTGCAGTCACACCGTGATTGACACCTCTTTTTTGATGAGTGGTGTGAGTTGAGGGTGTGAATCCTATGCCGATAGAACTTTGTCTTGCCATAGGAAATGGGGGGGTGAGTATATTGCTGCTGTAGCAAGCAGGTACCTTTGAGGACAGACTGATACAGCCAATTCAGTGTCAGCAATTCTCTTATTGTCAGTTTCACACTGAAGTGGAGATTTGACATGTTTGGGGATGTCTAATAAAAGTCAAAGTGGGGCCTGAATAACACTGATTGGCAATGGATGTATGTATGAGCAGCCTTTTCATTCCAGTCTACCTTATTGGTAGTTGATATCACTTCAACCTCAGTTCCAACTGGGCTCAACCCCTTTGCTCTGATTTGGATTTTCTAGCTTCAGTAACCACCAGTGATTGGACTAACTTTATCTCCTGTCCTGTTGTCTTTCATTTTGAGAACAAGAATATTTTTTTGAATGACCCTCTTCAGATATTTAACTTAATATGCTGAAAAGTGAAAGGAAAATCAACTAACCATTGTCAAAGTATTACAGACTCTATAGCTGAAATGATTAGTGGATTAATCAGTTCATTGATTGTGAGAAAAATAGGAGTCAACTATTGATGAATAATTGATTAATTCCTTGATTATGTTTATATTTTGTATATTTGCTAACTGATCTGCTCTGTATCTTCTGGACTGTCAGAAAGTTTCCCAGCTGACATTGACCAGACTGAAAGACTGATCAGTTATTCATAAAAATAACTGACAAATGATCATCAAAGAAAGTAGTTGTTTGCTGGTCCTCTTTAGGACTCACAACACAGCACAAACAAAAGGATTTGATACTTGTTTGCCTAATGAAAGCTTGAAATGTCACAGCCTTTTTTCTAAATGTTAAACATGTTAAAGTGAGCTTTCTGTAGCAGAAATAACTATATAATTTTTGGACCCATCCCCTGAACGTGGAAGATATTTGTTTGATTATTGCAGTTTAGGCCAAGAGAGGCCTAGTGATAATTAACACTTGTCCAAGGACTCATCATCATGATACCTCCTGGATATATTTTAATGTAGAACTGATAAAAAAATGTATTGTATGCTCTGCCACACCCTATGAAAGACAAGGAAAGAATTTGGACACTGTAAAAGTGTTTTAAAACACAAAATACAAAAGACAGCAATATTATTATTTTTTTTATTTCTCATTTAGCATTATCTATAAACATATCTAAATATACTCTCTATATCTGACTTTCACATTACACAGAACTACCCCCGGCCGCATGCAGAACATTCACCTCACATTCATAAGTCACTTTGATTTATGTCTTGGCAAACTGCAGCTTAGTGATTTTCATATTCCACTCAATAGTGATGAGAAGTACTCGCCTCTATTTAGCAGGTAGGTATTATTTCCAGCTCGCATTTTATTGTATCCATATCCAGCACTTGTCACACAAGGTTCCTAGAAACACTGGGTGGAGATATGCAAGGTATTCCTGATTGAAAGGTTGCTTTCAAGTCAAAAGAAATTAAACAAAGGCCAACCCTTAATTGAAACCTTTTCAGGAAGCTCTATAGAACCATAATGCTGGCTGTTGTTCTACAGAAAATGTCATTAAATGTGCAAGGCTTTCACTGATTCCCAACAACAAATGAAGGATAAGTGTTTTCACTTTTACAAAATATTATACATTCTTTGCTGGTTACCTGTGTTTGGAATGTGTCACCCTGTAGCAACAAATATGTGAGCTATTAGATACACACATTATACATACAATAAAGCACTCTGTACCTGTTGGGTTCTTTTCTTCTTGCTTTTTTTTTCCCTCTCAGATCGGTGCTCGCACACAACATTGGGGCTTTTTGTTGAAAAGATGGTTTTAGAGTATATGAGCCACATTGAATAATTCAGTGACGAAGCAAGCTACTGCTTTCATAGACTACACTACCACAGGTCTGTGTAGCTAGACTGGAGAGTTTCAGAGCTTTGAGTGGTATGCTTCAAATGGGTATAACTTCTCCACAACAATAAATAGATATTTCGAAAGCATCAGAAGAATTTCTGAAAGAAAAGAACTTGTTGTTGGGGTTAAGTGCTTAGTAAAAGTATTTTTTTCTTTATGTTTCATATTACACTGCTTTGATCTCTCTGCAATCTTTACATAAATGGGCCAATGGTATTCTGCCTCTCTTTTCTGTATGTTACTTAGACGTAATGACTGCAAGTTGCAGCTAACTAGCTCCTGTCTGTCTGTTTAATTGTGCTTCAAACATCAACCCGAAACACAGCAATAAGGCCTAACTATAATAATAGGGGGTTTATTACATCTAAAAATAATATCAGGATCATGGGCAGACAAGGGCATCTTGCAAAGGGAAGCCTAAGGGGAGGATAATGGGAATGGACATGGTGAGTTTAGTTTCTTTGTTCATGACCCTACAATGATATATCATTTTAACCAATACTTTTCAGAAACCCACCCAGTCATGACAAAAAAAAAAAAAAAAAAAAAACAGATTTTTCCTCTCTGCTCAAGGCAGTTTTTCTACAGCTTAATAAAAACTAAATCCAAAGTAACCCAAGGATAAAAAACAATGACTTCCTTGCTCACTAAAAAGTGGAAATTCACTGTTATTTTTTTAGTAGTTGTATTAAAATGCAGCAGATTTGTTAGAAGAAGAAAAAATCTAATTTATCTTTGTTGTGGGACTTGTTATTAGTTACATGTTATTAGATGCATATTTGAGTCATCTGGTCATCCACATATATTTCTATATTATTTATCACTCCACAAACATGGTCCTTCTGCATTTTAATGAAATATATTCCTTGTAATATAAGGTAGGGATGTCCCAAAGTGTTTTTGGATACAATATGAGTCCTTTAATATTGGATATGTGTAGATGCGTGTTTTTACCTAAATGTGTATATATTCAAATTCAAATTTATTTATTTAGAGCCCAAAATCACAAACATTGTTTGCCTCGGAGGGCTTTACAATCTGCACAGTTGTGACACCCTCTGTCCTTAGACCCTCGAACCGAGTCGTCAGGAAAAACTTCAAAAAACCCTTTATGGGAAAAAGAAGAAACCTGAGGAAGAGCCACAGATGAGGGATCCCTCTCCCTGGGACGGACAGACGTGAGAGAGACAGAGAACATCATCAATCATATTATGGAATTATACATGAGTCGTAATAAGCTGTAGCTATACTTGAGTTCATTGTTTTAGTCCATGTGTGAAGGTATCACAGGTAATGGAAATGAGTCTGTGAGTCCAGGTGCATCTCTAGATGTCCTCATATGGAGCTCTGGGCCACTCGACCTTCTCTCCACAACACAGACACAGATCATGTCCCCACCAGGCCAGTGAACCTCAGACAGATGGACCACAACCAGAATCAGTGAGGAACCTGCAAGACTGGAGAGAACAAAGAGGACCGGGGCTCCGGCAGTAACATGCACTTTACAGGACATAAGAGTATTCACATTAACCGTTTTGACACTTTAGCCAATTTAACTACTTTAACCAGTTTAGCCACTTTAACCAGTTTCTAAAAGTGACTCCAGTTTGCACTACTACCATAATATGAGTAAAGGAAGCAGAGGAAGAGGGAGAGGTGCCCGATGCATCATGGGAGCCCCCCGGCAGTCTAAACCTATAGCAGCATAACTAAGGGCGAGCCTGTGCCCACCCTAACTATAAGCTTTATCAAAAAGGAAGGAAGGTTTTAAGTCTATTCTTAAACACTGACACTGTGTCTGCCTCTCTCTCGGACCCAGACTGGGAGCTGGTTCCAGAGAACAGGGGCCTGATAGCTGAAGGCTCTGCCCCCTAGACTACTTCTGGAAACCCTGGGAACTACAAGTAAGCCTGCATGCGTTTTGGGAGCGCAGCGCTCTAGTCGGTTGATAAGGAGTTATCAATTCATTAAGATATGATGGTGCCAGACCATGTAGAGCCTTATATGTGAGGAGTAAGGATTTTAAAATCCACTCTAAATTTTACAGGGAGCCAATGCAGAGAAGCCAATACTGGAGTAATATGGTCTCTTTTCCTGGTTTTAGTCAGCACCCGAGCAGCGGCATTCTGGACCAGCTGTAGAGTCTTTAACGACTTGTTTGGGCAGCCTGATAAAAGTGAATTACAATAATCCAGCCTGGAAGAGACAAATGCATGGACTAATTTTTCAGCATCGCTTTGGGACAAAAAGTGCCGAATTTTTGCGATGTTGCGCAGGTGGTAAAAAGGCAGACCTTGAAATATGCTTAATATGGGTGTCAAAGGACATATCCTGATCAAATAAAACACCCGAGGTTCCTTACAGTGGTGCTGGTGCGGAGGCCCAGCCCAGTTAATGCCATCCAACAAGGCTATCATAGGAGAAAGCGTGTTCCTCAGGTGTTTCGGACCTAATAGGATCACTTCAGTTTTATCTGAGTTCAACAACAGGAAATTTCTGGTCATCCAAGCCTTTATATCTTTAAGGCAGGCATGGAGTTTCAGGAGCTGATCAGTTTTGTGTGGCTGGCTCCACTGATAAATATAATTGGGTGTCATGTCATCAGCATAACAATGGAAATCTATGGAGTGCCTCCTGATGATATTGCCAAGGGGCAGCATATACATACAAAATAAACAGAATTGGACCAAGCTAGCACTGAACCTTGTGGAACTCCATGACAGACTTTAGTATGCACAGAGGATTCATTATTAATATGGACAAACTGAGACCGATCTGATAAGTATGATCTGAACCAGTTTAATGCAGACCCTTTAATACCAAGCAGTTTTTCCATTCTCAGCAACAGGATGTGATGGTCATGGTCAACTGTATCAAAGGCAGCAACTGAGGTCTAACAGGACAAGTACAGACAGAAGCCCTCTATCTGATGCTGTCAACAGGTCATTGGTGACTTTCACAAGTGCTGTTTCTGTGCTATGGTGAGCTCTAAATCCTGACTGAAAAACTTCAAAAAGACTATTACTGTGGAGATAATTACATAACTGGCTGGCAACGGCTTTCTCTAGGAATCTTAGACAAAAAGGGGAGGTTGGATATTGGTCTATAATTGGCTAAAACATCTGCATCAGGGGTAGGGGTGAAGGTTTCTTGTCAAACTACAGATACTATATGTATCTGACACAGTAACATAACTGCTGTAGACTACCACGCTTTGCCAATACTGAAGGTCCTGGTTCAGTACTGGTATTAATTTATTGAAATGATATAAATGAAACTTTAACAGATGGAATGTGGCTCCTGAAATTGATGTGAGGCAATCAGCCAATCGTTTTAATTGAGCTGTAGCCGTTTGAGTTGATGGAGGCACAGAAAACATTTCCCTCACAAACAGTCTGGTTGTGTACAGACACACAAACCCAACAACAGCCAAGTTTATTGTTGGCCTGTCATCAAGTCACTCTGTGAATTAATATTAAAGTTATTAGTGACTGCTGATATGAAATGATGATGTTCATCATGTTAACTGGTTAACTGGTTAAAGTGACATTCGGCACCGGCTGAAATTAAGAAGCTGCTGCCTCAACAGTCTATACACTGCTCTTTGCTAAAAAAAGGAGAGAGGGGAAATAATTTATTTTTAGTTTTGGAGCTTAGCAGATATGCGACTTTGCCAGCCTTGGTGTCAGAACTTAGAGTCAGTAGCTACACTCTATTTTCCCTCACATGTGCAGGGAAATGCTGCACATTAGAGCATGGTGGTTGTGCAGCAGGCTGAGGTGGATGATAAAGCATAGCGTACAGTAAAGAAAGAATCAGAATTCAGCTGGGTTTATATGAGCTAATTACGATCCATTAAAATATTCCCAGGTCTGTACCGATAGTGATCCTGAGGATTGACTTGGGACATCTCTAATGAAAGAAACTGAGATATTTTGTGCTAACCACCACCACAACCACCATAAAAAATCCTTACATAGCCTATATTATTTCTTTATCCATTGTACCATCAGCCCATCACTTAGTAGTTTGACAGTAGTTTGACAAGAAACCTTCACCCCTGCCCCTGACTCTGGTGTTGTTAGGTGTTGTTAAATTCTAGCATTTTTACTTTGTGAAAAAAGTCCTTCACCTCTGTTCAACCTAACAACCACAGAATGTTCGAATAACTTAAGATTATCTCAGTAATAATGAAGCGTAATCACTCCACCAGGTAGATCCACTGGATATATCTTAGGACGGGGGGCAGGTTCCCATGTCCAGTACTCAGTCTTTTAGCAATCATCAGTCTTTTTTCTTGTGTTCCCGAGACATCCATCTTGCACAGGTTGAGTTTCAGCATCTTTGTGTTGTCGTAAATCACTGAGATAGTCATTAATTTTTAATATCCAGAAACCTATGCGCCGTGCTGCAGTCCAGCTCGATCCTCCACTTCTCAGAGTCAGCCACATCCATTACAGCCTGTCTTTGCCGTCCCCTCCCTGTGCATGTTTGGCTGCACTTTTCTGATATCATTAATACTCATCAGCAACACATTCCATTCATGCCACATTCGGCCCGGCAATTTACGCTCTACTACTTTCACTCCCCTACCTACTTTTATCCTTGCTCCTTTTAGCACATTCTCATCCCTCTTATTCATCCAGCTCAACATTCACAGCCCAGCACTTACTCTGTACCGACAAAAAGTAGCCCCAAATGTTTCTTAAAGTTGGGAGCACACATTAATATTGTTATGCTGATTATAGTTATGACTGGTAGCACCAAGAAGGGCTGAGTCTGGTCTAGGTGGTATTAACAGTTGGGAAATAACGCAATACTTTTTGGAGGTATGAAGTATTCTAATTGTAGTTGTTCTCATTAAAAAAAAAAGATTTTTACAACCGGAATCAGGGTGGTCAATGTCACATTGTGGGGAAGGTAATTATTATGAATTTCAATCACCTCCAGATCTGCAGAGCTTAGTTACTGCTTTTTTTTTTTTTACTTCATTTCTTTGCCTTTTCACACCAAGTGTAGCACAAATTAGCTGGATAATTTACACAGCATATAGAAATAGAACTAATGACCATACCATCAACTGCAGAGGTGTTTAAAGGAATATCAGATACATATAGTGATTCATTTATATCTAAAAGTTAGATCAGTCGAACTACAGGTTACATTTGCCACTCTGTTCTCTTTTTATATGTGCTTGTATTTTTTTATGATTGCAACAAGTTATATCAGACATCTGTGGCATCCAAATATCCCAGTGGCATTATATGGCCTGGCCTTTTTGATATCAATATTGCAATTCCTGGCATAAAGGCGATAATGCAGTTGACCTTCAAAATGTTGAATCAGTGAAGATTGTTACAGTGGAGCTATAGCTAGGGCAAAGTGCGAAAGTTGAACTGTTAAGAGGTCAGCATCATGGTGGAATCTCCTCACCTGCCTTTTCTGTCAGTCTATCTTCTGAACACCATAACTATATTTCTCAGAAACATCAGAACCCCCCCCCCATAGAGTAGAAGATCTGGTTAGACTTTGGAGCACTGAGCTGAATACATTTGCAATATAATGAGTGAGAAGTGATTTTCTTTCATTTTTACTTCCTTAAGGCGCATGAGACTGGAAGTTAATTTTAATATTCCCCATGTGTTATGTGAAGATAAGTATGTTTAGATATGTTAATTAATGAGTAACTTAGCTTAATTACTGACCTCCCCAGTATAAATGGTTATGTTTAATATATCATGGTGATTATGGGGGGGGGGCATTAGGGAGCTCATGTGCACTTGCCTCCTGTAGTAATAGCTGTTATTTGTCCATTTGCCACCACGGTTACTTCTGTTTCAAGAACATACCTATCAGATTGCTGAAAAAGTAGGTCATCTTCTCCAGAGGTGATCGAGGCGCTCCTGGAGAGGTTGTACATTTTGTGTCAGCTTTGGTTGCTATCGTGAGGGGGCATGAGCTTTACAGTTCAAGAATCAGTGTGCAGCACGAAAGTTTCAGGTCAGAGGAGTCAGGGGCACATCAGAGTCACAGCTAAAGTGGAAACCAAAATAGTGAAAATAACTGCTTACTGGAGCCACTAGAGTATTGCAGTTTTCCTCTCATTTTAGGGCACTCTCACTTGTTGCAGAACCTTGACCATGAGGGAATAGCACTTTCATCACTTCAGGCTTTCACATTTCACATTTAAGTACTGCCATATGAGTTGATGCAGTGTTGGTGAGCATTAAAGCAGCTCCTGAGATCTCGTATGCCATGCTCTTCGTTCGTTCCACTCAAGATCTCCCTCATTTCAGAAATGAGACGTCTCCAACCATCTGTCAACACAAAGTACTGGCCTCCCGTGACTAGACAAATCATTCCTAATTCTCCCGCCTCTCTTTGGGACCTGGATCCCAGCCGTCGGGCCTCTTAACGAAACGGATCCCCCTAATGAAGGAATATGGCAGAGAAAAGTGCCTCCCATTGATTCTGTTCCCTGGCCAATGCCGCCTCAAGGATAGTGCAGCTGAGCTAAACTTAGAATCAATGATGAGGTTGACATAATATTTTTACTTTTTTATTGTGTTCGGTATGCTCTGAGAGCAGCGTGGTGATGAGACTTAACTAATCCTGATAGAGCAATTTCAGCGTAAACCAAGCAGCTACAGCAGTCAGTTGGCAGCAGAGTGCAGTAAAAATGGCTGTTAAATGATGTTTGGCTGGCAGCCTTAGCTTACGAGCTGATCATAATGTGAAAGCCTTCTCATGAACAAGTCTAACATGTACCAGGCAGTGAATTACAGTGATAATGTTTAGATTAGCAACTTGTTTATTGCTCTCTGAGACCATTTGCAGCACCCCCATATGCCCTCAATATTAATCAGACATCAGTGGAAACTGCATGAAACTGACTTCTTTAGATATAGTAATAAGAATACTAGAAAGTGAACAGTACACTTTCTTAAAAACAGCAACATTTGATTAGATTTTGCTAAAGCGTAAAAGATTCATTTAAAGAAAGGTGGCAAATTGAAGGCATCCATCTTAGGAAATAATTTCACATATCTATGCACAGAGTTTTGGCGTGGCTGGTTTAGGCATGTAGAAATCGATAATTGCCCTTGATTTATTATTGCAACCAGATTTCACTGTCTGAGGACGAGGAAGGAGGGAGGGAATTTGTCTCATTCTGCCAGCTGATGGTGCTCATTAATATGGATAAAACTGACTAGAAGTCATCTGGGAAGAATGTCATACCACATTAGACAAATAAGTGGCTGAAACCACTGGCTGTAATGAATTGATTTGCTTCACATTGATCCCACCTCGCAGCCCCCCCTCCCTTTCTGTTAATCACATTTGGGAATCATGTTCATGTTCTGAATTTTCACAGTTATGAAATAACAAAAAAAAAAAAAGAAATATTTTAAGTGAATGACACTTAATTCCAAGTCTTACTTTTACATCATCCAATGTATTTGGTATATGTTAGTTTTTCTATTTTTATTAAGCAAAAGCATAAGCATAAACAAAAATACAATATGTCCTAACACCTTTGTATATGTAAAAATCTGAATCAATACCAGAAGACCTGGAGTTGTATCGAGTGTATTTTGTATTATCTAAAGAAAAACCAACTGAGAATGCTTTCACTTTTTCAACAGCACAACAACCACAACACCCCACTTCACATTCTCACTCGGGAGCTGCCCTGTGCAGCAGCAATCTTTTACTATTGGCCACTGAGCAGCTCTGGTAGAACAGCTGGGATTTCACTTCCTTGGTCAAGGATATATTGACAGTGATTGTTGGAAAGAGTGATAGGCAACTTTTATATGAGTTTTTATCTTACACAAAATCATATACAATATCTCGTATTTCAATGTGAGGAAAGATGAATGAACTGACTGAATAAAGTGCAAAGAAAACATCATGCAGCAGTCCCTCAGAGAAGTTTAAGCAAGTAACTCTTTTGGGAGAGTGCAAGTAAGTGCTGAAAGGCCTCTGACTAAATCAGACAGTTAAATTTGTGCGGAGTGCTACAAAAGAGAGACGCATCTACAATACTTAAAGGTTTTAAAGTTAACTGTCTGTTAAAGTGACAGCTGCTGAATGATCCACATGAACACCTCTGCACTGTTTTTCCACTCAATGTGAGTCTAGTCATATGGCCACTTTTCTAACCTGCACAGTACCACCTTGTCACCCAGAGAAATTCTGTGGAGCTATTGCTTGGATAATAAATGGAGGCTGGATAGGAGGAAAAACCAAGAAACTATTGTAAAACATTTCTGACATACACTATTTAACTTTGGAAAATCAATAAAGCCAATTTAACAGAAGGTTCTTGTTTATCAGAAATGGTCCACCTGAGCCAGGCCTGTTTTTTCTCTTTCTCTCTTCCTCTCTTTTCAGAAAAAAAAAGATTATCCCATAATAGTAAAAGCTATGACCTTTCTCCTGGGTGCTCACCATCGTCTGTGTCCAAGTAAACAACTTCCTTTGACCAGCACACTGGGAAGTTGTTTCACAGTCTTAGAAAATTCTAATACAAACTATTGATACTGCACAGGGATCAGTAACTCAGGCTGTTTATCTGAGGTATCAGAAACCATGAAGCAGCTAATAATTTACAACTGTGGGATAATGATGGCTTTAAAAATCAAATGTCTTTTTAAATGGGTTCACAATGTAATAAGTTAGTGTACTGTGTTGATATTCAGATAAAGCAGACACTTCATACGCTGTGTTACATAACTGTGGAATAACATTATCGCTGCTGCTGTAATAATGCTATTGAGTGTTACTGTAACATCTAAAGCCATTATAATTTTTTATAATAAACAGTTAATGCAATGTCAAAGCCAAAGATTGTATTGCCGTGGCCAACCAAACTGACATTTTATCTTCTGATAAAGATTCATGTACCTGAACCAGTGGAATACTGATGTGATACCAGTGATCTCTCTCTGTAACAGTACCACATGACATGGACTCATTGGAACTGTTCTGGTGTACGGCTGTAGCTGTGACACTTTACTGTACTGGATTACCTTAAGTGAAGGCACTGATACATAATTCTTTTTAGGACTGTGAACATTTAAAGTGTATTGTTCCAGGCAGCTTAAAAAAATATTCTGTTATAATGTGTCTGTCTTGACCTGAGTGCAGAAAACATGCTCAGTTTGTTTTTAAACAGCTATCTGATGGATTGAAATTTTGTTCCTACATTCCTTAGAAGATACATCCATATGACTTAAGTGATCTTCTAGATTTTCAGCCAGTGCAACCAGCAGGAAGATATTTTTGGGTTTTGGTGAAACATCTCAGCAACAACAATTCTGTAAAAAATATTTAATACAGCTTGTGTCACAACAACTATCTGATGGATTACTAGAACATTTCAAACAAACAGTTCCCAGACTTTGTACTTGAATGACCTCTGACAGTCTATGACTTTTCCTTCTATGTCACCATCCATCCATCCATTTTCCTAACCCGCTTTTATCCTGAGAACACAGGGTCACGGGTCTATGTCACCAGAAGTTCAAAATTTTAATGTGTTTTATCTGCAAAACTAATTACACATCTCAGCTGCCCTGTGTTAGTGCTAGTAATCAAAGTTTAGCATGCCAGCACAACTAAAACTAAGATGGTAACCACAGTAAAAACTTTTCCTTGGCCTAGTTTAGTTTAGCACTCATACAGCCTCACAGAGTCACTAGTGTGTGTGTAGACTCGAGACTAAATGCTTGTTGTTAATGTGATTTAATATAGTTTGTGGGCTTTTCTCTGAGGGCAGCATCCTTTCCACCAGCTGGTGCTGTAAACATTTTCTGCCACTTACAGTACTGATTTCGACATACATTCATCTGTGCAGGACAGCAGTTATTACATTGCCTGCAAGGCAGTTTTCACAAACTGGTGTGTCAAACCACTGTGTGCTTTCATTACTCTGTGCAGAAGTGCTACATGTTTATTCTGTTCACTGAGCGTGTTGTATGTGAGAGGAGCTGAAGTACCAGCTCCACACTACTCAAAAGAGAAGATGATGTATAATTGAAGAGGTCAGTGTTGAGTTTGACCCACATATTCTGAATCCTGTCTTTGGGTTCCTTTGTAGAGGGCAAATCAGTGGGAACTAGACTTAACAGAATACATTTTATAGAGCAATGCAATTCACTCCAACAGTAGGGGCCAGTGATAAGCTGTTTTACTGCTCGCCATAAAACCAGACAGCAATGCCTTTACAAGTACGTGCATCATTTGTTTTTATCTGTCCATTTCCATCAAAGAAACAGGGTGTATTAGCTGGTGTTAGTATTACCATGAAACACACTTTTAAGGTGAATATACCTTTAAAGAATGTACAGATTGCCTTTTGTTGTCTGTGCCACACTGATTGTCTCTCATCATGGTTAGTCGCTGCTGTATTGCTGCTGTATACAGCATCTCAGTTAGAAGTGAGATACTAGTAGATGTATTTGAAGCTTCTTTTGATATTTGACAGATTTTTGATTGTGTTCACCATAATAATATATACAACAAAATATTTATTTTCTACTCTACACTATTTTAAAGTCCATTTAGCTATGAAAAATAAAATCTTTAGAGTGGTAAGCCTTTTATTATCTGAGAAGGAGTTAGGCTTTGAGTTAAGACACTTTTCACCTGGATGCTGATACAACTGGTTGTTATCCTGCTCGCTGTTATCCATCTTCCTACCAACACATCCTGATGCAGCTCAATGTGATTAACCTTTTGTAGTTTTTCAGCGTGTGGGAGGACAATAACCTGGTCTAAATAATAAGCCCATAAGCCCGACAGGATGTAATTAATTTCTCTGTGTAGGCTACTTTATAACCTTTACCGTTCAAACTCACACTGTCTTGGCAGTCAGACCAAAGCCTAATGGTGGGCTTGAAGTGCAGTGAGCCATAAGGAAGATATACACTATAATGATCACTGGGTAAAAAGTGCTAGAAAATATGAAGTTGAGGGTTGAAGACAAGCTATAAAAAGCACACTTTTCACCCCAATGTGATAAAAAGCAGAAAGGTTACACTGATCAAGCATTTAATAAAAAGGTATGTAATGCCTTGAATCTCTGAAAGAAAAATAATGAAGCATATGCCAAGAAAGTGTTTTTTCCTGAAATATTGATAAGTCTATCACAAGATTATAGTTGTTGCTTTTATCTCTGTCGCAACTCATGAACAGCATGTGGCTGTCAAGACTTTTATTTATGATTCTCCAAAATAGGTTATTAAATACAGTTGTGTACCTACAGAGAAAAAATAAAGAGAAAATAAAATAAATTCCTCTCCTCCTCCTCTGCTTGGTCCATATTTACAGAAGCTACAGAGCATGCAGGTACAATTCTTTTAAATGTACAAAGCATGTTGCTGAACATGAAATCAGGATGCCGGAGCAATGAATGTCTCTCTGATGTGCATCTACCATCCAGCTTATCAGCGTCTTGCTGAGGACTCCAGGGGACACATCTAAAGCCTGATCTTTTTTTAATCAAATGACTCACAGGTTTTAGTAGTTCCTACAATATTTTCTGTCTTTCAAGGACTTATTTTTCTTTTAGAGAGAGCTTTCCCTTTTGTGACCTTTCTATGCGCATCATTTTTAATCAGTAGATTCAGTTCCAGGTTTGGTAGTGGGATTCATGTCGGCTAGCCATCTGAGAACGTAGACCTAGACATAGAAAATCAGCCTCCTTGTGGGGGCTGTCCAAGATTATTCAGGAGGGAATCTTTCTCTATTGATAGACATACTGAACTTTTTAATTGCTTGTGTACAACACCACAATTCGATATGCTGTAACCTCAGTTGGGTTGTTAACAAAGCCTCTCAACATGCCTAGTGTCTGCTTTTCTGAGTTTTTTCAAGCTGCTTCTCCCCAGAGCAGGCATCTCTGATACTGATAGTGACAAAACCTTTGACTCCCCTTAAAAACAAACACAAGAAAAACATGCCAGATGTTCCCTCAGAACCAGCTGAAGATCGTTTGACAATCTCACGCAGATGAAGTATTTGGAAGGAACATGGAAGGGGGCCTGCTGGTTCTGTCAAGAACAGCAGAAACAGAACACAGAAATACTGGCTAGCATGACGGCCCCACCAAGTAGCAAGTGGTTCAAGTTACCTCACCTGACAAGCAGAGGTGGCTAACCTTCAACGCGATGAAGTGAGGAGAGCAGAGCGGTTCAAACTTAATATAAAAGCTGCCTGAAGAAGGTGAGCCAGGGTCACTGTCAGGATGGCTGACCAAAACCCCAGCAGAGGAAAAACACACCAGGCCCACAACGCAGGCATACTTCTGCATGTGTATGAAGAGGAGAGATACCTCTATTAAGACTCATTTTGAGCCATTAAATGCACCAACTGAGCCGTGCCAGTGTTTCAGTTTATTCCAAATGAGTTTTTCATTCACTTGATAAATGGGAAGAAGAGAATCTGAATAGGTGTGGCAGGTGACAGATGATACTCAGCGACTAAATCTGAGCACAATTTGCTGGAAATATTCTCCTCAAATTGTAATTGACAGATGTGGAAGTGGGGCAAATAATATTGGATAGGGAGGAGTATCACTCTCTGGCCAGACAATTACGGGTGGCTCCTGAAGTGATTCACCGTTGCTAGGTGGCTCCCAACCAGAAATTAACAGCTAACCGTATAATTAGTTTAAGTTCAATCTTCAGTCTAATTTCATAATTCCCCATTTTCTCTTGCAATACAGATTTTGTTGGTCTACAAGTTTCTATTCGTTCGCAGGCTTGATGAACAGTGAGGGGATTGCGCTGATGTTATTTCATTTCAAGGCACAATTGTCCTCACCTCCCAGATTTGATCTAGACCTAGTCTGGGCCAATTCAAAAAGGTCATGCTGAAGTTTACATGCGTCTGATAAATCTTGAGCCCAAGTGTCGTTAATCACTTTTCAGCCCACATATTGTGCCATCTTCCCAAAGCTAGACCTTAATCGCCAGCCTGCGTCCTGCATGTAAATCTGTTCGCAACCAGCGGGAGTGTATGTGTTACATACATTGTCGATATCTAATCAGCATCTGTCAGCATTTGACTGAGATGGCAGATGGAGGAGTGATAAGCTTGCAGAAACCAAGTAAGTTGGTAGAGTAAGTAAGTAGTATTCATCATGTACCACTAGGTGTGATGTTTAGGTCAAAGTGAAGCTGATCGTAATTGATCACTCAGAATTATTTTGCCATGATGATTGCAGGGTATTTTTTAAAGTTTTGTATTGATTCATACATCAAACAGTGCAAAAATGTCACAGATAATTGTTATGGGAAACTGTAAGACCTTCAGCTGCACCTTGAAATACACTAATGGAAATTATTTGTCAAAGAGTCTTTTCAATTCCCTGCATTACAACAAGAGGATGACCACATTATTTATTTCAGTATAGTGTCAAAACAAACATCCTTTACACTTATCTGACTCATCTCAGTAAACAGCATGCATTCTTAATTTAGCTGACTGATAATGAAGTTGATCAGGGACTTCAGTAACTCTTTGAGGCATCAATCTAATAACTTATGGTTTGCTTTGGAAAACTAGTTTGTCAGATTCAAAGCCAGTATTTCCTGTCTATAAGGTACCCATGGTGAACAACCAAGTCACCATGCTGCCCATGTTGGGAATTGGCCAATCAATAATGCTCACTGTTGGTGTGATCCTGTCAGTTCTTGCTAATACTGTTTTTTTCCCCTACTGACTGAATTGTTTATTTTTGCTTCACCAATGAAATATCCAGCATTTAAAACCAGCAAATACAGAGGCACCTGTTCCTCTGAGAAAGCTATTAAAATTTTAATTCATATGTCAGTTAATCTGTGATCCATATACAAAAATACACAAAAATGATCATTAGCACTTTTTCTATGTGATATTTTAATCTTACTATGCAGTTAATAGTTTAGTACAACTTAGTTTAAGAGGACCATATGAGCATAATGTATGCAATTGTGTGTGTTCTGTAGAAGTTTTGCTTATAGCCTATGATGGTTTTTGAAACCCAGCAGAAAAGAATCAGAGATAAAAGTGCAGTAATTAGTCATTTCCATCTGTCACATCACCTGAGGAAACACTCCTTCTGTACATGTTTAAATAGGCGAGGATGAATCAAACAAACATCTTGGCTATGATACAAATGTTTAAGGAAAACTAAGCAAGCCTAACTTTTAACCTAGCTTTTCATCTGAGAAATGGGCTGATCCGCCCAGCTCTAAATGGGCCTCCAGACTTTTGGAAAGAAATTAAGCATTGAACTTCAATATCATTATTTCACCATTATTATTTGTTCCTTTCCGGAGAAAAACCAACGCATACGCCTCTAATAGTATACTCACTGGGAGGGGATAATTATGACACATGGCCCACTTATCTCAGACAACGTTGTGTTAAACATTCAAAATGAAACTGCAGGATATTTCTGTGGCAGCAGCTGAATGCTCTCCTCAATCTTGCAAAAATAAAGCATCACGGCTCATACAGGATGAGCCTAATCTCACTATCAGGGCATCATGGCATGAATATTGAGGCCGTAGACATTTAACCTTCTACTGTCTGTCCAGTGTCCCTTACTTGGCATTGAGAATAATGAGAAGCATGAAAAGCAGACTGTTGACAGTGACCCTTTGACTCTACACTAAATTTATAGCTGTCAAGTGGAGACGGCACTCTTGGCTTCTCTGGGGGTCAAAGCTATCATGGCCATAAAGCTTTAATTACAGGGATGGGAACTGGTGAGTGCACGCTATCATGCATTGTCATCTACGGGTTATGGTCCACTACATCTCCAGTACATAGAGATAAGCAATACAGCGCAGTGTGTAATATTTATGTATACAGCATCTAATGCCAAATACTACAGGTTGCAGGGGTATACATAATTGATCTTGTCTTCACTAAGGTGAAAGCACAAAATGGGTCTGAGTGCTTCCCAGAAAATGTTGTTGCGCTAGTAAAATGTCTGCAGTTTTACCACATAGGTTGCTTTCTGGTTTGCAGGTCATGTTTAATATCTCACAGATAATGACCTCTTTAAGTGTTCCATCATATAGTCTAAAATGATCATTTAGAAACACTTACCATCTTCTATGACTTGTCTGCTGTGTGAAAACATTTTCTACATTTCTGGACCTTAGATTGATTTGCTTGTAAAAGATTTATACACATATGTATGCATTTGTTATGATTTACTAAAGCATAAATAGGAGATCACAAACATTTGAGATAAGGTTAGATAAGGCAGTGAAAAACACTGAGCTCGTGTCAGGGAAGAAACAAAATATGAAAGCTACTGTATGAAGGCTTTTAGAATTTTAGCAAGCTTTTAGCAAGTCATGCGGGGCCAAAGCAGGGTTACCTTGGGGTAGGTACAACACAATGTGCTTCAAGCTCTGTGACTCTTTTCATTGCTTTAAGATGTTTCCAAACTGAATGAGTCATTACCCAGCAATTAATGGATTAGCCAGTCAGTGTGGTACATCATGTACAAAAGAGATCATTGCATCCGTAGAAGAGTGTGTACACAAGTTTAATTTAGAACAGATTATCAACTGGAAAAAAAAAGACACAATGAAAATGGTCAACTTAGTCTTCTGTTAGTCAAGCTGTATATCATATTGTGTCATATCATATATCATATCATGTATGGTCACACTGGAGAAGCTAGAAGTATAGGATGTTAGGCATTTTTCTTAAAAGGTTGATAATTTTTCTGTCAATGGGCTAACTGATTAATCACATAATATCATATTACAGTGTCATGCAACATGTAACAGTGTGTGCCATATCCACAAATATTCTGAATAATTACATCAAATATATGTAATAAGACTTCTATTAAAGCTGCATAGGAAAAAAAATGTTCTCTCCAGCAGTTTTCAGTTTTATTGAACCAGAGAACAGCAATGAGCAACATCATAACCAAGCAGCCCAACACCATTTTTTCTAAACTGCCACAGGGCTGAACTTTTAAGTGACCATTCCCTGCTTGTGCGTGTCAGCATGAACCATTACTGGAGCCACCCCCTCTGTGTGCTACCTTTTTCTATAGCTTCTGAGTTCTATTTCATCACCTGATGGTGTTCCTGTCTTGCAGAAATCCATCCCAAAGACAAAGTAGGAGAACACACACAACAGGGAGAAAGCAGGCTTGTTTAGACATTTTTTTCCCCACATAGTAACTACAAAACCAAAAAAAAAAAACGGTGATGTTGGATGTTATAAATAATACATAATGCCTCCATTTCGGAAGGAAGCACAAATAGTAATTTTCTGACATATGAAATACTAGGCAAGGTGCCCCAACAGATTAATACCTAAACAGGTACAAAGGTGCTTAAATTAATCATTGGCTGCGCCTTGCCTGTACCCTCTTACATAGAGCTTGCATTAGAGGAAAATCTATAGCTGTGAGGGAGCACAGGGTCAATGATGTTGTTCTCCGCAAAGTGCATTGCACTCATTTGTCTGCCTCACGGGTGGCACATTTGCCCGGCAAATAAAATAGAATGCTTCCTGACCATGGTAGTACATCTGATAAAATTAGCTCTGAAACAAGGGCAGTGCCACCTTCGTAAGCCTTGAATGTGGTCTGTCTTTGAGGTGCACTTTCAAACTTTTTGGGACACTCTGGACCCTGCTCTAAATCCATACGCTTGTCTTGAGTGAAATGAGCCGTGTCACATTGGATCGAGTTAGAAAACAGCCACACACTACTTCAAAAAATGGAGCTTCCTAACTTTGATGTTTCATCTTAAGACTAGAGGTGGAGAGATTTTTTTCAAACATGAAATATAGAGATGATACGTCTGATCGTGCAGCTCTGTAATTGACTTTTTATGTTATTCTGGAAAAGGGAACACATTGTTTTGCAGGGTCATTAGATAGTAGAAAGTAATCACATTTCTTTGAACAACAGATAGCAATCTAAAAAATAAAAACAAACAAAAATAAAATTGGCAGACAGAAAGGATCAATGTAGCAGGGTAGAAGAGACCTTAACTTATTATCCTCTCTGTGACATTCCTTTAATGACTGTATTTGTACATTATAGACCATTTGAAAAAGTCTTAGCAGTTCAGAGAGAGTGATGCATATCCAAATCAGTGTGCACGCTCTGATTGATCAGTATACAGAGATACTCAGTCGAAATCAGGATTGGAGTGGAGGTTACAAGAGATTACCTTGAGTTTGATAGGCAGAAAATCTGATTCCATAGACATAATCTTTTTATCAATGGATGGATTTCATCTATCAGAGGAAGGGTCAGTTTCATAAACTTAAGTCCTTAGATTGGTCTGGAAATCTCAAGGCAGAGTTGTCTGAGGTAAGATCTAATCTATGTATTCACATACAATATATTAAAGCTGCATTTAAAAAAAAAGCCCAGCCTAGATCAAAGTACAACATCTAAGGTCATTCTGCTCCTACTAATTAAGACATGTTTAATTTACAAAATGTATCTAAATGAACAGATAACAAACCTAGAACCTAGAACAAATAACATTTTAGAATTTCAAAGTCAAACAAGAGGTGATGTTTTACTTTCTTGCTAAATTGCCAACTTAAAAGCATTAAGTTGGAATGAGGTTGGAATGCAGTGTTCTCTAATTTTCAGCTGAGGTAGAAGGTTATTTACCATGCACGCACGAACAAATGACAATTCCAAATTGATATCTGTTTGATATCATCCAATCTTTTAATTAAAAACAATTTACTACGTGTGCAAGACAATTTCCAATCAGAGCATCCGTTAAGATCTTTGAAGATAAGACTGGCAACGAGGCAAGTTCAGCCTGGATTGTCTTGGTTTGTCCTTTGTTTGTAGTCAGTTTCTAATGTTTCTTGTAGTTGCTGAAAAAATGTAATTAATTAGTACATTAGTTGTAGTTTATAAAAGGCAAGGCTGGGAAGATAAAGATAGATAATGATTTGATAAATAAGACAGATAAGAGCAACGGATAAGGACAAGATTTATAGTATGTATATTTTAAGTGTGGTTCTTATCCGACCAAGGCAGGGTTTCATAGTAATCAACAATGATTCACTGCAGTGAAATTAAAGGGCTTTATCTGCATGAAATGGTGCAGATTTAATGGGGATAAATGGTGTGCTGATGAGGGGAGAACAATTCAGTAAGTGATTAGAATTAATCTTAATAAATTCAGGATGAAAGTACTCCAGAGTCAGTCAATGTGCATGCAGTACAAGTTTGTGCCAGTCTTTACCATGTAGAAGTATCCCTTAAATTGTTTACCACTGTACATATTTTTGATACCTTCTGTGAGCAGTATTAAGCTGCTGGGTGTGGAAAACACATGTGAATTTCTCCCTATTTATTTTGAATGTTCCTCCAGTTGAGCTAGTTCATTTTCAGCTAAGTTATTGGTTTGTTTGAAACCCATTTCCACACTTGGAATGGGTATGCTTGGTAGCAGATGCTTCAATTTCAGACCATAGCAGAAATACACACACACACACACACACACACACACACAGACGCATACTTTGGACTGAAATCATGCCTCCATCAGCTTTACCTTGTCTGTCGTAGAGATATCGATTTACAGGCCAGTTATGAGCTGGCTCTGAAGCCACCTCTGGAGTTTTATAGAAACATGATAAACATCATCAATCTCTTTGTACAGCCCTCAAAGGGTGGCAGATGGTTCATAGCCCTTTAATCAATTGGGATTCAATGGTCCAATATACCACATGTAATGGTGCTTATGCTATTTTGGTGTACAGTGGTAGTAGTTCATGCTGTTAAAATCACTTCTGTGCACCTGTTAGTTTTAACATCACCCAAAAACACTTTCTAGTCATCTAATATTAAATTATGAAGGAATTTGTTTAGCTTGTTTTGTACTTTTGATCATCAACATGTTTTCTGAGTTGAAATTTTCAATGTGGCACTACAGACACAGCTGAATCTAGCAGCTCTGAGCTCCTTCTGCTTTGTTACAGTGGTGCTTTGAGTACAATGAAACACAGTTCACCACAAACTGCAGCCTCCAACATGAGCATACAGTTGATTCAGCACCTCTCTAAAACAAAAACTGAATACCATGAAGGGAGGATTTGTTGTGAAAATGTTGTGTCATTAGTATCACATTAGGTTTAGCTATCTGTTGATGTACCAAATAAACTGGCAATGCATATTTTATTTCAGTTTATCAGTGAAAAATTTGACTCGCTGCTGGCGTTAAAGTAAAAGTCAGGACCTTTAGTGCTTAAGAAGAATATTTGAAAACCTTTAACTATGTTAATGTTAACTATGTTAAATTGTAATGTTAAAGATTTTGATATGATGCTTAATTATCAGTTATGTGAGAACACCAGTCCTGAGATTGGACTCAGATACTTAGTATATTTACAGTATGTGTGCTTCTGCCTGAACAGCTGAAATGTGTTTATTGAGCTTTTGCTCGTAATCCTAATCACTTCTTTCCAGGATGCCACTGCAGTACTTCAAAATAAGGTAATGTTTCACTTTAAACAACTGGAATAAATATAAGGTGACAGTAGCTGCACCATAATTTAATATTACATGATGGGTAATTAAAAACTGCGGATACACAGAGTATATTGTACTTCAGATATAGTCTCAGACAGGATGTTGTAGATGTAAAAACCTGAAGGCAGCTTCCTCAGCTTTCTTTTTTTTTTTTTTTTGCAAGGGATCAAAAGAGGCCCACTGTCAGTCAGATTGCCTGAGGGGTCCTTTAAATCTTGTGTTGGGCCTTTAAACTTAAAATGAAATTCCTTTTATTATCCTCTGATCACATACGTATATGGTGACACATTAAAATGTCACGATTAACTCAGGTTAAAATGGTCAAAATGAGGAGTCAGGCATGAATCAAAGAGCATTTATTTTATTGTGCAAAGTAAAAGTGTCTTTTTTTACAGCAGAGAATGGTCTGGTGTGTCATTCAGTGCGTATTCTGTCACATGCCATGGTCTCAAAATGGAAAATAATTAGATTTCTGTCCTATATGCAATGACTTGTGCTGCTTTTGTTGCAGTTGTATTTTTTGAATGCCTGACTGTCATTCAGATTGAGCTGAATACTTGAAACTGCAGAAAGGTTTGATGTACTCTTTAGGCACTCTTAAAGATAATTCAGAAAAGGCTCTATGATAAAATCTAACCCTCTGATGCACGACATGGGTCAAATGTGACCTGAGTGAATGATTTTGTTCAATATCTTGCATTTTATGCATTTAGTACACAATATTTTGTGGATTTCTCAACTAAGTTGAGTATCATTATTTAATTTTGATTTGAGATATCATTGATAAGGAACATATTCTATTTTCACCTCAAGAACAGTATTTTACATTTGCTTTTTTTTCTGACACACCCAAGTTTTACTCTACCTTTCACCTCAGAATATCCATCATGTGCACATCATGTAAATTTGATTATGGTTTTATAGATTTGAGAATTTATATTAATATGAGAAGTTATACATTAAAATAATTATTGAGTTTGCTTGTCCTGTTGTGTCGTAGTTAACTAGCTGTTAACCTGTTGTATTTTAACTTGCTTGTTGTTGATCTATAATGTTTCATTGTAGAGACCATTTGTCATAACAAGCCAGGCATCCTGGTGATAATTAAACCAAACCAGGGAGTTATATAGCTCGGAATTTGGATTCAACAACAACATGGTCATGGTCAGTTATGTGCCAAAAAAGGGAAAGACTGTTGTTCTCCTGAGTAGCATGAATCATGACAAAATGGTGGATGATGGAGTGAAGGGAAAGAGAAATAATCCAGTACCACCACAGAATGATAGGAAGGGTTAACATGATGGATCAGATGGTGCACAGTACACATACTAAAGGAAGACCAGAGATTGACTCATTAGGCTTACACCACCTCCACCATACTACACCCTGACTACATGGTGGGTGTTTCCATAACCCATGCAGAATGGTGTTCATACAAGGAGCTGAGCAAAGAGTGCATCATGCAAAGCCACACCTAGACAACTCTGCTCTGAGAGGAAGTACAGAGGAATGCAAGAGGATGTGGGGTTTGTTGAGTTCAGACAATTTTACTGGTGTTTCCCACAACAGCATAGATGTATAGTATGTAAATTATGAGGGGAAGGTCACAAACACTTATAATTAAAACACTAAAGCATTAATTGTTTTTTTTTCTAATAAGCATTGCTGCGAAGTGTAATTGTTTTTCACTTTTTAGAAAAAAAATATACTGTTTACTTTCAAGTTTCAAGAAGTCTGCAAGTTTTACTAAAATGTATAAACAGGGTTATTTTCTCTTTATAGCAAGATTTATAAGCTAATATAATAATATACAATAATAATAAAACTAAATAATAAAACACTAAATAATTCCCCTTTTTTTAGCCATAGGGGATGACATGATAGAGAAAAGAGAAATATTCAGTTATGTATCAAATAAAATGAACATCAAACTTGACCCATGCTGTGTAATTAAAGGTTTTGAATCCGGTGTTGAATCAAAGGTTTGATAAAAATGGTACTGATGATGCTGGAGTCAGACTAAAGTATTTTTCACTTGGACAGAAATGTTTTGTGCAAAAAGAATGTAGATCTCTGAGAGCTCTTCCTCCTACACACAGTCGATCATCTGGATTAACAACCTTAAGAAGCTACTTACTGGGAGGCATTCAGCTTTCCGTTAGAGATGTCCTCATTAAAGACGCTGCAGAGTAGCCAGCCAATTTGGCTGCAGCAGGTCTGGCAACAAAGTGACAATGAATAGAGATGCACAGGGTGATGGCACTGACGCCTGTGGAGACTTCAGAGTTAATGGATGATGGAAGACATGATGACATGATGTTGGGATTTCAGTATCTTGGAACCAGAGGGAGGCTTTCCTTTGCAAAGTCATGACAGTTGTGTTAAAAGTCTGTCTTATGGACCGTTAAGTAGCTCCTTAACAGAAGCAGGCTGTCTTAATTTGGAGTCCAGCTCTCTGCATTACACATATACCCTTTGTGAGCCAGACAACGTTAAGCGAGGACAGAGCTCCATGGACACTCAGTTATTTTTCATAGTGCATTTTGGCTACTGCATCTTCTTCCACTGATATCAAAGGCTTTTTCTGGTAACAAGCATAGAAAAGGACCTATTGCAGCAGCATATAAAGGAAGGCTAACAGCTTGAATAGGTGGTAGTTTGTTTTAGCAGGTTATTGGAAGAGGTTATTTCCTGAGGAGGCTATAGCGATGCACTAGGACTTTGGCTGGTATAACTAAGATGAGGGAAAGTTAGCATGTGCAGAGGAGAAAGAATCAAAAACTAAATGTGAAAAACTTTCAGAAGTGCACGTGCCAGAGGTTCCTACGTTCTTTGGCCAACAAGTATGAAGAGAACAAGCAACTCCATTCTGGAAAAAGTCATTATTTTCTATATTTTATGTGTCAAGAGCACATTGCTGGAAGAAGACTTTGCCCACACGTAACACCAAAATAACTCATGCATCAATGTGTCTGATTTATCAGGTGAATCAAAAAGCACAGAAGGAATTGGCAGCGCCACGGCTCTTCCACAAGTGTGGCATGTTGGTGTGCCTGATCTCTGGATGGGGATATGAGCAAAATACATTTAAGTATACACAAAGTCAGAAGTGACTGCTTTCCCAAGAAGAATGACAATATCAGTTGTTTGAGGACGTGCCCCAAAATGATATATGCTCAAGTGACAAATCCCTTTAGTAATTGTAACTGGAGCAAACAAGGAACTTAGTTGATGTTGTTACAGAGCAACATAGTTACAGAGAGATGCTTCTAGTTGTTGTGCTAGGGAGCACAGAAAAACAACATATTTTTCATTCAAAGGAGGACATGTTCAATAAAATACCTTAAAGTTTTGTTTTACTGAACTCCAGTGTTTCACCACTCACCTTACTGCAGTGATTCAGTGTATCCCAGGGTGTGTCACTGCACTGTGGGTGTGGTCACAGGTGAGATGGAGATATTCTTAAGTTTAACTTTACATCAGTTGAAAAAAATGACCTCAAGTGATGTCACTTGAGTCAGTGCTGATTGGGGCGGTCTGGAGGTGTGTAGTAATAAAGAAGCTCCTTATCTCTGCAAGCCACTCCAGGCTGCAGTAATTACTATTATCATGACACAGCTGAATCTCTGAACAAACTCTTAACAGTCAGTTTGCATTGTGGGAAATGTAGAAAAGTTTTTTTTTTTTTTTTACATGGAAAAGGAATACATAGGATAAAACAGACAGTATCTCTAATTCTGCTGTATCAGTTTTTTTCTTCACTGATTTTTCAAAACTCTATTGTGAGTCTGACAGTTTTATAAGAGGTTCAGTGTTAAATCTGTGGAGTACTTTTCTAAACAAGCACCTAAACTTGAAGGGTTGGCTGTGGCCAGTCATCCACTAATTGCAGGGTCAGCAGCAGATGTTGAAGTGTCCTTGAGCAAAAAAAAAACTGAACCACAGCTTGCTCCCAATGGATCACCCTATGGTAAGAGAGACACAAATTTTAATTTTAAGCTTCCCATTAAAAAGCACATGACAGAGAAAAGGTGAGTGCCAGGTCAGCAATACTAAAGGAACAGAAAATCTATCAGAGAAATACAGTGACAAACTGTATGCTAGAAAAGGGGGTCATATTGAAGCCATCATCCTTTGTTATGGCCCTTTTCCACTAGTACCTACTCGGCTCGACTCGACTCGACTCTGCCTTTCGGTCAAAGTTTTCCATTACAATAGAGTACCACCTCAGCGTGGGTGGGGTCAATGCCGTGGCAACGCGGCTTCGAAACTCCAGCGACGTCATTTGTTATGCGACACAAAAACAAAACGACTTACGCCAAGAGTATCAATGGAGGCCACCAGACAAAGAAATGTCTGCACCTCGTTCGTTGCTCCGCGGGGTTGATTTCTGAGTCTGAGTAATATCTGTGAGACATCCGCCATGACACCACAAAGTCTTTGGTTAGTGGTTCCATCTGTTGCAGTGTTGTATCTGAACGCTGAGTACACCAAGACCTTCTATCTATGCATCATTTAAAATGGCCTTTTAAAGTGGATCATCATTATTAGAGTGATACATCCTCTTGTTCTCTCTTTAATTATGTCAGTATTGTTTAAAGGGAAAGCATTCATAGTTGTGGTGTATTTGCACTGCTTTTCCCAGTCATTACCTGCCAGTCAAACAAGATCATTTTTCACTTGATCACCAGTTAATGAAGTATGAGTCTGAGGTGATCTTTCTGTTCAGTCATGGTGGCTATCACTGCTCAGGCTAATGATGCTGTTCTTCGCTTAATTCCAAGCATACCTATAATATAACAAGCCCAGACACTGGCTGTTGAGAACAGCACAAGGTAGAACATTAAAGCACAAAAGCTTTCACAAATTGGATGTAATATAGGTTGAATCACAGTGCAAAATCAAGAGAAAATCAAGAGCAAAACAGATGTTAATGTATATACAAATGCATCCTGCTCTATTATTATATTGTGGCATGCGGTGATTTTCTTAATCACTAATCATTAATGTTTGCTTGAAAAAACATTATCAGTAGTAACTGATTTTACAATAGATCCCTGTTTATCTATTGAAGATCTGATTCTTTCAGTCACTGTGTAACTTGTTACTTGTCATTATGACATTTCACCACACACTTATCTTTTTTAGTCATCAATAAATGTAATCAGATTTTTTATTACATAGCTTAATTATGGATGTATATATTTAAACCTTTGTTGAAATAAAAATCTCAGCTCCATCTCAAAATCACACCTTAATATCTTATTTAGAGGTCTGCTCGTGCGCATCAAAAACAAAATAAAATGTCAAGGACCAGACCTTTTTTTTCAGCCATCAGCACCCTGAAGAGTTGTCAATTAGCAGTGTCACTGCTGATACACTGCCAATGAATCTGAGAGGAATATGTTGATATTGTAACAGAGTATTTCACTGCTTTCTGATTCTGAGCTTGCTTGTGTTCAGTTCAGCATGATGGCAAGTAGATACATGGCTCACTTCAAAACATCAATTTGTCTAATAATACTTCCCTGGTGTTTGTAGGATGCTGTAATGAAGCACAAGCACTCAATTGCTGGGTAATGAAATTTGTTGGAAAAATGTGAAAAACATGAAAATGATACAGTAGTTAAATATAGTGTCTAAGACAGCAGTCATCAAGTGAACTTTTTTGTGCTTGAATTATATTGAGGCTTATCAGTATAAAAGTAGGAAATGAAAGGAAAAAGAGATTGGTTGTGACTTTCTCCTCTGAGTCAGTGCAGTATGTTATCATGTAAATGGACAGGATGTGCAGACAACACTGTTTATCTTATATTTGGTGTCTGCATACAAGGACATGTTCTCAAGTTTGTCAGGATAAATGGGCAGATGATGAAATGAATTGTTGTAGATCCTGTGGAGCTGGTGCTCTAAAATTGTGATAAACCTCAGAGGTAAGACTACGTTCAGCCATCATCATACAGTGACTGTGAACAAGCAGCTGAAGTTGGCTGCTGACTGTCAAAAGAAACGGCACCACAGCCATGCTGCACTGCTACACTCTTTAGACAGCCAATACACTCACCATATACATATGTGTGTGAGTCAGAGGACTTTAGGGAATAAAAAGATTTGAATTGCAGTTACATGCTTAAAGAAAAGACATTTTAGCATGTTGACATCTGTTTTAAAACACTTTAAAATAAATGTGCTGTAAAGTTTATGTGCCTGTGCCAAGTGTGAGAACCATTTGTACTCTTTCAAACTTTTTTTTAAATGATATATTTCTTTATTAGTATTCTTTTATTTATCTAAAACATTTCTAAAGCTCCATTGCAAGAACCATCCTCCATCCCTGAGTAACTGAGGAGGAAAGCAGGTGATGAGGATGGTGGTTGGGGGTGTCTTATTTAGCCAATGAAAGAGGAGCTTTTGTTCCAAGACAGAATACAGAGTGGGGTTAAAAGACAAATGCCAAGCATCTTGGGTGAGCAATGTTTAAGTCATTGGAACTGATAAGTGTCGCTACTCTATGCTCACTATTAATGCATATGGTAAATGAAAGATAAGTATTCATGAATAGAATTTAACTTATTGTTGCTTTCAAAAGCATTTCCCCCTGTTACATATCAAATCTAATTTACAGTCTATGCAAAATTACAATGAAAATGTGCTTGCTATCTGACATTGTGATAAAACATGATTTTAATGCATGAACATATCAATTATGTTCTAGTCTAAAATAGCAGGATGCCATTACAGCGATGGAATACAAGCGTGCAGAATTAATTCCAGGTTACATTGAATGGCTACACAAATTCACTTGAACGAATGTGTACGGTCTGAGGGAAATTCATTCTGTCATTTAATCTGCTGTTACTGATCCTCCAGTGGAATGAGAGAAAATGATGTGTACATACAGAATGACACAAAGGCTCGCCTGTATTGCCCTCACTCTGCCAGGCTTCCCCTCATCAATCTTTCTGTGGAAGGCTCATAGGGAGCCAGCTGGGCCTGTTTTGAGGTTGTGATGCTTGACAGCTTAAATAGAACAGCAGGCATGATGTCCACTCAGTGACAGAATAAACAGCATTTTCACACAAGTCTCAGTCTTACCTGTGTGATTGCAGCAACTGAAGTGCCAGGCCGTGTATTAACTTATACTCCAAGGTTGAATGGGTCTTTGATTGACCAGATTTCAGGGGGGGTGGCAGAAGATACATGGGCGAGGGAATGATGTCCTTTTGCCTTCAGCTTCACTGCCTTGCCAGATTTTGCAGTTTCTCTCACGTCCTCTGTCACTTTTCGTTGATGCTGTTTTGCTTCGGATGTGTTGACGGCTTACAAGTCTGTGTATCTGAGAGCTGTTTTATTCTTCCTTGTGTCTGCCTCAGAGATCAAGTATGAGGTGAACGGTTCATCAGCAGGCTAATTTTTCTTTAAGTGCAGTAGGAACCTTTCAGACTGGAGAGCTGTGGATAATTTATAATACTTGGAATGCTGCACTAGCTATTGTTTTCAGGAAGCATGGGATGTAAAGACACTGACATATCATGGTAACCTAATTATTGTTGGAGAGACACCAACATACTATGTGCAGCATTAGAATTAGCATTAGTTCTAAAAATTAAAGCCAGTGACAAGTCTCCAGCCAGATGCTCAACAGAACTCAGTCACAGCCCCTAATCCAAATTTTAACCAAGCCCAGAGGAGGAGCCGCTCTTGAAATCCCACAGCAGAGCTGAATAGACTTTGCTGAGAAATGAATGCCTGCTGCAGATTTCTTATTATTCCATTTTAAGTCGGGTTAAGTTTATCCTTTTATCAAGCCACCATTGTCAGTGTAGAATTTTAGGCAGTGAGGAACGTTTTCTGGCTAATATGGAGCTGGGAATTTCAATCATACTCCAGCAACGTTGCAGATGCTGTGAGAGACAGAACACAACATGATGATGGATAACAAGAATCTGGAGGGAGGGTGGGGAGAGCGTCAGGTGCACTATTTTCCCTGACATTGTTATTGCACATTGATAAGCTGTTACACAGGGCAGAGGGGAATTTGACTGCAGGCGGAATCTAGGCCATGTGTAGGAATCATCTTCAATTTGTAGCCTCCCAGATTGCCCATGGGGAACAGGAAATAGTTCCATCCTCCTATCATGGCCTGGCCTGTAATTAAAGGAAAACGGGATGCTGCTTTGGCTGAAGTCCTCCTAAATAAACTTTTGCAGGTGTGGCCAGTGTCCGTGTGTGTGCTTGTGTGTGTTTATATGACAGACAAACACAGCAGCATTGGGGGAGTGGTGAATATTTTGTGTGTGTGTGATGTGTGTATGCCTGGGATTTAAAGGATTTCTGTGTGTGCACATATTTACGTCCAGTCTGTGGGGAGGAAACCATTGTGTGCTGGGAGAGCTCGCCTGTGCCAGGGTGTATTCAAAAGTTGATTATGTTCTTGGCTCCATATTGCTGACAATTACAAAGTCCTTCTGCTTTGGAGAAAATTCTACTAGAAAGCGAATGTGTTTGCGTTCACTGTGCAGAGAATCTGCCTGTTTTACTCCAACAGCAAAATGGTGAAAAGGAGTTTTCTGTGGTGCTGGGAAGCATCGCAAATAGACATGACGTGCCGACAGGCGCTCACAAAAACACATTAGGAATACATTCTCCATTGTGCATATCTTTTCACAACATCTTTTCCAGACAGCTGCATTGAACATTTTAGCCTTGGTTGATGGCCCTGGAGCTTCCAGTTGTCAGGATCTAACACGCCAAACGTCCTGGTTATAAAAACAAGAATGGTGGATCAAAAGGGAAGATGGGACTTTTCAGTTCAAAACAGTGCTTTGTTTTTCAGCTGTCTGAAAATCAGCAACAATGAAATCAGAACATTTGCTCCAGACCAAATGTGAAATGAACTGTTTCAAACAACGGCTGCCAAAGTCTGAATGATATTAAGAACAAAGCTCTTGTGGCAATCTTCTGTCCAACACATTGTTACAGCTTCAGCTGGAACCAGTAACATTGTTGAAATGATAGAGGACTCTCTGATGCAAAGCTAACAATATTAAGATAATAAATACTTTACTGCAGTATCATGCTGGTGAAGCATCTGTAATACTAATCTAGACTGTTCACACTGTGCTTGACTAACACTGCGTTACATCACATTTAAAAGGTCAACTTTAAGTCATCAGCGCGCTGGGTATTTCACATCCTCCTTTAATGTCATTTGGTTTACTCACTGCTTTGCCCTTTAGAGCCCTGACACACCAAGCCAACATCAAAGAGCCTGCACACACAAAAACCATCAGCTGGCCTCACGTCCTCATAAACGTCCTCTGTTACGAGTTGCATGTGAGCGGTCAACAGTCAGCTGACCACTGTTGTGCGTTCTATAACTACATTCTGCTGAATTAATTATTTGATTGGTCAAATCGTGTATTTCTTGTCTTTGTTGTTGGATGCAGAAATGGTGAAAAAGAGATTTTTGTAAAGTACTGTTTAAAGGTGGACAGACTGGTATGAATTTGGAGAGCTCTTATTTTGCTTGAAAAACAACGTTTCATCATTGTTTGTAATCAAGGATTTAAAATTGAAGTTAGTGCATGCCTTAGTCAACCAGGGGGCGAGTCTTTATTTGTATCACAAAATGGATGATGAAAACCACAGAACAAAGCCTTTAGTTCTCCAGGAACCTAAATTTAAAAAATGTCAGGAGTCGGATAACTACGCCTTCAAAATATGAAGCAAAGTGCTACACCTGTCTTACTTTACTTTTTATTTTGTTATTATCCCTTTTTTCATCTTGTCTTATCCTGCCCATTTTATATTTCATTTTTTAAGAAAAATACAATCAATTCATGACTCATATTGCAGTGACTATTAGAAAGTCCTGGTGATTTATTGTCACACTGCATTGGAAGCGGCCCTAGTTGAGGTAAATCACCTGGCTGGACCTTCAGACTTCACGTATCAATTATGAGTATGCCATGTTATATACTGTCTGTGCTTCAAATTATAATGTGATTTAAATGGTAGGCCACGCTGCCCAGCCCGAGTTCTGTCATTGTTGGACACTGGTTTTGCTTGCTGCAGGTCACACAAAGGCTTTGTAATTCTCTGTGGAACTGTGTTTATTTTAATTTTTTTTTTACTTGTAGACACCCAGCATTTATTTTTTGTAAATAGGGTGGAATTTGGAATTTCAGGTAGCGAAGACTGGATGTTCTTCACTGTTGCAGCCTTTGTGATACAGTATATCAGCAGGTAATATGTGTATGTATGGCATAACTAGAACATGGCAAGACTAGAACATCTAATGGCATAACAGTTAGCAATACCTCTATACACTGTAACTCTGCTCTGGGAGGTCATGACACAGTGTGTGATACGCATTCCTTTCTTCATGTCCAGTCTAATTCTACACCTTGAAAGCAATCATAGGTCCTTATAAGAGTGCACATCTCCATGTTTAGGTTATTTTTTTATATTAGTTTTTCTTGTTACAGTACCATTGTGCTGTAGCAAGATGCAAACCATGTGAAGAAGCAGAGGTTTTATTGATTGCCATCCGTGTACTCTTGTTTTGTTCACTGAGTGGATTCATATTGCCCATCCACAGCTGGAAGGCTGGGTTTACACAGAGCTGTCCTTGATCAAGGAAGTGTTTGATGGCTTCTCAGCAAGTGTTTGAAAACTGTCTTGGTGCATGCAGAGGGGGTGGCTTGTACTTTGCTGTTCACGATGTAAGTATGTGTGTGTGTGTGTGTGTGTGTGTGTGTATAAGAGGAGAGATAGTGGTACGGAAAATGAGAAGCTTTGACAGCGAGCGTGCTCAGTGCGGTGGTCATGTTGTGTTTATTTGTTTTAAGTATCTGGCAAGACTTAGAAACTGCCTCTCTGCACACAGCACAACACGGGATATGAGCTGACATCTATGAGCGTATTGCCCAGTGTCTGAAAATCGTTGTAAAGGGAATGCAACATAAGGCTAGCTGTCACGCTTGTGGTTGAGGCTTGATTATTGAGCGGACGCTGGGCGTACACTGACTGCACATTCTGTTTCTAGCCAATGGACAACTAATGAGTCCTGCATGTTTAGGCTGCCTGACATGTTCGTAAATTAGTGGAGATTTATTGGTAATTTAGACAAGCACATTGTTTGCTTTCCCTGCTGTCACAGTCACAACTGAAACCAGATCAAACTATTTCAGTCCAGTATTATTAAAGGAAACTGAAACCCCCCTGGCCCGCCAGACCATTAAAGTAAGTTTTGACATGCTTTTGAACAACAAATGTGAATTGGTGTTAGTTTAGCCAACATCATTTGGACACAACTTCTGCTGTTTTTAACTAAGGCCGTACACACAAAACTTGGTGCAGCTTCAGATAATGAGACTTAGAAACATCACTCATCTGAAAACTTAAAATTGACGTCTGTCTGAAGTCTTCAATTGGGGTATGGTGTTTTACCAGCAAACACTGAAACTACAAATATGTGTGCAATACAGCAGCACCACCAATTATAGACACAAGTAATTTTTTTTTTATTTCAGTTTTGCAAAATCTAAGCCCTTCCACATCATTCACTGGCTTGTCATGTCACTCTCTGTGTGCGTGGGTGGAACGGGGAGCCTAATGGGTCACGCTGCGAGTTTCCTGGCAATTAGCCCGTCGCTCATAGATTGATTTGTCTGTAAAATGGAGGTCATGTTGTGAGGCGTCGGGACGTCTCGGTCCAGAGCCTGGAGCCCGGAGCAGATACCGTGGTCTGTGCTTTGGCAGCCACAGTTATTCTTTTGATGGGTTACTAGCTGTCTGCCTCTCATTCCCCAGTGTGTGTCTGCACGTGCATGTCTGAAATATCTTGTTACTTCTCTCTCCACTTCTCACACCAAAACACAAATGTAATTGCATGATATACTGAAGAGAAGATGGACGCTTCTTTCCATATAGCAGAAAGTATAATTTTAATTTCCTGAAATCACAAGCCAAATGTCTTGATATTTGTTAGATACAACAATTAGTGTATTTTCTTCTTTTAAAGGGGAGTGACACTGTGTGATCATTCACAGTATTTCTAAAATAGAATTGATTCCAGTCTTTGAGTGTCACCTTTTGGAATTCAAAGATCCTTACTTTAATATGTTTTTAATCTCTGAAGTGTTAGAAGTACCATTATCGCTGGTAAAATCATTATAAAACCTTCTCAGTCTCCTCCTAATGCTTGTTTTAAAGACAAGTGATGCGTCACATTAAGGTTTTAGGCAAGCTATTTTTTGTTGTTTATCACTTCAGATGGAGAGCTGAAAAATTAGTGAAGTGTTAAGATCCTGATTGGCAGCAGCCGCTGTTTCTTTATGAAACAAGCATCTGGTGAAACGTTGGACTTGAAACAGCAAAAGAAAGCAGATGAATCAGACAAGAAACCATCCAACTGAGCAGAGGCTGCCAACATCTAACCAGTGCACAGACAGCCTGCAAATCCCCCCCCAGGCCTGCCCGATCTACTCCCTCTCCTGTTAATTTCAAATTAATTACTCATACTCATGGCATATGGTGATAGAGCGTTTTTTCATTATCACCTCTGAAGGTGCACTTGCCACTGTTTAGGTGAGACATGTAGCTGTATCGGCCCTCACCTGATTAATGTTCAGGAACACTGCAGTATGCAGATAGCAGCGTCGGGTTAGGGTGAGAAATACCTGCGCGCTGGATCTGCTATACAGTTCAAGATACACTTTCACACGATGGATCATGGCTATCATGCAGTCAGTGGATCTACCTGCAGAACATATCACACCTGCCGTCACTTTCGCATAGCGATTGTGGAAATGAAAACTGTGGCACAGGCTGGAACCCGGGCCCTGATGCCCCAGGGCTGGGATTTACTGCAAGTTATCAGCCGCTGTCCGTAGTAATTCAGATTGATGAAAGATAAGGAAAACTGATTGTATGGGATGATGGACAGCTGTATCACAGATAAATCTGGCTATCTCCGACCCAGCCGAATTGACAATTGTGAGCGCGGAGCGACTTCTATTTCAGACTCCGCTAGTTATTCTGCCTCCGTCACGCATGTTAGTGAGATGTCAACTGGGAGCTGAAACTCCCGGTTCTCTGCCATGCAGGCAAGGATATGTGTGAAATGATGTGAAAATTTCCAGACCAAATAACAAAATTGATAGAAGTCTGAACAACACAGAGGTCAGCTCCATCTTATGAATGTGCCTGTAAAACCACTGTGCTAGTTCTAAAGCAGTTTTACAAGGATACAGGACAGATCGGATAAAAGGAGAGCTGTCTGCATAACTTCTTTATTTCCAGATGCTTTCAGTCTTTGGTCTTATTTAGAGTATTTGTTTTTTTCTCAGTGCTCAGTTCTTGAAGTAGGCCTTAGTGAGTCTTTTATTTTTTTTATTAAGTAAGTAGTCACGAATTCAACAGAGATAATGTCTAATTAATTCATATTTTTTCAGTGTGAACACAAGCAAAATTTGGGTCCTTTTTTTAAAGCCCAGTAGTGAGATTTTTTTTAGACTGTGCAGGCATACATGATACATTAACAGCTCCAACAAGGCACAGTCTTCCAGGCATTTTACTTTACATTTACATTTACATCTGCTTCTTTAACAGCAAACAACTGTGTTACTCTAAATAACTGCAAAGCTGCATGCATATTAAAATAATTTGTGTGTGCACATTCTTGTGATAGAGTTACTACTTTGAATCTGCTCCACACAGTCAAACTGCAGCAGCTTGACCTGGTTAACATGGTTTAAATTTTTTCCCATTACGAAAGCTGCTTCGCCCATAAATACTGCTTTAGTTGGTGACCAGATTGGATATATTTAGAACATTTGTTTATTGTAGCTGGTAAATAGTAAATGGCTGTATTTATATCTTTTTTTGTATTGTATTGTATTGTATGTATGTCGGCATATCCTTGACATAATATCATGATATTTCAAGGTAATTTGTGGTAACAATACTGAAAATGATGAAGAAAAAATACTGAACAATGTTTTATTGGTGATTGTAAAAACATTTATTTGTGCAAACTACAAAGTGAAAAGAATAGTCAAAATGTGAACATAAAATTAGCTCTGAGGATGGCAAGGATGTATTGGTGGAAGACACATAAAGTTTTTTTTTTTAATGTTTTGCTTTGCATTTACTCCACCCACGTTCTTTGTGCAATGTAGCTATTTTTATATTTTACTATCAGATGAAATAGTTTTTTATCGCAAATTTGAAGTGATGCTTGCTTCTGCAGTTTTTTTAGTCCTTCTTGGCCAATTCAGTACTGTCATATTGATGACTGTGACTAATATGTAAATCTTGCATCTGTTGCCACGAGGAGACCACAGCAGACACCACCTCCAGACACCGACGTAGCTCCCCTTTTAGGGAAGTTATATTACGTTATACTACTACTACTACTACTACTGTGTAACCTATGGTGCATTGAATCTACTATGACATGGTCAGGAGGAGTTGACTGATTGAACCACCACCCCTGTTTAGTGGAAAACCTGCTCTGCCTCCAATTAAGGCACCCTGATGCTGGTCTACTGATCTACCAACAGTACCTGACCATTTAAGACCGGCAAAGAATTAGCAACCAGCTGGAGCTGGTCTGGGCTGTTTTCTTGAAGAGGGGTGTGAATTGGAAGGCGTAAGCAATTACAGCCAAGTTGAGGAGTGCTGGTACTGAATTAAAACTGTGGTTTGATCACTTGAAATATTCCAGATAAAAGAAGAGATGTAAAGTACAAATAGGTGCTCAAGAATAAAGCTAGTCTTATTTTAGAGTTGTTTTATATATATTAACAAGTGTTTCCATGAAAATACCTCAGTCAGCAGTTGAATTTATCCTGTTAGGTATCATTTGTGTAGCCACAGCTTAATAGCCTAATATAGTTTTTACCACTGCTGTCTAAAAGGAAAAGAAAAGAAACTGACACCACACAGTAACAAATGTAATTATCAGACCTTCACCTATGAGCGTGCTCAATGACGTCACTCAGTGCAATAGTACTGTTATTTTATGTGTTTCCTTTGTTTTGTTGCATTCACTGAGTTGAGTGGCACAGAGATACAAAACAGTACTTTTTAGTTGGATGAATTCATTATTGCTTTCTTTGGTCTCTTCAGGGGAATTTGTTGATACAAAACAAAATAATATCACTGTCATCCTTTAAATGTTACACTAGGAGAGCTTGCAGATATTTATCGGTACATGGCAAAAACAAATATGTATGGTACGATGATTCCAGTGTAGAAGTGATAAGGGCAGGCTACATACTCCACTAGTGTGTGTGTGTGTGTGTGTGTGTGTGTGTGTGTGTGTGTGTGTGCCCCCCTGTGCGCCCCCCTGTGTGTGTTAAGCAGCTGGGTTATGGGGATATTGATCCGTGATTTTCACTTGTTAAGTTAGTGCCTCCAGTTAGACTTTTTATACTGTACTCACTGCTCTACAATGTCAAAACAACAGCATGACACTGGCGGACTAAAGAATAAAATTATACACACACACACACTTCTTTTTTCTTGTTTTTTCTTCCCATTGGAACACATGGAATGCCTTATGAGTGATGGAAAAACACAGCAGTGATTGAATGTCAAGGAGTGTGTTTTTCTTGGTGTTTCTCTTTACCCAAGAGCTGCTGCTTGTACAGTATCAGGAAGAGATGTCTTTGTCTGAAAGGGGTCATGAAGAATTAGTAGCTGGCAATCACACAGTGTGTTAATGACCCACTCATTAAAACTCATGTTCATAAAGTGAAATGTAAATCCAGCCTACGAGCATCCCGGTGTCATTACCACATAGCCACAGATTATTTACACTTCCTGTACTAGTGTGTGTGTGTGTGTATATATATATATATATATATATATATATATATATATATATATATATATATATATATGCTGCACAGTACATGCCTGTGACTTCCCTCATATATTACAGTCTTAATACCATCAGTATATTTCAAACGAAAATAAAACGTTACGCATGACCCAGTGTTTTACATCTGACTCATTAATGGAGTCACTGGTCTGTAAATCTTGATTAAGAAGTGAAGTACTTACAATATGGACAGCTTATAAAGGTATTGTTTCACTTATCTAATAGGGCAGATGAGGCATTATCTTGTCTCTTTATCAGCTCCCTTTCATTCTGCTTTTACTCTTTGATGCAATATTTTCTAGGCTGCAATGGTGAGCGATGATACTTTCAGACCTCTCTTCCCCTCTTCTTCTCTGCACCTTAGCAAGTCTCGAGGTTGAATTAAACCTTGCTAAGGAGGCCTCCAGGGTGATTCAGATTGCAGCTGCATGTATGTGGCAGATTACATTCTGCAGCAGCGCCCTGTGGTGTGCAGTTATATCTCTGCTCTCCCATCTCATCTTCACCACCACCCTGAGGAATGTGATATTAGCTACCTCGAGCGCCGCATGTTTCATATTTTACCAAGGCCAAACAATCAGCAGCTTGTTTTAAAGCTGGTTCATTCCAAAGTTTGGAGCGTGAAGCAGCTAGATGTTAAAGTCGGCCTTAAGCGGCACAACATGCTCAAACGCAACTCTGTATTTATTGATGCCTTACGTCTAAATCAATATTCAGTTTGATAGTACAGTGGGAGCCACATGCTGCTAAACTTTAAGGGGATGCACTATAAACCCCTGATAACACTCTTATGTTTCACAAACGATGGCCTGAGTGGTCATTCATAATGCTCAGCTGGAGCTTACTGCTGTGAGATACAGAGAAGGTATCTGAACGCTGCATGTGACTGTGTACACTTAATCCAACAGTATTCTCTTTAACCTCAGATGCATTTGTATAACATTTTCTCCATGCAGACTGGACAGGACAGTTGATAAGTGTTTCCCTGGAAAGCCGGGTGCCTATAGAGATAGACAGAGAATGCTGCTGAATTATTAACAGCGTTCCATCAACAAACCAACAAACCAGATAAGAACTTAAAATGCAGCATAGAAAGCAGCTCGGTTCACACGGGATCAGCCAAAATGAAAACAAAGGCTTTTGTTTTTCTCAGTCAAAGTAGATCAAAGACACATTGGTTTCTGTCCGGACCTCTCGGTAGAACAGGAAGAATCATGGGGCAGGATCAGAGTCAGGTCAAAGTGACAATGACTCCCAGAATGTGAAAGAGAAATAAAATATAAAATGTATGTGGTGTGTTACACTACAATAGACAACACTACTACACAAAAATACTATAAACTGGTTGACAGTTATAGACTGAAAAAGAGAGAGAACTTTACTCTTTTGCATAATGATTTTTATGAATGCATTATGCAGAAGTTTCTTGGACTAAACATGGTTTGAGGTCCTCTGATGCCCAGCTCTCCCTGCAGACCACAATTTTTCAATATGCCATTGTCATATACATTTCAAACGGCTGTGCCGAGGTGCTGAAAAGGACAACGTGTCTTTTTTTCTCAGTACACATCATCATCCACAAACTGACATAGTGCACACTCTTCCATGCGCTGTAGAATAAGGGACCAGCTGTTTCACATTCCTACCCACCTGCGATTTCCCTCTGAGTTGTTTTGACTGGCAGGTATTTCTGAGCCGTACAGACAAATCAAATATCTTTTGGAGGTCTCTATCAAAATGCTAGATGTTCTATGATGTGGCAAATCATCCCATTTCACAAAGGAAGCATTACAATCATTTGTCGACTGAGTGAAAGCCTCTTTCTTGTTCTCATCATTGACAGGATGAGTGAAAGGAAGATGCGGTAGTTTATCTCTATCCTACACCCACCCCACAAGTCAATCACCCACTTCTATGCTGTCACACTGGGATGGAAGGTTCAGAGGAATCTATTGTAGCAAGCAAAGTGTGATAAAAATAGCTATTAACACAAAACTTACACATTTTCTAAATGTCTTGCTCCAGACAAATATCAAGGCACAGAACAGACAAAACGCATCATGAGACATCACTTATAGTGTGACATTTATCAGAAGCAAATATGCAATGCAGACAGCTCCAAAGCATAAAGGGAAAATCACAATATTCGCCGTAAAGAGGCATTAAGACATATGATTTTGCTGAGCCAACAGAAATATGCGTTGTACTGGAAAAAAATCATTACATAGGTTTCTTTTATGCTATACTTTCTTTGAGAACTATTCATATATGCAGGAACACTTTGCAGACATGAAGGGTGTACCACTTCTGTGAGGAGATGAAAGCTAAACTTTTACCTTTGTACTGAAAGTACTATTTTTAGAGCTAATTTCCAGGTGGAACAGCGCAGAAGTTGACCCTCTTCCATAGACTGTTGTGAGGAGTAATTACAGTGTTTAAGGGATAAAACAGATGACCCAACAAGAAATTCCTACAGCATCTCCTTTTGACAGACAGGCTGATAATATTAATACTGCACTGAAGGAAAATAACATTTACAGAGACTGATTACAAACAGCCTATTTTTATGCATGCTTGAACTCCTTTTCAGAAGGGGGGGTTTCTGTGAATACATGTAGATATTAATGATTAGTAATCAGTTCAAATCTGATACTTGCTTAGAAAGAATATTCTTTGGTGTGGAGCACAGCTTAGGGGCTACAGTGCTTAAAATAGAAGCTTTAAACAGTCAGTGATCACTTCATTTAGTCCTTGTGCTCCGGTATGGCTCAGTGGCTGGAGCATAACACCTACAGTACACCACCACATTCAGAGGTTTTAATTATCGTTGGTGTCACTGGTGCTAAAAATATAAGCAGTGCTGGAACAAGAAGGAGATCTTGCAGGTTTTAATAATTGCATGTGTTATTTTGTTAACATGAAATAGGAAAGTTTTTTCTCTTATCACATGCTATGAAATCTGCATGTGTGTGAGAAGATTTTCCAGTGAGATCGATGGAATTTAAATGACTTGGGGAACTATTTCACTTTAATGAAATAAAAAAAGAGATTGTTCTTTGAGAAATGTCACTAAACTAAACTTTTACACTTCAGTCATTCAGTTTTCAAGGAGATTTTATTCACATTTGTAGCTGCTAAAACACAAAGGTGGGCAGTGTGCTGATGACGGCTGAAGTGTGTATCAGTGACCTTTTTTGAGTGATTTGTGTGGCGCTGCATCCAGAGGAAAGGTAGTTGACTTTGTACAAGATATAATCTCCAGCATACGTGGTGAAGTGGGCACAGAACAGCTTAAATCAGCAGAAATCCGAGAGATAACAGAGGAGTCCCGGGCTATTTTTATGAAACTTGCCAGGAACTCTGCACTTCTCCGGAGGGAGGCTTGGCTGTGATTGCTGGCAGGACTAACAACAGACTACTGCACTGATAGAACCGTGAGAGATTTTTTCTCAAAGTGATGTCCTGCTAAATTGAACTCCTGATCTGGCACAGCTTTTGTGTTCAGGCCACATGACGGACATGAGGTTCCGGGGCCAGATCTGGCACCCGCAAACTTTGAGCCAACTCCCAGATGAGTTTTATGTGCTGTCAATTCCTTTTGATCCACCACTCCTTCAGAACTGAACTATCCCATAACACAAATTAAACAGGCCTCTCGCTCGCTCGCTGCTTTGTATCGGCGCTCTGTACGACACCGAACAAGTACACAGAGCAGTAATTCTCACTCGCAGGTATCATATTTGTAAATATAGATGTGTAATCAAATTTTCTCATGGACTACTGGAGAAAGAAGTGTTTATCCAACTGTGGGTTTAATTGTAGCCCCGGTCTTGAGCTGATTAACACTTCAAATTTATGACTTTAGCATCTGTGTTTACTACTCGTACGTATGAATGCAGAGATGCAGGTGGATACTCTCATGGTGCTGATTAAACCTTAGACTGCGTAACAGTGTGGAAATATATTAACCCTCCGATATCCAAAACCTGTGGGCATTTAAATGCACGTCTCACATGCCACTGAGCAGTATACACCCCAAAATGTCTTGCAGTGCAGTTGAGCTGAGCCTGTGACGGTGTCGTGGTTTTGCTCCGTTAAAACAGACAACTGTTTTATTTAGTTTGCTGCCTGTAGAAAACAAAGAATTACACACACATCCTCTCAGGACCAACTGGACGTCAGGGTGAACTGAGCAGAGCTGCACAGGTCTCCCACTGTGTTTTTTTTTTTGTTCTTACCAAGTGAATTTCTGTATGAAGGTTAGAGTAGTAATACACCTCTGTGCTTTCATCTACAATAGGAGTAATGAACTGAAGATTTACACGCTGTCCCATTTTTTGATCCTACAGGTACGTTACCATCAGCAAATCAAGTGTCTACCTGAGCACGAGGCTCCAGTGTCAGGAAAAAAAATAAGAAAAACAAGTGGAGAGGTGCCAATAACGTGTCTCATGATTTATATTATAGTCTCCCCTACATGTGCAGCCAAGTGTTTGACAGCTCTGAGGAAAGTTGTGCTGGAGATTATTTACTGAAAATAACTGAACAAACAGCTGATCTCTGTGTAATAATAACAACATAATTTTTTTTATAAGACAGACTACTTTTATTAGACAAACTATTTGTCCCATAAACTCTTTATTGACAAAAAAAAGTTTGTGTGTAAAACCTTTTTAGGTATTTTGTGAAAGTTTTGTCAAATGTCTTGTCTAAGTAGATCATTTGCACAGAAGAATTCAAAGGTTGGATGCAAACAAGGCTTTGTGGATATTAACTTATACTAACTAAAATAAAATCAGCCATCCTCCTTCATTAATCAATTGCCTTGAAACTATTTTTGTTACATTAGGTTGGCAAAGAAACGATTATTTTAGAACAAGCTATTGAAAATAAATTGTATGTGCAGCAGAGTAGGAGGTGAGACATTGTTCCAGAACGGGCACCTCTGCAAACTCTTTGAATATTAATTGATATTTCATAACCAACGACCACATTGTTCGATGAGCAGCCAACAAAATTAACAACATGGATTAAGGTGTAGTTGCAAAGCCGAACACAGCAGCACCACTGTTTGCCTTAAAATGAACAGAAAAAAGACAAACTGTTAATCACAACTGTTTGTATGATAATTAATCAGCACCTGAGTTTCATGAGTGTGACAGCCCTGCTGTAACAGCATGAAGCAACAAACAGGAATCTTCAGATTCCTTCAATTTATGTGAGTTATTTTTGACAAATTAATCCCATCCTGTAGTGACGGGACATAAAAAAACTATTAATGTAAATAATAATGGAATACAAATTTAATTCTCCACTGAAGTTCACATGCACTGCTTAAATGTGGTGTCCAGCTCTCTTGTTAAAATGAGTTGAGCCCAAACAACATTTGAAATTCTTAATGAATTTTGTCATTAAATGAACTGAGTTTGTTTCAGAGAGCAAATATGAGCTGATGGCTTTATCCAGCTTCTGGTTTTTATTTTTAGATAGAGCCTATTTAAACACAAAAACCTGTTCTAACTTGTTCTCGTTTAAGGCAGAAATATTTATTTCCTTATCCTTCCTTCCTACAAACTCACAAATCTTAAGGTCTTTGAGTGGCCCAGAGCTCCATATGAGGACATCTAGAGATGCACCTGGACTTACAGACTCATTTCCATTACCTGTGATACCTTCACACATGGACTAAACCAATGAACTCAGTATAGCTACAGCTTATTACGACTCATGTATAATTCCATAATATGATTGATGATGTTCTCTGTACATGTGGCATCTATTGCACGTCTGTCCGTCCCAGGGAGAGGGATCCCTCATCTGTGGCTCTTCCTCAGGTTTCTTCTTTTTCCCATAAAGGGTTTTTTGAAGTTTTTCCTGACTCGGTTCGAGGGTCTAAGGACAGAGGGTGTCACAACTGTGCAGATTGTAAAGCCCTCCGAGGCAAACAATGTTTGTGATTTTGGGCTCTAAATAAATAAATTTGAATTTGAATTTTGAATTTCTTGAACAGCTGTTTAGAGTCATACCTTTTGCAGCTTTTTGAGAAATATTTATTATTCTAACATTAGATATATTTTCATTTTTTTATTATTGAGAATAAACGGTACAAAAAGCACAAAAACTGAAACACCTCCTACCAAGAATGTTTGTTACAGCTGGCAGCAGTTCCGGCAATGTCAGAAGTAATACTCGCTTATGAATCGTTTTAGCATGCAAGATGCTGAAAAGGCTAATAATATCACAGTTTCTCACACAGCAAGATGTAATACCCCAATGAGGCAAGATCCAAACACCATAATGTGTGCCTGTGGTGGGAAAGTGTTTGTTTTCCAACAAGTGCCACACCGGTTTACTCTCACCTTGACAGGCCAGCTGCCCTGCAATGCATGACTAGAGCACACTTATAGGAAAGTGGCTGCTTAATATTGCAACAGTGTACTATTGTTTTATGTTCCTGGAATGGGCAGTAATGGAAAACAAAGCCTCACTTTGATTTTGCTGCTCTGTGGTTGTGATGTAAGGCATTACGCCGTTTTCCAATATTCAGTATTCTGAGAAAAATGATTCCATTAAGTGATTTTATGAGGACATTGCATTCTGTGTTGACTGTCATCAGCACTCCAACACAACATTATGTTTTGTGTTGGTGCCTCAGCTTGTAGGCATGTTTTTGGTGAAATTGAACCTGTGTGTGTTATGAGGCCTTACATTATAAGCATGGTCACATCAAAAGATGTTGCCAGGTATATATATGTGAGTGTAATGACCCATATGGTCATTTCAAAGCCATTTTTAAACTTTTACAAATACATAATTAAAAGTTTTTAAATGTTGTAATATGCAGCATCAGTAAAAAAAAAAAAAAAAAAAAAAAAAGGTTTTGAGAGACACTGGTCTTGTTGATTGCATTTGTTATTGGATGCCAAGGGAGGTGAAATTAATTCATCAGCGTTGTCCAAAGGAAATGATATATGACCATGACATCTGATTTCAGTGTGTAGGATAAAAATATTACTCCATATGGTGTGGAATGTGTATAATGTGTATAATGAATGTCATTCTATGACCTCAAAAATGTTTTCATTCAAACATTAGTAAGGCTTGGCTTATTCTATTTTTCTTTAAAGCATTTTCCTTTTGAGTCTACAGTGACCCTATTGGCTCTGTGAGGAAGCACTCAGACACAGTAAGTCTATTAGCTTAATGCTCACAATGAGGATCACCAAAGTTATTACAGTTCATCCAGCTCAAACCAAACTTCATGGCCCATAGTTTTGTTATGTTTCACTCTCAACAGTCTGACTTTGCCATGGCTAAAATGAACTGTGAAGGTCAACAGTACTCTTCATCTTAACGGGACGTTTTTGCAGCGGGGTGTTTAACACCTTGGCCTCAGTTGTGCCAGAAAGTGGATGTCATGTTGCTATGGTGAATGCGGTTTGTGCTACCCTTCCTTCCTCGCAGGAATATTGGGTCAGGTGTTGAAGTTTGTCCTAAACTAGCAGCACTCCAGGTTTGTGCTTAGCATGCCGAGGTGACCCTGGCCAGTAGCTTCCTCTGCTGCTCCCGTCACTGTCTGCACAGCAGTCCTGGCAGTGGGGTTGTGACTATCAGCCACATACTTGAATCTGTCTGCTGGCCTGGGCTCTGCCCAGAGAAGAGGCCAGTTGGGGTGAGCAGCTTGCTGTGAGGTGTTGCTTCTTCTGTCAAACCAGAAAGTTTTTGTTTGTTTGTTTGAGTTGTTGTTTTGTTTTTGTTTTTTTTTTTTTTCTTGCTTATTGTTTCCTCTTTTTAAATCCAAAAGAAGAGACCTGTGGGAGTGAGGTGTTGGTCCATCATACTGTCATATACTGCCTGGATTTAGTCACAATTTATCATTATAACCTTGCTGTGAGTATTGACTGTCCTCGCTGTTAGGTTGGAGTTGCAGGCTGCACAATGACTGCTCCTTTTTACCTAAGTTCCATGTGAATGAGTCAGATGTGACTCCACTCGTGTCCACAGCACTAGATCTTTATTGTCTGCTTGCCTTCACCATGCCGGAAACTTTATCTTATCACAAAACTTTCTCGTTATTTAACAAAACAGTTAGAAAAAACTTTTTGCTTATAACATGATAAGTTAGTATAATATTATAAGAAGAAATGTGATTGTAGCCTGTATGGGCTACAAAGTCTGGTTTAAATATTAATTTAGTTTTATTTGATGCGTTATAAAGTACCATCCACCCATCATTGTATTTATACTGCTTATCCTCTGCAGGGTGGCTGGAGTCTGTCGCAGGGTGACAGGGCAGGTACAGCCTGGACAGGTTGCCAGTCTGTCAGACCGACAGACCATCATACTCACATTCACATCTATAGTCAACTTTTAGAGGGGTTACTACATTTCTGTCCACATTCAAAACTGTATGTAAAACTAAACATTTAGAAAATAAAACAAGCCAATCAGAGTTTGTGCTCTGCTCCTTGCAGTGGGGTGGTGGTGGGGTGATGATGTGGATACGTGGTACACAATATTTTAAGTGGTTCAGTTTACTGTATATATTGACACATGGGCATATAGCCTCATAAGGTAATGGAACGGTAGACAGGTTATGAGGTTAGGGAACTGCACAATGGTGCTGATGAGAATGTATGTTTAAGTGCACTGTCATCCCTCATGTCAATCAGTATATCTGGCTTTGTGCTTATTGCGTGTGCTGTCAGGGTGTGGGGGTGGGTAGTACATGTACATTCTAGATACTTGAACATCTGAGTCACAGCCTCATCATTGACAATCACTGATCCAGTGATTACACATAGGTGCACAAAGAATATCAAATCAACCCAGTGTCATAATACATAAAAACAGCCTGTCAAATGTCTAGATCATCATTTGACATGTTTAACAATCATGTTATATGATTGCTTTGTGATACAGTGTCTAATCTAATAAAATTGATAAATGTTTCTTGTTATTAGGAGAAAGTGAGTAGGGTTTTTTGGTCATGGTACTGCAGTATGTTGGAGTGAAGTGATTTTTTAATGTGATAAATGTATAAGTGCGTATGTATCCTGAATAAGAAAGAAGTCATTACAATAAACACAACAATTCTGACTGTAGCATCACTACTGCAGGCATGGTTTGGTTTCTCTTTCATAAGGAATGTAAGTTTGGGTTTAAAGGCTGCAAATGCATGTCTACCTTTAATTACACAGGGGGTGCTGCTGCTTAGGCATGCTCTTCTTTCATTTATAAAAACACACAGATTGACAGAGAACATATTTGCTTGTTTTTATTTCTATCTGTATCATTTTATTTTTCCCACCAGGATAATCAACCACTGCCGGCACACAACATTTGTAACAGTTACAGTGGCATAAATCTAAAACGGTCATAATATAATCTGAAGATGGCCAAATCAGTTTAAAATGAATTTTTAGTGACTATGATGATTCAACACAAATTGATGCCTGTGTCACTCCTGCTTAACATTTTGATGTGGCTAGAATAATAATGTTGGAAAGGGAAAGCTACTGGGTTATAGGATATCTTATTTTCAATGTGAGAACAGTATTAGCAAGTGAAATGTGATGACAATCTGAAATGTGCATCAAAATAGAGAAACATGGTACACGGAGAGCAGCAATGACAAAAACATACAACAATTGAGTACTGAAGTTCTTTACAATGTGACCATTAATTAGTGTAATATTTGCATTTTAGATCCATTATGTATTTTATCACACTATCAAACTGCTAAACAGCCCTGGGGCATCGAACATCCTCTCTAACTCTGGCACACTCTGGGTCCTACAGTCAGTAGGGCTCTTCCCCGGGATCTGGGCACCACTACAGTTAGGTCCAGCCAAAAGTCTCAGACCAAGCTCCTTAGCCCCGCCCTCCACTACACCCTCTCATTATCTGCAGTGGAGCTTGAGTCAGAAACACCTCCTGTGGCTCCTGCCACAAACCCTGTCCTGTCCTCCAACACCATATTTAGTATTGTTCTTCCTTTATTGCACACAAACAAACAAAGACATACATACAAAAGCCTGAAGACCCGCTGTGCCATTATTCGTTGGGATTTGGCCAGAAGTGAAACATACCCCAAATATTCGTGAGCAGTGCGCTTAAAAATCCATCTTATTATCAAATAAAAAATCTAATTCAGGCCACAAAATGACTTCAACTTAAAAATAATTCAATTACTGACATGGCCCAGTTATCGTGTGAGAAGAGGCACATTGGAACATTGTACACTAACAACTACATACTGAATAAGCCCTCTATGGTAACAATGCGTGTCTCCTGAAGTGGAACTGGTTACAGGCTAACCACCCATTATGAGCTACAGCAGTGCTTTGTTGTTTATTTACCACCACATTACTGCATACACCCACAATCTATGTACAGTCGAGCAGCATGCCTAGCAGTCTGATTACAGAGAAAATGCTCTGAATGCCTTAAAGTATTTTAGACAAATAACTAGCAGAAACACTGAGGCTATATAACCTCCAAAACCTCCATAATTATTATACTGCATAGGCATGTGTTTTACATAATTCCATGAATTTCTCAAGTCTTGCGAGTTGTAACAAAAGCACTGTGCAGGCTATACTTGGTAATAATATAAAGTATGGTAATTCAGCAGTTGATTCTGTAGCATGAAAGGCTTTAATGATACTAAAGTGATGTCATTTAACTTTGGCTATCAGAAATAATCAGTATTCATCCTACATAACAGAATTTAACATAGAATATTAAATTCACCTCAGGGCACCATCCTTGGAAAAAGGAAAATTATAGCCAATTACATGTTGTCTCAATATGAACATTTTGTATAAACAACTCAAGTGATCAAGTTCTTGATTAATGAAATGTGCATTAAACTACCAAATTACACACACACACACACACACACACACACACACACACAAATAGCTTCTAAACATTTAAATTAGTGGATAAATGCAGCCATAAATAAAAAGCATTGGCCCAGCTGTGGGATCTTCTCAGAAGTGTGGTGACTTGGCTTGAGCTGGTCTACATCTCTCCTCTGGCTTTATGATTCACTTGCCATCCCACATATCTCTCAGCAAGTTCAAATTCATTCATTTTTTTCATTCTTTGCTACTAATTTCTTTTTGAAAGAATTCAGGAAATTGATGTTTAAAGCAATTAACAATTAACTATTTGAGTGCAAAGTTGAATCTCTGTTCTTTTGACATTATTGTTGCTGCTGGAGTGCTTTCTTCATTTAGCTAATTATGTATCTGTGATGAAGTTGCTTTTCTATCTCTGAGGGAACTAAGCTTAATGTATTAATCTTCTGATGGTTTGGTCACTTTTAATCAGTCTGATACAACTGATCTAGTTTCTGCACAGCATTTTAGACTTCTATGCACTGCCCCTTAAAAATCTTTAGTCTTGCCATGATTTGATGCAGAGAGAACCCCTCTTTGCTTAGAATAACAATTTGACCTATAACACTTTAACATAGTTTTGATGCAGTTTTCCACTGTCACAGTACTGCTTAGTGAGCAATGATCTTCTGGACACAAATCCATGTGAATCAGAAACACACATGCTTTAGTAGAAGGGATACAAGTCAAAGAAATTAGACCTTTTGCACAAAGGAGTTAAGTTGGGCAATGCCATAAGATTGCTTAAATTTTGTTGCAAGTTTACATGAGAATATTTGAAATTTTCAATGGTATCTCAGACATTTGGACCCAACTGTATATGCACAGCAAACTAAACATAAAATATACTCCATACATGTCAGTGTTCCTCAGATCACAGGAATGTGAAAGTATATCAGTAAAAAGACTTCTTAGTTAGATGTAAGTTCAGTCAGAGATCACATGAAACAAGAAGTTCAGGAGAAGGTAATCAGTTTCTCTGTGAAAATAGTTTCTAATGCTACAATTCCATTGTGAGAATCAGCCATGGGGGGTGTTTAGAGAAACTTACTTCATCACACTAAATACTGCACAACATTCATGTGTCATACATCAATTTTAATTGGCCAGAATAATTAATGTCTAACAATAATTACCAGTATTTTACAAGTATTACAGTATTTTACCAGTAATTACAATTTACTTTATAATGTTTTACACATCAGTACAAAAGACAGCAGATGTGCAGACAAGTGATGGGGTCCAAGCACAGACTCACAGACTATCTGTCTACTTGACCTGATGAGAGTAAAATTTGCACAAAGTAAAAGTAAAAAAGTAAAAAAGTAAAAGAAAAAAAACAGAATTACTAAATATCCAACAATCATATAAACGTTAATGAAACCACTCATTTGATTGAAGATGAACTGGCTTAACTGAACTGGCAGTAATGTCACTAATGAGACATAATGTTACATTACTCTAGCATGAGCTGGTTGAATACTCTTTCTATGCATCTGCCTAACAAGATGATCAGTCTGGACTTCTTTGGTCGACACCTCCCAAAACTACTTCATATGAGAAAATACAAATCTGACAGTTGCTGGCCAGTAGACAATTTGATAACCCTGTTACAAACACTGATATATTGCATATAAATACCCTGGTAAAAAAAAAGAGGAAATATAATATCTATTATATTTTTAAGTGTTGATTTTTATAATACCTGATTGAAATGTGGGTGTCATAACACCATCGACACCTCATCCTTTGCTCGATCTTTAGACTTTGTTCACACCTGTTTCCATCCAAGTTCATGCTAAAATCCAGAGTCACCTAATCCTTAATCGATCATTTAAAGCTACTGTGTAATATATTCATTTCATGGCTCTCTCGGTTGTGACTCTCACCAGCATCAGCGTTTAAGGAACTGAAAATGACCTTAAATGTTGGAATCTGGAGATGCATCTCAAATTCTTGCCCTGCTATTTTCAGACAGTTCTAATCAAGTGCCCAGAGGTATGAAACCATTCACCATTCTTTATGTTGTAGACTGTCAAGTTCCCTCAAGGGGTCATTAATGTTTCATCTAATCTAATCGAACCACTGGGAAGTAGTTAATGAGAGTAAAAACTTGTTGAATTTTGTGGTGTTTTGACCTTTCTGACTTGATGGACTGGTGGAAGACCATCCATAGTATATGCAGGCAGCTCTCAGTCATTTTTATCAGCTGCAGCCACATGTATTTTATTCAGTAAAATATTAAAGCTTAACCCTAAGAAACACATATTGCATGGCTCTGCATATCAGACATATTAAGGCTAAATAAATGCCATCCATCCATCCATCCATTTTCATCCGCTTGGTCCGGGACCGGGTCGCTGGAGGCAGCAGCAGATCTGAGCAGAGATGCCCAGACCTCCCTCACCCCAGACACTTCCTCCAGCTCTTCCGGGGGGATCCCGAGGCGTTCCCAGGCCAGTCGAGAGACATAGTCTCTCCAGCGTGTCCTGGGTCTTCCCGAGGGCCTCCTCCCGGTGGGACACGCCTGGAACACCTCCCTAGGGAGGCGTCCAGGGGGCATCCGAAATAGATGCCCAAGCCACCTCAGCTGACTCCTCTCGATGCGAAGGAGCAGCGGCTCTACTCCGAGCTCCTCCCGAAGTGACCGAGCTTCTCACCCTATCTCTAAGGGAGCGCCCAGCCACCCTGCGGAGGAAACTCATTTCGGCCGCTTGTATCCGCGATCTTGTCCTTTCGGTCATTACCCAAAGTTCATGACCATATAGGTGGTGAGGGTGGGAGCGTAGATTGACCGGTAAATCGAGAGCTTCGCCTTTCGACTCAGCTCCTTCTTCACCACGACGGTCCAGTACACCGACCGCATAACTGCGGACGCTGCACCAATCCGCCTGTCAATCTCACGCTCCATCTTTCCCTCACTCGTGAACAAGACCCCGAGATACTTGAACTCCTCCACTTGAGGCAGGACCTCTCCACTCACCCGGAGAGGGCACACCACCCTTTTCCGGTCGAGTAACCATGGCCTCGGATTTGGAGGTGCTGATTCTCATCCCAGCCGCTTCACACTCGGCTGCAAACCGCTCCAGCACATGCTGAAGGTCCTGGCTTGAAGAAGCCAACAGGACAACATCATCTGCAAAAAGCAGAGATGAAATCCTGTGGTTCCCAAACCTGACTCCCTCCGGCCCCTGGCTACGCCTAGAAATCCTGTCCATAAAGATTATGAACAGGACCGGTGGTGACAAAGGGCAGCCCTGCCGGAGTCCAACATGTACTGGGAACAGGTCTGACTTACTGCCGGCAATGCAGACCAAGCTCCTGCTTCCGGTCGTACAGAGACTGAACAGCCCTTAGCAAAGGCCCCCGGACCCCATACTCATGGAGCACTCCCCACAGAATACCACCAGGGGAGGGACACGGTCGAATGCCTTCTCCAGATCCACAAAGCACATGTGGACTGGTTGGGCAAACTCCCATAAACCCTCAAGCACCCTGTGGAGGGTATAGAGCTGGTCCACTGTTCCACGACCAGGACGAAAACGAAAACCGCATTGTTCCTCCTGAATCCGAGGGTTCGACTATCGGCCGAATTCTCCTCTCCAGTACCCTGGCGTAGACCTTCCCGGGGAGGCTGAGAAGTGTGATCCCTCTGTAGTTGGAACACACTCTCCGGTCCCCCTTTTTAAAAAAAAGAGGGACCACCACCCCAGTTTGCCACTCCAGAGGTACTGTCCCCAACCTCCATGCAATGTTGCAGAGGCGTGTCAGCCAAGACAGCCCCACAACATCCAGAGATTTGAGGTACTCAGGGCGGATCTCATCCACCCCCGGCGCCTTGCCACCGAGGAGCTTGCGAACTACCTCAGTGACTTCGGCTTGGGTGATGGACGAGTCCACCTCAGAGTCCCCATCCTCTGCTTCCTCATTGGAAGGCAAGTCGGTGGGATTGAGGAGATCCTCGAAGTATTTCTTCCACCGTCCGACAATGTCCTCAGTTGAGGTCAACAGCTCCCCACCCGCACTGTAAACAGTGGTTGGCAGAGTACTGCTTCCCCCTTCTGAGGCGCCGGACGGTTTGCCAGAATCTCTTCGAGGCCGACCGATAGTCCTCCTCCATGGCCTCACCGAACTCCTCCCAGACCCGAGTTTTTGCCTCCAGGACCGTCCCGGGCTGCAGGCTTGCTTGGCCTGCCGGTACCTGTCAACTGCGTCAGGAGTCCCACAGGCCAACATGGTCCGATAGGACTCCTTCTTCAGTCCTGACAGCATCCCTTACTTCCGGTGTCCACCACCGGGTTCGGGGATTGCCACCACGACAGGCACCAGAGACCTTGCGTCCACAACTTCGAACTGCCGCGTCGACAATGGAGGCAGAGAACATGGTCCACTCGGACTCAATGTCTCCCAGCCTCCCTCTGAATCTGTGAGAAGCTCTTCCGGAGGTGGGAGTTGAAGACCTCCCTGACAGAGGGCTCGGCCAGACGTTCCCAACAGACCCTCACAATACGTTTGGGTCTGCCAGGTCTGTCCAACTTCCTCCTCTGCCAGCGGAGCCAACTCACCACCAGGTGGTGATCGGTTGACAGCTCAGCCCCTCTCTTTACCCGAGTGTCCAAGACATACGGCCGGAGATCAGATGAAACGACAACAAAGTCGATCATCGACCTCCGGCCTAGGGTGTCCTGGTGCCATGTGCACTGATGGACACCCTTATGCTCGAACATGGTGTTCGTTATGGACAAACCCGTGACTAGCACAGAAGTCCAATAACAGAACACCGCTCAAGGGTTCAGATCGGGGAGGCCGTTCCTCCCGATCACGCCCCTCCAGGTATCACTGTTGTTGCCCACGTGGCGTGAGCGTTGAAGTCCCCCAGTAGAACAATGGAGTCCCCAGCCGGAGCACTATCAAGTACCCCTCCCAGGGACTCCAAGAAGGCCGGGTACTCTGTACTGCTGTTCGGCCCGTAGGCACAAACAATAGCAAGAGACCTATCCCCAACCCGAAGGCGCAGGGAAGCGACCCTCTCTCGTTCACCGGGGTGAACTCCAACACGTGGCGGCTGAGCTGGGGAGCTATGAGAGCAAGCCCACACCAGCTCGCCGCCGCCCGCTCACCTGGGCAACTCCAGAGTAGTGGAGGGTCCAGCCCCTCTCAAGGAGCTGGGTTCCAGAGCCCAAGCTATGCGTGGAGGTGAGCCCAACTATCTCTAGCCGGTACCTCTCAACCTCCCGCACGAAGCTCAGGCTCCTTCCCCCCCAGTGAGGTGACATTCCATGTCCCTATTGCCAGAGTTTTGTTCCAGGGATTGGGTCGTCGAGGCTCCCTGCCACGACTGCTACCCAAACCACATTGCACCAGGCCCCTCATGGACCTTCCTGTGGGTGGTGAGCCTACTGGAAGGCGGGCCCACGTCGCCATTTCGGGCTGAGCCCGGCCGGGTCCCGTGGGCAAAGACCCGGCCACCAGGCGCTCGCCTGGCCCCTAACCCCAGAGCCTGGCTCCAGGGTGGGGCCCCTGTAACTGCCAATCCGGGCGACATGTAACGGTCCTTGATATTCTTCTTTTCATGATGGGCTTCTGAACCGCTCTTAGTCTGGCCCGTCACCTAGGACCTGTTTGCCATGGGAGACCCTACCAGGGGCGTAATGCCCCCGACAACATAGCTCCTAGGATCATTCGGGCACACAAACCCCTCCACCACAGTAAGGTGGCGGTTCAAGGAGGGGGCTAAATAAATGTACATATAATTACAATACAAATACAATACAAAAATATGTATTTATACCCTACAGTCTTAAGATCGCTCCAATCATTCCTGGCACAAAGGGGAACATAAATGTGTATTTGAACCTTGGATATAAATATTAATGGAGTCATGACATAACATTTAGCAGCATTTTATCTAATTAACACCCATAGGAGATACCATTTGTAGCATGGACTGTAAATCCATTTCAGCAAAGTAAGGGCCACCACCTTTGTTGTATATTAGCTCATTCAATGCAGCTAACTGAAAGTAAAGTCAAGGAGAAACACGGAGCATTCATATATTCTATTAGATTCAAAGTGCTCTGAGGCATTAAGAAATAAATGAAGAAGAATTAAATAGATAGATACACACATAGGAAGAACATTACAGCTTTTATGCTAATTTAAGGGGACTTGGGAAGTGAGTTCTTCTGGAAGGTTCTTACTGTACATGCAGCATACAACTAAACCTTTAAAACTAGAACTTAAGTCTGGAACACTTAGCAGACTGCCCCCCAGGTGATCTCAGAGGTTCAGGGGTGTTTTATTACAAAAGCAAGTTCAAGATGTATGTTGGATGCAAACTGTCCATCAAGACATTCAGAGTGGAGAAACAGTGACTGTTCAGCATCAGCCCCACAACACAACTGAAGCCTGTGCACAGATCTGCAACATCTGCTGTTCATGAAGTTCAGCTGAAGTGAACGTGAACGTGAACTTTTATTATAACTTACTTTGAAAGTCTGACTGTCCGTAGGACAAAGAAAATGATCTTTTCTTTTGGTGTTTTGACATAACTTCATTAAATGCCCATAAATCTTATTAAAATCTTTTATGAAACAGTCTGGTTATGAAACAGGCACAATGTAATACCAGTGCCTCTATATGATCTACATAAGAAAGCAAGAAAATAGACTGTATCTAAGATAGACTGTTTCCAGTAGTTATTCTTATTACCTGCCTGCAGAGTTTTTGCAGTCGGATAACTCTCGGTGAAGTATTCTACATGCGGGGGAGTGAGTCAGTGGGAATATGTAACCTAACATTGGGTGAAAAAGGACTGCCTCTTCCACAGGGACTGCCACAATCTACACAAAATCAGAAGTTCCATAGAGCTGCTTTAATGTTTGCTAAATAATGCTAAATGTTTGTACAAGCTCTGCACACCATAACCTATGAGGTCCACTGACATAATTAAATGAGACTTTATATTTCATATAAAACTCGTCATTTTGCCTTTTTTTCCCTTTAACTCTCCTCTTCAACTTGTGTTTCAGTTCCTATGTTTTTATATTTCTATGACTGCATCATGACAGAATACATACTAATTGTATTTGTGGCCTTGATTTACATTGGAGTGAGGATCAAATTGGCAACATAGAGCCTAAGAGTTTCCCTTTGAGAAAAACTATTAGTTAGCATTATCATTAGTTATGCCAATCATTAGTTATGCTCCTTACTTGGCCTGAATCTCTCAGACAAACATTTTCTCATCTGAGTCTCCTTTATTGATGCATTGCAATAACCTGGTTTCATGACACAATATCGTATTGAAATTAAAGAAATATGAAACACTGCAAACATGATTTTTTGAAATGTACTCCTGGTGTCCTTACATACAGTACAGATAATGAGGACAGTGTACCAGTGACCGAAGTACATCATAACACACGTTATTTATATTGTTGTATGTACAATACATCTACCATACTGTAGCCGCCATTTTGTAGGGGGACTGAGAGGAATCTGCCTAACGTCATGAAAATGTAGAATAAAAGTACATTCACTATTTGTATTCTTTATGACTAAAGGGATCCTTAAAGACCAGCTGCCAGTCCGGTTTGATTTCCCGTAGCAGTATCTAAGATTTTGTAGCGGATTTTGTGAGGTTGCAGATTGGAACTAACTAAATACCCCTCTTCTAACTCTGCTTTTACATGCGAGTAGGAGAACCTCTGGTGGCCTTCAGGTTCATTCGCATTGGGTTTGTGCTGACTGGTGATCAGATTGCTTATACTTGATGGGATGATTGGCAATTGTTTTTTCATGTGCATGTTAAGGGGATTTAAGTGACTTACTGTTAGAACTAAAATATTTGGTACAATAAAATGTAGAATCTGTGCATGGTTCTGATGTTAATCAGCACAAGTGATAAGCAAATTTTAAATCCTTCATTACATTCCAGGTTGCCAAAACCAAAATTTTACTCTGCATGATTATGATTTGGACTGTGATATTGAAGATAAAATAATATAAAGTGGAACAAGATGCTGTGGTATTGTCACACAGTTATGTAATGATTTTATTCAATGTTATGATACCGTATTTTAAATTAAATGTTAACACATGTATATAATCACCTCAAGCCATGGCGATCTTGAGTATCCATAACCAGGCAATATAAAAACACAATCAAGCTGCCACTTCAAATCAAAAATGTGAAAGGCCCTCTATAAAAAGTTTGTCCATTCTGGACTACTGTAGAGACATGGCGGTGCAAAGTTTGTCTGCTCAACACTGTGGACCTGAAGAGGACCTGCTGCCTATGTAGATATGAAGAACTCATTCTAAGCTGATGAAAACGTGAGTCTTGGTTTCAGGTTATTATAATATTATAGGTAATATATAAGGTAATATATCCCCATAAATTGTACATATTGTTCCTTAGGACAAGAAAGTTTTTTTTAAAAAAGAAACATTACATCACATGTTAATCATCACTGTATAACTGTTAAAAGAGGTTAATGAAGAAGACATTTGGACTCCACTCTATGGCTGCTATTCTTTAATGGTTATAAATTTGCTTGGCTTGGATTTAGATCTGGTGATGGGAGCTATAACCTTTGTTTGAATTATGACACGAGTCACTTATAGTTATTTCTTCTAATATAACAATAGTTATAATATGGTACCATATAAATCCATCAGAAACATATTAATACTAGTTCGTTTGCAAAACAGGGCAATGTGTTTTAGTTAAAAAAATTAACTGGCTTAATAATTAATTTCTTTCCAAAGACTCCAATTTAATAATTTGCACAACTGAAGAATCTGTCAGTAGAATTCATTATCAAAGTTGATAAAACATATTATGGGCTTCATTTTCAGTCTGTCCATCCAATAGCATATGACATCTGTTTTTTTTGTTCACATTTCTACTGAATAATTGTTTAATTTGGCACTAAAATGAGCTTCAGATTTAGGCAGTTTGCCCACCACTGCAGTGATAGTCTGTTTTATCCCTCTGTTGACATGCTATTAATGCTAAATTAAAAGCTTTTACGATTTTATGAATGTGTGTAAATGCTTTCACTCATCTATTGTTCAGATTACCATGCCTGTTTTTCAGGTGTAATCTTTATTCTGGCTCACGTAACTGTCCTGTCCTGTTCTTGTTCACTTACAGCTGTTCTGCAACAGCTGAGTTTACAACAGGGCAATGCCATTCCTTGTTCTGAGTTGCTTGCTGGTGAATTGGTTTATATTGCATTAGAGGCTGGAGACACAGTGATAGAGTCCCTGTTAATGTAAGACCCTCAGTGTCTGTGCCATTTGCCTACTTCCAGTATATTTTCAATGTGTTTGTTTCTAAGTGACATCATGCATAAACCAGATTAGCTGTTTTTGTCGCTTCAAGCTGTTTTTCAGAAGAAATGACACTAATGGTGTAATGATTGCATGTGCTGGCCATTATCAAACTGCCACTATGCACTTAAAGCTGTCTGTGCTTACACCCACCATTGTAATGATGAAGAATCCTTGACATAAGCTTCGAGGGTGCCCACCAGTTATCTTTTTCTTATGATTAATTGTGACAAGGCAGTAGCAACCCATTTGCTGTATATACCAGCCAGTGCCCATGACCTTGAATAGATTAATACTGAGTGAATAATTATGAATAATTTATGGTAATAATTTGTTGTATTATTGAATGCCTTGTGTTCATAGAGCATTAGCACTTAAAGTGTTTCCACCGTATGTGGCCATCCTGATGGTTGTGGTCAGTGGTATGATAAAAAAAAGTTTTCCACTAAGGGGAAAGAAGATTAACAAGGTCAGCCGTGATCTATGCAAATATGCAGGACATGACAGCAGTATAGTGGTTCAGTTGTTTCACCTAATTTGTCATACAGAGTGTAACCCACTGAATGCAAACACTCTTTGGAAAATGGCTGATTTAGTATTAGTCATGTGTATATGAGTGTTTATGACAGTTGAAAGAACAGATGTCAGTTCAGACATAGAAATGTGTACACACTGTTTGGGTTGTTGTTGAAAATGCAGTGTTGCTTACTTGATAATATAAAATAACATGAAGGCTTTTTCTCATTTCTCATCAAGTCAACACAGAGACAAAGGAAGTATTCCGGTCATTTCAGGACATATGTCAATGTTGTGTTTAAACTGTCTTCAAGTGGCCCAAAAGCATTCATTGCAGGCAGCAGTAGTAGTACTGGAAAATGATAATACTCAGTTACTAGTAAAAAAGAACTGCGTAGACAATGTCACTTTAAAATATGTTTGTCAGTAATTAGTGCTTACAGTATCAGTGTAGATTTCTCCTGTGAGTGTTTTGCTGTTGGTTTATTATTACTCATGCATTCATGCGTGTGTGTTATTTTACTGCTGTAGTTGGTAGAGATGGAACAAATTTTACACTTTACTTTTTAAGCTCCATATTCCATGAGCTCATTAGAAGTCGTCCAATCTGCAGACCACCTGACTCGGCCCCTCCCCCGGGTCCCAAAAAATGAACAATGAGCAATTAGTTGTGTTTGCATGAAGTACAACAAGTAAGCACAGTTCACTACAGGCTAGGTTGAGTATAACAGATAGAACTGTCTGTGTTAAATTAGCATTTTTTAAGTAATTATAACAACAGAAAAAGTCGTTTTATTATTGAAAATAGGCCAGAAGCATCACTTAGCTTTAGAGGTGGCCAGATCAGTTAAAAAGAAATTAACATAAGCTTATCACCTCAGCACCAATGTGTCCATAACTGTCTTATTTAACACACAATTTACATGCACAACTAACACACTGACCGCTGGATCTGTGAAGCATGATTTGAGAGGAGTGCATTTGTAAATTCACTCCAGAGGTGTCAGCGGCACCCCGAGTGCTCTCCTGTCGTTTAGACATTAAAGCAGGTAGGCAAGTAGGTAACTTGTGTAATAATAGCTTTTAATCATAATTACTAAAATTCTCACTCTGTCCTGACAGAAGTACATGAGACAGATAATCTGTGATAAAATCAGACTCCTCTAGCTCCACCTGCTGCCTCTAAGCTCATTGGACTAAGAATCCACCACACCTGAATCAAAACAACCAATAAGAGCAGAGGGGACATGGTGGCAGAAACAACCAATGATAACAAAGCCATGAGGAAAATGTCACTGTCAGCAAAAGTGAGCAACAAAGACGAGTAAACAGAGAAGCGATGAAGAAAAGCAAAAGAAAGAAAGGGAGAGAGAGAACTGGGAGTTGTACTTCAAATTTTCAAAACAGTCCACTCTCTTCTAAACACATTATTTTAACAAACCTACTTTTCAAATGTTAGAAACAGCTGGTTTGATATTTAGCAGTGCATTGTATTTAATAAGCTCATTAAATGTTTTGTTTACATAAATCTGAATCTCAAAGCTAACCGGTAACTTAAGCTGTCAAAAATATGGAGCGCAAAGTACATATTTTCCCTCTGATGTCTACTCAATCCATCCATTCCAGATTCCATTTTATGCTACTTCATTATCGGCTATAACCACACAGTGAGCAGTTGTTCTTACTTTAGGTGTCCCTTCAGTAAAAACAAAGAATGGTATTTTCTTTAAAGGTGTTTAATGTCATGTCGTGCCTTATGTATGGTATGAAGTAAATGAACTTCTCACACACTGGAGTTTAACCCATGATTTCATGATTAGAATCAGTTTCTAACAGAGCTAACAGTACAGTCAAATGTTCTGTAAGTCAAATCAGGGCCTTATATGTATATAATATATAGTATGTAGTAGTAGTATGAATGAATTTAATAGGCTGTGAATAAAGACACAAGGTCAACAGTGGCTCAGCAGTGAGTAACATATTCTCTACTTTAGATGTCTATCACGCTTGTTCTGTGGGGAGTATTTCTCCACTATTTCTGATTCACGTCTCGACTTTGATGGAGCACTGTGATAGAACTGGATCCCCATACGGCTGTCTCCTCTGACCCTGCAATGGCAGTAGGATATGACAGTATGAGTAATGCTATTCATCCAGTGTGGTCCATTGGATTGAAGGCTAGGCATTGTGTCGTGAGAAAACAATAATCTGTCTTTAATATGAATCCTTTGTCACCCGTTCTGTCCCAGGGACTCTGCAGGAAAAGAGCTCAGTGTGTCCTAACCTTATCTTTTCTGACACTTTTTCCAGAATGCTTTCCAGAGAATGCTAAAAATATGCATGACATGTTGGGCAGTGTGACGTGATGATTGTTACAGAGTACATTCACTTTATGTTTGGCAGTTGTTGGCTCTTCTGCTGCTGTTGAATACTGCAAAGTGAAATATTCAATTTGATCCTCATATCTCACAAACACACAGCACTTCACAAAACAATACATTTAACTTTCTTTGACCACTCTTTAGGTCTGTGAGGGCAACGCATGCCAAGTACCATAGCAATTTTTTCCATTTACTATGCCAAGAGTCTCTATTAAATTATACCTGTAGGCCCACAAGCGGAGAGCCAACTCACAGATGTGTCTGTTTTCAGTTTCTCTCTCAGTCCTCATAGCAGAATTGAGCAAATAATGTAGAAATGTATTATTTTATCATTTTATTGCATGCTGCTGAGAAAGCAGCTGATTCTTGGGTACACCTCTAGTTTCAGTGTCTGGCACCTGAAATATTAATGCGACAGCGGTGTGCTGCATATCAAAAAAAAAAAAAAAGATTCTAGGTTTGGAAAATAACAGTAGAAAGCACAGTGCCTGTTAGGTGGGTGAGCAGGATGTTGACAGTCTTCATGTGATTGTCATTCTGGGGATTTTGCTGCATATCAAAAGCTCACAGTTGATGCTTACAGTCTTGTGAGAACATGCTCCTTAAGTTTGCCTGAGAAAATCAGGTTTTCAAAACATTACCACATGAGGTGAGTGTATTCTATTATGTTTTGTCATTTCTGTCCTAGATTCCAGTAGTCTTTTCCAATTCCCAGTGTGCACTACGGTCCATGCTGTTGACAGCTGTGTTTGACTGGTGAAGATATAACCACCGTTTGACTCCTCCGCTCACCAGTTGCTGCTACTTTAACCTGACAACAAGTCTTCTACTGTGAGATTTTAAACCCACCTGTGAATGCTGCCAGTTGTATTCAGTGGAGTGCAAACATATTTAAGTAAATGTGTTTGGACACCTTGACCGGCTTCATGCAATGTCAGTGTGCCACAGAATAAAATGAAATAAAACCATCAAAAAACAGAAGCAAACAGAAGAGGACCTGAGTCCACCCTGAAGGATCAGGCTAGTTAGACCTGAAAATGTTGGTGTTTAATGAAAATAGCAAGAACCTTGAATACACTCTGGATAAATGGCAGTTCTTAAGAATGAACTGTAACAACAGTTAGTAAATTGATGGAATAAGAGTAGCATCTTAACTTTGTGTACTTTATTCAAAGAAAACATATTTTTGCGCAAGCTGCTGCAGAGGCTTTGCTCTACAGACCAGATTCAGAAGATATTTCTGTCTTTACCGAAATGCTATGGTATCTCCTGCACAGAGTATTATTAGAATGCAAAGTAAAAGCAGCTATGGCAGAGGAAAATGTGGAAAATCTAACACATAGCCATTTTACACAATTTTGTGTAGGATGAAAGCATTGTATGTGTCCCTCATCATGAGGGTGAATATTTTTCCACAAAATTACCACAGAGTACTAACACGCAGTTTTTCTCAAATATTTCACCCTCATTTACAGCTCTGCGAGGCTGTGTCTGGGCACAGTGGTGCTTTGGGCTCAATGCTAAAGTCAGCATGCTAATATGCTCACATTGACAACATTAGCATGCTTGTGTTTTTACCAGCTTTAATTTTTATCTTGTTCATCATCTTAGTTTAGCATGCTTAGGTTTTTCAAGTAACACATTTTGAGCCAAAGATTGCATAAAATGAAAAGTTAAGGGTTAAGGTGAGAATTAATTCTCAGTGGGACATAGACATCCATATGACAATCCATCCAAACCAACGTAAAGCTCACTGTAGCAGTAGAAGAAGGTCGGAGGCCGAGACATTATGGTTCATCCTCTGGCCACCATGGCTATCTGTACCAAGGTTCATCCCATCCTGTCGTTGTTAAGACAATTAACTAAAACTGTCAACCTCATGGTGGCGTTTGAGGAAAAGTAAAGGGAGCACCAAAGTCAGTTGTATATTTATCTTCTGAGGACCATGGATGTTTTCCTGACAATCTATTTATCATTAAGCTGGAGGACAGTGATGAACCGACCAATATTACTAATCCCATATTGCCACTCTGCGAGCCTGGCTGACCAAACCAAAAAAAACAAAAAAAAAAAAAGAAAAGAAAAACCTTGAAAAATGCATGAAATGATCCTTTAATCAGATAAAACTTTATCTTGCCACACTGATGGAGTTGAGCTCTAAAGGGAGCATGGAGAATTTCATTTGAAACACAACCTCAGATGTCATCACATCATGAAGTTCAAATGAGAAACACACTCTGACTGTCAGCTGAGTGTTACGGCAGGACAGTTTTTGACAGTGCCACCCACTTCTGGCCTCTCTCCAAGAGCCGGATCTCACAAGTGCAGCCAATCTGAAAGCTGTCTGCTGTCTGACGTTAAGGTTTGAGACCTAATGTGCCATCTTGTCAGCAAGGTTTGGAAAACCCCGTCAAAGGTATGAACAAAATACCTCACATGAAGATCCTTGTTAAGAAGAGCGCTCTGTAAATATTTGATTGTAAAAGCTTTCTGTATTCTGTGATTGCATCCCCTAATTCCCTTCATTGGTGAACCTGTTATGTTGAATTTGCTTTATGTACTTCCTAATTCCTTGTCTCATCCTCTAGAGAATGTAACTGCACATTTTTAAACAAGTTATTTATGAATAGGTTACAGCATTAGAAGCAGAAATAGACAGGGGTTTCCAGTCAGGTACTGTGTCTGCATTAGATCCTGGTTTATTGAGTCTCCTGTCAGTAGAGAAGCTTGTACCTCTTCCTTTGCTGAGATTGATTTCTCCCTGTATCCCTGTTGAACAGTGCTGCTATTGTAGCTGAGCAGGAAATATCTGGATGTGACACTGTCTATGTTTGTTTTATCCACACAAATCAGAAAAAGCCAAGACAACAACTAAATGGACCCAGGAGTGCAGTAGTTTAGGACAGTCTATGTGCTTTCTTAAAGGATACTTTCCCCAAGGTACATAAACAGTAAATCCATCCAGAACATCCAGTGTCATTTATTAAGGTCAAGGGATGTCTGCTGTAGAAATGTTTGTCATCCCAATACAACTTTCAACAGCATCTTTCTTGTTACAGAAGACTTCACATGGTTACTCGTTGTGATCTACAGACATTGCTGTGAACAAAATTGTATTTGTCGAGGAAAAGGCCGCACAAACTGTGTATTCCTACAGTATGTGGGGAAACTACGTAGTTTTTCAGATGCATTTTTGTTGCCTGTGAGCACAAAAAACAAGCTCCACTGTTGGGTTTGATCCCTAACTTTGACAAATCACACTAAATCTATCTGGATAAAGAGATATCTCCCCAGGTAAGTGGGCCAATTTAAAGGTCAAAGACACACACAGGAAGGTCAGTGGTTTGAAACCCAGGACCAGTTGGGAATAATAGATTTTCACAGAAAAAAAAGGATTACTGATGCTCTTCCTTCCAAAGTAGCTGCTGTCAAGGTGCCCTTGAGCACTTAACCTCTGATAGCTCCACAGGAGTGACTCACAAACCAGCAGAGGAGGACAGAACTGAACAGCTCCTATTGTGAATGTGTGCAACATTATGAATATGAAGCAGGACAGTGCCGAACACAGCATGGACTAAAAAAACTTTCCCTGGCCGTGTTTACGAAGTAACTGCAGAGGAAGACTAATAGAATGAATTAAAAAGCTTCCGCCTGTTGCACATTCACCTTCTGCCTTTTCTCCTTTGCAATGCCTTGGCATGCATTGGACTGTATCTTACAGTACCACCGCGGCTCTTGCCATGGAAGTAGCAGAGGAGGGAGATAACCTCTTACATTTACATTTTATGACCTCATTTATTTATGAACTACTTAGGTGTGTGTTTTTTTTTTTTCATTTTTTTTTGGTGCGTGCAGAGATTTTCAAGTTTGTTGTGCTAGCCTTAATATGAACTTCATATTTTTATCTGTTTGTTGCTTGAAAATACTACCGGAGCATTGCTCTCCAAAAGCAATGACCCCTGTGAAAAAAATGGTTACTGTATATTTCTTCAGGAAGAAGTGGAGAATATCAACATTGGTGTGTTTGCACTTGCGTTCTCTTACTTTTTCTGTGTGTACCCCCTGTAGATGTGGATGCATATTTGCACACAGACACACAATAGTATAAATGATAATAAAAGTATAACATTAATTATTTTCTAAGTATTTGCTCATATAATGTCCTCAAAGACTTGTGTCAGTGGATTTATTTTCTGATCTTAAACAGATACCCTGTGCTATCACTGTGAGTTTATATTTAAAATTTAAGATGAATACATTTAAAATAAACAAGTGGATATAGTCAGTGGATCAACATCAGGGCCAGGACACGTAATAGACAGCCAAGCTCTAGAATGAGAGATCAGCACCAGATTTTGCGATGTGTCGTAAGAGACATTTTTTACCCTGGTGACGCATTGAACATGTGCTGGTTCTCAAAAACTAACTGAAAGAAGAGTCTGTTGCCTGCAGCTCATCTAACCAAAGCACTGTGGCTTGCACATGTCAGCAATGACCACTACTCATACTTGAAACATACATGCTAAATTAACTGAACAAGGTTAGTGATGTCCAGAACTGAAATATAATATATACAGTCAGAAGGTTACAAGATCATCTGGTAAAGTCTCACCACTCTAGGATTTTTATCCTCATTAAAGCAGTTCACTTTAGCTGAGAAAAAACAAACCTTTTCAGCTAATCCTAAGTGGAGTTTAAACTCATATCAACAAATCATTTCAGGTTATTTAAATTGCTGCTAGGCAGAAGTCATTATCACCTTGACATATTTCTGCACCCATATAATTTATATGTTTCTAATAATAATTTATATGTTCATCTAATGACCAGGGCTTTTCAGTAAAGGTGATAGGTAACTAATGCAAATTCATGCTGGAGTAAATACGTTTTTCAAAATGTAGAACAGCATACAACTAGAAAACAAAAAGAGAAGTGATGAGACAGAGTAGAGATACTTAACATTATGAGTTAACAGCTTTTCAAAATAAGGCCCTATTTATTCCATTTAAAGTGTGTGTCTCACTGACCTTTAGACCTTTAATGTTTTACTTCCCGATTTAAGATCATTAGGGTTCCTCAACAAGACATGTTTGTGCTCACAAACATGTCTTGTGGGGCTCTGACCAAAAGTTTTAATTTCCTTGCAGGCTTTGCAAATATAAATAATCAGCCTCAAATTGAAGGTAACTTTCAGAGCCTTGTTCTGTGGAGAATGTACCACTCTAAGGACAAATATGAAGGGAACTCACTGGCCCTTTTGGAAATAATTCTTTGTTCCACATTTGTTATAAGGCAGTCGCAGTGGTACCACTCCATTGTATGAGTTCAGCAAATAAGAGCTCTTCCCTCTAATGTCTATAGCTTCATCTAAGTAAACTGGTAGTCCCTCAGTGTTTGGATCCAAGACAACATTTTATGGAGCTAGATGAACATGACAAAAGTGTCACCTCTATCAGTATGGAAACCTTTCCACAGTGTACAGTGTTTCCTGTTTTAGTTATGTGATACATCACCAGCACAAGTTGGTACAGAATAGGGGCTTTGATTATTCTAAATTACACGGTAGTATTGTAGTAACCCCCTCCTTGAACCGCCACCTTAACTGTGGTGGAGGGGTTTGTGTGCCCGAATGATCCTAGGAGCTATGTTGTCGGGGGCATTACGCCCCTGGTAGGGTCTCCCATGGCAAACAGGTCCTAGGTGACGGGCCAGACTAAGAGCGGTTCACAAAGCCCATCATGAACAGAAGAACATCAAGGACCGTTACGTCGCCCGGATTGGCGTTACAGGGGCCCCACCCTGGAGCCAGGCCTGGGGTTGGGGCTCGCAGGCGAGCGCCTGGTGGCCGGGTCTTTGCCCACGGGACCCGGCCGGGCTCAGCCCGAAATGGCGACGTGGGCCCGCCTTCCAGTAGGCTCACCACCCGCAGGAAGGTCCATGAGGGGCCGGTGCAATGTGGTTTGGGTAGCAGTCGTGGCGGGGGGCCTCGACGACCCAATCCCTGGACCAAAACTCTGGCAATAGGGACATGGAATGTCACCTCGCTGGGGGGGAAGGAGCCTGAGCTCAAAGTGCGGGAGGTTGAGAGGTACCGGCTAGAGATAGTCGGGCTCACCTCCACGCATAGCTTGGGCTCTGGAACCCAGCTCCTTGAGAGGGGCTGGACCCTCCACTACTCTGGAGTTGCCCAGGGTGAGCATGGCCCGAGCTGAGCTGTGGGCTTGCTTATAGCTCTCCCCAGCTCAGCCGCCATGTGTTGGAGTTCACTCCGGTGAACGAGAGGGTCGCTTCCCTGCGCCTTCGGGTTGGGGATAGGTCTCTTGCTGTTGTTTGTGCCTACGGGCCGAACAGCAGTACAGAGTACTCCAGGCCTTCTTGGAGTCCCTGGGAGGGGTACTTGATAGTGCTCCGACTGGGGACTCCATTGTTCTACTGGGGGACTTCAACGCTCACGTGGGCAACAACAGTGATACCTTGGAGGGGCGTGATCGGGAGGAACGGCCTCCCTGATCTGAACCCGAAGCGGTGTTCTGTTATTGGACTTCTGTGCTAGTCATGGTTTACAGTCCATTGTCCATAACGAACACCCTGTTCGAGCATATAAGGGTGTCCATCAGTGCACGTGGCACCAGGACACCCTAGGCTCGGAGGTCGATGATCGACTTTGTTGTCGTTTCATCTGATCTCCGGCCGTATGTCTTGGACACTCGGGTAAAGAGAGGGGCTGAGTTGTCAACCGATCACCACCTGGTGGTGAGTTGGATCCGCTGGCAGAGGAGGAAGTTGGACAGACCTGGCAGACCCAAACGTGTTGTGAGGGTCTGTTGGGAACGTCTGGCCGAGCCCTCTGTCAGGGAGGTCTTCAACTCCCACCTCCGGAAGAGCTTCTCACAGATTCCGAGGGAGGCTGGGGACATTGAGTCCGAGTGGACCATGTTCTCTGCCTCCATTGTCGACGCGGCAGTTCGAAGTTGTGGACGCAAGGTCTCTGGTGCCTGTCGTGGCGGCAACCCCGAACCCGGTGGTGGACACCGGAAGTAAGGGATGCCGTCAGGCTGAAGAAGGAGTCCTATCGGACCATGTTGGCCTGTGGGACTCCTGACGCAGTTGACAGGTACCGGCAGGCCAAGCAAGCTGCAGCCCGGACGGTCCTGGAGGCAAAAACTCGGGTCTGGGAGGAGTTCGGTGAGGCCATGGAGGAGGACTATCGGTCGGCCTCGAAGAGATTCTGGCAAACCGTCCGGCGCCTCAGAAGGGGGAAGCAGTACTCTGCCAACACTGTTTACAGTGCAGGTGGGGAGCTGTTGACCTCGACTGGGGACATTGTCCAGGACGAGTGGAAGAAATGCAATACTTCGAGGATCTCTCCTCAATCCCACCGACTTGCCTTCCAATGAGGAAGCGGAGGCTGGGGTCTCTGAGGTGGACTCGTCCATCACCCAAGCCGAAGTCACTGAGGTAGTTCATAAGCTCCTCCAGGTGGCAAGGCGCCTGGGGGTGGATGAGATCCGCCCTGAGTAGTACCTCAAATCTCTGGATGTTGTGGGGCTGTCTTGGCTGACACGCCTTTGCAACATTGCATGGAGGTTGGGGACAGTGCCTCTGGAGTGGCAAACTGGGGTGGTGGTCCCTCTTTTTAAAAAGGGGACCGGAGAGTGTGTTCCAACTACAGGGGGATCACACTTCTCAGCCTCCCCGGGAAGGTCTACGCCAGGGTACTGGAGAGGAGAATTCGGCCGATAGTCGACCCTCGGATTCAGGAGGAACAATGCGGTTTTCGTTCTGGTCGTGGAACACTGGACCAGCTCTATACCCTCCACAGGGTGCTTGAGGGTTTATGGGAGTTTGCCCAACCAGTCCACATGTGCTTTGTGGATCTGGAGAAGGCATTCGACCGTGTCCCTCGTGGTATTCTGTGGGGGGTGCTCCGCGAGTATGGGGTCCGGGGGCCTTTGCTAAGGGCTGTTCGGTCTCTGTACGACCGGAGCAGGAGCTTGGTTCGCATTGCCGGCAGTAAGTCAGACCTGTTCCCAGTGCATGTTGGACTCCGGCAGGGTTGCCCTTTGTCACCGGTCCTGTTCATAATCTTTATGGACAGGATTTCTAGGCGTAGCCAGGGGCCGGAGGGAGTCCACGGTTTGGGAACCACAGGATTTCATCTCTGCTTTTTGCGGATGATGTTGTCCTGATGGGCTTCATCAGGTAGCCAGGACCTTCAGCATGTACTGGAGCAGCGTTTGCAGCCGAGTGTGTGAAGCGGCTGGGATGAGAATCAGCACCTCCAAATCCGAGGCCATGGTTCTCGACCGGAAAAGGGTGGCGTGCCCTCTCCAGGTGGGTGGAGAGGTCCTGCCTCAAGTGGAGGAGTTCAAGTATCTCGGGGTCTTGTTCACGCGAGTGAGGAAAGATCGAGCGTGAGATTGACAGGCGGATTGGTGCAGCGTCCGCAGTTATGCGGTCGGTGTACCGGACCGTCGTGGTGAAGAAGGAGCTGAGTCGTTTAAAGGCATGAAGCTCTCGATTTACCGGTCAATCTACGTTCCCACCCTCACCTATGGTCATGAACTTTACTGGGTAATGACCAAAAGAAGACAAGATCGATCGATGATACAAGCGCCAGAAATGAGTTTCCTCCAGCAGGGTGGCTGGGCGCTCCCTTAGAGATAGGGGTGAAGCTTCGGTCCACTCGGGAGGAGCTCGGAGTAGAGCCGCTGCTCCTTCAGCGCATCGAGAGAGTCAGCTGAGGTGGCTTGGGCATCTATTTCGGATGCCCCCTGGACGCCTCCCCTAGGGAGGTGTTCCAGGCATGTCCCACCGGAGAGGAGGCCTGGGAAGACCCAGGACACGCTGGAGAAACTATGTCTCTCGGCTGGCCTGGGAACGCCTCGGGGTCCCCCCGGAAGAGCTGGAGGAAGTGTCTGGGGTGAGGGAAGTCTGGGCATCTCTGCTCAGACTGCTGCCTCCGCGACCCGGTCCCGGACCAAGCGGATGAAGAAGATGAAGAAGATGAAGATATTGTAGTAACTCCACAATAAGTTTCCAAATACTGTGATAGGTGAATGTGATAATTACTTTGATACAACCAACAACTTCAACATGCCTCTGGATTATTCTTTCCCTTCGACTTTACAGTCCCTTCACTTATAAGGTCCCATTAGCTTTATTTACTGTCACTGTGGTTGCTGATAGAGAGCCTCCTTCTATTTACAGCAGATTCCTTCAAATCTCCCGCACACCTTCATTTTCCCCTCATTCAGCACCACACACAGCCTCCACACATTCGTTTTAGCCAGGGTGTGATAAACTGCGAACCACAATTTTTTCACTGTATGTACCACGAATGCTGTGTGTGTGACTCTGGGGTTAAGAAGTGCTGCTGGGTGTGTGAAGTTCCCTGGTTGACTTGCTACATATGTACGTATATGGACTACGTGTGATAACATGTGCTGAGACCTGCAGACTAATCAGCCAGACGCTGAAGCTCCTCACACTGAATTCATCCCCCCATGTTTGTAGGCTTACTTAAACTTCAGGGTATTTTGGATTTGAAAGGCTGTTTTCACAGCCATTGCAAAATCATGCCAAATTTACAACGCGTCCATTAATTAAAACAAAAAAAAAAAACAACAAAAAAAAAAAAATTGGCACACAGGGCTGTTACTGATACTATCAATAAGTTCTCTGCCAAATCCTGGTTTTAAGTGGTGTAAATACCCCGGTGTATTATGAGTCTGGCTTTGTTTTCTGTTACACTGATATGCTGTTGTTACCCTGCAGAAAAAAAAACTTGCATTTGTCCAAAAACAGACAATGTTGATATTATTTTAACCTGGGTGAAGGAATCAGATCAGAATTATTGATGTGCAGCACAGTACATGTGTGTTGTCACTGGGGTCAGTTTTTTGGTATAGTTTTTTGTTTGCTTTTTTAATTGTCGGTCCAGGGTTACAGCAATGACGAACTAATCAGAATGTTCAAAGTGTTTGTTTGTTTGTTTGTTGTTTGTTTCAAAAAGATGAATATGCCACTCAGTTTGGGTGGCGATATTTCAGATCCAGTTACGGTATGAAGAGGTCATACTGTATATGAAAAAGACAGAAAAAAATTCAAATTAAACCGATTATCTAACCTCAAACTTTTATTATTAGCAAAAGTAAAGTAGAAGATTTGGAGGCAGCAGGCAGACAAAGAAACGTGTCTGTTGTCTGCTTTAAGTGTTTGTGCAAGCTGATGTCTGTATTCAGTCAAAGATTGTTTGAGACGGAAATTGAACGGCACACTTTGAGCTCGGGTGGTGAGTGTGATTTGTAGTTCAGGACCAGCAGAGAGGTGATTATTTAATCAAGAACCTTTCAGTCAATTTCAGGAGAAACTCCCTGCGAAACTTTTAGGCATGTCATTGCGATATTTTAAGCTTATCAAAGTACAAATAAAAAGACTGCAGCAAAAAATACAGAAGTAAGCAGGCCACACCTGTTATATTAGTGTGTCTGATTAAATCAACATTTTATATCTTCACCTACTCGTCTAATATTCTTATTGTAGCTTGAGGTCATGAACATTAATTAGGCTGAGTGTAGGAACTGTAGTGTGTCTGCCTCCTGAGCTAACAAACGGAGATACATGCTTTCAGAACAGCTCAGGAACTATAGAATCTTTGAAACATCATGAGCACATGGTGTAAATTTAACCCGAAAGCTAGGATCTAACTTAATTATCGGACAAACAATGAACATTCTCAGAATCAAAGTTGGAATTACCTGTATTAGCTAAGTATGTGCATAAATACAAGGACTTTGTCAGTGTTGGGGGCAGCTCCAGGCCAAAAAGCATTACATCATCAGGGGTTTAAAAGATGGGTCTCTTGGTTGCCAACTTGCAATGCTGTCATGGTTATCTAAAAGTCTTCGTATACTGTTGGTATATTTAGTACACAGTATGAATCCAGTGAGTTACTCTGCACTGAGATAGAGAACTTTTTTTTAACATGAAGCAAATGAGTGTGTCAGGCAGCACTGCTTTTTTTTTGCTAACCTGTTTGTCTCTTGATCTTTTTGGGATCAGAGGTGGAAGTCATGTCAGCGTGTACATAATCCCAAGTCTTGACTGATGTGATCTTAAGGATGAGGTGCATTTCATCACGCCGTGTGTGCTGTAGTCAGTGATAAATTTGGAACATAACTTCTCATGTGGCAGTCAAAGCTTTGCATCTCCTCCCCACTAAAATTTGATTTCATTTGTAACCTTAGTTTGATCCACGTTTGCATTATTTCACGTCTTGCTGCTACAAATCACTCTTTTGCATGTGCAGTGTGAAAAAAAAAAGCGTTTTTCAAAGAAACACATTTCAATGAAAAATAATTATGCTGTCAATTTTTACTTATGGTAGTTTTCTTGAAGTAACTCAAATCCACACTTTAAAAGGAAGTCAGATCCCTCATGAGGTACAGCATCTACCTGTATCAGCTCTTGAGTTCGTGAGAGTAGCCACTTTCAGAACAGGGTCAGTGTTGACACGTGGCTTGATTTATGTGAAAAGACTGGATTTCAAAATAAACTCATCTCCTCATCATGGTTTGCGTGATTTCTATTTTGACCTGAAAGACCATGTGACTCAAAGCTTTGTGCTGAATGCCTAAATCTCTAACGTGTTTCTGTGTTTTCTGTCTTTCTTCCTACCAGATGCAACGTGGACAGCAAAGTATCACGAGTGGCGTGGCTCAATCGCACCACCATTTTATTTGCAGGAAGTGAGAAGTGGTCTCTGGACCCTCGCGTCATCCTGATGGAGAACACAGCAGTCACAGAGTACAGCATCAAGATCCAAAATGTTGACGTCCATGACGAGGGGCCCTATGTCTGCTCAATCCTCACTAACAAGAAACCAAAATCCACAAAAGTGCATCTCATCGTTCAAGGTGAGACCTCCCCAGCTCTGTCAGTGATTGTACCCAGCACACAACCGCAAGTGAGCAAAGGTGTCAAACAGGATCAGTGTTGGAGCACCGTTGTGTGTTGTTGTTTTTTTGCAGTGTGTGTGTTCATTTTTACAGGTGGAGAATTGTAAACTCGAGTTGTTCTTGTCTGGATTCGATCAGTGTGGGTCTTCACTCAAATCAAATAAGAGATCTTCCCTCCTCTGTTTTAGGATGGGGTGATTAGATGGAATTCAGTGAGCATTAGGCCTGGTGATGAAACCAGGATCCAATCTCGATTTAATTTCAGATTGCTGATAGATATTGATTTAGGGCACAGTAAGTTGAAAATCGTCCTGGCTCGGTTTCATTGCAAAGTCATACTAAATCAACTGTCAGCACCAAGACATTTGTTATCTTATATGATGAAATCAATTTCCTTTACGGTGAGTTTCCACAGACAATTAGCAGCACCACCCTGAGTCTGAATTTTAAGGTTTATCATGCTGATGGACTGAATTGACATATAATTAAAACTAAGATCATAGTCACAAAGAAAATACACTGCATCAGTGAACAACTGCCAGCAACTCCTGAGCAGACACAGGCTGCACTGTTTAAGATTTTATTGTGAGTAGAGAAAGTTTAGAAAATAGATCGGTTTTTTTTGTTTTTTGTTTTTTTATTTTTGAGAAAAAGGGTCTTTTTTGGATTTTTATTTTGACACTAGCACATCTTGCAAAAAATAATTGACATACCTAGGACCCAAAACTTATTCCCTTTGATGAAATCATAATTAACATTGAGTATTTTTCACACTGTATAATTCATGATGGTATCTGATTAACTCTTAATTGATGCTGAGAAGTATCAGGCCATGGTTTGAGTGAAACAATAGTAGTGTATTCTTGCAGAGACAAGGAATCACATCTCTAATTATACTTTCCCATGGATTTTATCTGTCCTTTTTCTTGACCTTGAATACCCCAACCATCTGGATGCTGCAAACTAACAATTAAAACTAAAAGCAGCCACAAGATTTGCAAGGCTGGGCTTTTATACGCCAACAAAACACCGGTGGTGGTGCTCTGTGTTCTTACACCAAAGAAGGCATGCACCTGCTCCACCAATTGGTGCGCATGAGAGAGCAAGCCTGTCTATCAGTGGGATGAAGGGAGCAAACTACACACCAGATCCTGCCACATTTCCCCATGTCAGGGATGGGAATGTCAAGAAATTCATTTTTAAATAAATAGACAATGCATTTTTTAAAAATACACAACACAATCCTTAATAATGGCATTTTAAATTACTGCCATGGCATACAATCTCTGCTAAATCTAAATCTATTGAGGATTCTGGTGGCAGATTATAGTAGCAAAATAATAACAGCAAAAAAGGCAAATAACTTAAAAAATAATGGTGCACCGTCTCCCTTTTGTTAATATCCAGCAAACGACAGACAAGTTCAAAATATTAAATAGCTGTTACAAGCAGACATAAAACAGCTTACGCCCATCTCTTCACCAGAGATTTAGGTGTTGGTTTTATTTCATCATTATTTTTCATCATTTATATCATCTTAGCTACACAGTCTTGTGTACTGAGCAATGTATGTTCACTGCTTCTAGAGCTACACAGATACACAGGTACAGGCGTGGTTTCTTTACCAGCCATGGGAATCCTCCATTCTTTGGGTGTAAACACAGTGTACTGCTGGAAGTACAATGCAAAATGTTCCTAAAAAGTTTACAACTTGAAGAGCATAAAAGGAGCCATTTCTGAAGCAGCAAAGGTACAGTTGTAACAGTTAATAATATGTATTGTATGTGGGTAGAGGAAGCCCTAATTACTACTGAGGTGTTTCCCGTAGAAAGTCACTGAACTTGGCCAAGGATGATTTGTTGAAGAAGGAAACCACCTCTGTGATGTTTCCATTTTTTTTTTACATTACAGTGGGTTTAACATTTTGGTTTGAGTGATGGAGCTGTAGTTCAATAAACTATCTAACCTTAGCTGACTGCACATGACATTCTCCAGCCCGGTGCTCTGTTTGACTCATCTGCTGTTAAATGTGAAATGAACTGGCAGGATTTTATGATGATTTTTTCTTCACTTGCCTTTCAGGGCTTCCATCCATATGTTTTCAATGCATACTGTTTAAATTACATCTCATGATTGTTGTAGGGACAGGAGGGTCCACAGTGACTTGTCCACAGCGTGAGCACCACAACTGAAGCTTTGTCCTCGGCTGTCGGCCTCTCAAATTCCCTGCCTGCGCTGATTTAGCTAATGTTAGTTTTTTCTGTTGAAGCTGGTAGTTTGGCATTAGCATGAGCCGCTGGATGGCCGGCTAAAGCAAACAGCTGCCAGACAACAAATCTGTGTGATTCCACGGCGCTAATTTATGTTGCTGGTGTCACCAACATGGACCAACTGGTTCCTCCTCTGGGGAGACACTGTAGCTCCCAGGACATCAACAGTGAGCACAGAAAGCGTGTCTCAGGCCTGGCCCCGACCATTTCCATTGCTTATCTGTCTTTTTCTACACTGTAGGTTAATCTGTGTGATGGAAACATTAGAACACAAATGAACTGACATTCATTTGATCTTTAACATAACTAATTACAGAGACAGAGTTATGCTCGCTTGAAGCAGAAAACATATGGAGGATTTATAATATGCATATACTATACAGTTAGATGTGTAAAATGAAAATTGGAATAAGACAGAATGGATGTTTGTGAAGATGTATTTTAGGTGTACAAAAATAGGGTTTGTGAGTGAGTGTGTTCAGACTGGTGTGTTTCTTTTTACAGTGTGAGTGAAGACTTTGTCACTGATCTTCCCATGAATTCTTGTTATATTCTTATTTTTCAGAGATTATGGTTTGAGCTGAGGGGGTTGGGTGAAGGAACATAGTCCCAGTATCATAATTCTTTCATACTGCCTTTTGTGCTGTATTGTATTGGTGTATGTGTGGTGTATTTGTATGAATGTAATGCGTAATGATTATGTTATGTTATGTAGGCAGCCACACAGTTCATTTAGGTAATGGGACAAACGTGCAGTGAAATAGTATGGCCGAGTATTTCTCCCTCTCTGGCACTAGTTTTAGGCCCAGTGATGCTGTATGCAGCTTTGGCCTGATTACACACATGTCGATGATGAATACACATGATAAATACAGTCTTAACACACGATTGCTGCCACTCGTTCAACTCTGTGAGAGTTTTGTGTCGTCGTGAGGGCATTTTATAGGAAGGGGCACAGATTTATGTCACACCCTGGAGTTACAAATAAATGAATACAGTACGCACTGCCACCTTTATGGCAAAGACAGATCAGGAAGTCCATGGGGGATGTTAGTGGTGCCTTTTGGTCCCCACAGGCGCTCTCCTCTCAAGCACCTCAGAAATCGAGATTGGTGTTGAACCTGTACACAGAGAAGGACTCTGGAGGCTAACATCAATCAGCCCAGTGACCTTGTCAGCTGATACCCTCAGGAATATAGGGCATCTGCTTCCATGGTGACTGCACACAGAAAGTGGACTGACTGCAGTTAAGTCACACCCCAAGGAAGAATAATATCGTAGAGTGCTTTGTAATGCATAGCGTATGCATTCCAAGGACTAGCAGTGGCAGGGAAGGAGCCAAGGACTCTGTATCAACATCAAGTGGTGGTTACACTGTGATCCCAACTTTAAGGGCTTCAGTTCTGTTTCTTTAACGAACAAAGGGCCTTGCTGTTTCCTTCTTATTGACTACCCCTGAAACACCACAGCAAAAGCACAGTGCTCAGTATGTCTGCATCTCTCATGTCAAAAGTGGTAGTCCTGCTTTGGTCTCTGCAGTTGTTGACTTACAACTTTTTTCTAACTTTTGAAAGAAGAAATAACAAAGGGAAAAGTGCACTTCATAAGAGACAGAACACATTCTTTCTAAAGTCAATACGCTCCAAGATTTTCTCTCTGCAGCCTTCTTTGGTCTGATATGACCAGTAGCCTATGGTTATTAATTGAATGGCTAACATTTGGCCACAGTGGCACTGTTCAGTAATTTAATAAAAGACAGTGTAATCAGTCTTGTATTTAATTTGGTGTTTTCATATTGTGCAGTAGATGACAGTATATTGTAGTTTTCTCTAGATTATAAAGCCTAAACATACATTTTATATCTGGAGATGTATTCTGGTTTAATGTTGCTATTACACCAGTACAGAGGTAAACCTTGTTATTGTTACACTCATTGCTAGAAATAACAAATCCCACAGAACATCTTTAGCCGGCAGACAAAATAATTTTTGGTTGTCATTTTATTTTTGCCTTCTGCCTTTTCATGTCTCAGCTGGTGTGTAACAACTGAACTTGTCCCCCTCCCATCACTGCACACCGCCACAAACTCTCAGCACAGCATGCACACAGTGTTCTCACCATGGAGTCCTTTCTTTGTCTGTGTTCCATCCATCGGGCCATAATGCTTTTCATGATGAGAGACAGAGGCCACTGGAGGAAGGCCCAGTATTTTGCCCTCAGTCATACATTCATTCCAGCTTTGGTTAGTCAGTATGAAACCAGTTACTATTCAAGACAGCTTCTCTTCGACCACGAGTCTGATGTTTAGTGAGCTTCCAGCTGAGATGCTTGAGTATCTCAGTGGTTTGCAGCTTTGCCTCAGAGAAAAAAATGGCTGCCCCTGTGTCTGATCTCTCACAGTCTAATGATATACAGGTCAGGTAGTGAGGATCTATACCATATCTTTTAAAAAAATGTAATGCAATAACATTTATTCAGAGTACATATTAAGTAACACTCTTTTTACTTTTATCAAAGTAAATATTTACACAAGTACTTTTACTATTACTTTTTTATTATTGTCATTCTCATTCCTTCCCTGGCTGCAACCATAGGAACAGAAAAAGACTGCCCTGATCTAGTGGTTGTTAAAAAGACATAAAGGTCCACAGGAATTATCAGGAATACCTGGGAATTGTAATACAGACATGAAGTATATAAGTCAGCACTTAAAAAATGTCTTGGTTAAACACGTAGCACTCCACAGGACTTACTGAGCTCAGTAAATTGTAATGTTACATTTAATTTGGTGCATTTTTGCACATGGGGAAAGTCATTATCCTCCATAACTACTGCGGTAAGCCAGTGGGGTTTGAACATCGGGTAGCTGTTTGAAGTGGGATCATTAACCCATTCTACACAAATGTGATTTGAAAAGCAAAGTTATCAATATGGCTTATTTTGTCTCGCACTTGTAATACAGCATAACATCAATTAACTTCTGTGTCCTTTACTCATTTAGCACAGCTTCTGCCACTGCCCCAAAAATAAAACCTGCCATTTTAGTGTGATTTGAAAGAACTGATGAGATTTTTATGAACTATCAGAATCACAAACCAACATTCAAATAACTGATAAAAGTGTGACTGATTAAGTTATGGATACGTTAAAGAGGTGCAACACCTTTACTTTAGCATCACTGTTTGTTAGAGAACATTCCCCCTCTCACATTTGCTGCTCTGGGTAAACACTGTCACTGGTGCCAATCTTGATACGGCTTCCTTAGTCAATATCAATCAGCGGAGACAGGTGAAATTAGTTCTTGAGCTATTTGGCCACACATACAGATTGGGGTATTACCTGGGCATCGTTTGCAGCACACATGTACCTTAGACTGTTATTGACAAGTTGTTGTTTATAGCAGCTGGTTCAGGGTGCTCCCAGAATGGGTCAGCTTCCATTCATTAACTGGTCAACAAAACGAAGGTATATAAAGAGCTTAAATTAGAGTGTGGTTGCAAAGTAAATTGTCCTGGTATCAATTCTTTAATTTAGCAGGCCGTGGCATGTCATGTGATGAGTCCATTGTAATCAGTTATTTTTCTTTTTTTAACCCCTCTTGGGGGCGGGGCATTATCGACAAATAAAGTTTCTTAAAATAAGATAAGTGTGATAAAAAAAAGTGCTGCAGTTCAGTGTGACTCTCATCAGAATGTGTTTAACTTCTTTGCAGTGTCTGTCACTCTATATTTTTATGCTAGGCGTATAAATGAACTTCAACAGAGTTTGCCTTGTTGTTAATATATGTATGAGTATGCGCACGCATCACTCACATCATCACAACAATGACATTTAGTGATGATATTTATTTCATGATATTTCCCAGTATCTTTTACCCTCTTTACCATGTAGTGGATAACGTCACTTTATTTCTAAGTGTGCATATATTTTAAATCAAACCTTGTCTATGTGACATATGTGTTTATTTTCATGTGATGCTTTATATACACACTGATAAATGATAATTCATTTATGGTAAAATATTCATAACACACTATATTGTAATTGTGCAGACATTAGAACAAGTGTATATCAAGGTTAATTATTTGTCAACAATTATGAGTTAACCTATGAAGAATACTTATTTTATATATATATATATTATATTTTTACAACATTTTCATTAATTATATGTTTAATTTATGGATGTCCACAGCAGCAGTCACTGTTGTTGATAGTTGTATTAAGAAAACTTTTATATCTTCCTATAACCACATCATAGTGTGTTATAAACCATTAATGAATAAATGTTTATATACTGATTATAGATGTATATAGAACGGGTTAAATTGGACGTTATCCACAGACCTTCATCAGGTATCAAAATGTGTTTTTAATAACCTGCACACTGCCTGAGAGCATGTTAGAATTATTTAATATTATGGAGTCTTAGAAAACATGTAGTACTGTAATACTTGAAATCCAAAACGCAAATCACCATGAGCTGATTATTTGAGCAAAAGAGTTGTCTGTCAACTGAGATTTATTCAAATACTGTAAGTATGTGTTAAAATTGTATCTTATTAACAAGAAGAAACAAATAGTTGAAAAATAAAGGTCAACAGTCTTGTTTCTTATCGTCACGCAACACCATGCTCTGAGGTAGCTTTTTACAGCAGGGGTATTAGCAGCTGAATCAGTACAATTTAGTCACTAACCACATTTCAACAGGTCTTCTTCATAATGAATTAAAAATGTCATTTGAAAAACAAATTAACTCTTGAATATTGGTTTGGCTAGCCAAAATCAGTCCGAGCTGTTAGACTGGCGAATATTTAATCCATGTCCAGATTATATCAAATGGTTTGGATCTGGATCAGTATAGCTACAGCTTATTATGACTCATGTATAATTCCATAATATGATTGATGATGTTCTCTGTACATGTGGCATCTATTGCACGTCTGTCCGTCCCAGGGAGAGGGATCCCTCATCTGTGGCTCTTCCTCAGGTTTCTTCTTTTTCCCATAAAGGGTTTTTTGAAGTTTTTCCTGACTCGGTTCGAGGGTCTAAGGACAGAGGGTGTCACAACTGTACAGATTGTAAAGCCCTCCGAGGCAAACAATGTTTGTGATTTTGGGCTCTAAATAAATAAATTTGAATTAGAATTTTTGAATCTCAAAGTTGAATTTTATAACCTGAAGGCATGAAAGCCAAGATCAAATGAACTGGAGGGAACTTAGATTTTAATAATAACTTAAGGTCCTTGGCTATTTGACAGCTGAGATGCAGTTTCTCATTGTTGTTAATTAATTAATCGGTTAATTTGTAATTGTTATTGTGCTATTGGAATGGAAATATAGTGCTTTAACATGTTCCTTCCATTTTAGATGAGTGGGTACTTTCAGTGGTGGACTGGGCCCAAAAAATGCACTTGTAAACCATTTTTTTTTTATGGTTTATTGGAAAATAGCGACTAAAGATGTGCTTTGCCTTCATTTCATAATTCTCTCATGATTTTTCTTTGCATGTTTTCTCTTATTAAAATGAAATGGAGTTTTGTTGTTTTAAATGAGATGTACCCACAATGGAGGTTAAGATAGACCAAAAACAAAAAAATCAATAACGTAGTTACCACAGCAGACGTGTTGAATTGGAACTGAAAACAGAGTTGAATTCAAATTTGAACAGAAAGTTCAGAAAAAAAAAGTGGAATTTTCTGCCCCTAAAAATGCATTTCCTGAAGAAAATGAGAGCTGGGTTGCTGTGCATTTGCTGACCGCTTAAGAGTTGGTGCCTGAAAAGATTAAAGTGCTAAGAAAGAAGTGAAAGGGAAATGAAAGAAGGGTAAAATAATGAAGAAAATATGAAGTGGGAGAGGCACGGTTAACACAGAGTGAAGTGAGTCACTGTTAATGTTATTAACAGAGAGAAAGAGAAGAGTGTGGGCGATCAAGAAAATGAGCAGCTGCTTCGTTAGTGGAATCTCTCACATACACAGAGTATCTCCGATCAGGAGGGATGCTGACATTTTTTGGACTCATTTAAACTTTTAAGTCTCCTGCCCAAAGTGGTAGCCGTTTTGACGAAGTACGAAGAAGCTGACAAAAAGGGAAGTTTAGAGAAAGTTGGGAGTTTTCACAATAGACTTCCATTATAAAAACGCCTCAAAAGTTTGAACAAATTAAAGAGTATCAAAACCTAAAGAAATAGCTTAAATGCCCCAAATAAGATGTAAGAATGTTGTGATGTTTGAATGAAGTTACAAGCCCAAAGTGTGTGGAAAGAAATATTTACCAAAGGAATGGATGAAACAATCATGATTACTTAAAATAACCTTTTTTAAAAAATCATCAAATCTGAGAGATTTTGAATGTGCCTGCTGCTGGGTGCGTGTCCTAGTGTAGCATCGTGATCACTTTTCTGTTTCTGGGTGTTTTTCAAGTGAATGTGAGAGAGCACTCCATGGTTGCCAGGAGCTGGATGTGATAGGATCCATCCAGGAGCACCTGAAGAGTTATGAGTGATAGTTTTAGAGGGAGTATTGCATGGGCAAACTGAGCTTGTGTCCAGGGCCCTGGAGCTAAGGGAGTTCATGGAGCTTAACTTTTGTTATTTTTAATATATGGAAAAGATTTTCATTGTTTTTTAAATACTAGTGTAAATGTAAATTTACACCAACTGGGCAAAGATGTGAAGACAGAAATGTCAAAAGTTAACAGCAATATCAACATGAAGTAGCTAGTGTATGGCTTGTGCATCTTCAGCTCTGCATCTACCAATAGGTGGGCGGGGGGGTTCGGAACTCTGATATCCACCGAGACTTAACATGGAGTCAGAATCAGACAATCTGTGGAGCTGTAGGGCTGACTCCAAGAGATCTTTGGCAAAACTGCTGCAAAATAAAGGGGGCCTCAGAGAGCCTATCTGCGGATGCAAAACAAGGAAAGACACATAAATTAACTGAAGCCAGCACACTTAACACACTCACAACTAAAAACTGTATTAATGGATCATCTCTAGAATCCTAAAGTATACTATCACTCAGTTGCTGCTGCAAAAAGCAGACAGACTTCATGAAAGCTGTGCAACGACCTGATTTTGTGTCAGCGCGAAGAGATGTTTTTCCAGACTTTGAAAAGAAAGCATAAGCTCTATCAGGTGTCTGTCAGGTGTACAAACGCAATCTCCAGCTCAGCGGAAAGCGCAAGAAATTGTAAATACATAAATGCAGAAAATGACGATATATTTTGCTGGGAGAAGCAAATTCTAATTTGTAACATTAAATATGGTTTAGTATTGTGTTCCAGCCAGAGGCAGAACCAGACACTGATGCAATTTGACTCTTAATGATTAATAATAATTTTTGCGTGCTGTACGTGGTATGTGTAGAACAAAACAGACGGTCACACAAACAGTTTGCATCTCATTTCCTCCCTGCAGCCACTCCCATCTCCCATACAGTGACCTCATTCCCTCAGTAACCACTCATACAGATCCATTGTTCCTTTGACAGATTGTTGTGGACTTGCTGTGGACTTTATGTCTTGGCTTTTAACTAGAACATCACCCCATATCTGAACCCATACCTGAATCTGCCTGTAAGCCACCTGTTACAATAAACCCTTAAACCCTGTCTGCTGTTAATGAAACAAATCAAAATGACAAATATGTGTCAAACAAACATTAATATGCTGTGCTGGGAGACAGGGTGGTGCACAGGCTAGCCCTTTTGCCGCACAACCTGGATTAAGTTTGCTCGTTCTTCTTGTGTGAGTTTTCTCGTACCTCGGCTTTCTCCCACAGTCCAAAGACATGCAGGTTAACCGGTGACTCTAAAATTGCCTTTAGGTGTGAACTCTATATGTCGCCCTGTGACTGGCTGGCGACCCGTCCAGGGAGTACCCTGCCTTTTGCCCACTGCCAGCTGGGATAGGCTTCAGTGCCCCTGCGACCCTGTGTGAGATTAAGTGGTATAGATAATGGACGGATGAACATGCTGTGTTGGGGTTTCTCGGCCCTTTTGCTATTGTGTAATCAGTCTGTGTGGTTACTCCCGGTGTGTGTGTGTGAGAGAAAAAATGGTAATATTATCACTTTTTATCTGAAGTGGTTCCCGTACACTGGTTTGTTTGGAAAAAAGTTCAATCTTATCAAACATTTCTGACCATGTGCAAATGCAACACTTCATGTCTGAAAACTGCGCACACATTATTCTGAACAACAGCCACATTGGTATAATAATTCAGACCAAGAATATAACGTCAGCCCAGGACAGTCCTCACAAATTCCCAGCAGACCATGTCCGCTGTAACTGTTTTGTTTCTGTGTGTTATTTATGCTAATAACTTATTCATGTTAGTTTTATTACTACACACAAAAGCTACCTAAAAACATCCAAAATAATTAAATACAGTCAAGTTTATTCAGTCTCATGAGTTAATCAATTGCACTTCCATAGTTAAGGTTAAAGGAATAAATATTCATACATACTGTGCACATTTGGAGTCTTTGTTTTACACCTGGCATTTCCTCAGACTGGCTTTGTGCTCATCATTAGTTTTTGTTGTTCTCAGTATCTGGAGTTACTTCCACCTGACAGAAAATGGATATTAATCTTTATTTTCAATATCATTGCCTTCTGCTTTCCTAAATAGCATGAATAAGTGTTTATGCCATTTTGTTTCTTTAAATTGTCATCGGAAGGATAATTGTGATATTTTTTGCTCAGGGCTCATGTAAAGGACATGGTTGTGTTTAACATTACTGACATGGTTAATAACTTCACAGCATAGAGCTGCACTTTCTTTGAGGGATGTTATCCTTCCCCTCATCCTCTTTCCCTTGTTTTCTCTTTTTCCTACACTGTTCAGTTTTCTCCTCACTGCCTGTCCCCACACTCTCCACATGCTGACTTTAGACTGTGTTGATACATATGTGTAAGTGACCAGTCAAATGTGATGACAGGCGGGGATTGTGCCCTCAGGCTGAGAGCGAGCAGAGGGGCTGGTAGTCTAGACTTCTTTGACAGTATCTGCCCTGTGCTTTGATTTACTCATTTCACTTTGCATTTTTTAGCACTGCCCTCGTCCTCAGGAGCACCGCTGATGGCACTGATTATGAAGGTACAGTATGTGAAGTACAATGCATATGTAATTGATTTCATTGGCATTGACTTGATCAAAAGAGCACAGAAGGAAGGAAAGAAACACTTCCAAGTTGTCTTTCACTGTTGCTGCAGGACATTATACGGCCACTGTTGTGGGGATATTGCTGGGAAAAATAGCAACATTGTCTAATGTTGAGGTCAAAGAAATGTAAGAACAGTCACCGACTATGCACATGTGACATAGACTATGCACATGTATGTAAATGTAAGTGTCCTGTGTGTTCTTAGGGCTCATGTTTAACATGTATTAGTTCTATGAAATCACTGTGAAGGGAGAGGGGCACACAGGCCCAGCAGTTACTGTGACAGATGTGTGTGAGCTCTGAGTTCCAGCAGCTTATAGGGAAGAATCACTTTGGTGAAAGGTAGACTCAAATACTTTGTTGGGATCAGAATCTTTTGATGCTTTGGCTGTAGGGGAAAATGTGTCATCACGCTCAGCAGAGTCAACCGCTACTTTCATGAGAAATGCCATTACAGGATGTACTGTTAAGAGGTGGTGAGCGTGCACAAGTCTGTAGGCCAGTGAGGGTAGTTTTCCATCTACCACACTGAGACACACCAGGAAAGCATCCTATGTATTCATCTCCACAAAGCTTAAATACTAATATTTGTCAGTGGGCCATTTTGATTATTTCACTACAAAATACAGCTTTTTTTTATAACAGGTAGAACATTGCTAATTGCTGTTTTTATTGTGAAATTAGAACATGTCTTCAGGTATTTTAAGGCAGAAGGACCTCTAATATGAAGTTCCCCATAACCAGAACTTTTATGAAGCCATAAGGTTTTGGTTCTAGGTTCTGTCTTGTGTTTCTACTATGTTTTTTATTCCCTGTTCAGTAGGTGTGGGAAGTTGTGGGACAGACAACAATAAAAAAATGGCACTAATATTGCATTTCTTCATTGGTTTATATGTTATGAGTTTTAAGTATCATTACATTCATGGAAAGGCCTTGGCCACAGCAGGAGGTCGACAGAACAAAACAGTTCCTCTGTTTCATATCATCAGACAGAACCTGGAACTTTCCTTTAGTATCACCTCCTGTGAAGTGCCAAAATTTAGATCTAAGAGTACAGTGAAAACAGAAGCAAAACCTGTGACAACGGCTACAGTAAGTTTTGGGTTGTTAAAAGCACTCTATGGAGTTTTTAACTGGTTATGAAACTGTCTCAATTTAATACTGAAGTCTCCATGTGACCTACATATGCTAACAAGAGCAACAGTGAGAAGACTGTCTATCTCTGTTAGGTTATAATAGTTATTCTGAATGCCTGCCGCCGGCTCAGATTTTTTTGCCACCACATCACACTTAACAGTTCTTCAAATTGATTGAGCCGCTAACTGAAGGTCCGTCTCTCGCTTTGACAAAGGACATGAGGAAAGCCAAAAGTTATCATTTTTACATGTTTTGTATGGATTAAACAAACAAGATATAACATTTATTTATGTTATTTCTGAGGCTTGACATTTCTCCTTGTTTCCAGCCCTCATTCTAAGTCAAGCTAATGTCTACTATCTAATTCATATTTAATGGATGGATATAAGAGTAATATTAACCTTCTCATGTCACTCCATGTCACTTGGAGTATTTGTATAGTATTGTTTAAATAATCTGTTCTTCTCTACCTCAAAACATGTATAAACTAATACATAATGATAACTGTCACCCAACATAAAGCAGAAGGTCTGTGATTGTGATTAACTGAAATTGGCATATTATAACTAACACACCTAAAATTGGACAGATTAGTCATGTCCAAAGGGCTCAGCAAATGGATTTAGCCTTATTCCACGTTGACTGATTTAGCATTGTAATCAAGTTTCACTTCAATAAACTGACCTGTAAAAGGAATCCAGCTGAATCTAATGGGGTCCATTTGTCTCATGTGTAAATCATTACATTGTCTGTGTTAGAACAGTGTAGGATGATTTTGCGAGAGTGTTTTATGCGACATCCTGGGACCCAGAGAAACTTCCTCTAATAAAATCTGTTACTAGAAAAATGTGTATAAGTTGGGGCTGGAGGTCAAAGACACGGTTTCAGCATGTGCACTGGGTAGACAGCTTTCACATTCCAATAATGTAACACTATGTTAGGATTCCTCGTGTGTCAGGGCTTTAGCCTTGTTCATTTAAAGTTTGAGTGCAGAGAAGAGCCCTTGCAATATACACTGCTCACAAAAATTAAAGGGACACTTTTTTTATTGGGCCTGGCATGAAATCAGTTAAACCTGTCTGATAATTTTCTGGTTGGTTAAGCAGCTGAGGGCATCGTTAATCACTTTCAGCTGTATTGGTGTTCATGGAATTAACAACAGGTGCACCACAGTGGCAACAATTAGAAAACCCTCAAAACAGGACTGGTTTTACATGTGGAGGTCATTTCAAGTTTCTCCCTCTTGATCTTTTTTGGCTGATTTTTCACTAGTCGTGCTGGTTTTGGCTTGAGTAATTATCTCTACTAGGCAGTATGAGGCGATTCCTTAACCCTACAGAAGTTGCACAGGTTGTCCAACTTCTCCAGGATGGCACATCCACACGTGCTGCAGCAAGAAGGTTTAATGTGTCTCCCAGCACAATCTCCAGAACATGGAGGAGATTTCAGGAGACTGGTGGTTATTCTCGGAGAGCTGGACAGGGCCGTAGAAGGTCCTCAAGCCATCAGCAAGACCGATACCTGCTCCTTTGTGCAAGGCGGAACAGGCTGAGCACTGCTCGTGCCCTACAGAATGACCTCCAGAGGGCCACTGGTGTGAATGTCTCTACCCAAACAATCAGGAACAGACTTCATGAAGGTGGCCTGAGGGCCCGACGTCCTGTAGTGGGCCCTGTGCTCACTGCCCAGCACCATGGAGCTCAACTGACATTTGCTGAAGAACACCAGAATTGGCAAGTCCACCACTGGCGCCCTGTACTTTTCACAGACGAGAGCAGGTTCACCCTGAGCACCTGTGATAGACGTACGTGAAAGAGTCTGGAGAAGACAAGAAGAACGTTATGCTGCCTGCAACGTCGTTCAACATGACAGGTTTGGTGGTGGGTCAGTGATAGTCTGGGGAGGCATATCCATGGAGGGACGCACAGACCTCTACTGCCTAGGAAATGGTTCTCTGACTGCCATAAGGTATCGAGATGAAATCCTTCAGCCCATTGTCAGACCCTACGCTGGTGCAGTAGGTCCTGGTTTCCTCCTAATGCACGACAATGCCCGGCCTCATGTGGCAAGAGTATGCAGGCAGTACCTAGGAGGATGAAGGAATTGAAACAATTGAATGGCCTTCACGATCCCCTGACTTAAACCCAATAGAACATGTGTGGGACATTATGTTTCGGTCCATTAGGCGCCGCCAAGTTGCTCCTCAGACTGTACAACAGCTCAGGGATGCCCTCACACAGATCTGGGAGGAAATGCCACAAGACACCATCCGTCGTCTCATTAGGAGCATGCCGCGACGTTGTCAAGCATGCATACAAGCTTGTGGGGGCCACACAAGATACTGAAAAGCATTTTGAGTTGCAGAAATTAAGTTTTTGAAAAAATGGACTAGCCTGCCACATCTTCATTTCACTCTGATTTTAGGGTGTCTACACAATTGAGCCCTCTGTAGGCTGAAAACTTTTATTTCCATTAAAAGACTTGGCATCCTTTTGTTCCTAAGACATTGCCCTGTTGTTATTTGTATAGATATCCAACTTCATATTGAGATCTGATGTATCTAATGTGTTTCTTTAAAGTGCTTCCTTTAATTTTTGTGAGCAGTGTATTATGAATGGCACACACACAGTACAGTGGTTGTACAGTTTGATGCCTTTTTGGTGTCCTGATGCCCTGAATGTTTATCTGAATTCACACGATGAACTGTTTAAGTATCTGGATAGAGAGCTCAAAGAAAAAAAGGCTGCATGCTTTATAATAATTTTGGATTAAAAAAAAATTAATTCTCTGAACAGTCAACTGGACTTGCTAGAGGTTCTTGAAGACATTTCCCCTCTTATCTGAAAGGTTTCTTCAGTTCTACAAATCCATTTGACCTTCTTTTAACTACTAGAAATGACCAAATATGCCAGGAATTGGTACTAGACTTATTTGATAAAAAGTAACACTGTTTATGGCTTAAAGTGCAGGTTACGATGAAGACTGCATTAATCCTTTTAGCCTTCTCAGCAGTGCTGCCTACATGGGTCCATGCCATGGGCAGCCTCTGCATGCAAGTGTTTTATGAATCTGCTCCAGTTGGAAGCTCCTCGATTCTTATGTCCATTTGAGGACATCTGTTTGAGAGGAACTCTGAAAACATATGGCATCTTTTGCCCAGACTGCCAGTGCACTGTGATATGTTAGAAGGCTAGAGTAATGCAATTCAATTATAAAATACCCTAAACGGACTACAGGATTATCCTCTTTAGTTTCGTCAAGTGTAATGATGTGGCTCTGTGTTTTTCTGATTAGGTCCCAAGCCTTTCTCTGCCATAAAGAGAAGAAGAATAGAAAATGCGTTGGTCCTTTCAATTCAATGCACATTGGTCTCATAAGCTTCAGGGCTCATTATAGACTAGAGAGAGGCTTCTCTCTTTCTTGCAAAATGCAAGTAATGAGGCATTTGAAATATTCCACAACATTAGGATAACTGAAATTGGAGAGTAAGCCCTGTAAGCTTTGCTTGTGTAACACATTTAAAAGTGCTCCTTCTTTCCAGAGGCTGGTGGGGGTTTCTCCTTTCAGCGTTTCACCTACTGAGGTGGCTGTTTGGCCCAGCCCGCACCGTTTTTATTTTCCTGTTTTGTGAAATGGTCGTGTTCACAGGATCAGCGCATGCAGAGATGTTGAAGCAGCTTCCTTGGCTTTCGTTCAAATCAGTCCTGGGTGGATGTTTTATATTTAACAGCACTGTGTGTACTATTAATGATTTGCTCTGAGACATTTTACATTCCATCCTGTAATTTGTATTGAGGCCTAATTTTAGGACGTGTAAGCATTCTAATCACTCCACCTGATTTTACTGAGTTGTTTTCTTTAGATGAAACAGGGTCAAAACCGAACAATGATACACTCATCTGGTGGGTAGTCAGTCCGTTTAGTCTTAAAAGTAAGCCGTGTTTGAGCTGATGGGGCCCATTGCTAAGAAGATTATCTCCTGTTTTTGAGGCATGAAGCAGCTTAGCCATACACCCCTCTGGACAGGAAGCTAGTCCTTTGCACAGGCTCAACCCATATCTATCTTTTAAACAGAAACTGCAGAGCAGAGAAGCATTAGCTCCTAGTCGTCAGTATGACTTTAATGAATGTAATTTAATAATGCATCACTACATACTGTAGTTTTCAATTCAATAATTTAAGTAAAACTAGTCTAATCTTGATTGTGTTACAGTTGTGGAGGAAACTCAATGTTAATTTTTAAAGGCAATTTAATTGGTTTTTAATTTAATTTCATTTAATTCATTTAAGTCATTAAATCAATTTTCAGCTAATGAACATAAGTCAAAGAGTTTATGGCAACAAAACCCTGCCATGTTGTATGACCTGGTACAGGCCTTGTTTGTTTTACTATTGTCAGTTTTGATGCACGAGCTAATGGTAGATAATGTAGAATTATGTTTTGCTATATTGTATATTACTGCATTAAAAGGGTGACTCCTCCATCCACACAAACGCAGAGGACAGAAATCTAGTCCTAAATTAACGACGACTTCTACCACTACTACTACTTTCAAAGCAGTCTGTGTTAAAAGCACAATATCTCCTGAGGAACACTGCCCTGGCTACTGTGAAATATGGTGGTTGAAGCATCATGATATGGATACTTATCCAGCTATGATATGTTAATAGTGAGGAATAGAGCAAAGTAATGGAAGCAACCACAATAATTATTCAATAAAGCATTTAATCATGTCACTTTCTCCACTGATCTACAGTTACTTTGTCATACGTAGTATATTTCATAAGCAACTCATAGTGCTCTGCTTCTGCATTAAGAATTGGTTGTGGATGCTCAGCTCATATAGACGGTGTCATTCTGGAAAAAATACAAAGGTAAAATGGATATTGGGATGGACTCCTTAATGATCTGAGAAAACCACAAGACAATACAAGCATTAACATCAGAATAGCATCATAACAATGTAAAATAAAGGCAAATTAACATGACATAGTGAAAACCAATATCTAAAAAGGACCACCAACAACCTTAACCTTACTGACAGAATATCACACACTTAACATTACTGCGGGCAAAGCACTTAAGCAGAAGAATGGCCAAAAGCACAACAACCAAAATCACTTGCTTGTGTTGATTCTGGCTCTGCTTTTAACACTATGCAAATTGACACTTGAATTTTTAAGATGGATGTGAATGACGGTCTCATTCACGGGATTAGAAGCTCTCTAACTGACCGGCCTCAGAGACTTTTAATGAACAGGGGCGACTTAGATGAGCTTGTTTTAAGCACAGAGGCACCACAAAGCTGTGTGCTGTCACCACTGCTGTTTTGAAGTGCTACATGTGAACTGGCACACAGATAGGGTTATCTTATCTTATCTTATCTCTTAAAATCTGAAACAAGCGTTACAAAACGTTGCAGGAAAGGTGATTGACAAGGAACAACAACAGTCTTGCAATATATTTCAACAGGTGTAGACAGAAAGGCTAAACTTTTAGAAAATAAAATGACCCACTACTATTTGAGCTGCTCCCATCTGGCCGTCAATTTAGGATCCCAAGGGCCAACCGGAACATTAACAGGAAGTCCTTTATTCTCTATGCCATACAGTCATTAAACACAGAATGACTTCCTCAGGGAACACTTGTTACTTTGTAAAATTTGCTCTATGGCATATAATTTGTTTGCTGTGTTGTTTTGTTTGAAAGTTGTTTTGAAAAGTTATAACAAGTATAACAAGTAGGATTTTCCTTAAAAACAAAGTAAAGACTCAAAAAATACAAAGATAATCCCTCTCAGTCATCCCTTATTATGAAGTGTGTGTCTGCCCTCTACATGGACTATTTTGTTTTGCTGTGTTCATAACGTTTATTGGTTGTCGAACTCTGGGCTGTGGTTTGTAACCTGCAGCTAATAGCAGCATGCAGGATGTGAGGCCTACTTGCTCTGCCTTCAATGAACTAATATTTTCACAGTCAAAAAAAGTATTAAACTCAACACATTAAAATGTGAGGACTGTCAGAGTTGTACATTATAGGCCCAAAGAGCAGAAATATGCTTAGCTCCACCAGATTAAAAAGATCCAGTACAAAGCAAACACTCTGTTCTTCTCTGTCAACAGAAATCTAAGGCTTAAAGGCAGTTTTTAATTATCAACAGGGTTTGAATGGTGTGGTTCGCCTGCAAAACAGAGAAAAAACATTTACTCACAGCTGCTTTAAAACAGCTCATTTCCTTTTGTACAATGTCCAGTGTCCCCTAAGAAACTTGCAGTGTTTAATGGATTTAAAAAAGGATACTTTCAAAGATAGTGATAGTGACAAAACTGATGATTTAGGGTGAACTAGCTGATATTAAAATGGCTAAAAGGTTTCTAATAACTCATTTTATATGGTTTATATTTTTTCTATGTGTTATATGTTAAATATATAGATGTTTATTTGTATAGGAACATGTAGCAAAAACTGATGCCACACTCCAAAGCATTTATAGCCTTAGCTAGTTTTTATTGTCTGTTACTAGATGAACCTATAAAATACATGAAACTCAACAACAAATACCCAACAGACATGACTGCTCCTGCTGCTGGCAGCTTGGTTTTTCCACAGCATGTGAAAAAGCCACCAGGGTCAGAATAATTGTTTGTTCTCACTGGAACAACATATGTTGATTTCATTCATCAGAATTGTCTTTTGCCCCTTTTCCACTAGTACCTACTCGGCTCGACTCGACTCGACTCGCCTCGGTTTGTACGCGTTTCCATTACGTGTTAGTACCTGGTACCAGGTACTTTTCTAGTACCTACTCGGCCGGGGGGTTCCAAGCGAGCTGAGTCGAGGCCGAAAATGTGACGTCGGCAGACGGCAGGCCACTGATTGGCCAGGGCCTGAGCGTCACTAGACTAGATGCGTCGGGAGAGCGACAACTCGTTCAAGTAGAGAGTCAACCGCGCCATTTTTAAAACGCAATAACAACAACGAACACGATCAGAGATGGCTGCACAGAAATCAACCCCGCGGAGAGCAACGACGAGGTGCAGACATTTCTTTGTCTGGTGGCCTCCATTGCTCTGTAGTCGTTTCGTGTTTGTGTCGCACATAACAAATGACGTCGCTGGAGTTTCGGCTGTATTGGCTTCCATGAAGTGGTTACCTGAGTCATTACAGATACAGCACTCCTTCTGGCAGCAGACATTGAGCATTGAAGGCATACAAGGTCAGATCCGGAATACATTTTTCTACTGACTCTACCAAAATTTGGTTCTCAGAAATGTACAGCCATCAGCATATATACTTTTACTTTTTTTGGCACAGACTTATAAGAAGGTCAGCTCATATATATACAGTAGGTATATTCAGTCATCTGTACTGTCTGTGGATGTGTACAGGGTTGTAGTTATGATATGAAGTGTTTCTGGTAGCCCTGTCCCTGTCATCATTGTATTCTACAAACAATACACAATACACAATGACTAATGGCAGCTTTATGATTAGTATGTTGTGTTGGTTTTTTTTGTTTGTTTTTTGTTTTTTATACAGTTTTCTGATCTTTAATGGACCAAATGATTGACTGATTGATCAAGAAATTCTTAGTTGCAGCCTCTCTTTCAGACAGTGCTACAAGTAGTGCAACAGAGTGGGATTAGTGGGAGATGGATATCCAGTGATTATTCATATAAAATTTGTAAAGCCACCCAATTTTCATTACATTTTGTGATTTTGGCTGTTTCCATCTAAGACACAATAAAAAAAACACTTTTAAAGCATGTTTATTTAGCCTTGTCGAGTAATTTCATAAACCTCATGTGTTGAATGTGATAAATAGTGCCATTTTCTACTAAAAACATATAATTATAACAAGAATATTTTAAATATATATATACTATATAAGCAATATATTTGTTAAGGAAGTATCATCAGTGTGCTATGATCAAAATCAGCGTAGTGTGGAAACTGCCTGTATTGCTGAGGTAAAATAAGTTCATACATGATCATAGTGGTACTTGGCTCACTAATTTTGGGGGTCACATTGTTTTCCAGAATTTAAAAAATGCATCCACCCAGGCTGAGGGCAGGTATTTACAAGATGCTGCTCCATGACTGGTCTGTGTGTCTGTGTGTGTGAGTGGTTGTCTGCTTTAGACCAATGACAGGCCAGACAGACAGACAGGCTCACAGGCAGACAGCGCAGAGCTTTTCCTCACAGACTAAATGTTTCTGAATTGAGAAATTCAAATGTTCAGCAGGTGAAGCAAACAGACTCATGACCTAGTACTTTGTGTTACTTACAGCTTCAGTCAGACTTAGTCTGAGGTGTTTTGAATACATGGACACATCACTGTGTGTCATGATCTGTCCTTTTAACCATCAGCTGTTGTTTTCTTTGTCTGCAGTCTTTTGTCACACACATACACACTAAAAAACAGTCAATTACACACCTGGTTACCAGACATATTGCACAGAAACAGGCAACCTCCAGGAGAAAATCACTTTTCCTTAATCCCTTAACCAGAGTAGGGGTTTCTCGTTTACATGACTTTTTAAGAAATCAGCTGACTGGAAAAAAACAACTGAATCCAGTATACTTAAATGTATGTAAATGCATTGAACTTACAACTAGATGTTAAAATACAGAAGTTTGTATCGTCACCTCCACAGATTTTGCAGCTTTCCACTGATCACCCCTCCTCAAACTCCTTGATAATGAGGCTGGGGAAGCTTAAATCTCCGTACCCCACACAGGTTTGGACTGATAGATTAGTTGTTTTTATACGCACTGTAGTAATGTAGCTCCCACACACAGAACGGTTTGGATGATAGATTAGTTGTTTTTATACATGCTGCCGCATTAGCATATGTCTGGACTGCCAACCTTCCAAACATCAGTGGCGTCCATACAGCGCCCTCAATTAAATATCAACAGTCCACATCAGACAGAAAGTCGTGTTAGACTAAAATCCTCAATGGCAGGTAGCAGAGTATCTGTGGATTCAGAGTGAAGGCAGTGCCATGGTACACATCAGCAGATCAAAACAAACCTGATAGGAACTTGTCTAACCCTGCTAAATCAGTGATGCACTTACTGGAGCAGGGGGTGGCAGCAAAGAGGATGTGCAGGGAAAATACAGTTAAAAACCAAAATGTAATACCATCAGTCATGCAGAATTTACTGCAAACATGGATAAATGGTCTCCAATCTTTCTACTGTAGTCGTTGCCAGATTTTCATGAAATTAGAATTTTGTTTTTGTTTTTTTCCATTTTAACCTACTTAAAATTAAGCTTGACCAAATACATTGGCAAGGTTCCATCTACTAGTTTTAGTGTGTACTTGTTTTCTTGTTCTCAATTCAGTCTTTAACTTCCTTTCATCATCCTTGCATCAAAACCATTCATTTGCATATCTGCCAAATGAATAACTGTACCTGTAAAACCAGAAGATTTTTCAAAATGATGCACTAAAACTTGTAACACATTACAGTTAGGAAGTATCATGATTAAACTGTTTAACATAAAGGCACTGATATTTGCGAATTCTTTTTTGGCCACTGGATTTTGATCCATTGCAGAGATTACACTCACTATAAATCTGTGGTTTTACACAATTAACTGCAGGCCTCTCTTGATAAGCTGAGAATGTAGTAATATCATGTGATATATCCCATTCCCATTCCATTGATTTATCCCATTTTTGGGCCCTCAGTTGTACTTAGCATGTCAAGGCTAAAGCTTCTCTTACAGCATGAAAGGAGTGTATTTTTAATATTGGAAGTTCAGATTACATGGGGGATCATTAGCATGACCTTTATAGGATATAACATGAACAAAACACTCATGAGTGAATCCAAACTCACTGCTTATAGGAGGCTTAAACCTGATACTTTGTATCTATCTTGGGAATATACTGATGTTCTGTTAAAGTCTCTTTTTGTTGGATGAATGTGCGATACTCATCTCTCTTCTTCTGTGACCTGTCAGTGACATCCTCATTGTGGAAGATTATGAGTAGATCTTCCTGGTGCCCTTTCTGATACTAGGTTCAGACGAACAGGATGTGAACAAAATAAGGGTATCACCTTACACTCTGATAATATCAAATACCTAACAAGGGGAATGGCCTCCTTGTCTTTATAATCATGTCAATTCCCCTTGTCATGCTACCTTACAGGTTTTGAACTGTGGATGTTTCTCTCTTCTCATAAACCTCCAGTTCTTTAAGGTTGGCATGGAAATAAATATCTCCATGGTACACTAATGCCCCTTTTCCACTAGTACCCACTCGGCTCGACTCGACTCGACGACTAACCTCGGTTTGTACGGCGTTTCCATTACGTGTTGTTAGTACCTGGTACCAGGTACTTTCGTAGTACCCTACTCGGCCGGGGTTCCAAGCGAGCTGAGTCGAGCCGAAAATGTGACGTCGGCAGGGCGGCAGGCCACTGATTGGCCAGGGCCTGACGTCACTAGATGCGTCGGGAGAGCGACTCGTTCATAAGTTCATAAGAGTCAACCGCGCCATTTTTAAAACGCAATAACAACAACTACATGATGATCAGAGATGGCTGCACAGAAATCAACCCAGCGAACAGCAACGACGCCTTGGTGCAGACATTTCTTTGTCTGGTGGCCTCCATTGCTCCATGTAGTCGTTTCATGTTTGTGTCGCATAACAAATGACGTCGGATAAGCTGGAGTTTCGGCCGCGTTGCCACGGTGACCCCACCCACGCTGAGGTGGTACTCTATTGTAATGGAAAACGACCGAAACTGAGTCGAATCGAGTCAAAGTCGTCGAGTCGAGTCGAGGCGAGCCGAGCCGTGTAGGTACTAGTGGAAAAGGGCCATTTAAGGTTATTTTTAATTGTGAAAGCAGCACAGAGATTTGGCTGAAGTTTGCACAAAAAAGTCTGTTAAAATTAGATCACAATGAAGGAACAGTGTTTTTATGGCATACTATTGCAGTTGTGTAAAATGTCATTACTTTCTATGGACGTTGCACTGTATAGCCATATATTATAATTACTGAACCCTCTGTACTGACTTGCATGAAGTGGTTGCCCAAGTCATTACAGATACGGCACTCCTGCAGGCAGCAGGAGTACCACTATCCATTGAAGGCACACAAGGTCAGACCTAGAGTCCATTTTTCTACTGAGTCTGACCAACATTTGGTTCTCAGAAATACACAACTAACAGCACCACAGTTTGTGGCACAGACTAAAATAGTGTGCTAGCTTGTACACAACGAAAAGAACAACAATCAATCACCATACAGAGTACACGTGTAAATTCCAAGGGTGTGATTAAGATACAGAGGAAAGATTGAAAAGAATAGTTTTTGTTTGAATTGTCTAGCTGCACATGTCTCCACCTGCCTGAAGAAATTGTAGGATATTTTTAAAGTATGCTGCCAGATAGTCTCTTGGTGCACTGCAGGATGCATTACATTTTAATTTGGCACAAACCTTGAAATCTGTTGTGTGAAAACATGACTGCAGGCAGGAGAAGACAGCAGGCATGATGTGGAGTGGAAGAGACTGGACATGGAAAGGAGGAGAAAGCAGGCGAAAATGAGATAATATTCCATTCTGATGGTGGTTATCCTGCTTCTTTCAGTTTCTTGAGTGTATTCATATGACACTGACAGTCATTTAATGTTCAGGCTGACTGGGCAATGTTGCAAATATAAGCCATGCTGTGTGAGAATCAAATGATGCACTTCTCTCCATTTAAAATCAACCTGCTCTTACTTTTACCAGTCACCAGTTATAAATCATGATTAGCTTACAGATGGAATAGTATAAGTATGACATTATGTTGCAGATTGACAAACACACCATATGGGAATATCCACATTTCCTTCAATGCAGCCAGGAACACACTGTGCTGTACATTTTCTACTGTAGTCCCAGCTGTATAGTACCTTTATGGTTGAAACTGACATCAAAGCTTTCAGTTTCTCAAATAACATGAGAGCATCAGCATCTGTGTTATACTGAAACACATCTGATCACCTGACATGCATCTAATGTGACTGTAACATGACATGACTAATTTATTTATCTCCTGATGGGTGTTTAATGATAAAAAAGCAAAAACAACAGTCTGCAGTTTATTTGAAAGTTAGAAGTTTTGTTAAGCTCTTCCTTAAACAAAATAGTTGCAGATGATGCTGTCATACCGTAAGTCACTGTAAGTTTTAAATTTAATTTCCTATTTATAACCATAAACTGGATTGCTTAAGCAGAAAAATATATCACAATATGCGTATCTATCTAAGGGTCTATATGAGTACCAATAGGATTTAATTACAGATTGAATAATTAATTTTATATAGTGCGTTTAAACATTTTCATTTCATATACCTTTTTTTTTTACACACACATTACACACACACACACACACACACTCACACACAAGACACACAATCCCTTCATTCTGTAGGTGTAAACCCAGTGTGAGCAATAATTACTGACAACAATACAGGATTAGCAACACCGAAAAGTACCTGGAAGAAATAGGCGAGGACCAGACTTGTCTGTCCATCCTGTTTCTAATTTACAGGCTAGCTCATTTTTTCTGGTATGCACTCAAATTCTAAACATTATTGTATTGGTTGTACCATTTATTACATGTCATGACAAACATATGTAGACACAAACACTGTCACAATAAAAGTAGTATGTCTATGTAGGCTGGAGAGTGAACATTTTAGTTTAAGTGAGAGCTACTGACACAGTGGAGTCCAACTATTTAACATATTCATTAATAAAATGTAATGTGAGCATATCATATTTATTTCTTCATTTGAAAAGGGATTTTCAAATAGCCTCTGTTAAATAGTAGATTTTCATGTCCAGTCGCTACACACAAATGCTATCAGACAGTTATGACAGGTATGAGCCATGTTGGCATGTGTAATACTGTACATGGAAGGTAGACAAAGGGAGAACATGCTAAAAAATGTAAAAATATTTAAATATATTTTTTATGATCTTTTTAATATCATATGGCCGCATAAGAGAATTAAATCCACAACATATATTCCTGCAGGCTGAAAATGCATAGCAAGGACGTGCACAAGAGGCCAGCACTGCCGCTAATCACAAGTCAGCTCATCAATTAAATGAACACATGGCTGAAAGTCTGGACTTGTAAACACAAGGAATTAAAGGCCCAGCTATCTCGGCCAGCATGCGTGTGCCACTTTTCTCATGGTGATCACAAGGTAATATGTTTACGGCATGCATCAGACTCTGCTATTTGGTTTCACTTCAGTGCTGCTGTCATTATTTTGGACGGGATCCTAGAACATAAGATGCAATGGGTCCCATATGAAAAGCTGCCTTTGAACTGAGAGAGCTTGGAAGTTTGAAGGCAGGTGTCAGTGCTTGTGCATTCTACCAGCCAGTGGGAAAACTAACCCAGTTTATTTCTACCTCGCCAAAGCACGAGCAGCCCTCCAAGTGTTTTATCACACTTCCCAGGCTGGAATGTTCGGATCTCCTTCTTGTTCCTTCTCTTGGAGTTGGGTGTGCCTCTAAATTAACAATAACCACTGACAAGAACACTGAATGTTACTGAGATATCTGTCACAGATGTCTGTTGTTCTGTGTTGAGATGGCAGACCGGAAAACTCACTGACAGTGATTCCTTTGATGCTTCAGATGCATGGTAATTTGTTATGAAAGAAGAGTTAGCATCTATTATACATTTGGTGAATGCTGGCACAGGGGCAGAGGCTTTGATGTTGGAAAATGTCAAAGGTTCAGACTCACCGTAGCACAGTTCTAAGCAAAAGTTGATTTTCCTCCTTTTTTTTCCACATCATTTCCCTTTCATTAATTTGATTTTGATTCTAAAGTAAATCACATTTTTTCTTCAATTGAAATATTTTTTATAGGTTTTATTTATTTATTCATGTATTCTTATGGTTGTGTTTCATAAAAGAAATGACCACAATGATGCTGTGCTTCAGAGTACATACTGTTCTGCCAAATACCATTAATGTTGTTGCAAAGACCCTCTAAAGCACTAAATGGCCTGGAGCTTGTACAGGAAGAGCTAGGTTTAGTCATAAGGAGACCCAAACACATACACAGTCAAGTGAAGTATAAATAAAGGTTTATTGTTGGGATTTCGGGAATGAGGATGGCAAGGGGCTGAGGGGGAGCGGCGGAGGCACGAAGAATTTTTTGGGGGGACTTACACCCTTTATTATTTTAGATATGACAGCTGAAGATGGACAGGAAAGGAGGGAGAGAGAGGGGGGACGACATACAGTAAAGGGACTAAAGACCCAGCCGAGAATCAAACCGTGGTCCGCTGTGGTTAGGCCCATGGCCTTGTACACGCACGTGTGCACACGCTCTACCCACTGAGCCACCCACCCACCACAACACGAATAATTATTTTAAATATGCTATTGCTTAGTGGCTGAGAGTGTAGTTGGAAACGACAGTCTGGTGATGAGTAGATGGACAGCCTGAGGAGATATACGACTGAGTTACTTAATTGAAGGAAGGTACATGTGCAGGCTGAGGAGACACAGGGAAAAAGGGAAATAACCATAGAATATCTTTAACAGAATGTATATAAACTATTACAATTCACAAAAAACAGATAAAGATGTTTATAATGTGATGATTACACAAGATAAAACTAATCTTAGAGGTAAAGGAAAAGGAATTCTGTCCATCTATTTTCCTTGTCTGGGTTGCCACAGCAGCAGGCTAAGCAGGGCAACCTGAACGTCTTTGTCCTCAGAGATGTTCTCTAGCTCTCACTGGGGGATCCCGAGGCATTCCCACATAAGATGGGATATGTCATCCCTCCAGCGTGTTCTGGGTCTGCCTGTTACTTGGCTTTTTCAGCCAGACTAGCAGTGTGGTTCTCGGGATGCCAGTATTGGTTCGTCTGAGCGTCTGTCAGATGTCCACTATTTTGCTCCAGACTGAAATATCTTAACCATTAAATGGGTTGTCATGATATTTTATACAGTCATGGTCCTGAGAGGATGAATCTTCCTGACTTTGGTGACCCCCTGGCTTATCTACCAGCAGGTTGACATTTGTGGCTTTCTCGGGTGAAATGTCTCTAAAACCCCTGGCTGTCAACTTTCATGGTCATTAATTTACCCATTTCCAGGTTCATCATCAGTGATTCATTTCACTCTATGTATTAGTTTGATTTATTTGTCAAACACTTTGGTCCAGACCAGACCAGAGACAACCATCTAAACAAACTATAGTAACCACAGAACACATCAGTCCAGTGCTACCTAATATTAACCTCTGAAAATAATAAAAACACAATATCAAAAACACAATCAAAAAAACACAACAAAAACAAAAAACACAAGAAAAAGAAACAATTATTAAAACTAGAAAACACTGCCTCTTCCTATCATGTAGGAGGAACATAGTGCAGTCCAACTGGCAATCAATACCATTTAAGTAGGTTTGATGCAGCTGGGACTCCTTTTGTTAGCCCAGCCAGACAACTTTGGTAGCAACCCCCACGGGTTGGATTGCACAAAGGAAACTGCATTAATTTCATGAATATTAAATAACTTCTGTTAATGAAATCAATTTAGTAAATGTGACTAAGAAAGTTTAGTGAATGTGTGCATTCAAAATAAATAACTGTACCTGCTGATAAAACAGTCTGTTATATGAAACCAAAATCGATGTGTCCAGGTATTTATTTGATTATATATGTGCATTTTGAGTGTGATAAAAAAGTGGATACAATCAATTCTAAACATTTAATCACTTAATCAGAATATATGTCATATGAAACACAGAGTTAAACAAAAACAGTTAATAAAGGTTATAGATACTGTGCATCGCATGGCCTAATGCCTCTTTAACAATCAACAGCAGAATGGAGCATTACCACGGCAGCTCATACATAGCTGTTTTACCGATATGAACAAACCACAAATGCACATTTTAAAACAAAGAGAACAAGGTCTCTGTCCAGCTTTTTTGCTTGTTAATTGTTGGCGCATAATAAGTCAACTCACAGCCTCTCTTTTCCTGTTTCACTCTTCAAATAGTGGTTTTTCACAACCATACCCCTGCGACCATTCATCTGACAGCTATAGCTGCTTTGCTGGTAATGTTTGCATACATATGATCAGCTTATTAGTGTAATGTTTTGTACATGCTAACACAGTAATGTAATGTCTATATATGACACTCAATGAATACTTATTTTTATTCTTAACTACATTTTTTCTGTAAATACACATGTGCATGTTTACTTCCCAGTGCTGAAGGCAGGACTTTCAATGAAGTATTTCCTGCCTGTACTATTGCTACCTTAGCTTCAGTAGTATCTCAGTACCTCTTTCACCAGTGGGTGTGGGTGGGGAGGGAGGGACTCCCGGGAGAAAAGCAGGATGTTGCTGCTCAGCCTACTTTGAACAGTTCTTGTTTTGATTTGTCCTGACCCTTAAAACCCAGTTTCTTTAAATCTTTTCTCATTCGCTCAAGGAAAGGTTGGAGCTAAAAGATCCTCCACACATGACAACAGTGCATTGTCTGACTGGAGAATTGTTGTAAATGTATAATTCAAATTCTGACAGACAACAATGTGCAGTATAGTAACAATGCTTACTATGCCACTGTGGTCTGACAGATAATGACACAATGTTGCACTTTTGCCCTGTATCTGCTCCTGTCTCTGTGAATGAATAAAGCATGTCTACCAGCACAAGGACAGCTGACATTAGAAAAACATATATTATTAGAAAGAAATACAGTCACATCAGTTGAGCCCAGATGTTAAATAAACACCCAGAGAAAGCATCCTTTTCCTCTTTGGGCAGCCTCTTGATTCCATTTTCTAATTAATTACTGGCTGCAACACCTTGGCTGTGCCAACATGAAGACTGACGTGTCCCTGGGCCCCCAGTCACATCCACCACCAGCCTTGGTGACAGGGGAGCTGTGTTTTAATCACCTGGCTAGTGGCATTATCAAGCTGGAGAACCCATCACCTGCTCTGCACACAGATGCTTGTTCATTTGTCTCTGCCGGAGGTCAGTGTGTCTGAGAAAGTGGTGCCCGCTGCGTCCTCAAACCACCGCACTTCACTCCTCCCTATTTAGAGGCTCTTAAAGGCACCACATGTTGCATTTTGCCCTCAATAAATCATTACCACAGTTCTGTGGCATCAGTCTAATTGCTGTAAATGGAAGACCATTGCAGGGAAGCCTCTTTACTCCATTTGCCAACAGGCAGGGTTCAGGGAAATTTATGGGATTGCTTTACAGTGATCCTAAAAAAATCGGTTCATGGAACATAGGATAACAGTTTCTGTTACGCACATGATACGCAACATTACTCCTGTTACAGTATTTGAAGTACTTTAAAATTCACAATAGGTGACCTTTTAAGGGACTGTGTTTTGCTTTTACCCCTCTAAATATGTCAACACAAAGAAAGTGTCTTCTTGGCAAATTTTTTTTTTAATTTGTTTGTAAGTTTAATCCAAAAGATTCGGTCCATAATGTATTGTATGTATATTACATATTATTGTATACATTATTGTATATATTGTATACAATATTGTATATTATTGTATATTATTGTGTATTAATGTTATTGACCACATCATGTCACATCAATTATTTAATGGAATGACATTCAGACATACTGCCATATAAAAATAAAGGACTACATATTATGATATAACCCTTCAGTCTAGATAATGCAGTTTTCAGGAACAAGTTGAAAGCCATTTTTAAAATACTGACTACACTTGATCATAGAACTGTCAAAGAGAGAAAATGGCACATTTAAAGTAGCCTTGGACAAACGTATTTCCTTTTTTCGACTCGGTCCCTTAGCATGCCATTTGTGTATCCAAGAATCACCTGATTTTCTATTTTTCAGAAACTGAATGACCAAAACAGTTCACCAAGGCTTCCCTCTGATCTTTGGATACCTGTATTATATCAGCCTTCATACTGCTCACGTGTTATTAGATAATATTAAAAATGAAGTTCAGATGCTACAGTCCTGCAGTTTTCTACAACATAAGACACGTTTCAAGACACTCGTGTGCTTGGTGAATGTGCCGATGACTTGGTTTCTCTGTAATTTGATTCCACACAACAAAGAGAAAATGATGGGGCCAGGGGAGTCAGTCAGATGGCTGTGTAACATTAGTCTCTCTTTGTAGGAAACCAACAAAAAGCTGTATGCCACATCATGTGCAATTTGCTAAACTGCTGAACTTTTGTCAACTGCGAACACTTTGCCTGAAAAGTGCACTTGCACTTTTCCAAAGTGAACGATTTGTGTCCACTTCCTGGAAACTATTAACTATTGACTATTCATGTACAAAAGGTGCTGAGAGCTCGAAAAAACAACAAAGACTAAGCATTGAAATCAGAGTTTTCTAATGTATTTCCTGTTGGTACTTTGATAAACTAAACATAGACAAGGATATTAAAATGTACAAACTAGAAGAAGAAAGAAAGAAACAAACAAACAAACAAGCAAAGGGAAGGACAGCAAAGCAAATTTTGCTCCTTGAAGAGTAATTTAACAGCCCTTTTTACTTAATTCTCACATTGTGATGAGGCAGTGTACTCCAGGGTGTGTCAGTACACCGTGACATCACTGTTGAGCGTGGTTACAGGTGCATGTCAGTGATGCTGGCTGTGGTCAGAGGAGAGAGAGGACACTGCAGAGGGCAGTGAAACACTGCTTTTCAGATTCAGATTCAGATTTTCCTTTATTAGTCCCACAGCAGGGGAAATTCACAGCGTAACAGCAGCGAAGACACATAGTGGGAAATAGTCAATACTGAATGTAAGACATGAGATAAAATAAAATAAAATGAAATAAAAGGTAAAATAATCCAAGATAAATAGCTTATAACTATAACTGTAAGTTAACTTGTACCTGTACATAGTACAGAGGGAGTGTGCCTGAGAGTATACATATGAGAAATATATAATATCTCAGGGAGTGCAAAAAACAGTGAAATAGTGTTATTGTTTATTGTTCATTGTCTATTGTCTGCAGACTAGCGGGCATTTTGTTTGTTGTACAGTCTGACAGCAGCAGGCAGGAAGGACCTGCGGTACCTCTCCTTCACACAGCGTGGATGGAGCAGCCGCTCACTGAAGGAGCTGCCCAGAGCTGTCAGAGTGTCCTGTAGAGGGTGGGACGTGTTGTTTAACAGGGATGACAGCTTAGCCATCATCCTCCCGTTTCCCACCACCTCCACTGAGTCCAGGGGGCATCCCAGGACAGAGCTGGCCCTCCTCACCAGTCTGTCCATTCTCCTCCTGTCCCTGTCCGTGATGCTGCTGGCCCAGCAGACTATCCCGTAAAAGATGGCTGATGCCACCACAGAGTCATAGAAAGGTCCTGAGGAGAGGTCCCTGCACTCCAAAAGACCTCAGCCTCCTGAGCAGGAACAGTCTGCTGTTGCCCTTCTTGACAAGGGCATTAGTGTTGTCCGACCAGTCCAGACTGTCATTTAGGTGAACACCCAGGTACTTGTAGGACTTCACAGTGTCGATGTCCGTTCCCTGGATGCTCACCGGTGCAGGCGGTGCAGGCGGAGTGAGTGTCTACGCCTGCGGAAATCCACCACCAGCTCCTTGGTTTTACCAGCGTTGATCTGGAGGTTGTTCCGCAGGCACCAGTCCGCAAAGTCCTGAATAAGTCCTCTGTACTCTCTGTCGTCCCCATCTGTGATGAGGCCAACAACAGCAGAGTCATCAGAGAACTTCTGGAGATGACATGATGGTGTGTTGTTGTATGAAAAGTCTGCAGTGTAGAGGGTGAACAGGAAAGGAGCCAGAACCGTTCCCCTGCGGAGCACCGGTGCTGCAGAGAAGAGCCGATCCGACTCAAAGCCCTGCACCCTCACAAACTGTGGTCTGTGTGTGAGGTAGTCCAAAATCCATGTAGTGAGGTGGTGATGGTCCACCCCAGCTAGCTGCAGCTTGTCCCCCAGCAGCCTGGGCTGGATGGTGTTGAATGCACTGGAGAAATCAAAGAACATGATCCTCACAGTGCTTCCAGCCTTCCAGCCTTCTCCAGGTGAGTGAGGGAGGTGTGAAGGAGGTAGATGACGGCATCATCCACCCCGATGTGTCAGGCTGGTAGGCGAACTGCAGCGGGTCCATGAAGGAGTTCACCAGCGGGCGCAGATGGGCGAGGACCAGTCTCTCCAGCGTCTTCATCAGATGAGACGTCAGAGCTACCGGCCTGTAGCTGTTGAGCTCCTTGGGGTGCGGTGTCTTTGGCACTGGGACGATGCAGGACGTCTTCCAGAGCTGTGGTACTCTCCCCAGCTTCAGGCTCAGGTTGAATGTGTACCCTAAAAATCCCACACAGCTGGTCTGCGCAGGACTTCAGGAGCCTGGAGCTGATGCCATCTGGACCTGCTGCTTTCCTGGCCTCTGCTGTTGTTGGAGGCTGCACTCCCGATACTCCCGCTGATGCCGGGTCAGCACCGCTAACTCGTCCATCTTATTGGGGAGAGATCTTACATTCCCCATGATGATGGAGGGGAGGACGGGCCGGTAACGTCTCCTCCTGGCGTGGCTCCACGTGAGGTCTCACGGTAGCAAAAAGTGCAAAAACCAGTAGAGCCACCAGTACAAACTCTACCAGTCTTGTGTGCATGGTGAAAAGAAAAATTTAAAACACACAAAAACAAAAAAGTAAGAAGAATAGAAGTAGAAAAAGTAAAGAAAGCTCAACGGTGAGCAGGAGCTGCTGGCCATGTTACAGGCTGCCACTCGCGCGGCGCCATTATTTGTGTCTTTGTGTGCATGTTATATACTGGATATTTGTTTTTATTATCAACCCAGCCAGAAATTTATGGCCTAAAGTGATGCTAGATCCTTAAATGTTATTTATTAGTGATATTTAGTGTATTCTTAAAACTATAATACATTCTTCAATATGCAGCTTTTCATGGCTTTGGGAAGTGATCTCTATGCCATGGAGGTCAGTTTTGCATTAAATTCTGCAATAAGTGTTCTGTTGAGTTCTGTCATCAAGTCAAAAAAAGTAAAAATTAAAACTCAGACACTTAGACCATTTCACAGTTTGGTCTGCTTATATGTGCACTGTGTGTGTCTGTAACCATGTATCTGTGTCTACTGAGCAGGTTTATTGGTTGAGATGAAAGCAATGTGACCAACATTAAAGGCCGTTATTATGAACTCAGCACTGATCCTTGTCATTTTATGGAATTTATGTTGTGTGTAATTGTCTTTATCATAATCCAGTTCATTTTGTCACTTCATTTTGTGTATAGGTGCATCCTCTATCTATGTAAATGGTGCAATAGTTATAGTTAACTGGGGCTACTTATTTTTTATATACATACGTTCAATTCAATTCAAATAATTGATGTTGCTATGGGCAAATAAAAAATGTATACAATTAGGAATAGGCCTTCATTATTTACCTGCATTGTATTAGAGGGTTTTTTGATACAGGTTTATAAATGTGTTATAATCTTTTTAGGAGCCAGGCTGCATAGACAGTGTACAAAATGTACCAACTGAGCTGGCTTTAGCAGTGCATCTGAATTGAATCTGTAAATTCAAACAGTAATCTGTAAATTCAAACAGTAATTCAATAAGACACAGAGTAACATATCTCTCAATCTCTGATTCCCTGTCACAGACCACACATTATGACAACCTTATTCATTACTTTTTAAGGTGAATAAAAGAAAAATAATATTTTCCACTGTATTAATATCTATAATTTAATTGAATTATATTGGATGTATTACTTGATGTATTGTCTTAGAAATAAACAGTGTTCCAGTCACATTGAGTGAACTCTATCTTGAAGCTTTTTTTTTTTTTACATAATAATTAAGGGCTATGTGACCAGTGAACAGCAGGAGAACAATAGCTTCTTAGTCCTATAGAGAGCCATGACAACTGCTATAAAATCTGATGATGACTCAAATTAAGCCCAGTGTCAAAGCAGAGTTACAGTCATTTAACAGACAAACCTAAAATGTTGAACTGGCCTTGTCAGTCTCCTTATCGTGCAGTAACATCTATGTACCACTCAGTAACACCCTGGAGGACTGATTTGTGTTTTTCTGTAGAGTAGTGCTCATTGACTGTGTATGGAAGTGAAGATGGTATAGTAAATAGTAAAACTACAAAAAAAATATTATATTAGACTAAAATGAAAATGATATTATGTGAATATCACTAAATTAAAGCCTGCCTTGTATATTCCACTTCAAGTAACCAAGACTGAGTTCAATTCCAGTGAATGATAACCCCTGACCTTTGATTTGAGGCTACTATCTCACAGAGTGCACCTAACACACACACAGATCAAGCTGGTCCAGTCGGAGGGATGAAATTACATCTTACTCCAGATCAGTCTGATGCTTGTCTAATGAGCAGTGTGACAAAGATACATGATGAAGAAAATCAATCATGTATAACACCACAGCGAGCCAGAGAATTGTCAAATTTGTCAGCTAATTTCATGCTAATTGAGTCCCCAACCCGGGATTATTTTTAACCTCATCACCGTTCTGATCACGTGGGATAGCGAGCCCTTTGCACACATGTCATTAATTAAGCTCAAAACATCAATCATGATTTTCCTTTTCCCCTCAGTACCCGCCAGGATCACTAACATATCGAAGGACATCACAGTGAACGAGGGCAGCGATGTCAATCTTATGTGCCTGGCGGTCGGTCGACCTGAGGCCAACATCATATGGAAGCATCACTCACCAAGGGGTAAGCCACAAGGTTTTTTTCATTTTTACCTTAAAGCAGTCTTCTGTGTAAAATTCTTTCAAGTCAAAAATGAAGATGAAGAGCAAAATCCAGTGGATTTGCTGCAGATTTCTCTGCACAGTTCGTTACAGAAAACAGGATTACTGGGCAGAGCAAAGACAATCTTAGGTTACTATTTGGAGCCACAAATGTGCTAAGATGACAAGTGCTGCCTGAATCTGTGAATCAGTACAAAATGAGGGTTTATTTTCTGATTCCCAACAAGTACCTTAATTTGTGCAGTATTATGTCATCTATCTGTAAAACCCTCACCTCCACTCTGTAATTTGGATTTTTCAGAAAGTTTTCATCATCAAATTTAACAAAACAAATATTTCAGGCAGAGCTACAACAGCATTACCTCAGTGTAAAGGTGACTGAACCACCCCTCCTACGTGCACGGCCTGGTGTCGACATTCCCACACAACACACACCTCCAACACTTGCTTCCTATGACTGTTCGCCTACGTGCAGAGCAGCCATTTACCAGCGAGATATGAATCTGTAGCTTTTGTGTTCACAGAGCCACAAGAGGATTTATGATGAATAATGCCAGGCTTTAATCTATTGACTAAGGCCTTGTTTTCTTTTCAACCGGGTGTATTGGAAGGGCTGAAGCTGTGTAACCTGTGGCCTGACAGGCCCCAACTCCAATCAGCCATGATTTGGCTAGAGGCCACAGCAGGTTTGCTCGGTTTTGTTGCAGCCTGAAGGAGAGTAGCTCTGTATCTCTGTGCACGCATGTGTGTTCTGTGTTCTAATTGTGTCGGCTCCGTGCCTCCCACTGAGCATTCAGCGGTGTGAGTCATGCACTGCTTCTCTATAGGATCAGATGTTCAGCCTCCAACATGACATGAATGCTTACAACCCAGCTGTTCCTCTTTCTCTCCTCCCCATTATCAAGAACCAGTAGAATCTGGTTCCCACAGCCCGGTGGCCCTCCACTACCTCAGCCATCCCCAAAATGTCCCCCTCCATTTACCAGATATTTACTCTGAATATCATGATCAGTGTGTAAATTGTTATCAACATTTAAAAAGGGACAACTGTAATAACCACTCGTCAGATGGTGCCATTTACACATACATATACATAACTCTTGTCAACATGGCTCTTGTTTAGCACTTATAAGTTCTAATACTATTATATACCTATAGATGTTACAATTAGTGTGTCACCAAAGGATAAAAGCAACATTATGTATGCCTATTTAATGCTGATATCCTTTCATTCACTACAAACACAGCTTTACTCAGAATTTTCAGACAAATTCACAAAGTAAGGAACAAAGGAAAGCAGCTGGAGGACAGACGTTCTGAAAACAGTACAAATGCAAACATACTGAATGAAATTTTATTATAGAAGCTGTCAGCATTTTTTTTTTTTATTGTTTTTTTGTTTCTACAAGATAAAAATCAGAGACAATTTGCCACTTTGTTGTCATGTGGTTTATATTGCCCAGTAAAAGACAGGAAGTCACTCCTCACTACCAGCCCTGAAGGGATGCACAGCAGCGAGAGTAGTGGCAAATGAAAGAGCAGAATCACACTTGAAAAGTAATATACAGGCATTTATAGCCAGGAAGTCTGGTATGCTGTGTTTATGTGTTATTGTCAACAGGGGAGATAATGGGTTATCTTACTTGACATTTCTGTGAGTTCCACTAATGAAAAGAAAGTCTTTGTGGGGAGATGTTTGGGCAGCCAAAGAAATACTTGCTGGCAGTCAGAATCTTAAATGTTTTTTTCCTGCAGAGTGGCATTTCCCAGACTAGCTCCTCACAGTTTGCTTTTCATGTTTGTCACCAGCGATAATGGACTGTTCCCTTAGAGGATAGTGTTTGTGTCTGTTACTACGGCACTAAAGTGAGCAGCCTTCTCCCCGAGTTAAACCGCATTTCTAGAAAGTCTCAAATCTGCAATGTAGCCACCTCGCCATTTGATAGTTGTTTTTCCATGGCATATCATATAAGATTTTCACACTCACATGGTGTCAGGAACATGAGCAAATGAACTGTGGCAGCCGATGATGCAGAACGATGTCTCACCTTTCACTATAAAAATGACGAGCGACATGAGAAAATTGGTTCTGACAAAAATATGAAAATATGAAACAATATTAAAGTAACACTGCCTAATTTGAGCATGAAGTTTGCTAACCAAATATAAAGTGAGTTATTGTCAGATTCCCTGTCTCCATTTAATATGAATTCTGTTTCCACTGCGCCGTTGAATGAGGGGAGACTCTGAGGCCTCCACAGTCTATGCCAATAAATCCTCCAATACAGATGGTGACATAAGTAAGAGTTGTGCGGAGACCAGCAGACCATAAATGCATAGCCTCTGTGGTCATTTTCTTAATGTCAATCTAAGTCTCACTTTTATTTCGTGCACTGCAAGACTCCCCATTTCAACTCAGGGGGGAACACATAAATTATTCAGCAGCATCCACTGAATCTCTGGCTGTCGGCCACTAAACGGATTAGAAGATATATGGTTGAGGGAAAACAGTTTATTCAGGGGACAATGCAGTATGGCTCCCTTCGACCCTTAAGACTCATTAAAGTGGATAGGTGGTGAATGTATATTCTCTCAGATGTCAGCTCTCGCCGTTCCTTTGAAAATTACTACAGATTGATAGATGGCTGTAATGTGTTGCTGTCCCTCTTGAGTAAGTGGAGTGTCATAACAGAAACAACCGAGGCTGTGTTGTGATAACCATATAACTTTAGTGATTTCTTAGGAACTATGTTTGTATACCAATCTTCTGTAACATCATATTTATTCAGAAGAATGCTACCAGGCGTTTTTAGCTGTGCTAGGGGCATGGCATTAAGGATGGCAGTCTTAGTTGGTTAGATCATAGTGGTGGGCGATTTTAATAAGTAATAATGTGACCCTTACATTTCAAATAGTACCATCAACTTCAATTTTTCAGCCCCTTTTGTGCCCCAATAAAAGCTGCAAAACTGTGCTCTTAGATGCTCCTATGGTAGATAAAACATGATGGAGTGCCCTTTATGGTGGCCTAATGTGCCATATAGGCTGCCTTACATGCTAGAAAATGGTTCAATAGTTAATAGCTTCCTTAGTGTTTTCATTATAAAGGTGTAATAGTTATAGTTGGAATAAGTCTCAGAATAAAACTATTTTAATCCTAACCTCGGCTTCTTTCACAATTTTATTTTATTTTAAACATTTATTTTTTTTATTATTTATTTATTTTTTACAATCCCTGTACCCATAAGTTTCAGGACATGAACCCAAACCTCAGGTATTTAAGTCCTGCACTGTACATCCACCGTCCACCATGACTGTCTCCCTTCAATTGTGTGCACTAAAAAAAAATGTTGTATTTCACTGGAAAGAGACATAAGCCAGACAGCAATTGTTTCATGCAAATATATTTGGCAAAACAACATGGTTTCTCTTCTCCAACCTCAAAGGCTGATGAAACACTCAAATGTGGACAAGTAAATTGTAAGGCAAAAAGCTTACATGACATGTGAAGGCCAATCGTTTGAAAAATTGGCACCGCTGAGCGTGATTGACAGAACCACCGCAGCACAGACAGATGTTGTCAACTTGTGATTAGTTTTCTGATGAGTGCCATTCACAGTGTTATACAGCAGAAATGAATGGCACGCTATTCACAGTGATGTTGCCTTCCAATAAGAACAATACTCCAGCTTTGCCTGCTGACACTAGTGAAGCAGTTATCACTGGGAGTAGAAAAAGCATGCGTGCAGGTGTTTCTCACAAAAAAAGGAGAAGAAATGATCCTTAGAAAATGACAATTTTGTGACACTTCACAACGTGCCTCCCACACTGGAAAGAAAGCCTTACATCTATTCTGTCTTTTTAGAAGGGGAATAGAGGACAGGCCCATTTGATTACAAGTTCCAATAATCATCAAAATTGGAATCATACGGATTTCTTGTCTTTTCTAGTCTGTTTCAAACAGACAGCTTCAATACCCTTATATTAATGCATAAATTCAAGCCTTTAATAAGAATACTGAAGCTGGCAGAAACAGTTTTTTTAATGGAAAATAGACTAATTTCTCTGCACAGTTTACCTACAGAACTGTTAATTATAATGACAAGACCCGTCACATAGAAACAAAGAATTGGGATAATAACAAGCATAGCCCACATAATACACAGGGTGGTATAAGTCTATGTGATATTGTAGCCTTTATTTAATCTCATTTAAATGTATTTGTTTCTAGGTTGAAGTGACCATTGACCATGTGACCATTGTACCATTTAGTTTAGCACTGGGGGGAACATTGTTGCTTAAGATATTATGCACCTTTGCAAGGTTTGCAGTGATTCAAGTGAGACATCATGTAGACAGGTACTGAACAGTCTTCATGTCCTACTTGAAGGATGGTTGCAGGAAGTCAGATCCTCTACAGGTCTCGTGTTTGACAGTCAGGGCTGAAGAACTCTCTGAGAAAGAAGCTGTGCTAAATGCATTGGGCTTTTCCAGGGCTTAATATTTGAGGACAAGACAAGAGCACAACTAAGGTTACTTGTTCCCTCTGACATCCCACATTGTATACTAATGCCAACAGAGAAGGTAGGCTCAGCCAGACATAGCTGAGTCAGTGTTAATCCACACATGTGCATGAAACATTGATTTTCATTGACAATTCAGAGTTGATTGATTGTTGGCACTCCACAATATCTTTGGAAAAAAGCAAACAAAAAAAAACCCCACCAAGGATAACACAACTCAATATTTTATGTATTCGCACACACACATACACACACACGCTCATTACTGCTGTACCCTCTTTTGTGTGACCCTCTCCTCCAACCCCTTGTGTACCTACTGTAGCACCTCACAGACGTCCTCTAGACCAGAAACTTGAAGGACATTCGAGCGATGGAGGAGGCCGCCACTCTGTCTGTCCACAATAATAAGATTACCACACCTCAGACATCCGCAGTGGAGGCTGGCTGGGTAGAAAACAAGCCTCAATTAAAAAGCCTTTGCTCAGATAGCTGTGGCAATCCACTGATACATCCAACCACGTATAGAGCCTCAAGGCCTGCTGTTCATCAATCTAAAGCAGACGACAGGCCTGGAAACACCACGAGAACTCAGTGAGAGTTCAGCGAAAAAGTAACCATTCAAGAGAAAACCTGACTGGATGTTTGCCCTGCCCTCCTCTTTACCAAGGAGGCGGCAAGGATGTTTCTTGTATGACCGCTTGTTGCATTGTTATACACTAACCAGAGGAAGGATGTTAAAATGAACCCAATGCCCACTGATGCCACTGATGAAAGACAAAACAAAGTATACGTCAGTATTGTAGGGTTTTTATCTTTGCATGTTCCTGGACTGTCATGTATGATCAGAGGTGTTGAGCTGTCTAATCATGCAAGTGCCAAGACAGCACAACAAGTAATCAAAACCAAACCTTTCAGGGTGGAACGGTCTGTTCCTTGCGGCTGAAGGCCCAGCTCAGTAGGAATACAATGATCCAAACTACCAGATCGCTATCAGCCTAGATTCTGAGCATATTATGCAGATGTGTCAGCGAGACCTCACTTATCCATATTAAATTCAGCTTCTTTAGAGACGTCTTGATAAAATTCACTGATACATGCTGGTACATAATATCATCTTATTTATCTCATTTAGTTCCACACAGTGAGGTAGCTGTATTACAGATTTTAACTTTTGGAAAAGATGGCAGTGGTGTCAGATCAGTAGTTAGTCTTAGTGGAGTACCTGAGATTTTCAGAATCATTACCAGGAGAGAATAACTCTCTCACTGATTGGTCTAACAATCACTTCACTCTAGTTCCAGTCGAATTCCAGAAAACATAATAGTTATAACATGTGCCTTGTGCAGAGCTGGATTTAGTTTGTCTCTCTACTTTGACAGCCAACCAATTCCTGCTTTATAGAAATTACTCTCAATTTACGCCAATATTGAAAGCCCACACAATACACCACACATATTAATCATTGTATGAACTCAACACCCTCATTTAACTTTTTCCTAAAAGTGGCTGCTTTATATTGTGCTTTCACCCAAAGTGGCTTTCCAAGTTTTTTGCCGTTCATTCACCCATTCTCTCTCTCTCTCTCTCTCTCTCTCACACACACACATGACCATCATAATTTGGGGTTAAATCTTAATTTGGGGTTAAATCTTACTGACCACTGAAAACTGAGGAGAGAATATGTTTAATATTAGCTAATAATCAGAATCATAATGAGTTCCTTTGTAATGCTTTGTGCTGATCATACGTACAGCATATAAGCACAAGACAACATAACTGTGTAGGATCCACTGAACAGCAGCTACTGTATTCAGCAGTGGCAATGACATATTATCTCATCCCCTCTATCAGTAAAGGTCAAAGTAGTTTGAAGGTTATGCACCATTTGTACAAGAGTTCACTGTCTGTCGATGTTGGGAAGGCTTTTGCCTCTTGAGAATCTTGCAAGTGCTGCCGCTGATTGTTTCATATGGCATAGGTTCATATGAACATATGACACCTTCTCTCCGTACACCCTTGACTTGGATGAAGCGAATCTCTCCAATAAAAATACTTTTACATGGGAAACAAAAAATGGAAGAAATCATCAGGAAGAGCAACTAAGAAGAAAAATGTTAAATGAATAATAAAAATTGTAGTTTGCAATCTTACAGTTTGATAACAAAGATATAGAAATATAGATTGTAAAGAAACTGAGGAGGTTTTATCCAGAAGGACACTGAACAACTTGAACATGCTGGATACGAACGGGTCAGAGCCACACCGCCTTCTCTCTGTCACGGTGACCTGGAGGAGGGCAGGCCACACAAACACTACAATCTTTACCAAACATATGACAGGCACAGGCACAGCACTCACATCTGGAACCTTTAGTCAGTTTTACCTGTGTGGTTTTCTAACAAAATATTTCTTGAGCATTGTTAGAGGGAGCTTATTACTCAAGAATTTCATTGCCAACAGCTGCTCCACACAACTATTATGCATGTGACAAATAAAACACAGTTTGATTAAAGAGTTAACACAATTTTATATATGCTTCTTAGATGCTTAATAATGTTTGATAGATAATGTTGAAGTTCCATATATATATATATTTTGAGATAATGTCTTTTTTTCACCAGAAAAATACAGGGCATAGGGTCTTTGTGTCTGCAGGTGCTGTATTATTTTTACGCTACAATCTTTACCAATAAAACAGGCCTTCTTATAAGTAGCTTGAACCCAGAGCCAAATAAGACTGCAAAGCCCTCGCTGCATTTGAGCATCATTCTCTTCTGCTCATTAGCTCATTGTTTTTAGCGCAGTGGTAAGCACACTCAGAAGAGTATTATTTTTCAGCTGGGCGACATTAGACGGGATTGGCTGGACAGTAAGACTGAGAGACTGTAGTAAAAGAACAAAAACAAAAATCTGATATCCAAAAGTGAGGCGGACATGATTTTATCAACAGTGCTAAGGTGGAGTTAGAGCCTGTTAAGGTGCTTGGGTACATAAGATGCTGTCCACATACTGAGAGAAATGGAATTACTTTCTTCAGAGGAAGGACACCGTTATCTTTGGAGCTACACTCTCCTAAACACCTCTCTGAGTAAAAAGGAATGCACCATCTTTTTTTCTCAATTTCAACTAAACTTAATTTGATTTACAGCTTTACAGAACAACATAGTATCTCATAGAGCAATTCGTCGCAAAACAGAGTCTTTTCCTTTGGTGCAGCCACCATGCTGTCAGCCGCTACAAACATCAAATGGAAACTATCATGTATGACAAACCCTTCATTCTCAGGGAGCAGTGTCTGGGTGAGTAGTACATCTATAAATAAGGTTTGAGTTGCCCACAATTACCTTAAAGAGGCTGGGGAAGCATGATGTACCCTTTCAGGACAATGATAAAATAAGAGAACAAAGATCAAAAGCACAAATAAATGCACGCCAGCCAGAGTGCTGGAGGAGAAGCCTTGCGTGTTCGTTCCCCGTGGAGCAAACACTTAAAATCTCATGATCGCTGACTTTGCCAAAGAGGCAATTCATAACAGATGCCTCTGTGGAGTTGTTCAGAAACTCTACAGCTTGTTTTCATTAGTTCCTGAATGTTGAGAGATGCAAGGGGAGAGAACAAAAGCTAAAAAATTCTTATAAAGCTCTTATTTAGTGCTGGAGTGAGACAAGATGAGAGGAGAGTCAGTCAGACTGACACACTATGTTACCAGAATAATAAAACCTTGTAGAAGGTAAATGATCCTACAGTAGACAGGGAGCAGTCCTTTGCAAAGGGAATTAGATCATTTGGGTTGTAAATATATTGCCTGGTGTCTCAGAAAATTCAGCGACTTCAGTAACTATAGTTTGTTATGTGCCGAAGGTCCCTCTGCTTTGTTCACTCTGCTGCTGCTTTGCTTTCGGTCTCCAGGGCTGCAGAACTGTTGGGAAGCTCATCATCGTCCTGGGTTACACCTGGGCCCGGTGCGCCCCATGCATATAAGCCAGAGTGGCAGCCAGTCTCAGGCAGGTCTCCTATCACCACACCTCTGCTTTGTAGCATTTTTCCCCCCTTTTCTTTGTTTTTACAGCACATCCATGCAGCCCATTTTCACTCGACCACTCCCTAAACTACTATTTTTACACATTTCTCTCCTCTATTTGTTTTTATTTCTTTTGATTATCAGGAGGTAAATAAAACACTTTCCTATGACATATTTAGAACAATCAGCACATTCTGTTTTAATTAGTTATGTATTCATTTTAGTTGTGCAGGTGCATCACACCATACACACAGGGTGTCATTTTACCTTAGCTGTAAGCTTATTTCTTTTGACCAACATCATCCAATGACACATTTACAGTATTTAAAATTTAAAACATTTACAATACAAAATCCTGATTTCAGACACCTTACATATCTGGTGTCTCACACTGTCAAGAATCAGCTCCACCTGAAAGCAGTTTCCATCCATCATTGTGCCTCCTGCTGCCATGAAGCCTGTCTCATATGATTAACATGTGTGCCTATTTACTGCTCCCCCTATTTTCCACCAATCATTACACCTTCAGTAATTTCTTCAGGTGTTATGGATGCTAGCAGTTTCTGAGTCCATGCCCATTAGTTATCAACAAGATTTTGTAAGGACTATTGATTACTTGCAATCAAAACGGAGATCATTATGACAAAGCATGCCTGTGTCAGACACCTGAGTTTAACAAAGCTGCGACTACAATACAAGGTTAATGAAGCTGAGGACCTACAGGAAACACTGTGAATGGACAAAATGGATGTGATCAGATCAACAAGTTACTTACAAGATCTCACTGTTTTGCTTGGTTGCTTTATTTTAATTTGTAGTTGCATTCAGGATGCTTCTGTGGGTTTCTGCTCTCCACAGTTTGACAAAAGTGCGCAAGTACACCGAAGATCCAGACAACATGGATTTCAGATGAAATAATGTCTCTCCCGCATGTATGAATCTGTGTATCACAATGCATTGCTTCAATAAAAAATTGGAAGTAAAATAAAAAAAAATGGTAAAAATGCTGCTACTCTTGCTTCACTCATATAAAACTGGGTCAAACTAATTGGCGCCTGATTGCCACCCAATAAAGAATTCACTGTCATAGAGACTCAACTGTGCTTCACACAACAGAGTTATATCAATCTTGTAATGATTAAAACATCTCTCTGCCTCATGCATATTCATGACATTTTTCACTTTAAAAGAAGGATGTGGAGGGACCTCAGGAGCATTTTAAAAGTTTTAAACCTTATAACAAGCCAGTTTTAAAGATAATAACTGTAAACTTTAATCTTATGCTACATTTCATGTAAATGGAAGCAAGATATTATGCAGTAGGCCCTTGGAATGGAAACATTCAACCTTTTCATTTGAAGTACATATCACCTAACAAACACTGATCTGATTATATCTCTTCCTATAACAAAATGGGAGAAAGATCCATATATATTACTGGACAATGACTCCTTGACCAAAATCTATGCAATACCTTCTCAGGGACAAATAAACCCAACCTACACCTGAACTAGTAGCACTCATGACCCTAACCAAGGACCACAGCATTATTATCACGGTTAGTGTAAGCACTGTTGCCCTTGTTGTTGTTGATTTTTTGCTTTTTATTGCTACCAGCACTTGTTGATATTGGATTATCATTATTATTATTATTGGTGGTTGTTTGGGGGAGCGCTGAAGCCTATCCCAGCTGGCATTGGGTGAGAGGCTGGGTACAGCCTACAGAAATATAGAGACAGACTCACGCCCACACCTACGGACAATTTTAGAGTCACCAATTAACCTGCATGAGGTGACCTTTCAATTTCAAGAGCCCTGATATGGAGATACATAGTTTGCACTCCACCTTTCATCTCCTTTTTACAGAAGGTTAAGCATCATAGAAATTAGTCTTTTAACAAAGCCTCATTTCTCAACTTTTTCCCTGGTTACAAAATCATCTTGTGAAAAATCCATGGTTATATCCCCTCACACTAAAGACAAGTGTTAGCTACAAGAAAAATTATATACTGAACTAAACAGGTGTCCAAGACAAAGGATGAGCCCCCAGTTTATCTCAAGCCCTGTACTGGACTTACAGAGACACATCATGAAAAACTCCCAGGCAGCCACAGAGACAGATCACCGAGAAGTTACAACAGGTGTTCATTTACAATGTGTTTTTAAATAGATGGAGCCGACAGCTGACTTTGGCATGGCCAAAGGGCACAATAACAGACATACAGACTCACTAGGAAGGTAAGAAACAAAGAACCCACGCACACCAAGCTACAATAACTGACCTCCCCTCCTCAAACACACAGGAGGAAACAAGATCAACAGAAATGATAGCCCACCTCTACGGACTCCTAGAGAAAGAAACATCGGCATGGCAGAGATCCTACAAATACAACTTACAGCAGAGAGGGAGGAGATTGTCCCCTCTCCTCCAGAATCTGTCCCAGTCTCTCTCCTGTCCTTGTGTCTCATGTATCACACATCCTCTCCATAAAAATAAAAAATAAAAATAAATAAAAAAAAAACCTAAACTTTTGCCTTATTATATGATGTTGAACATTCACCAACAAGATATGGTTATCCTGCCATCAGAATTGATTTAATAGATGTTACTCCTAGATTATGGAATATGAATATTATTGGCAGTTTAGGAATATGCACACTGATGAGATTTTCCTGGTAGATACTGCTGAAGAGACATGTGTTTTGTAATAATTACAAGCATTCAGCAGTTACTGCATCACTCAGAAGAGCTGCACTACCAGACCTCTGCTAATGTGATAAAATTCCCTTGGCTTTGAGATAAAATCTTATTCCGCTGCCACATCTCCCCTGTTAATACTAAATCTGTTCGGAACAGAGGAAATCCAGGGACATTTTGGCAGAAAGTACAGGCTGAGCGGCAAACATCTAATCCACAGTTATTGTAGAAAAATCTACTTTAAGGATGCACATGTAGAGTTTATCAATGCGTCTGACATTGCACAAAATGTGACAGACAGAATGTACTATAACATTCTGACTGACATATATACTACATACAATACAATATATACACTATGTATTGTATAAGAAACTTTAAAACATTAGCGTGGCTTCTGTGATGTCAGTTGTGAGTGTTGCTGCAGTTAATGTAGTCAGAAAATCCTAACTGGTCAAGGTTGGTGAGGCTGAGATGGGGAGGATGCAACAGGCCTTGTTGTTGTCTCTGTGAAGGAAAGGCAGCAGTAGTAAGACGTTGTGATAGTGCCTTCATCCATAGCCATAGCTCCATACCTGCTGGATTTAAAAACAGGCAACTGTTTGCTAATAAGTTCACTATGGCAACTCCAACATGTACCAGAAATCAAACGACAAAATCCGTAACTTATTCATACCATCCAGAATGACACATAGTGGCTCTGTTTGACAACACTGTCTATTTAGGCACAACCTCAACTTGGTTAGATTTAGGGAAATAAGTTTTAGGGTGGTTTGGGATAAATTACTACTTTTTTAATGTTTTCAGGACCTTTATCACCAGTAACAGTAATAATCACTTGGTTATGTTATGGAACGATGGTGGTCATGGTTAAAAGAAACCAACACTGACTGTCAGTAGCTTACAGGAAACACATAGTGGTGACCTGTGGTAAAGTTTGATGTTTAGTTGTGGGTCTATAATAAAGTCACACTGCGTGATGCTTTGCTCCAGACAGATCATATTGCTGGCTGTGAAATGACACTGTAACTTGAGCATAAAAGCCATTTTTCTAGGAGGACTAACCCAACTTCATGTTGGCTTCCCCATTAGTGGGCAAAACTACACAAATAGCGTGGTAGGTTCCCACAGTTACATACAAACGTTGTTTGCAGACACAAAATCTCAATGACAGATAGCTAAGAAACTTTGTGGAAGCTTTATGTAGTCAAATTTGAAAATGTTAATGTGTCCATGAGTTATACTACCTCTATCAATAAGATATTTAAAATCTTCATATTTTGGACACTCATCACTGAGGTCACATTTAGGATCATCAGCTACAATACAGTCTTCATGCAGCTGGTATGGGGATTCAGAATCAGGTCCCCTGAGGTCCCTGAGGACAAATTAATACACAAACACATTTGATGGACACTTAAAAGTTTGTGACGAGTGGAAACTTTTTTTTTAGTTTTGCAGCAACGTGCTAGATCATACTGTTCATTACTGTTCCTCAGCACCAGGGATTAAATCTTCAAAAACAAGGAATAATACCATACGGTTTGTGACCCATTTTCATTGCTGAGGCTTTAGACAGCAGTGGCTCTACGGCAGGCAGCATCCAAGGCATTAATATGTATACACATATACAAGCCAAGGGGAGTAAAAGCCAAGCTCCTGACTTGTGGAAGTGAATTTTCCCTTGAAACCTATTTTAGAACAATTGGCAGCAACATTAAAACTGATTGTTAGTCATTTTCAGTCTCCACAGTTAAACCTACAGTAGCAATCAGTGGATATAAAAGGATGTCATGTCTGTGGAGGGATCTCTTTGGTACTGTAAGCCAATTACAATAAATCAGACAGGGTCTAGCTTTGGGAATATGTCTAGAGATGCTGACTGTTAGCCAGGTGGGCCAAAACACAGGGCTGGCTAGTGAAAATAAAGCATATAACATTAGAGGAAAGTATTTCCCAATAACCTGTTCTGTGGCCTGTGTACTTTTGGGAAGTCTCCAAGCAAGCTTTTTTTTCAAATTTATTGGCCAAATGCACTTCTAAAATCACAGCGTGGGAGTGTGGGGTGTTGTTTGGCTGTTAGAGGTGGCAAAAGTAGTATGTGGTTGTGTGAGTACAACATGCTGATGTGTGTGTGTGTGTGTGTGTGTGTATATGTGCATGTGTGCGTTGCAAGGGACCTGGAGGGCTCACTCAAACTTTCTGTTTCACCCCACCACCCACACAAAGCGCAAAAGGCTGTGAGAAAGGAGTGCAAAGCATTCAGTAAATGTACGGGCGAGGGTTAGTAAAAAGGGAGAGGGTCTGAGTGCGGCGAGTGCTTGAGTGAGACAGAGATGGACAGAAAGGAAGGAGGAACAGAGGGGCACGGGGGTAAAGGAAAGATTAGTGCACCACAGAGCTCCCAACTTGCTCTTAGCGGCATCTGACGCGGAGCATTTTGCAGGTAAAATGCATCACAAAGCCTCAGACGGGTGCAAACTGCTTCTGCTCTTCTCTCCTCCAGCATTAATCACAAAACCAATGCAAGTATTTTCCCCCTCAAATCTATGTCATTAATAACACATAGGAGGTGGACATTTGCTCTCACACCTGTTTCCCTTTTCTTCACGGGTGAAGGGGAGGTCTGGTAAGCTCCGTCTTATCCTGTGACTGAGGGTTAGGAGGAATAATGTTTTCTAATTAATTGCTATATATCAACATAATGAGCTGTTGAAATACCTGTGCTGTAGAGGGCTTTTATTCAGAGAGAGGGGGGATCTGGTTTAATTCATTTGAATTGAGTGTTTGATTGTTGGAAGACCTTTTCAATGAAATGCCTAGCAATAGCAGCTTTGTAGTTTGTTTATTAAAGCTCAGATATCAATGAAATTCAGTGCTCGCATATACAAAACCCTACTACAAACAGATTTTCAAGGTGATAAAAGATCTTGACAAGGAGTCACTGAGAGTGATTTTGCAGATTTTTGCTCTATAATAGGTCCATTTTCACCTTTGGTCTGTAAACAGTGACAATGGTAGAACTATATTTTAAACAAGCAATTATTTTCAACTTAAACATAAAGAAAGCCTCCAGCAATTTCACACCACAAAGGTGCTCAGGCTGTCCTGCAATATTTTCCTTCACAGTAGTGACTTGCCAATATTTTAATCCTCCACTAGGAAGCCTCCCACCACTGATACACAACCAGGATCACTGGAGGTCCTCCACTCCAGCTCACTGAAGTGAGTCTTTATGAAACCTAAACCTGTTACAGTGTCTGAGCTGTGTTTTTAATCACTGTTACTCGGCATAGTCTCCTTTTCTTCACTACTTTAGAATTCAGAAGATAACATGCCCTTTGTGCCCTGCTTTCCCCTCTGAAGCAGCATGTTTCACTTGACTAATGCTTTGTCTTCCAAAGTAGATATTTCTGCACAACATGCATCAATGATTCTAAAGTTCTTCAATAAGTTGTACTTTTCTTAAAGTTTTTATCAGTTAAGACTTCCTACAATCCTTGGAGAGATCTACTAATGCTGTCTTTTTATGACACCCTGGCTGTAATTCAGCTGAAACATGAAATATTTCCATGCACACCTACTGATGAGAGAATAGAAGCTCATTCTGCGAGGAGCAGAATAGACTGCCATTATCATTTCATCACCTAACATCATTGACATTCAGCTTCTAACCTTGAGCATGAAATCCTCACAGTAATTGACTTTTTAGTCATTCATAAATGTTCGAAGGCAGACAGCTCCTCATCTTCAAAAGAGACAATGGATTGTTGAGCTAGAAACGATCAAAACCACCTAGAAACTCAAAGCCTTCTTTTCAAAGCCAAACAAGTCATTATTATATACCAATTTAAAAATTCTAACTGAAAGTAAATTCTGTTTCACTCATCAGTACCAACGGTATTCCCTGTCTGTGGCTTGTGTACTCATTTGGTCAGAATTGTATTACCAAAAAGATAAAAAATGTAAAGTTTCATTTATCTTACCCCAGCACTCCTTATATTACTCTGTCACGATTCAAATGATGCTATAATGTAGTGCTGTAATGTACTGCTGAGGCTACAGGAGTACTAGTAGTAGAAATACAGCTAACGTTACCACACCCCCCTCCCCCAAACACAACATTATGAAGGCATTCAGACCAAGAATAAATGCAAATGAAATGTGTTAAATCATTAACAGCTAATAACCAATTTTACATTTTATGTTGAAAAAGGGCAAAATTACAATCAATAGCAAGTGGAGCACTACCCAAACTGACAAGTTGTCTCCTACCAGGGCCTGTCTCTAGACATCAGCTAGGCTGCTATTTTCAAAAGGGATATTTCAATCATCTGAGAAAATAAACCTGATGATGTCAACAAACAGTCATGTCAACAGTGAATGTGGAGCTTCAAAGATGTAGGTGGTTACCACGCAGGAAGAAATCAATGGAAGATGTGTTATAGGAAATGTAGCAGTTGCATTTAGTGCTATACAGCTGGATAAAAACCAGGCTGTCTCTGCACTGATTTTTACCATTCTTTGTTTTATGGTCTGTCTCTGGTATGTCCCCCAACTGTATGGCAGTACAAAACCAAATAGTGGAAGTACTCCTTTGATGAGAAGATTCTTCACCCTTTCTTCTTACACTTTCTACAAAAATGGGACACTACACATGGAGAACCTCAGAGTCAGAAAGTAAAGAGTTTCAAAGTCCTAAAACTGGAAATTAGGCAGGACACATGTTTGCACATATTGTTCTGGAGATGGACAGATTGCCTATGTGGTTGCTGAAGGCATGGTTGAACAGTTAGGAGACTTAAGCCACACCTTGGAGGAACTTTAACTGGTCCCAGATGCAAAAGCAGGTGGTTTTAACAGATCTAATCAATAATGCAGCAGTTCCTCCCCAAGCCCAGCTGGATGGAGATGTCTCTCAGAGTTTGCTAGTAAATGTGATGTGAAACATGAAGGAGTCTGTGTCAACATGCTGATCCACTCTTTGCACTGCTTTCTTTTGAAATTCCCCACAACACTATAAGGTCTGTGGTTATCTGTAGTGCATACAGCAGTTCACCGATGACTTACAGTAGAATGTGCAATCAATGCTAATGAATTATTTGTAGCTTGTTTGCTTCCTCTGTGTGGAAAAAAATGGCCTCTGATGATTGGCCTTTTTCCCAGCCTGAGTTACAGCACTTGCACTTCATAACTTCAGCTCCAAAAGGCTTTTAATTCACTCAGTGGTTTTAATTTGAAAGGGCCTGATGAGGGAAAACACCTATTGATTGATCATTGTTCTCAGGAAAGGTCATGCATTTGAAATGAATGAGGCAAACGAGGGGGGGGAAATGGGAGAATGCTCAGCAATTAAATTATGATGCAGTGGGAGGCGGGGTTGGGGAGGCTTACAGAGGGAAAAAAAGCTGCACATTCAGGGGAGTTAACGTTACCCATCATCCAAGGTGCGTGGAAGAAAAGGAAAAATGATTCTGCTGTCAGAGGTGCCAGATCAGTGTGGAGGGAGGGAGGGCACCCTGACTCTGGGCTGTGGTTCGCTTATAATAGCACAGACAGGAAAGAGAAACACATGCACACCAAGCACACAGACCAAACAAAAGCCTGAATGCAAAGACACACGAGGAGGCTCAGTGGGGCTCAACTACTTTTCACAATTTGCACAGAGTGTGCTAGGACTCGTGCCGACCCCACTTTTTTTCAAGCACTTCATTCATTTTTCAAGCAACTTCCTGGATATGTCAGGAGAGCCAAACATGGCAAGAGTGGATATCTATGAAAGGATATTATGTTGTTGCAGACCGGCGACAGTATGGTAACCTTTAGTTCAAATGAGAAATGGGGGATGCGGCGAGATACCGGTATTTATTGCAAGGTTGCTCTTTTGAAATATGGCATTCTCTGTTATATGAAGGCGTGCCGTGGTCACTCATAAATATGGTAATGATAGCACTCATTAGGCTGCCTGGTGTCAGTCAGATACTTATTTACAGGTAAATCATGAGCCACGTAGCCTGGAAATCTAAACTCGTCTTTGCCATTTGTCAGAGCACAGGGAATTTTTAATAATATTGCCACATATCCTGATCAGTCACACATATTTTACATACATCAACGAGACCAAGACGGAGGCTGTGGGAACTTCATTTTCATCTCTGATATATGTGTATTTTAGACATAAAAACCTGTAGAGTTCACTGAGTTGCTGAGTCATATGCAATACATTTTTCCCATATGTTCAGTAATATGGTAGCATGTCACACTCAGCACTGCGAGATGGCAAAACACTGCAAAGCGCATTATCAACATTGCTCTGCAAGTTTGCGTATGTCTTTAAGGAGTGCCTGCGGTGTCTTGCCTTCCCCACAACTTTTGCTTCTCTGTTCATTATTTATCAAACGTTTAAACAACCTACATACTGGCAAAGTGAAGGCATTTTTTCCATAATTAAGCCATCATCTTGCCATAATTAGGGCATTGTGAAATAAAGTGTAGCCATTTTTCAATATACAATTTGTTATGCTCTGTTGAGAAAGCAAAATTCTTATCACCATATATCAAATTAGACTGTCCTCATTCTGTCAAGATGTGAGAAACTGAGCCAAGAAAGTGGAAGTACTTTCTTGGCTGTGAATGGATGATTTTTTAATTTCTTTTTCTTAGGGAAAATGTGGGTCATAAGCAAGTGAGAGTCCCTCCACATGACTTTAAATTGGAGGCACTGGAATGATTTGCTATTGTGTGATTAATCCCTCTCATTAGTTTAAGCGTTGGGCATTTTTGATACCTTTCAACTGAAGCCAGCTGAGTGATGCCTACAATTGAGAATTTCCTGGCAAAATGGATGCCGTGCTTTAAGGACACAGAGCGTAGCGTAAAGACAGCCCTCTCTGATACATGTCTGCACACCTCTTCCAGTAAAAGATTCTTTTATACAGGCAGTTGAACGTGGAAAGCAGGAAGCTCTTATTGAAACATATCAGAATTGTTTCATGACATTGGCTTATCTCAAATTCAAATTCAAATTTATTTATTTAGAGCCCAAAATCACAAACATTGTTTGCCTCTGGAGGGCTTTACAATCTGTACAGTTGTGCTTATACCCTCAAACATGACACCCTCTGTCCTTAGACCCTCGAACCGAGGTCAGGAAAAACTTCAAAAAACCCTTTATGGGAAAAAGAAGAAACCTGAGGAAGAGCCACAGATGAGGGATCCCTCTCCCTGGGACTGGACAGACGTGAATAGATGCATCATATCTGATGCCTGGGACGGAAGGCGTGCAATAGATTATGCCACATGTACAGAGAACATCATCAATCATGTTATGGAATTATACATGAGTCGTAATGGCAAGCTGTAGTGCTATACTGAGTTCATTGGTTTAGGTTTAGTCCATGTTTGAAGGTATCACAGGTAATGGAAATATCTATTATTAAGTAAATCATAAGCGTTGATCTGAAGCGGTCTCCAAGGAGTGAATACACTTAACACATCCTAAGCACTGCTGTTTGCCTGAGGAGAAGATGGAAGTCTGCATGTCAGAGCCATGTCAGACTTGTGACAGTGAGGAGTAGAGATCAATGCCACACTGTCATTGTGATGATGCCGATTAAGCTCGATTTACAGGCCATGAAAAAGGAGGAGGGAAAAGATGAAGGACAGTGTCTGGTGGCTTTGTTTTCAAATGTGATAGAGATCAATGCTGCCACACTAATCAAAGTCAGAAAGAAGCACAAAGACTTGTGATGATGCCGCACACATCTATTGTTGTTAGCTCGATAATAAGGGTTCAATTCCAGGATTACTTTAGGAGGAGCGAAAAGATGAAGGACTTTAGATGTCATGGTGGCTTTGTTTTCAAAGTGCTGCTACATCAAAGCAGAAAGAAGCACAAAGACTGGATGCCGCACACATCTATTGTTGTTATTAATAAGGGTTCAATTCCAGTTACTTTAAAGCGCTGATGCATTAATTACAGCACTGGATAAATTATAAGTATAAATTACATACAAATTGAATTAGTGGATAAATTATAAGTATATTATGACTTCTAGATAAATTACATACAAATTGAATTAGTGGATGCAATATTAGGCGAACAGTAAGTATAAACCCGCACTGATTATATTCACAGTGACATCAAAAACACATCTGAAATGAGGCTGCTGTCACTTTTCATTTCATAAATACCAACGTGTCTCCTGTTTATGTTTTACTGATCTGCCATAGCAAATGCAATACAGAGAAACCTAATGCTGCCTAGAATATAATTAAGAAACATTTTTAATTAACTTATCAGCAAAGTGAGGATTTGAGCAAAGTCTCAAAATGTTAATACATACAGCAGCTACCTAAATTTCACTGATAAAATATTTTTATTATTCATTTCTCTGAATCCAGTCAGAGCGACTAAATAATGATTAATATTTTTTTATGGATGCATGTTGGATGTACTACTTGCATGTATGGATGCACAGAATATGATGTGCCCTGGTCTTTGGTTTCAGAGTCTGCCCATCATTCACCCTGACTATCATTCGACAGGGCTTGCGTGCAGTATAAAAGAGCAGCACCTCCCTCACTGAAAAACACATGGCCACTTAACTTAATCTAGACAGGAATTAAGTTTTCCTCTGACTATGTTTAGCTAAACAAATGTGTAATATGTGAACAAAATGTATGGGAGATTGATGTGCACCAATACTGTAGATTGCAAATATATTTTAAGAATCCCCAATGAAAATACAACACAGAGCAAACATCATTACAGAGGTCAGCGTTGAGGGACAGAACAAATGTGAGCCCATGACTTCTCTTTTTGCATCTGAAAATATACATCATATACATACACCAGATAGCATTTGGGTGATTTAAAGTATAAAATGTGTCTTACAAGCCATTTGTAATTTTCCACAGAGAGGCCTTTGTCTTTTTTAGCTCAGTTATATGCCAGAACCCCCTGTGTGTTACCCATTACTTGATAAAGAAGCTAATTCTGTGTTTTAAAGCAGGATTTCTGTTACTGCTCAGCTAAAGCTTGTATGACAGACCCGCTGACAGGTATTGCTGTTCTAACCCTACAGGGATGACAGGGCATCTGCGGAAATGTGAGAAATGCTACATGCTAAGTGGCTGTCGCACGTTGGCTTGCAGGAGAACAGATGACAGTCACTTATCCACCTAGGTGGACGTGGCTGTCAGAAGCTGAGCTCGGAGGCTAAGTTGTGATTATGTCTGGCTCTTCCTCTGCAGGCCTTTGGAGTGGTATCCTGCTGCCTCTTGGCGTCAGGGGGACTTTTTATCCCAATGATTTCTGTTTAATTAAGCTATGTTTAATTAAGCCATAATGGTTATCACAGAGCAAACAGTCCATGTCCAGGTAAGCATAATTGAAACTGTGGCGAGAGAAGCCAAGAGTTGCCTATCATCATTAAAGCTTTGTGACATCAGTGCCTCGACAGGGAGGTTAATCTTTGGTTCAGAATGAACATAACGGTGCCGTGTCCTGAGAGCAATTCATCATCCAATCTGCAGTGGCTTGCATAAATACATATATTTCTGAAGTAATGGATGCTTGCTTTCCACCCTGCAGCCCTCTCACTTGTCTCGCTTGATTTTAGCCTAAATGTTCTTTTTTTCTAATCCAACCCACCTGCATTAAAATGCCCCTGAGCATATTTCCGCTACTCTTCCTGTAGGTTTCAAAGGAGCAAAAACATTAATGAACTGTTCAATAGACCCAGGCTCTTTGGTCCCTAAAGCAACAGCTAATGGCTTGTGATATCTCCAGAGAGCTCCCTAAAACCGTCTCAAGTAAAGCTCCTATATCAGATCATTATCAAGGCACCCTTAGCCGCATTTTGTATACAGTGACTTTTTTTTTTAATATTATAAAGGCAGTCGCACACCTGATGAAGCTTGAATTCAACGCATATTCCCAGTTCACATCACGTTTCCTTTCATCTCACATGTGCAACCACTGTCTCCATGCTGGCTTTGTCAAATGCCACAGGGGTGCAGCTGAGATGTTGTGCATCAATGCCTCACTGGTGGATCGTTATTCATTATCATCAGGTAGAATTATCAGGCTGATGCAACACAGGCTTGGGAATTTCACACTCCACTGTCTCACTGAATTTCTTGAGATTTTAGCGCTCTGTGCTAGCTGGTGAGGGCAGGCAGGTTTTTGACAGAACAACACTCTAAGACTGTAGCATATGACAAATAACATCTTACCACCTTAAATCCAGTAGGTCAGCTCAAAAGTGTCTCTGCTGTCAAAAAAAACTGTCATTTGCTTGACAGGGGCCCCTTTTCTTTCGATGGATGCAATACATGTTCACTGTTGAATACTTGAGGCAGTTTGTTTTTTGTCTCCTACAGTCTACAGACTTGTTTCACATTTTGAGCCACAGCAGGTCCAAAGCAGCATGGGCCTCACAAGCTAAAATTGGACCTAAAAAGACCTTTCACTTAGTCAGTGGATCAGCAGGAAAAGACAGTCACACTCTTGTCAAAGTGTGATTTTTACAGATTTAGTCTTCCCTTTGCTGGGCAATTAAAAAAAAAAAAGTTTCTACATTTTGTTCCAGACCAGTGTCAATGCGATACATGGTGTCTTAAATTTCTTCATATCAACAGTGAGTAAGGAGGAAATATATGTGTTTAAATGTTTTATCTCCGAAAAAAAGGAAAAAATGAATACATAATTATCATTCTCAAATAAACTATGTTCCAGCTTCTCTTACTGTCCACCCCTCTCTCTTTTCCCTGAGCCACTTTCCTGAAGGTATATTTTCAGGCTTTACATGTTCTCTTTTCTTTTTATTGAATTTATAGATAGTACGTCTAAAAAAGAAAAAATGGCCAACAACCTTCACAATGGATGTGTTAAAAACGTGAAGTTACTTTAAAGTGTTACTTTAAAGTCACCCTCTGCTCCAGCAGCCGAAACTAAGAGGCTCCTAACAGCGTGTGGTCGCACAAACTCTTAAGTGCTGCTTTTGGGTGTAATGAAGACTGTTAACTTTGAAGATCGATCGTTATTGGAAAAGCTGCTTTATTTAAGGCTGCGGTCCTCTCGCTGGCACATGTACATTATCAACTCAGCCTTCTACAGATCATACAGACAGTTATTTTACTCTGGTGAATGTGTTTTGGAGGCAACACAGACGCAGTGCCTGGATTTACATTCCCCAGCTCATGTGTGGTAGAGCTGCTCGTCTGTTGATGGAGGAGTTGGAGGTTTAATCGGCAGCTCCTCCTCCCCCATGTCAAAGTGTCCTTGAGCAACTGCCGTCCAGCTTGACTGCCAGCAATGTATGAGTCTTTGTGCATTGATAAATGAGAGGCTAACTGTACAGCATTTTGGATAAAAGCACTGCAAGTTCACATCCTGTCTCATATTTCGAGTTTGCTTTTCTAGTATTTAACCAGTTCAATGAAAATTCAGGCTTTCCTTGACAACACACATCACCCTTCAAAATGTGTTCATCCCACACAGAAACTGCTTTGGTATATAGTTAATATCAGCAAAATGAGAAGCTTGGAGAAATATCTTTATTTTCCCAGCAGGACAATGGATGGATTAGTTACTGCTGTTTAGTTTGTTGCCCCGTTGTTCTTTCTTGATAGTGGGTGACAGAGCTGAGCGCACACACACACAGACACACATATACGTGGGATGTATGTGACTAGCATTTTGCCCTGCACACAGGAATATCCCCTGATTAAAGCGTGCAGGATGATGGGGCTGTGCTGTTGAATAAGCCAAATGAAGTCAGTACTCTTTAGAGGTGTTACTGATGGCACTTGTAATGAATCTTGCCCCCTGGTTGTTAAGAAAATCAATGGCAAAACTGCTCTTTTATGTTTTATTTGATGTCCTGGTGTGAGGCTGTGAATGGCCTATTGCTTTCAAATACGGATGTATACACTTATTCTAGGGAAAGTGGGAAGTCCTTTGTTGTTTGTATTTGCATTTTTACACATACAATCATGTATATAACTGTTCAAGCAAATCAATTCCTAGTGATTGGACAGGTGGATGAGTATTTTTATTCTTCTGAAAATGGTAACTTGGAACAAGAGATGATAGAAGCTTAATTTATTCACTAAATGAACCTCTCAGTAAATGATCTCTGCAGTTAATTTCTTTATTAATGCTTAAACCACATTAATACCACCGTGATATCGATGATCAATAACTCCTTTGCAAAATGTTGTCAGTCCAGCCACAGTAGCCAGCTACAACCTCATTTTCATTCAAACGGGCTGGACAGATGGTGGACCGTCTTAAAAGTGAAACACCAAATGGAGATACTATGAAAAATTACATCACTCTTATTAAGTGTAGTGTTCAGAATCTCATCACCAAAATGAATCTCACAAACAGTCTGTTTAGATTGGCAGTCACACCTCCACCACTCAACAAGGGCTGCGTGCTCAGCCCCTTCCTCTCCTGTGACTGCAGTCCCCAACATGTAGAAGACTCTGTTGTGAAGTTTGTGGACAACACCACCACCACTGGCCATATTACTTACCACAATGAGAGTTCACATCATAAGGAAATTTAAAGTCTTGCAGAGTGATACACAGAGAACACCCTGCTACCCCATCTATTCTCACCCATGTATACAGGGCTGCTACTCAACATCAGCAAAGCCTTTTCATTGATTTTAGAAAAGGAGATGAAGACAAACACCCCTGTCCAGATCAGTGGAGCTGAGGTGGAGCAGGTGAACAGTTTCAAGTTCCTGTGAATCAACATCACAGAGAGCCTGTCACAGTTATCACACATTTCTAACCCGCTACAGAAAGCTCAGAAATGACTACAGGAAGCTTAATAAAGCACAATTCCCAGGCCAAATTATCCTCTTACAGGAGAGTAAGAAGAGGAATCCTGACTGGAAGCATTACAAAGTGGCATGGTTTGTGCATGGCCCAGGACAGGAGGGCTCTGCAGCAGATGAATAAAACCTCCAAGAGCATCACTGGTTCCCGTCTACAGAGCATCAGTGGTATCAGTGAGGTGAGGTGGCTGCACGGAGCCCAGAGGACACTAAAAGACAACACCCACCCCAGTCACAGCCTGTTCACCCTGCTCCTGTCTGACAAACAAGACAGAATTCGATGTCCACTAGACGACAGAGCAGCTCCTGTCCTGTCTGTCTCGCCTGACTCTTCGACTACACCTCATTATCCACACTCCACCACAACTGAGTTACATGGAACTTCTGTTTATGCTTTATATGTATATAGGTAATTGATTTTTATTCCTTCTAAATGTCTAAATATTTCTATACATAACCAGAGAGTGTAGCTGTCATTTCACTGTGGACCTCTGTGCTTTAAGATGCTAAAATATAAATGAACCTTGAAGCCTCCATCCAGCGAAGCAGATGTTTACTTCCTCTGCTGCTCATGAGGGCAGTAAGCATCCGTCATGCTCTCCATTATTTTTGCTGTAGTTAGTATCTTATCAAATGTCAGCAGTCTCTTAATTAGTCTGCTTACAGAGTAGTCACAATTGTCTTAGGATAGCCTATTCTCGGGATCTCATTCTGGGATGATTTCAGATCGCAATTAGAGGAGTTGCCAGCAGTGATGGTCAGTGGTTTATTATCATTTAAAAATCATTTACACCGGGGAATGTAATAATTGCTTGAATGTTACCCTGTAGCAAGTCAGCATTAATCAACAATAAACTGTGGGGCTAGGTAAGGGAGAACATACCAAAAAATCTATCTGCCTCTGTTCCAGCCTGCTCTGCTATAAGGGACAGAGATGAAGACAGGAACACATAACAAAGCCTTTTTTTCTTTCTTTTGTGACGAATGACACTAATGCTGTCCTCACAGGAAGTTCAACACTCATTATTCTAGCTTTATTGATGTAAAAGAATGACCTGATTATTTTTACATATGGGGAAACATGATTTAGCATAAGTACGACCCATATTGGACTCTTGCAATATACTAAATATACTGGAGATACATTTGTATTTAGGTCATTGCAGCTGAATACCTAAGGACTGAAAATGCAAAAACCTTGAATAATTCACAGTAAAAAGAAAGAAACTAAGAATCAATTGGGAATCAACTCTAATAAAACACGAACAAATATATATGTATATTTATTCTATATTTTGTTACTGTGGAAATTATAAACACTGTCCATTCTTCTAGATAAGCCTGCAAAGTTTCCATGTTAGCAGGAAAAAAAATCACTTTAAGTTTCACCTAAAGAGCAACTTGCAGGTTAATAATTTTTTTAGATTAATATTGTTTGAAAATACGCATTTGAAAAGGTAATGCAGAATGTAACATGTTTTACATTCATACATAAAGGCACAAAATCAGAGGTAAAAGTGGTCATTTTCAGCAGTGCCTCGAAACACGCTCTTTTTTTCAACACCGCGTCATATTACGTCACATAAGGGAGTCGTCGTGCTGCTGCTCTGCCTGAAGGTAATGAGCGGTAGGAGGTGGTAGTGAGTCTGAGCAGGCCTTTACTTTACTGCTGCGTTTGTTAAGAAAAACGCGGTCATTTGTGGCGCTCATTTTAGACCAGGAGGATTGTCTTCACGACGATATGATGGAGTTCAGGATGGGATTTTGAAGCCCAGACCATCTGAGACTGTCAGCTGCGGGTCCCTCCGTGCACACAGCAGCTCCATCAGGTCTGCTGCTGCAGGAGTCACGGATCAATCAGAGACTCAGCTCGACAAAAACGTCAACTATTCACCGTAAGTCACGTTTTCTAACGTCTTGCTAACTTCCAAATTATTCACAATAATAATTTTGTTAACCAAAAGCAACATGCCAAGCTGTTTGTTGTAAGTTAGCGCACAGCTAAGACAGAGGCTAATGGCTAATGTTAACGTTAGCTAGCGTTAGCATCCTATATTATAAAACCCACCATATGAGAAGGCACAGTCTGTAAGCTAAGTTTGTTAACATGAGAACCCTTAAGTCTATTTACATGGCCTGGTGACTTTATTTATACAGCTAAGACACTTTATAATTTATCTTCATGTGTAACGTTAATGTTGGTGTGTTATCAGGATTTGGAGATACTGCAGGTACATCAGGGACAGATGCAGCTACAGACAGAGGTTCAGTACAGCAGGTAAATATTATAACAATTATAATTATTAATTATAAGAATAAAAATGGCTAAAACTAATACTGTCTAACACAGCAGCCCAAACCTTATTGATAAAAACTGGACAAATCATAAACATGTTTTCATTAGCATCACTTAATCAAAACCAACCATACATTTTAATAATAACCTCCTGAAAGAGTTTGAACAAAACACATTTTAACCTTCATGATGATAGAAGTTATTGTAGGGCTGTTGTATTGGACTGCATTAGTTGGTTGGTGTACCAAATACACTGGGAACAAAAGTATTTATTGTGTTTGAAATATTTTCCTGTCAATGGCTAACAGTGCTTTTTAGTCACAGGGTGGCAGTGTCATCACCTCACTATACCAGAAAAATGAGTTATTTTTATAAATGTTTTATATTTTGTCTCTACTTCTGGTTTAATTCACATGTGTACAACTTAACTGCACATCCAACTTTTTTCTGCAGGCTCTCTTGGCAGCCCTGAATTTCAACTGCAATGGCAGAGAGAGAGAGAGAGAGAGGGATACTTCAGGTCACCACAGACTCTACGAGAGACCAGCACTGTCTTGTCTTCCACTACACCTGCCCCCCTTTCCAGAGCCTGCCAGAAGATCAACAAGGATGAGGCAGTTAGCCTCTATCTTGCACACAACCAGCGATATAACGCAGAACATTAGTGTGGCACAAGCACAGATGTGGTTTGATTGACTGTTCTGTTTGATTTTTAAAAAAGTTTTCTCAGTGTTGTAAGAGAGCATTTTGACCTTTTTAACCAGCTGACTGTTTATAAAGTACTTCAAACACTGATGCTTCAGTATTCATAATCTAATGATGTTCATATATAATAATACATGTCAGAGGTACCAAATTAATACTTTACATTAATATTTGAAGTTTGTTTTGATGCTGACTTGTGTACTTTTACTTAAGTATTCCTACTTAATTATGTGTATTATACCCATAAAATACTCGTATAAAGTTTTTACACAGTAAGACAATGTGATTGTGATGATTTTTTTTATTGACTGTCACCCAAATGAGGCCATTCAAAACCTTTGTAAATCCTTCCTTCCTCTGGAAACTGTCTTCTGGTGGCAGACACAGCACATGAAGGTAAGGGCCTTCCTGCCTAAAGTGCCCTGGGCCCAGCAGACAACCTGCCTGTAAGCTGTGTAGCAGTTGTTCTTGGGAATAGGGCCACGCTATTAATATTTAAAGTCTTTTGACTTCAAACAGTGTGATAAAGATAGTGACAATCTCAATATGGGCAATGTGATGGAGAAGAAAAAATTATTCAGATCTGTTTTATATAGTCTCCAATTTGCTGTTTATCTACATGTAAATACTGTACTTAGCTGTACTATTTACTACTATTAATATTATTCAAATTGGTAAAGTCAACTTAACATGAAATATAAAGTATATGACTTTAAAAGCAGTGACTTATAGGTTTAAAAATCTGCTGAACGCTCAGAATTAGTATGTCCTCCATTATATCCCACAAAACTTTATTGTATTCAGAGAAAGTCAGATAATTGAAAGAACTTAACAGAATAATGGATTATTTTGGCCCGAAACATACATTTCTAATATTAAAACTAGTGTTCTTATAGCCTGATACGTGATAGCAAACTTTACAATGTTGTGATGTGAACACAGGTGCTAACACCAGTCTCTCAGCAAGACACCTGTCCACACACCACAACTCAATTTCTCTCCTGATTATTGTTCCTCCTGATCCTGATATATTTTAAGCAAAATCTAGTTCCTACATCATTTTTACATACATTAATTCACAGGGGTCTCTAACCTGCAAGTTGCTCTTTAAGGCAAATGACCACAACTCAAACAATGAGCAAGTATAGCACATAGGTCAGCAGCACTAAAGATCCAAACCTTCTGATGTTCTAAACCTTATTATTAATTCATTTTATTAATTATAACCATTATTAATCCAGTCGTTTTTTTGTTTTAGATTTCTCTTGTTTCCATAAATTGAAATGAGCATTACTTGGTGGCTCTTGTCACTGTTAACTTTGGACTTGGCTGGAGGAGGATGGAGACAACCACTCCTCTACCATACAACAACACGGTGGAACTGAAAGGGAGTAACGTGGACAGAGACTGACAGTGCTTCCTCCACACCTCAAACCGTCCATGCAGGTGACCTAAACAAACCTGAATGAGTCACTAGTGCAATGACAAGGACATGACCCCTCACCTGGTTCCCACCTAAAAACAAATACATACTCTTATTTATGTTCACAAATATACACCTCGAATCCACATGCTGCACACAGCAAATGTGTCACTTTAAACTGCTGATGACAGGCAGGAATAAATACAATTGAAATTACAATCCTCCATTTCTTTATTCTTCAGTGATTAGGGATAAATGAGTTATATTTCTGCTGTATTTTTTTTTACAGAACTGTTTGTAAGGAAAGTAAATGTAACTGAGTGTGTGTATGTTAAAGCAGGTGGGAAAGCCAGGGAATATGACTGCAAAGCAAAAAAGATCCTTTGTTGGAAAACAGCAGTGGTGTGCTTACTTTGCTGAGCTTATACTGTGAGGAGGGGCAGTGAGAGTACACGGTGTCTGTCCCTCCTGTGTCTCCATCCATTGATAGTGCACTTTGTGGTCAAGTGACATGCATTTGTCGCCACACTCACCAGCAGTTTACTCACTGAGTGTAGTCCGAGTCAGGTGTTTGGGGTCACCAATACCCTATCCAAACACTCACAAGAGTCTGGGTGGCAGATGAGGTGGCAATAATCTTACACACATCCACAGCTTCAGTGTTTCTTCTTTCTGCTGTTTATACTGGGCTGTTTTCAACCAGCCTCCATTTGCTTATTATTACTGGGGCAGTGTTGCTTTTTGAAACATCAGTCATTTAGTGATTCATTATTATTACTTTTCATTTTCATTCACTAATTGAATTCAGTATGAGAATTTATTGCTCACTGGTGTTTCTCTGCAAGTATTTTCCTTTGTTATTCATCCATATAAAAATAATTAGCTTATTTAAAAAGAAAATCAGGGTATAAAATATAATTTACTACACAATCTGAATCAAATTTTGCATCTATACATGTCTGTGATCCCTCTGTCACACAAACATAGATATTAAAGGTTGTTTCCATTCATGAAATTCTTTGCTGACATTGAAAGGTTGAAAGGCTCACATATCCAGCGTGTAACTTTTTGTTTCCAAAGTCAGGTGAAACTCAGCCAGTCCCTCTCTACACAGACAGATGGTAATTGAGTGAAGCCGTGGTGGTTAATATTTAGGGTGCATGCTAAACGACCACTCGAGCTTTAAAGGGCATATGGCAGGAGTCATACAGGAATTAAATGGCTAGCGGGAACAGAAGGCCGATATCTTCTTCACCTTTTAGCTGACAACACAGCTTCTGCATAATATATTACAATACACATTGTTCTGGTGGAAAGGTGACAACTTTGCTGACTATTAGTTTGCTCAGTGGGAGCTTCACAAGCAGGTACAGAGTATAGTTAAAGCCTGCATTTGCACATTTCAATCTAGTCATTTTTTGATGGATGTCAAAGGGGATTAGATGCTCATGCATTATAAGATCTGCACATATCATGCTGCTGCCTGCTATATGTGATACATATACACCCTCACATAAATATTCTCATGCCAACTGCTGCTCAGTATGAAAAAAAAAGATAAATCGTAAATGTAAATCGTAAATGTAATGTATAGAGTTCAGGATGTGACAGTGCAAATGATTCAGGAGCAAAGACAAAGTCAGTTGCAGAAATATTGAGAATCGCAGCTCTGGATAAGCAATATGAGTTTACAACAACCCAAGTTTAAATTAGTTGTAATTACAAATGTTTATTATTTATTGTTTCATATACAGCATGATTTCATTTCAACATGCTGCCCTTTCTCCTTTGAAGCAGTGAAACACAGCTTGGCAATGCAGAGCTGCAAATTTGTTGTAAATACACAGCTGCAATTACAGCCATGGACAAGTCTAAATTTTTTAAGTCTGTCATCAACAAGTCCCATTCTATGTAGTGAAAGTTTTTCAGAAAAATCGTTCTGGTAGCTCGCTAGCCAGAATATCACAGTTTGTCTACTTTTCTCCAACACTGGTCACATTCCCGTTTTACCCGACAGTCTGCACTAGTGGAGTTTGTGATGCAGTCTGTATTGTGGTGTGTGCTGGTTGTTTGTTGACTCCATTTACTGCAGAGGTATGATCTCAATAAATATATTTTAATGTGATTTAATTACAATAAACAGATCAAAAGGACGCTGTGCAGATACGCCACATCCGTTGAATTTTCTTGGAAAAACTGTTCTAAGCCCTGTTAAATTAAGTACTTTACATCAGTCCACAGGTTATAGGAAGCTGAGCTATGATATGTTATACTCTATTCACACATTGGCAATAAAAAATCATGCTAAGTTGTAAAAATGGAGGAGGCTTGTGCTGCTTCCTGAATATCTACAACAGAGGCAACAAGTCCAAAGTTATTATGAGCCGCAGTTGGAACTGTTATAATTAGGAGAATAAGGCCCAGTGAAAATATCACGCTGTCCCATGCTTTACTAAAGCTTTCAAATGATGTCCTACTTTTGTTGAACTACAATCTGCCTGCTGGACTGTCTCTTAAAGTATGACAATGACAATGACAAAACTTTTAAGTTAGAATTTAGCCTTTGCAAACCCTTTCTGCTCATACTGCAAGAGGATCTGTGATGTGTATAATACAGCATAATACATACATATATGTGTGTCAGCCTTGTACATTTTACCAAGTAGCCTTAGGTCTGGGATGTGCGACATGATGACAGATACTGTGTTACGATAGTAAAACATTTCATATCATGCTCCATTATTTGTTTTATAGTGTTGACAATCACACTCTTTACAGTTATTTGGACAATGCTTTATGTTCCTCATCACAACACGGATACAGGCAGATGTGCAATCAGGCTACACAAACCAACATGGAGGGGAGTGACTGTGACACAGAAAAGGGTCATTCTGAACAGAAGGAGTCCAACCAGCCAGGACAAAATGAGGACCTCGCCCCTGAAAGAGGTGCTAATTTTGTTGCATGGACGTGGTTTGACAAGAGACAGACCACAACACTGTGTTTTAAAATATGCTACCACATGTGGTGGTTTCCTAAAAACAACTCTATTCATTTAAGTTACAGAAAATTATAGGGGGCACTTTAGTGTCACAAGAAACAAAAGGAATAGTGACATTTAAGGTGTGCTGATTGATTCACAATGTCCACCCATGTATGGAGTAACCTACGAGAAAACATTCCACCTTAAAAGTTGCTGCTAGCTTCCACAGCATAGCAAATGCAATCATATATTTCTCCAGTCTATAACCAGCTAACTGTTGTGGTCAGTATAACTGACTAATGTATGATAACCTCCCACTATAAGAACAGTGGTTATATAATTGTTGAAACAAGCGACAACTTAACTGCGTGCACTCATGCGTGTGTGTCATAGATGCACACCAGTACTTAAACAAACAGCACTACACCTCTGCAGAAAATGTGCAGTGTCGGCATGTGTATTGTTATCTGGACATGGAATGACCTTTACTGGGTTATGACATTTTTTGTCATATTACACAGCTCTACTTAGGCCTACTCATTTAAAGTGTTGTTTTCTGCTTTATGGATTAAGACGTGCTGTGCATCACAGGTTTTCTTTGTTCTTAATCAAGGAAACATTTTTCATTGATAATATTTATTGAGCAGTAAAAAGGGCAACAGGTTATTTTATGTTTAAACTGAATAGTCTTGCAGAATCCAGACCCAACTTGAACATTTGGCTGTTGAAGCAGCACTGATACAGCCTCATGGGTGAATTGATTTGCTGATAGCTTCAGGTCAATTTCTTGTTGTCAGTGGTCAATTGCTGTTTTAATGGTTTATGCAAATGAGCGTTCTAAATCCTGGAAATCACTTTTGTTACCAAATGAAATACACTATATAAAGTCTGTTTCTTAAAAAGCAGCATCATGTCTTCCTGATAAATAAATGCTCATCATCACATACGTATCTGGGAACTGTTATGGGCAGCGGAAAGTTTCCACTGTGTCCAAATGTATAATTAAGCGTTCGCACTGTGATAGATCACATTTTAATATACTGCAGGATGTTGGATTTACATCAAAATGATGGATTATAATGTTCAACTAAAAATAAAATAAGACAAACATTTATCTATGTTATGAGTTTAAAATAATTGTGTCTTGTTTTTATAAATCACACATCAAAGACAACTTCAGCATCTCTCTCCCTTAATACACATAGACGTTTTCCTCCCCTTGAATAACACTCCTACCTGCCTATTATTGCCTAGCTGTTAGCCGTGATATGAGCATTTAGCAGTGATGGCTTGACAGCTGTTATTATATTGCTTTCTTCTTGTCCCAGGTGTAAGCTTTGGTTGCTACCGGTTTCTAAGACAACTAGGGAGCTTTTGTAGCCATTATTTACTTTAATTACACTTCCTGTTGAGACACTTTACTGTAAGAATATATGTGGTTTTGTTTCCAAATGGCAGGCACTTGGGTGTAATGAGAACAGATTGGCATAATTCAGGGCAGGACACAACAGAGAAAACTTCCCTATGACAGCACATCTTTTTGTGAAACACATGTTTTTGCATTTTGTGGATACACTGATGGTCTGTGATGGCATATCATTTTTGCTATTGTAATACAATTAAATTGTTCTGGCTCAAGAACTGGTGGTTTTTTATTTTTGTTAGTTGGAAAACATACATTGTATAGTCTTTTGTTATTTAGCAACACTAAACTGACCAACTGCACAAAAATGCCAATATTTGATGGAAATGCCAAATCTCAGATAACATTCACTGACAATATTTTTTTGTTTATTCTGTTTTTGATGTCCAGCAGCTTCTTTCGGCAATACATGTACTTGGCAACTGGTTATGGTTCATAAAAATGCAATCAGTCACTGAGTTCATATCCTTCAACAGAACCCCGAGCTTAACAGTAACCCAGGAAATGTACAGCAGTGAGGACATCGTTGGTCCTTTTTTTTAATCTGCCCAAAGACATTGTCCTGATGCCGACTTTGATGCACCTGTTGACTGTGGGATTGATACTATTGTCACCTTTTCTTTTTTCCAAATCAGGTTCTTCTGCTGCTATTTTGTCTGTGTTTTTATTTTTTGTAGTTGGCTTTTAGCATAGTTCACTAAATTTACCCTGTAACCGTTGACTTCTTCCACCAAGCAAACATTTGAAAAGGAGCTTAAAAGTTTGACATTGTTGCCAGATCTTTGACCCTCATTTTCTTGAGTTTGAAATAAGTCTCAGTTTAAGAAGAGTTACTTAACGCTTGGCTGAAAAGCAGTGTTTTGCCCTGTCTGGTTGAACTTGTTGAACTTCTGACCACACACAGCATCACTGTTGGGTGTGGTCAGTGGGGTCACGACAACAGTGATGTCACCGGGTCCAGCAAGATGAGAAGTTAACAAAAACAGATTTGTGTGTGAAGGAGCGGTGTTAAGAAAGACAGATCTAATGGTCATAAGTGTCTTTGGGAAACCAATCTCTACTACTGCAAATACACACTGCTTGTGTCACAATGTAGAGCTTGAGCATAAATCGTGAGGTGCAAAAACATCTAATGCAGACTGAATTCTGGTAAAGTGGCTAACCTGACAGACGACTGTGCAGGACCAGTATGAAATTCTCCAAAGCACAGCTAATTAACAGGTAAAACAAAAACCCTCATTGATTTGAAAAAATCCTCCTATTTTTCTAAAGGTCTCATCCAATATTGTCTCCAGAATCTACATAAAGCATATGAAGTGAGAAGATGTTTAAACTCCCAAGAAAGCACCACAGGCAAGAAAAGTAGTTTCGCTTTTTAGGCTGATTTAGAGTTTGATTACACAGGAATGCAGGCTTGCAGAAATATTCACCTGCAATAACTGCATCAAACAATTAAACAGAAAAGAGAAAAGTGGCTCCAGCAGTAATGCACTCAGCCCTGTGGGACCGGTGCTATCGCAGCAGCTCTGCAGCAGTCTGGCAATTGTTAGAACCTCATGGGACATTAGCAGGGGTGTTGTGCCCAGTCCTGTCATCCATGCCCTGTATTAGTCACGTTGCAGTGCTACATGCAGAGGAGAGGTAAAGGGGAGAGGAGAGACTTCCCAGAAACAAGAGCAAACATAGCTTCCAGCAAATGTACGGGTTTCATGATGCATCTGTACAGTTTAAGCTATCTTGCCTTTTAAATAAGGTGCCAGCTCCTGGACTTATCATGTCCACGGTCTCAGGGGAAGCTGCTGTTCTGAATTTATATCAGCTGCTAACTGCATGACTCTGTCAATGGACAAGAAAAGGGGTGTTTATCTCCTTGGAGATAAAGATTTTCATTTAAGTTATTTTTGAGTTGATTTTAAAAGACTATTTTTGAACAGTTTTTGTTGCTGTCCAGGGGTCTTCAGTGCGTGAAACTTCTTTATTTGTAAGTATAATGGAGCCTTTTCTCCTGACACTGTCAAGAGACTGTGTCTGTGATTACTATACTCACGCTTTATCTCTACATTTGGTGTGAAAAACGCTCTAAACACTGCCATTCTAGGAGAGAAAAAAATGTAACTCGTGTGTAATCTGGGGAAAGTGCTTCTAGTGCAGGGACAGGAGGAAGGGACTGTAAGAGGATTGCCTGCACCCAGCTGCCTCCTATGAGACCAAACCGTGCCAGTGGATATGGCTACACTGACCTCTATATTGTCATCAAAAAAAGATAAAGACAATGGCAGATGCAACTAAACTTTAGTGTGCCCTTCAACACCCAGACTGACGCCCCAGGCAGAGGTATTGGTGGAACATGATGGTAAGGTGAGGCAGAAGGGAAAGGGCCGGTGGCCAGTGTCAGCAGGAAACCTGTCCTCAGGGAGACACCAGGGCAGCGTGAGTGTCTAACCATTAAATGGACAGTAGACCGTTTCAAGTACCGTCTGCTGGGTGCAGAATTCAGCTTAGAGAATGACCACGGGGCTCTGAAATGGTTAGAAACCATGAAACTCTAGAATTACCTGCTGGCTGCTGTCAGCGCAGACACACTGCTTCACATCAAGTGTCCTCAAGTCTCTTTTGCTGGCAAGTGACTTCCTGTCCTACATCTCTGAAAAGGGCCAAACAAACTCCGCCACCACACTCACACATACCCGTTCTGTATTCAGCTATTTCTTCTTCTGAAAGATGCTGACAGTTGAGTGTTCAGAAACGACACTTTCAATGTATCTGCTTGTTCCTGCGTTGGATGCTGCTGCTCCACATTGATGCTGACAGTTACATGGTGTGATTAATGGACTAGAGGGAGGGGTACTCTTCTTTACCAGCTGCATCTTTAAAGCTTTACCTCCCTCCTTATAATGAACTGAACATGGGATAAAAGCTCTAATGATAATATGATAATATTGATATGATAATGAAGAATTTACAGTGATTCACAGTCTTACTGTACATCTGGTGATGACTAGTACAGTCCAAATGGTATTTAAACTCCCTCTATGGAGATTTATTTCTTAATTTCATACAGATGCCTTTATGTGTCCTACATGAGTAAGTGAGAGCAACAGTGAGAAGATTGACCATTTCTATTACTTTCTAATAGTTAGTCTTAAAGACTAACCAGCAGTGGAGTTTGCTCTGGATAAAATAAATCTACTTCAGCCTCTAACTGAAGGTTTGTCTCTGGAGCTGCACCCCTCCAACTCTCCTCATGGTGAGGTGGTGTCTTTGCAGCACAGAGTGAAGCAGAAGGAACATGTTACCTAACGTTACATGTACAAACACTACCACCTTTGTCCACAGGGAACAACAACACATCAGCACAAAATGAAAAGTTCCGCTGAGCTGCTTTAAAGCTGGGGCAGATTATTATACAAACGACTCTTGCTGAATACTGAATAACAGAATATTTAACTTTTATTTTGAAATAGTATTAAAATAATTATTCGGTTACTTTTTTTTTTAGCAAAAGCTTTTCTCAAAAATAGTACTGACTATAAGGAGAGACAGTTGTTTGTTTTTAGGCCCAGTAATAACCCCAGCCCTTTGAATGACTATCAGAAGTTGCACTTACACCTTGACATGCATTCCACTGAAACAACACACACAAACATGCATGGAAATAGTCACCCATGCAGTATCACACAGATGTATATACATGTTTTTGTGTTTGCCCAGTCACCTCTTAATGCAAACATGCTGATGCAGGGTCTTTTCCTGCTTGTGCCATCAAATCAATGTGCTGAACTGAACTAAGATGTGTAGAATAAGTAAGGCCACATTAAGGCTTTCTCACCTGATTTTCCAATCTGACACAGACACATGCCTGCATGTATTCGTCAAACAGATGCAGCAGTCAAGGTTTTTCTTTGTTTGTTTTTGGGGGTTTTTAGCAAATGTGTTGCAAGGTGTGTCTTTCTAGGAATTGCTGAGATATTCTGGCTGAGCCAGTGGTGGACCAACTTATGGCCCTTTTCCACTAGTACCTACTTGGCTCGGCTCAGCTCTCGACTCAGTTTCGGTCGTTTTCATTACAATAGAGTAGCACCTCAGCATGGGTGGGGTGGGGTCGTCCATAGCAACACGGCCGAAACTCCAGCAACGTCATTTGTTATGTTATGCAACACAAACACAAAACAACTATGGAGGCCACCAGACAAAGAAATGTCTGCACCTCGTCGTTGCTCCGCAATGGGGTCGATTTCTGTGCAGCCATCTCTGATCATATCGTGTTTTTCCTGTTATTGCGTTTTAAAAATGGCGCGGTTGACTCTTATGAACGCGAGTCGCTCTCCTGACTCATCTAGTGACGCCACGCCCTGGCCAATCAGTGGCCTGCCATCTGCCGACATCACAGTTTCGCTTGACTCAATTCGCAGCCCAAGCCAAGTAGGTACTTTCAGAAAAGTACCTGACCTGGTACCAGGTACTAACACGTAATGGAAACGCATACAAAACCGAAGTCGAGTCGAGCCGAGCCGAGTAGGTACTAGTGGAGAAGGGCCATTAGAGCCATGCGTGGATGCCTGCGTGGATATAAACCTCCATATAAATACAAAACTATTCTTAGATGAAGTGGATCAATAATTATAAATAAATCACATTCTTTTTTCACTGCAACCAAACAAACAGAAGACATGGTGTGGTTGCTTTCATTGGAACTTGGTGTTTAATGCATTGTGAAATCACTCAGGGTACTGAGCTCTTCCTTTCTTTTGATGAGACATTTAGGCCTCATGTGTGTTAAGCTGCATTTACTCTGTATTCTCATGAGACATCAGTCATATCAACACCTTCACCTGCTCTAATCAACCTGCTGCACTCTGCTGCTGTGGTAGCTTATATTTTATTTAGTGCCAATGTCTGAAATGTCATCTCCAATTAATTTAATTCTCACACTGCATTAATAGTTCAATCAAATCTAAAGATTTGTTGCATTTCATGAATAGTTCTCAGCTTTAAGATTACCTTTTAACACATTCACACTGAGAATGTACAAACTCCAGGCACTCTCCTTTCTATGACACAGTAAGCACACGTCTATGGATATGATTTCTTTTTGCGTCTGTGTTGGAACATGTGTGTGCAGTCCTGAAACCCAAAATGTTTTTACAAAATGTTTTGAAAGCACTGCTTACGCGCAGGTCTCAGATGGCTGCAGCATCAGATGGCACAAATGCTTTCAAATCACAGCTTGCATGTTGCAAATTTGTGCAACAGTCCTCTGGTTTTAAAATGGCTTTCATACAGTTCCAGTAGAATTAATCACATCTCAATAGCCAATGCACTATAGTACTAAGAAAAAAGTACCATAGTAAAGTATCCATTATTTTACCTTATACAGCATGGCATGTTGAACATCTCTCACTTTGTGTAGAGATGAGATTACTAGGCAAATTTCCTATTTACTTAAGCCAGAAGTTTTCATTTTTGCAAGGTAGTCCAACTCTTAGGTTTCAGTTGAAAGTGCCCTTTATCTGAACGGCCAAACTCTGCAGGCCAAACTCAAACTTGGACCCTTATCTCTTGAAATGATTTTAAACCTAGAATAAAGGAAGTGACCACCATAGGCTGTTTGTTTCAGCTGACATGCACATGAATAAATGTTGCTGTTTATAATGTGTACTGTGGTGTCTTATGTGTTTTCACTCTTGTCGTTGTGATTTGGTGTTGTCCTGTTGAAAGCTGTTGATGCGGCTGCTCGTCCCTGTCTTGGCCAAATCCTTTACTTCCTCTGCAGTTAAAATAGTTGCCTGTCAGCCTCAGTGATTTTGAGGTCAACTTTTTAACAAACTGCCCTTTGCTGGTTTTAATAGTTTTTTTTTATAACCTGTTCCAGAGAGGACCTGTTGCTCTCTGTCGGTCATGGTAGCAAGTCATTTCCTGTAATCTTTTTTTTTTTTTTACTGTAATTCTTGTAATTGGACTGCAGTAATCTTTCTACAAAAGCTGCACAAAGTGGCAACTAGGCAGCAGAGATCCTTAAGTTAATGGCTAATATTACTGAGGTGCTCCGCCGAGTGCTTTTAGACGCTCATTTGTGCCGGCTGTCACCCGGTACTTTAATGGCCCTCTTATTAGTCATCCAGTCATGCTATACTGACACTGATGTTGTGCTGGAATTATAGCCAGTGCAGCAGACCTAGTGGTCTGCAGCAATGGGTGTTGATGATGATGGTGATTGTTTTTATATTCATTCATCCAGAGTAATATGTGATGATGAGGATGTCTTTATATTCATTCATCTGGATAATTTAGATTGACACTTATGATAATACTGATAAGACTGATAAGACTGTAACCATGCCGGGTCATTCTCTTGCACTTTTTGTAAACTTATACATTTAATCAACTCTGCTGTGTATTCTCTGTGGGCTTTGTAATGATCAAGTTTCTCAACATGAATCAATATTGTATTGATTGCATTCTGTTCACTTCTGCTCTGTTCTCAAATTGCTGTTTTAGTACTGACATGTTACAGTTAACAATGTTAACACACACACACACACAAAAGTTAATGAAAATCCACACTCAGTGTAATTTGTTCTGAGAAAAACTAGCAGGTTTCAGGCTGGCAGCAAACTCTGAATAAGTTTTGAAAGTTTTGAATAGAAAATCAATTAAATAATCAAAAGAAAAAAAATCTTGTAATGACGTAAAAAATGAATGGATTTAAATATACCACTAGTTTGGATAAAATTACCTAGTTTTAATCAAGCAATTTATGCTTGTCCAGGTCAGCTCACAGTTAAAGCAGACATACGTCAGTTCCCCCAAACAGTTTGGTAGTCTGAATTTAAATTACCATACCACCAGGTCAGATTTAAGTAGCAAACTTAATTTGGCTTTTAATTGTAGGTTTTTGAGGCACTGTATACTAAAACAAGCAATAATGCAATATATATGCAATCTAGAAAGTAATAATCCAGTGTATGGCAAAGCTAATGAGGTAATTAGATTATGATTTGACAGTAAACTTCTTTTAGTCACACAGTAGGAGCTAGTAACTCGCCAACATTTTGTCACTCAGTCTGCCTAATATAGTTATCCATGATGAAAATGTTCAATTACCTGTGCTAGCAGTTCCCCTGGTTATATGCAACAAGCTGATTATCCCTAGCCCACAACCTTTTCTGTGAATCCCTAGCCAGCTGTAACAGTGTCTGCAGCTGATGATTTGGAAAACATAATGATATTATGCTAATGTGGAGATATTGCTGGATTGACATTTCTACTGATTGGGATTAGTGCTCCTATCCATTTTCCCACCCACGCAGCAATAGCTTAAGGTCTCTCTGTCACCAGAACACGCTTTTAACATTGCTGGTGTCAGGGGTAATTTGTGGTGTTACTCAAGTGGGCTTGTTTCGATGCAATTAGTTTATTTTCTTTGTATAATGAGTGCATGCCCTGAGCTGTCTGCCCTCTGGAGACATTTGGAAACAGAGCAAATCCCAAATTTCGGTTCAGCATGCTACTGTGGTCCGCTGATTTGAGTTTCTTTTCATTTTTAAAGTAAGATCTTTAAAAATAAAAGGATAATCGCAGGATTGTCTGTTGGGTTAACACATCATCATATAAAAAGACAAGGTGTTCAATGGTCCATGACTTTGTATACACTGCTTCCTGCAAATTCATGACTTAATGAATAAATGGTGTATTTGTCCTGTCTAATTCAATCAACCACTTTCTACTCTGCTACTTTAGACTTGTCCTGTAGTTCTCTATAGAACAACAATGTACCATACAGTACCTGCGTAGGATAAAGGCTCAGTCCTTTACTTTGCCTTTAAACATTAATTGAGTAATTATACATTGGGCTTAGAGTCTGCAAATACAGTAGTGGAAAAAAGTTTTCAGTTTTCAGTTTTCAATATGTCAGTTCTCAACACTGGCGGTATGAAAGTCAACAAATAACAGAGAACGTGTTCAAAACTGAACAAAAAATAAATAAACCATCACATCATCAAATTAATATTTAGTAGTCCTGCCATTAGCACACAGTAGAGCTCGAATCCTGGCTGGCATGTTCCCCACGAGCCTTTCACACTGTTGAGGGGTAATCTTGTCCCATTCTTCTTGAATTACTGCTTGTAATTCTTCTAAATTCTTTGGTTTACGCTTTGAAACAGACCTTTTGATAATCCACCACAGATTTTCAATGGGGCTTATGTCCAGGGATTGAGCATGGCACTCTAAGACCTGGGGCCTCATTTATAAACATTGCATAAGAAGGCGTACGCCAGTTTCTACGCAAACTTTCTGATTTATAAAAAACTAACTTGGCAGAGAATGTGCGGTCCTCCACGCAAACTCTGACCCATGCGGACGCACATAATGTGGAGAAATGAGCAAACTGTGACTCCGTCGGCAGAAGGATGAAACACAGAAACGATGTGAAACAGATCCTGTTATGTAGAGGAAATCGAAATATTACTGTTCACGTATCGTATATGGAAGAGTTCATTTATTAAACGATAAAAGTAATTTTTACAATGAATAAACCACCAGAAACACGATTTAGGATACTAAATACAAACAGCGATATCTGTTACTGCAAAAGATCCCTCAGATATGTTCTGTTATTATTAAATGCATGATCTGAATAAATAAGAAGAACAGTGGGTCAGATTATATTTATACAGATGCTGTTTTCGATGCTTCAGCTCGGGCAGATCTGAGTGTGTAGTTTCATATTTTGTTATCATACAGGTCTGTTGTGCTCCATAATGTGACTTTCCCCTGACGCTGGTGGTCGTGTTGGGCTCTGAGCCGACCCCTGTCCCATCTGAGCCAAACACTGCTGCTGTGAGCCAGTGTCTGGATGTGATGAGAAACTTAAAATAAAAATAAAAACATGAGCTGTTGTTTCATACAGCTCATGATATGCAACGCATTTTTAATTTTCCTTAAATTCCGTGATAACTTCGTTGATGGAGTCGAATTATGTCCCTTTGCATCAGTGAGGACGCTCAGCTGCTGCAGCACCAAAAACCCCTACTCTAAACTCAGAGGCTAAATCTGGTTTTATCAATGAAGTCCCCCTTTTTTAACATACGTGTTAAGAACTTGAATGCATTTTATATCCTCTTTTTAAACAAGGGGATACAAATCACATAAGCTACCTGAGTCATCTGTGCCTCTGTGTCCCCTCCATCTCTGTCACCACTCCATTTCAGAGGGACTCCCCTGTAATCCCTGCCAGCTTTTTATCAAGGGGGGTGAGCTCTGGTGTGTCCTCTGACCCCCGCCCGTCCACTTTAATGTGGGACTACTTCTTCTTTATTTCAGCCAATCTTCAGAGGCAGCAGCATGAACAGCGTCCTCCACATGCTGCCACTCTGAGGCTTTTTTTGGAACATTTAAAATGTCACTTTGTGTTCATCAGCAAAGTTATTTTTCTGGTGTCGACCTCCCATATAGGATCTTCTATTTCACGCTATTTTCTTATTTTATCCTTTCTGTTGGTGTCGCCATGGTCATCATCATGCAGTCAGGTGGAATGAATATTAATTAGGGGCATTTCACTGACTATTTATAGGCAATTATGGGAGTGGCATGACACCTGCAAAAGATGCGGCACATTTCCAGTTGGTTGTGATTTATAAAGGGAAACCAGGCGTAGGACGTGCATGCGCACAGTTTTAGTGTTATAAATCAGAATATTTTTGTGCATACGCACTTTCTGTGTTTCGTCCGTACGCCACCTTTTGACATGAATCCTACACACAGTTTTATAAATGAGTCCTCTGGATACTGTGCTCCTGCAGCCAAGTTCTACTGGCCCTGAATGTGTGTATTTCTGCAGAGTGTATCCAACTGCTGAAGGACTGCATCTGCACTTCCTGGCTATCTGGTGGCGGCAGCTGTACCCTTCCTGGTTGAGAATCTGTATCTTCAGGCGTGTTTTCTGTGTTAGGTTCCTTGTTTTAGCCATTTTTTCTCTAAAGAACTTTCAAAGGTGCTGGCTTTATATAGACAGCAAAAAAAAGTGTCGACCTTCATTAGAAAATGACCCAATACTCAAAATTTCTTATGTATTTTTATGGAACCAATCAATTTTAAGTTTTAAATTGCACTTGAAGACCTAAGAGTGATTCTTGCAATATTTCACAAATGCATGGGGTGTCTGAAAACTTTTTTCCACCACTGTATTTAACAGAGTCTGCTTTACAAACTTGCTGGATGGTACACGTTTACCAGGCCAGGAACGGGTAATATCTAACGGGTTATATTTTGGGACATGGAGGAACTCATTCTGTCCATTTTAGGGACAAACCACACCAAACACTGCACTTAGAGACATGCCTACCTGAAGAGGCTGTATGCTGTATCTTCCTGTAAAAAATGACAATAGGTTTACAGGGTAACAAGCACAAGAATCTACAGCCACTGTAACATACTTTGTTCACAGCAGTGCTTTGGACTAAATGCCACCATGCTGATGATGTTAATATGCAGATGATTAGCAGATAATGTTTACAGTGTTAATCATCTATTCTAAATACAAAGAGGCTTTAAATACAAAGAGGCTGATGGAAATGTCATCAGTTTTGGAGGTATTTGTACATAAAGAAAGGAAAAATAGGAAATAGAAATAATAGGAAAAAAGGTAATAGCTGTGTAACGCTGTAAAATTCCTGTTGTTTAAGCAATAAAAACATCTAAACATAAACTGAAACTTGAACTAACAAATTAATCATAAGAAAAAAAAACACTAAAAAACTGTTCCAATGTCTTAAAAAGAATTTATTAGGGGTGTTCTAATTATCGTAACCATTATGTAATGTATGGTTCATTTTAAACCCAAAACCAAACTATTCTTTCTTTAATGCTTAAAATATAGCAGTTTATGTGCCTGTCTGCCTCTGAACCTCTACATGTGTCCTCACCATCTACCATCCTCTTCACTCTTTAAAAGTAGCTTGTGTTTTCTTTATTGCAATTTATTGAAACTTTGCTGCGTAGTTTCAGTTTCATTTGATAGTCGAGCACCTGTTGTTATGATCTCCTGAATATTTTTATATGTGTGTCCTGCCTTTTTTGTGCATGATTAAACTTGCCTTTAAAGCAACTATACATAGGCTGTGTTGCTTTTATTTTGAAGGTGTGTGGATTGGGGGATATCATCCTGGTCAGGAAGTTGAAGTGGGTGTATGGTCTGAATGGTTTGGGAACCGCTGTCCCAGAGTCAGTCTGCTGCATTCTCTGTTGACCATGAATGTACCAAAGTCTATGGCAATTCTTCTTGATTATGTTGTTACACATGAACATGACATACACCTGCGCTTCGCTCTGCCTCTGCACTCTGCTCTGCCTACCTCACAGTGAGTGAAACGCAAATTTGTTATCATGTGAAGGTAGCCTTAACAAACCACTTGAGGGTGATGGCTGATGGCTGCTGTGATCACCACATAATCTGCACCTGGGATATGTATCACTCATTCAGGAAGTAAAAATTCTATCAGGATCTATAGAGGTCACTTATTTACCAATACTAGGAAGTACTAATGCATGTCTTCCTCTGTTCCTTTCCTTCTCCACAGGCACTTATAAATTTGTGAGAGAGGGGGAAAATCTGGAGCTGACAGCCGTCACCAAGGAGCAGTCGGGATCATATGAATGCATTGCCTCTAATGATATATCAAGCCCTGATGTCAGGACAGTCACCGTCACCGTCCAACTGTAAGGGCCAAGACCATCATATTGGTGGAAAGCCTGATTTTATATATATATGTGTATATATATATATATATATATATATATATATATTTATATATATATATATATATATATATATATATATATATATATATATATATATATATATATATATATATATATATATATATATATATATATATATACATACACACACACACACACACACACACACACACACACACTTTTTATTAATTTATTAATAAAATGTTATATATCTTATCATATATGCTATAAGAAGTTGCAGTTATGCTGGGATTTTAACACAGATAGACTCTTTAGGCTTTGTATGGTTTGTCAAGAATGAACTGCTTGTTCATCACTGTGTCAATTCACATTTAAAGGAAATAGAATATGAAGCAGCCCAAAACACCAAGCAGTGTAATTACATGTTCCATATGACGCCATTGTTAAACTTATTTCACTTTGTTTTATAGATCCTCCCTTCATTTCCAAAGCGAGGAGTACGGGTACTCCAGTTGGACAAAAAGGAGTCTTGCAATGCGAAGCCTCAGCTGTCCCGAGGGCAGATTTTGAGTGGTACAAAGAGGACCGCAGGCAAGTTTCTCTTCAGAGCTCTGTGATTTCTACAGGCTTGGAATTGTTTGAAGTCAGTATTAAAGACACACAGAGACACCTATTTTGCTGTAGGCTGTGGACTTACTTTATTTGAAATAAGCCAGACAGCATCATGTTTGTTGATAAGCGATGGCTTTTTACACATATCCTTGTTTAAAATAGATTGTGCTTTTGATGTAATGAGATAATCATCCATGCCGTGCATTTGTCTTTTCTCTGTGGGCACAATATCCTGTTTTAATCACATTAGAAAAAAAATCATAATTTTCATTAACAAAAAAAACAAAACAGGCTTGGACACTAAAGGTAACTATTATTATTTTCACACTGTAATTGGCTTATATCAGTTGTGTGTGGGGCTTAGCGGTTTAGAGGATATTATAGTATAATGCAGTCGATCCAATGGAAGGCTTGAGACTGGACAGATGTTTATGAGCAACCCCAGAGCCGTAAGCTGATGTAAACATAGGCTATGTTGCACTGTTAAATGGTCCCTGACGGTGACAGCAGCATTGCTCGTGAGTCCTCAAAAGACAAAATCAGTCCTCGAGAACAAAAAGATGGAGGAACACTGATAAAATTAATAAGTGGCATCTGCACACATGAAATAAGGCAATGAAACTGTAGCCAAGGAACAGGAAATGTAATGAGTGAAACAGAAGGAAGGTCATCATGCACTGAAGGATGACGTTCACAAATATAATACAACAATACACTTACTTCAACAGAGCGGTGATCTGTAGTTTTGGCTCTAACATGAAAAATGTTTGCTTTTCACAGCCAACAGATGTATTCCTAATTTCATGCAGATATAAATGTTGAGTACATGTCCTAGAGATTTGTCAAAAGCTGAGCAAATAGACACGACTTATTAAAAGCTTCAGGAAAAGCACAGTTACTTTCTTTCCTTTCCTGCTCATCATGAGTTGTCCTGAACGCTGCTGTGCTATTTCTCACAGGCTCTTCAATGGACTAAATGGGGTTAAGATAGAGAATCAAGGTAAACAGTCGATGCTCGTCTTTTTCAACGTCTCGGAAGAGGACTATGGAAACTACACCTGTGTTGCAATGAACATCATGGGAATCACTAATGCCAGCATAATCCTTTATGGTAAGAAAACACATAAGTGTTGAGTATAAAGGCTCACTGAACATGGTCATTATGTGTAAAGTTCTGCAATACTTGGTGGCTACTTCTTTGCATGCTGAGAACATTAAAAAAAATAATTTAAGATATGAAAGTCACCCACTGTATCTCATTCACTAGTTTACCTTTTCACTAGTTTCCATGGCAATCACAGCACTGATGTAAAGCTTTCAAAAAATTTTTGGATAAGAAAAAAAAACACCTGAGTATTTGAATTACAGTTAATCACAGTTCATACTGAAGCAAAACTGACTCCAGGTCTGATTTGGACTGTACGGCATGCTGACCCTGATGATGTAGTAAGTTTCACGTTATTCTCCTGCAGGTCCTGGTGCCATGCATGATGTGAACGGGGCCGCCGTGTTGCACCGTTAACTCACTTCGCTGCTCCGTATGCCTCCTGCTTACTCTAACCTTACTCTACCTGCTGAAGTTCTGATGTGAAGTGTGACCACCTCCGACATTCTCTCAGCATTGAACAGCAAGAACAGACTATTAGTCCTATAAGAAGAATGGAAATCCAAGAGCGCCAGTGGTTCACCCTTAGTTTTCTTTCTGTTACTTTCTGGCTTTGCATCAGAGTCTGTTCTCTGTTTGCTCACCAAGAGTGAGAGGCGTCAATCAGAGGAAGGGCAAATTTGAATCATGCACTAATTTGATGATGGTAGAACAACTGAGTTTGTGTCTCCCCAAACCTTTTTTGTATGTGAAAAGGGAAAAAGAAAAATACATGTAACTGTTGATAGTTGACTGTTTATTGCCCAATATTGAAGTGTACATTCAAATTATTATTATTGTGTCATGTCCTGTTCAATATCTGTACAATACCATTAAGCTTTTTTAAGTAAATGACAAAAAAGGAAAAAATGCAATGTGATTGTTGAATTTTACTGTATTTTTACAGTTGTATGCAAAACACAGTAACAGATCCTTCATGATAAACAGTTCAGAATAATAAATAGTACACCATGATTTCTCAGGCAAAGTCCTACAGCATAGTGTATCCAAATTTTTATTTCCATTGTGGTATGTGTAGAAAATGTACAAATGTGTACAGACAATTCCTGCACTGTTTTTCAAAATGCATACACTTACCAAATGGCATTTTTTGAAACACCTAATCACAGTGTCATAGCAGCTTCACTGCATATTCATATGGGGTAGTGAAAATCTGAACTGAGATTGGAAGTCATTTATGTGAAGTGTCATTCAGCACAGATGTGTTTGTCAGTGTACAGCTTTGTTCTCTACAGTGACAATTTAAATTCAAGTATTCAGCGTTGAACCTTGTTGTACAGTACAGTTAACCTCCAGGTAGTGCTGATGGCGCCATTAAAGCGGGTGGTCAAATTGCATTGAACTGACTTCTCACTTTCTCAAATGCTGCCGTTAATTGGGGAAACTAAAAAGAATTTGTATTTTTTTCCTTTCATATCAATATGAAATTAAAAGTCAATATAATGAGTTTTGCTTTATTCATTCATACTTTTATTGTTTTTCAGGATCAGAAATCAGGAGTAGGCACTACCTTACCACTCATAACATAACTACTCAACTCAACTAGAAAAGAGACATTGGGATTATTGGATTACTCGCCTGTATGTTAGTAATGTATTACAATCTCCTGTCACATTATGATCAAACTTTATACTCAAACATTGTCTGTCAACCAGAAAACATCTTTTATTGTCTTTTATCATATTTATCTCGCAGCTTTTTTAATGTGAAGAGGTGGTGGAGCTGGATAAATGTCTTTGATTTAAAACTTCTTCAATTTAAATACGCCTCAGGAGGCCGGAGGTGTTTCTGACATTTTCAAATCCAAAACTGACATGCAGCTCCAGTCCACATCCAAGCCACAGATGACACAAGCTAGAATATTTCACGAACGGCAGGATAGCAAAGTCAACGTGAATGAATGTTTTGTGTCGCTGCTATGAAGCTTTTTTCAGGTGTAATGAATGTGTGCTTTTAACCTGGTTTGCTCCAAGATAAATGGCATATGCTGCTCTGAGACTGCAGAGGTGATTGTTGTGTTCTGTGGTCGGTGGATGCATTTTCAAGGGATATTTTTCAGTCTGACAGAAATTTCCAGTGATGAGAATATAGTTAAAGCACAAGTGATTGATAATGTGATGTTCTGCTATTGTCCAGTTCACTCCTGTGCATACCTATGAGTAAGAAATGTGTTGAAGACAAAACAACAGGGATGAGATCGATGTATGTGGGAATGCTTTTGTTGTACTCACATGTTCAGTTATGTGCTTGTAATGATGGTGAACCAGTCAGCTGCAGACTCTGTCACAGGATGTGATTTCACTTTATAGGGATTTGCAAAAAAGAAAAAATAGGGAAAAAAAAACACAGGACAGGTGAGATTCAGATGCCTGAAAAACATAAAGGGTTACTGTAAGCCTTTCCATCCCAGATAGATGAACATGATAAGTATTGATGTCAATAAGTTTTAATCAGTTTGTTTTAAAACCCCATTAAAAGAGAACTGAAACTGGAATTTACCTAAGGTGTATTTTTAAATATTGCATCATGAACGACAGTGTTGTAATTTGTTTTTGTTTTGTTTTTTTTTTTTTTTTTTTTTGGTTTTTTTTTAATTCATTTTTTTGTATGCCGGTCCTATGGATTTTAGATTTGTGCACTCCACATTATCTATAATCCTCCTTTATGCATAATTCTCTGGGCATTTTAAAGTTTGTAGTATTCACAGTTCTTATATCAGTGTCAGTTTTTATTTTCTTATTTCTTGAAGAGTTGATTTCACAATGTATGTTTCCGTTGACTGCTGCATTGTACCTGTTTGGTTTGTTTTCTAACCTTACTGGAGGTTCAGCATACGGTAGTCACTATTGTGGTATATAGTCATCGTATCATTTGATTGAGAGATTGAAAAAATGTCCATAAACTGCTTAAATGTGAATTCAGTTGCCAATCATTTGTTCTGACTATGATGCCACACATTACTGTCCATTAAGGTCTTGTTTTTTTTTTTAAAATGAATCAATATTATTTATTATTATAAATCAGAATCAGAATACTTTATTTATTCTTAATACTCAGAATATAATCAGAATACTTTATTAGAGGAAATCTTGAGGTTCAGTTGCTCTGACACAGAGAACACAACAGAAATGTACAAAAATACAATAAAAACAGAATATGTAAAGAATAGAAATACAATGAACAGAATATGTACAGATCAGAAGATACACATAATAACACATATATATATATATATATATATATATATATATATATATATATATATATATATATATATATATATATATATATATATATATATATATATATATATATATATAAAATAAAATATAACAAAGTTTAAAATTATTATGTCAACAACAGTTCAGAGAGCATTTTAGTCTCTTTCAGCTCATTGTTTTAATTTTACAGTCTGCAGCTTTACTATTTCAGTATCAAAAAGGCTTCGATAAACTTGTTAGACTATGTTAGCAGGTAGTTGATAAACATAGTGGTGTATCTAAGATCCAGATATTATTTTCTGGAGCTGGTTGAGACCAAAACAGAGCTGCAAGAAAAGTGAATATAGAATTTTTGTCAGGTGGCCAGAAACATGACTCCAAATGAATGCTGTTAATTCATTTATGTCAATGATTAAATAGCTACATCAATCCAACTTCAATTATTCATAGAGGATACATTAAAACCCCCAACACTGTTGACCAATGTGCGTTAGAGAGAAATTTCAAATAAATAGTTCAATAACTGTAGCAGACAAAGTAATCATGTAGTTAATGTTAGTTAATAAGTAAGGGGACTCAAGCACAGCTGTGCACAGGTTGGTCTTAAGATGGGATTTAATGGTGGTGATAAATCTAACTGAATGATCTGACAATGATGTGTCCTACAGTCAATGAAATGAATGGAAAAAGTTATTCTTGGTCACTCCATTTTTCCAGTTAGGTGATCTCAGAGATCTAGATATACAATAGGGATTGGCAAGTAATATTAACTGTACATTTCACTGTTAACCAGTCAAGGGCCAGTACAGGAGAGATCTAGTCTCTCTCCTTAATACTAAAAAGGAGCCTCACTTCTGCATTTTCAGGCAAGACAGGTTAATTAGTTTGTTAAACTGTAAAGCAGAATCAAAAATGTGATTCTTATATATATATGTATAGATATTTGAAGGCTGACACAATATCATTGGCGATACAGTGAATCTGAAAAGGTTCATGACAGGAAATGTTTTGAAACTTTATGACAGCATGATTAGTCTCAAGTGCTAACCTGCCTGTGGTCTCACAGCATGATGGATGTCAACAATGGTCCAATTTTAAGACAGAACTCCACTGATTCTCTGAAGAGGGAATCAAAGCTGTTTTTTTGTGTGTCTTGTCCAAACCAAAGTCAGCAGGGAGGATGGAACAAATGCGATTTTGCTGTCATAGATATAGCCTATAACTAGTCCAATGCAATAAAATAATATCATTTTGAGTTCCCTTTATATCCAATCGAAGTCTTGTAAAATGTTCTCTCGAGGGTTGATGATATCCAGTGTATTTTCTGGCAGCATGCAATAATACTTAACCTTGTTTATAACATTGTTTTAAAAATAACTAGGTTACTTTGCTGTTTCATTCCTTTCTATTCTCCTTTGTCACAAGTATGACAGTACAACACAGGTATGGAAATAATTCAGATATAATCAGTTCACTGAGGATTGTTCTCTGCAGACAGGTTTAATGCAAGGTGATGGTCTTGTTTGTGCACACTGCAAGCAGTTAGAATGATGAATCACTATTTTTACATGGTTTGTAGTGGACACGCTTTGTCCTCAGATGCCCTCATTAACTTGCCAAACTAAATTAGGATTAATACACATCTTAAAGAAATGGTTTCAAAATAACCTCAATGATTCACACTGATGTTCTCCAGGCGTCAGTCTACAGACATGTACTCTTCCTGTCTTCAAATTAAAGGTAAAGAGGAGATATAAATGAATGTAATTTGGGTTTCCCTGATTGGACCAAACGTGATGATCATGTTGCTCACATGCAAGCATTATTCTTCACATTCATTTCATGAAAATATGTTATAAAGTACCACTGTACTTCCAAACCACCTCAGGTGACATATGTTCTTCTGGCATTTGTAAAATTGTCAAATCACTGCAACATCTCTCTTCTTATTACCATGAATATAATATCAGGATACAGCTAAACTTCATGCACAGCACTGAGCACTTCATGGAAAATAACCTTAACCGAGTATGGTAAGAATCAGCCACAACTTCTTCTATGTATGGGAGTATTTCATTTTGTTCATCATGTTATCACAACTGTATCACCAGAACATGTTGCCAACAAAAAACAACACACGTAAAAATCAAGACATCAGATATAGCCTGTAACACAGGAAGGTGAAAGGAAGGCTGCTTCATGGGATGGCCTTCTTTTTGGTCTTTCTTTGTGTAAAGTCTCCAACCACATGATTAAAATCCAACTCTCTGATGACTTCTGACTCTATGCCAGTGCTGACAAAGCTGAAGTCTCTCTTCATCTGACTTCTACCCCACATCTTGTAAATCTTGGAAATAGTTGGCAGCTGCTCTGCTTTCCCTTTGTCCTTATGCTTTTTAAATTTTTCTGGTTTGTCTGCCTGCCATCATTTTTAACCTTGCATGTTCTTCTGTATTTCATAACCAAATAACCCAACATCTATGATCATGCACATTCCACTTTTCACATGGCCATCTTAAGGCCATCAAAAAGACAACTTGACTTCCAGGATAAAGTTTTATATTATTATATTATACCACCCACAGAAAACAGTCCGCTGTCATTTGCCTTTACTCCAACACACACATTAATGCAAATAAACCAGATCTTTGTCATCTTTATAATCTGACTTTACAGGGCTGTTTTAGAATAACATGAATCCATATATGTGTGCTGAAGATGACACAATGAATGCAGACTTTATTTGTGGAGAAACCAAGAAAATGATGTATTTACTGGGTGCAGCTGGTTGAATGCAAAGAGAGGTCAAGGCCATAGCTGGAGGGGACAAACCAGAGGCGTGAACAACTGCTGAGGTCCAAAGTCATCCATGTGGCTAATCTCTGCCTGTACGAGCCAAACTCATCACCATGTGAAGGAAAGTGGGTACACAGCTGCAGTACTAAACATTCTGTTCCATCACCTACACAGGCTTATGACCTTGTCTTTACCATTTACTTCCACTCATATCAGCAAAACAGCAGGTGGAGTCACAGTTGCCAGAAATGGGCGACAGACTGTCAGACAGACAGTCCCACTTTTGAGGAAAATTAAGTCCACATTGTTTTTTGGGTAACACCAATATGTAGAGTTTTTTTTCCCTCAACATTTTCTTTAACACATGTCACTGTCACTGATAAGACAATCTGACCACCTTTCAAGGGTCAGTCTGCAAAACCTGCGCCATCCTACTATAAAAGTTCATTAGAAAACATGCATCTCTTTCCCTTTATTGCCATGAATAATTGTTTAATAACATATTTCCTCTATTCTCTCTGGAGTCATGAGCTCCAATTGTTAAAAATTTAAAAGAGCTTGAGGAAATGGAAATGCTGACAAACGTTATCCATTCAATTAGATGACTGGGCGTTTCTTCTAACATCACTGTATAGACAGTCCTTCCAGAAAAGATTTTTTGTGATTGTTGCGGGCAAAAATCCTTGATTATGCAGCATGTTTTCTTAAAAAATGCAATGGAATATGCAGGATATTTATACAATTTTATGTGGTGAAATTGCGGAAATTTGCAAAAATTGCGGGAATTTGAAAAAATTGCAGGAATTTGAAAAAATTGCGGGAACTTGCAAAAACTGCGGTTTGATGAATAAGAAAAAAAAAGTGATTCCCCCAACACTCTGTTCTCACTAGACTACTACCTTAATGTAAAGAGTCATTTCTAATGACTTCCTGTGATAAGCAAGCATACTACACATCACAAAAAGAAAGTGCTGGAATAATTAAGTTCTCATCTTGTTTTATTTCAGACCTTAATAAACACATGGCTCAAACTTACAAAACGTTGATGAGTCAAACAAGTTCCGTAGCTTTACAAAAAGAATGATTTATTATTATTATTATTATTTTTGTTGGCAAATTAGACTGATTTGCGGACTGACGACTTCATCATGTCTCTCTTCGCGGTTTGGTTTGCAGCTTTCCGATGACGTCCACTTCATAACGTTCCCAAGGCAACAGTAGGAAAATGGCTGCTCTTGTGTGAAAGTAAACGCAACATTTTTCAACTTTCTGCAAAGATATATGTGACTTTTTTGCAATGAAAATGCGGGGATTATGAAATCATGCAAGTTCCCGCATATTTCACCCATTTTGCACGGAAATCGGCAATTTATGCGGCGAAAGTGCGGCACCTTTGAAAAAAATGCGGCCACCACATAAATGTGCAGACTTTTGGCTGATTATGCGTTGAAATTATGCAATGATCGCATAATCGCGTTTTTCTGGAGGGACTGTATAGACAATCATTAGAGCTGTCTGAAATTTCAAATTTAGTTTCAGTTTAGCATGTTTTAATATGACCTGCATCTCCATCCCTCTTTCTTATCTGATATTTGTATAATATCAGAGTATTTTTATTATTATTATTATTGTTAAAAATATACAAGTACTGTGTTAGCCATCAAGAGATTTAGATAGATAACATCGCCTTGTGTCTTAGTCTCATACACACAAAGTGAAAATATAATTACAATACAATCATACAGGCACAAAAAAATAAATATGTCTATTAAAAGGTCTAATAATACAAATAAGTATACAATGTCAAAACATTGTCACATGCAGCTATACACTACAGAAGAATTTAGTCAGGGTTTTTAACGTGCTGTGTTGGGGCCTCTCTCAGGTCCTCAGGCAGGGCCTTCAGTTAACTTGGGGCATAGATAGAGAAGACAGCCTTCCCTGCTTTAGTGTCAGTATGAGGGCTGGTTAAAGGAGCACTGCCTGTGGGCCTAAGAGTGTGAGCATATCCTTCATATACTGAGGTACAATGCAATTTAAAGCTGTGAATAGAAGAAGTAAAATCCTATAATGGATTTTAGCTTTTACAGGGAAAGAATGCAGAGATCTAATAACTGGATTACTGTGCTAACTTTTTAGGAAGTTTATAGGAAGTCCCTTAGTTTTGAAATGTTCTTCAGATAGACAGCTACTGTGAGATAATTGATAAGGTTCTAAAATTTAGATCGCCATCTATTACATCCAGATTTCTGGCTTCACTTTTGCTCTCTCCAGACAGCTAAGTGACATGAGCTGCAAGTTTCTGTGTCTGTGCGCTGGTACCAAAGATAAGTATTTCTTTTTTGTCTTTGTTCAGTGATAAAGCGTCTTTGAGCACTGTGAAAAGAATTATAAACTATATAGTTAACTCTAAACACAGTGTGGGTTTAAATGCCAATTACTCATAGCTCTGATAATGCTGTTTCTGAGCTTTGTAGAGATGAAAAACCAGAGTGATAAATATCTTGAGGTATTAATGTTCTGTCTGATGTAGTTATTGAAGAATGTAGTGAATTGGTCACATTTTTAAAAAGAAGAAAGATAGACTGTCTGGCTTGTTTAATTTCTTTGTTGTAGTCTTGCTTGTAGATTTCATGGTGAACCTGAAATTTGGTCTCTACTTTTGTTATGCCTAGAGACGCAATTTCTTGCGTTGTCCAACAACCACTCCATTTGTCCAGGTGGCTTTTTGTTTTTCTGATTCAACTTTAACAGGTGTAATGTTATCAACGATATTTTGTATTTTTAAGATAGATAGATAGATAGATAGATAGATAGATACTTTATTGATCTCCAAGAGAAGTTCGCATTTCCAGCAGCATTGAAAGGTAGAAAACTTAAGGGCATGCAGTAAGTACAGTAAGATGCAAAAAGAAACTATAATAAAATAAAATAAATAAAATAGAAGGTAAAAGTACAATGTGAAATAACAATAACCGTAGAAAATTAAAAATATGAAGTAAGTATCTAGTAGTTCTTCTACAAAGGTGCAGCTGTGCAAAATGGCAGTGTGTGACATACAGTTGTGCAACAGTCAGGTTTGTACACACTTGAGTCCATATATAGATGTGTGTGTGTGTATGATAAAGTGCCAAGGTGCGTGGTGTGAGTGTGTGGTGAGTCCGGAGCTTGTTTTGAGTTTTGTTATCGCTCCCCCCCCCGAGTGGTGTTGTAGAGCCGTATGGCATGTGGGGGAGGAACGATCTCCTCAGTCTGTCTGTGGAGCAGGACAGTGACAACAGTCTGTCACTGAAGCTGCTCCTCTGCCTGGAGATGGCGCTGTGCAGTGGATGACTTGGATTGTCTATGATGGACAGGAGCCTGTTCAGCGTCCGTCGCTCTGCCACAGATGCACAGATGTCAGGCTGTCCAGCTCTGTGCCAACGACAGTGCCAGCCTTCCTCACCAGTTTGTCCACAGGCGCGCTGCCAGCCTGCCTCTCCTCCCCTCCTCACCAGTTTGTCCAGGCGCGCTGCGTCCTTCTTCTTGAGGCTGCCCCCCCAGCACACTTGAGGCTGCCCCCTCCAGCACACTACTGCGTACAGGAGGGCGCTCGCTCACTGCTACCACAGACTGGTAGAAGATCTGTAGCAGCTTCTTGCAGATGTTGAAGGATGCCAGCCTTCTGAGGAAGTACAGGCGGCGGCTCTGTCCTTTCCTGCACAGAGCATCTGTGTTGGCAGTCCAGTCCAGTTTATGTCATCCAGCTGCACTCCCAGGTATTTGTAGGTGTGTACCACCTCCACACAGTCCCCTTTGATCACAGATGATGACCCCTTTGATGATGACCGGCTCTGGGTGCGGCCTGGGTCCAAAGTCCACCATCTCCCTGGTCTTGGTGGTGTTGAGGAGCAGGTGGTTCAAGTCACACCATGTGACGAAGTCCTTGATCAGTTCTCTGTACTCATCCTCCTGTCCACTGTCCACTCCTGATACAGCCCACGATGGATGGCTGTGTCGTCCGCAACTTCTGCTCTCATGCAACTTCTGTACATGACAGAGCTCTGAGCTCTGTACTGAAAGTCGGACGTGTACCTGTGTGCTGGCACAGGGTGAACAGGACCGGAGAGAGCACAGTTCCCTGCGGTGCTCCTGTGCTGCTGGCCACAGTGTCGGACCTACAGTTCCCCCAGTCCCCCAGCCTGACATACTGAGGTCTGCCAGTCAGGTAGTCTGTGATCCATGCCACCAGGTGTGATCCAACTCCCATCTCTGTCAGTTTGTCCCTGAGGAGCAGTGGCAGCTGGAGCAGTGGCTGGAAGTGGCTGGATGGTGTCCTAATCCTCAGGCGCTGGAGAAGTCCACTGTAATCCAAAAATGTAATCACAGCACCACTGTCCAGGTGAGAGAGAGATCGGTGGAGCAAGAAGATGATGGCATCCTCCACTCCCGTCTTCTCCCTGGTAAGCAAACTGCAGAGGGTCAAGAGTGTGGTGGGTCTGTGGCCTCAGGTGATGGAGCAGCAGCCGTTCCATGGTCTTCATCACGTGACGTCACGACGTCAGGGCGACCGGCCTGAAGTCATTCAGCTCACCCAGGATGTGGTTTCTTGGGGACTGGAATGATGCAGGATGTCTTCCACAGCTGGGGAACCCTCCCCTGTCCCAAGCTCAGGTTGAATATGCGCTGGAGGGGGTGTCCCAGCTCCCTCGCACAGGCCTTCAGTAGTCAGTCGGTGACGGTGATACTCCATCTGGACCTGCAGCTTTGCTGGTGGCGTGCAGCCTCCTCAGCTCTCCACAGACCTGAGCAGCTATGATCGTCATGGATGGTGTGAGGGGGGGAGGGGGGGAGGAGGAGGAGGTGTCTTCTTTTTTGCTGGTGTCGGCGGCTTGTGGGAGTAGGAGGGTGGGGGCTGCTGTGATCAAAGGTGTGAATGGGTTGGGGTGATCAAACCTGTTAAAGAACTGTTTTAGCTGGTTTAGCTGGTTTGCCCTTCCCACATCCCCCTCAATGGGGGCACCTCTCTTGGAGCTGCAGCCAGCCAGTGATGGTCTTCATCCCCTCCCACACCTCCCTCATGTTGTTGTTCTGCATCCTTTGTTCTATTTTCCTTCTGTACTGCTCCTTCGCCTCCCTGAGCTGGACTCTGAGTTCCTTCTGTATCTGCTTAAGCTCCTGTGTGTCGCCATCTTTAAAGGCCTTCTTCTTCTGGTTCAGAAGGCCTTTGATGTCACTCGTTATCCAGGGCTTGTTGTTAGCAAAGCATCGTACAGATCTTACTGGAACAACAGTGTCCATACAGAAGTTAATATAGTCCGTGGTGCAGTCAACCATCTCCTCCATGTTCTCATTGTGAGACCCCTGCAATGCTTCCCAGTCTGTGGTCTCGAAGCAGTCAGTCTTTCAGAGCCTGCTCGGCTTCGGGAGACCACTTCCTGAAAGAGCGTGTAGGTTGTTGGTAGTCTTCACTCTTGGTGTGTAGTGAGGTTTGAACAGGACCAGATTGTGGTCTGCTTTCCCCAGGGCAGGGCAGGGGGGTGGCTCTGTATGCATCCTTCACGTTTGCATACATCAGGTCTAAAGTCCTCTTCCCCCTGGTGTTACAGTCCACGTACTGGTGAAAAGCAGCAAGTGTATTGTCCAGAGTGACATGATTAAAGTCCCCAGAGATTAGCACGAGAGCCTCAGGATGCTGTGTTTGTACTTTAGCCACAGCGCTGTGGATGACGTCACACGCTGCCTCCGCTGTCGGCGCGCGGGGGAATGTAAACATGTAAACAACAACAACAATGGCGTGGCTGAACTCCCTGGGCAAGTAATAGGGACGTAAACTTACAGCCAGGAGTTCAATGTCCCTGCAGCAGGTGGAGATCTTAATGTTCACATGCCCAGGATTGCACCACCATTTGTTCACATACAGTGCGAGTCCTCCTCCTTTGCGCTTCCCACAGGCTTTTGTGTGTCTCTGTCCGCTCTGACTGTGCTGAAGTCCGGTAGCTCCACGTTAGCATCCGGGATGCTGCTAGCTGTTAGCCACGTTTCAGTAAGACACAGTAAACTGCACTCCCTGAAGGTCTTAAGGTTCTTTGTCAGCGCAGCCAGTTCAAGTTGATCTTATTTGGTAGTGAGTTCACGTTTCCCATGATCATCAATGAAGGTACCGGGGGCTTGAATCTCCACTTCTTTGCTAGCCGCTAGCTTAGCTTTTAGCATAGCGCCGGCTCTCTGCAGCCCCGGTATGGCTTCCTTATGTCCACACAGGTAAACACGGAACCACACCGATGCAGGGACTTTGCTCTCAGAGCGTGTAAAAAGTTGCTCGAGTAAACGAGCCTTGGCGTTGAGGAATCCATATCCATAGGATAGAATAATACTTTCCAAGAAACCAGGAAAGAGAAGAAGGAAAAAAAAGAGAAAAAGAGACAAAAGTGCGAGAACACACGGAGCTGCTAGAGAGGCTGCCACTCGCGTCGGCGCCGGAAGTCAGTTGTTTGTAAGTTGAAGTTGTTTGTAAGCTCTTCAGCTGCTGATGCCAAAAATAACAATTATTTATTTACAGTTTTCTTAAAGGTTTCAATTGTATTATTGTCAATGGTATATGATTTTTTTTTTCATTTGAGCACCCTCAGAAAAAGCAGACATTAAAGAATATGCAACAGTGATCTGAAAAAGCAATATCCACAGAGATTGGTAATATTAAATCCTTTTGCTATGACTAAATCCAGAGTATGCCCCTTTATCCTGGTGGGTCTAGATACATGAGGTCAAATGCCTCCAGGAGGCTAATGGAGTTTCAAGCATTCAGGTCCTATTTAATTGTCAACATTAATATTGAAATCCTCTTAGATAATGTTGTTTATTAAATAGCGATGATGTGAAGGTGATGAAGGATAACAATAATTAAACAATCATAGTCAGTGGAGACCCTGGACTGAAGCTCAGAAAATTCATCGAGAAAGATTATGTTGGCCAATAGACAGTTATTATGAAGATCAGAGCATTACAATTCATACATACATCAGGAGCTATAGATAGAGAAGCCTGCAGCTATTCCACCGGCTCTCTTAACAGATCTAGTGGATTGGATGAAGCTGAAATTAGTCTCAATGAGACCAACTACACCATTTCTGTCGAGCGAGGGTGTCAGTCACTAAGATTCAGTGGGTAAAGATACAGTTGAAGCCCAAACTGGTGATATTGTTTGGATTTCTATATGTAACAGAGGTTTATGGGTTACGGGATCTGGGTCAGTGGTTTACAATTACATAAATTTGCAAACCAGAGTGACAGTCATTAGTAGCGTGGATTGGACTCACCAAACATTGATTGTGCAGTGTGTTCAGGAGTTCAACACACTCAGATCCATGCCCTCTCTGTTCCTTCAGATAGAACAACAACATCAGTCAATGAAAGTGGCTCACCGGCACATTAATTTCTCTGGGTTTTGAGCGGCGTATTCCACAACACCTGCAGGGAGCTTCATGAGGTTAAAAAAAACAGCTTTTCACTTACACATCACAAACATTGATGGAGATTGGTGGACACTGGTGGAGTCACATTTTGTTCTACATTTCACTCCATGCTCCCACAGCTCCTTACTTACTTACTTTCCTTACCACTGTTGTGATAAAGTTAGTTATTGTGAGTGAATGCTGTTAGACCATAAGTGAATTATGATGGAAAGTATGTTTGATATATCATGGGATTTATCTTATTTTCAGTTTATAAATGTATTGCAACTTGTAAACTGCTTGTTGTAATTCAAGTTGTACAGCCTGTATATTTGACACAATCATGATTCTTAATTTTCCTGCAAATGAAAAAACAAACAACATATCACAGTTAAATAAATTGGTTTCTGGCTCTAAATGTAAAAAATATTCTACATTTAAATCACATCACCTAACACATGCATTTATGTCACTAGTCAGCCTGACAGGATAAATCCTGTGGTAGTTACAGTCCATGTTTGAGATAAACTGAGGCTTCTCATGTACAGTGTATGAAAACATGCTAATAGCCAAGGTTTCCTCTAGCATAAGATCTACTAATAATGCCATAATGTCATGCTGTTCTCTGCTGTTGACTGATCATCGATTTATGCCTCTGTGCTTTGTTCATCAGGGTAGATCTACGTCGGCTTTGTCCCTGGGGAGTTGTGGGTATCCACAGCCTGCAGAGCCTTCATTTACAGCACCTTCAGAAAGTGTTCAACCCTCTAACACCATCCATATTTCTGGTCTTACAGCTTAATGCAAAAGGATTCAGACTACCAGTATATAAATCTATTTATACAGTGCTGCTCTAAAATTTGTGAACTACAAAGACAGTAATTTTGAAAAAAAAAAAATTAATTAAACTACATAAGTTAAATGTTAATCCATATCCAAATTCATAATACTGACATTCCAAATAATGGATTGAATCATAAGAAAGTGGTATATTGCCATTGTTTATTTAACAACAAATGGTGGGTTTAGTAAGAAAAAAACCTTCAGTTAACAGGGCACTGCACCTCCTGTTGCAGCGATAACTTCAACCAAACAGTTTCTGTAGTGACTAATCAGTCTTTCTGGAATATTTTTGACCACTGCTCTTCCCAGCCAGTTGACTGAGGTTGGGCAGGGGTCTGTCACATGATCCATTTTTGACTAAGCTTTAGCTTCACAACTGGTAGTTTGCACTTATGTTTCTGGATTTTGCTCATTGCTCAGAACTCATGATTCCCTGAACTATGTGCAGTGGTCAGGGTCCACATCATAGCATTCCCATCATCATGCTTCACTGCTGGGAAAAGGTTCTTTATGCAGTGATGACATTTTTCCTAACATGGTGGTTTTGGTTGTGACCAAACGGCTCAATTTTCAACTTATTTGTACACAGAATGGACAGATGTGTATTATATATCTATGTACAAATGAAAGATTATATATATGAATTTTAATGTGTGTGTATGTGTGTGTGTGTGTGTATACACATACAAATTAATGTATAAACGTATAAAGTACAGTTAACATATACATCTCCATTAAACTTATCAGTATCAGTGTTGGAATATGAAATTTAAATGAACTATGATCAAATTTAGTTATTATAATTATCAGTGCATATCATCTTTAATATATGAATACCAACAGTATCCCGTGGGCCCACACTGTAGCTGGGGAGTGTAAAGGCCTAAACAAAGTAGTGGCCACTTCATTTGTTCATACAAACATTCAAGATAAGAGACACATTTAAGTTTTATAGTACTCACGAATCCAGAGAATATTCAGGGTGGCAGATGAGGGGAAACTGTCGTGGACAGCCGGTAGAGAGCAGGAAAAACAGGAGCAACGGCCACAGTAGCACGCCATCACACGAGAAACAGTTCTTCTGGTGGTCTAAAGGAGCTTTTCCTCATCCTCTCTTAGTCAAATGTCCAAATGTCCTGAATCAGACAACTTAGCTAAGCAACAGGTCCACGTGCTTTTTCATGGTTATCAAACAATATGCTGTCTTAACCACCTCCTTCAACTGCAAGGCTAACAGTATGAAAGATAATGACGATTATGCTAGGCTAATGGCTAATTGCAATTAGCAACACATCTCGTTTTTACACTATCAACTCACAGTATATAAAACAATACACAAACTCAAATTTACCTCTTGTTCATCACATATGTTCAAAACATGGGATAACTGATCATCAATCTCTAAATCATAAACATAACTGCTCTCCTAAAGTGTCTCCTCCACTGTGATAATTAGCCTTTGCTTTCCTCCAATCACCAACACAGAGTAGCTTGCTACGAAGCCCCGCCCCTCTACCGGAGAGTGGAAATGGGTTGGCTCTTAGTTTAAAGACATACCAATAACCATCAAGAAAAACAAAGACTGATATATCAGTGCCGTTAATCATACATACATTTTATGCATTTTATCAATCCTATATATTTTTTACCCATATTTATACATGTTTAACTTTTTAGGAAACGATTTACATCTAGATTTCTAACCAGGGCTACATAGATATGTATGAATCTATGTGTGTATAAGGAAAGAGAGAGAGAGAGAGAGAAATACACCAGATTTTATTTTTTGGATTTGTTGGGTTTCAATTCCTTGAAATCAGAATCCAAAGAGATTTCCTATGAAAAAAATGTCCATAATCTGCCTGACTCATTACTTTATAGACACATTGTTGGCAGCTAGTTCCACATCAAAGAAATGCCTCTTGGAAGCATCTGCAACAACATGGATCATCTTCCCGTTCTTCCCTCTCAGATTCTGTTAAGCTGTCGACTCGGACTGGGGGGCTTTTCTGAGCAGTTATCTTCAAGTCATTCCACAAATTCTCAATAGGAAGTCTGGGCTTTGACCAGGGCCTCCCAAAGACTTCCACATGATTGTCTGAATCCTTTCCAGTTTTTATTTGGCTCAGGGTCAGTGTTCTGTTTTAATTTCTTGCCCAGATGTGTGTGAGTGTGTGTCTCCACAATATAGTTCTATCTCTAACTGTATATTTTTCCTTCTGATTCATGACTTGTCATTTGAATGTGAATCAGCCATCTCAAGGACACTCAAAAGAATTTGGATGCAATTAGGAGTGACACTGCAGAGAAGCTCACTGACACACTTTGAGCTTTTCATTTTTAATTAATTTTTGGAAGAAAAATGTGAACTGATCTGTAACAAAAAAAAAATCTGTTTTGAATTCAGAATATAACAGCGTAAAATGTAGAAAAATACTCTTTGCCTGAACTCAAATGAATATCAGTAGGGTTCTTTGGTCAAGTATATGTGTTCTGTGTGGCCCCAAGCATAGCTGCTCCTCCAAAATGGACTAAAAACTGTATTTTTATTGACAACTGTGTATTTACAACCTTGTAAAAACATGACCATTATGATATGGAAAACCAAACAGTATATGATACACAAGAGATTTCTACAAACTGCAGTGATATATTCACAGTACAGTATCCAGACTTGACTTGAAAAATATTATTTCTTTTCATTTATTTTGCTTATTGTTAATGCAATATTCCAAGACTGTACTATGACAGATTCAATGTAAGACTTTTTTTTTAAATGTGTGTTATTAATACATATACTGAGTTCTGGCTAGACTCAGGTCTTAAAAATATTCAGTCTATCTCCTTTGGGAGAGACCTACAATGCTGGATATTATTACTCTATCATTCAGAACTGGTTAAACCTTTACTTAAGAAACCACACCTAGATCCATCAGTATTCAATAATAGACCAGTCTTAAATCTTCCATGCTTTTCAAAATCACATTCCAAACACCATGGAGCCATAGCGATCATGGTTACAGTGATTAACCACTTATATGGATCAAAAAGCTTGGGACAGAATCATTCTCATACAAATGCTGTTTAAACAATGACTGGACAGTCTCCTCAAAGCTTATGACAAACTGCCAAAAACAAACCAACAAGATGCACCAGCGAAAAACTGGTGTTCCACAGGCGACCTTGTGTAGTCGACTCAAACAACAAGAACCAGTCATGGCTGCTAGTGATGGTAGACAGAAAATGAAAAAGGCATAAGGAAAGCACTAGTGGTTGAAGCCACTCTCATCAAGTGGATTTCCTATGCAAGTTACATAATGCCCCTTAAACAGCACATCCCAGGATAAACAGTAAACAGCAAAATAATGAATAGCAAAATTGTCAGTTTTATTACTTTATATTCATGTAACTAATATATAAAAATAGATTAGTATCTACATAAGACATAAGGAAAAAAGATCAAATGGTTCTAATAATCATTGATCTATATCAATATGACGCGGTCAGACACTATATGATCACTAAGAGGTTTCCATTGTATTAGAAAGAGTTGTAGCTCAGCAACCATTGTCCCACATAACAGTAATACTGTAGGTTCTTTTATTACTGGATCTCAGGGCAGCCCTTGATACTCCCAGACCGAAAACCAATTTGTCATCTCTAGTCTAGCCCTTACGTGATTAAAGTCGTATCTGTCCAGAAAAACACAGTGTGTTCCTCACAATGATATTATCAGTATATGTAGATTTGACGTGACTATTGCAGCAATTCTTACATTTTGATTTTGAAAAATTACAAAACGTTCACTCAATTAAGCAAATTGCTTGGAAAATATATTTTCTTCTATGTTTCTATGTATCTATGTAACAATTGCTATAGTGTAAATTGTATTTGAATCAAATTACATAGAAACTTGATTTAATATTAGAAGGTAAAGTATTTAAATAAATATTTGGCTACTGTACCTATCCATATCTATATATATATATATATATATATATATATATATATATATATATATATATATATATATATATATAGGTATGGATAGGTATATACCTATATATAGTTAAAAAAACAGCTCAACCATTGGTTGGCCCACATGCGCACATGTAATATCATGATGTTTTTGTCCATGAAGTTTACAGTCACCACATCTTACTGTACCTCAGCCAGTGTATCTTTTTGTATGTTCTCTTTGTTTCCTATTCAGCGTTTCTCCAGCAGTAAAACTTGCCCATTAAGCCATTTGCTACTCAACAAGCTGAAACAGCACGCTCCAGTTCAACAGTCGTAATGGGTCACGAAACTGCACGTCTGGCACACCGTGAATATTTATTTTAACTCCATTGCGTGGTCCTGCTTTGGTTTCAACCTCCATTCGTTGCTTTCTTTGGCAAACATTATTTACATCCAATGTATAATAGTTCAAGTACTAAACAGAGCAACAGAGAGCTAGCTATGCACAGAGGTGATGCTGAAGAGGGCAAAAGGAAGTGGTGGGAGGTTAGCTGCTGGTAAAGTATTAAGTCTGTGTGCATCAGAAACTTGTCTCATGCAGAGGTGGACAGCAGGGATGGACTGTTTGTCCAGCAGAGAAGGCTGGGAAAAGAGGGCTGTGAAGCTGGGAGTGTGTTGCCAAGGAGCTGCTTGAATAAACAGGCTGTGGAGAACAGGCATAGGGGGAGGAGAGCGAAAGCCAAAAAGGCATTGGAGAGCCTTCATGTGTTCAGCCGAGGGGGGTAGGAGGAGGGAAGGACTGTGTGTGTGTGTGTGTGTGTGTGTGTGTATGGGGAGGAGGGTGAGAGCCAAACTGGTGGCTGACATCTGGGCTTGGTGTGAGAGATTATGGAGAATGGACATTCTCTGGAGCAGAGATCTGTTGAGGAGCCGGAGCAGTCCTGGCAGCGGACACTGATGGCGAGACACTCACACTTTACATCAGACAGACATGGACATCAGGGGCTGTGTTAGAGAAGCAGCAGATACACAGAAAGCAGGTGTGTTGCAGATTAAATACTACAGGAGGAGGAACGCAGTTAAACATCAGTGATGAGAGACAGTGATTGGTTGAAGATCTTCCAAATACTATGGAGCTAATTCCAGTAGGTGAGTTGCATCAGAGATGTTTATTTTGATTTCTTTTTTCTTTTGTCATCTTACTGGAGCCAATACTGAAGACCTTTTGTAAGTCAGCATTGTTCCTGACCATTTCTGTATAATTTGGTTAAAATATTATTGACTTGAGGAACAGTAAAGGCCTGAATTGTTGTGTGTGATTTGTAACATGTATGTCTTGTCAGATCTCAGATAGTATTGGTCATATCAGGTTCAAAAACCTACAGCTTTTGCTTCGAAGCGTCAGATCACTCAAATAAAAAAAAATCCCCAAAACACATATAAATGACAATGTGTTTCAGAAGACTTTCACAGAAAATCACAGACATGGTTATGTACAAAGAACGCTCTGTTTCTATGTTTGTTGACATTAATTTTTAGCTTCAGGAAATAAAGAAAAATAAATATAAAGCGTGTGTATGTGTGTATGTGTTTATGTGTGTGTGCCTGTGTGCCCATGCAGCTATAGGGACGAGTGCAGGCTGCAGAGGAAGGACTCAAACGAAGACAGAAGCAGGCAGACTGGTGCAATAATGTTTCTTTCTAAAAGAAGTCTTGCTGTGAAGTAGGCAGGCCGGTGCAGGTAACAGACAGGGTGCACAGGAACTTAATAACATGGGAAAACAGGAACTCAGCCAGGCTCATGACAATACAGACAAACTGACAATGAGACAAAAGAAGGGGACCGGTTTAAATGGAGCATAGCTGATGAGTGATGAGATGCTGATGAGGAAACCCACGTAACACATTCAATCTGAAAATGGTGTGCCCCGTTTTTCTACGTTTTTCTACGGTTTCCAGTTTGAACCACTTGTTCCCCTGATATGTGAAACTGCATGCAACAGCATTTGGGATTCATTTTCTCCTGTGTGATGGGTGTGTCAGAGGTGTTATCCATAACACTGTGACATAACAGTGTTTTCAACTACCATTTCAATTTAAGTAAAGGATTTGTTACATTTTGTTGGGGCTGAACAAGGCCCAGGTGTGTATAAGGGTGGGGCAGTCAGGTAATGAGGAAAGACAGGAAAATCCGAGGGCATCTGGTAGAAGGCTCGAGGATGGCTGGTCTGGGGAGTTGAAGAAAAGTACTTTGTCTGGCAGAGGTAAGCAAGAGCTGGAGACACAGACTATGAGATTGTGACATAGGGCATATAACATATCAAACAAGAAAATGATTTCCTTATTTTTTGTAATAGCAAAGCTTTAGGGTCATTTTCTGTATTTAGTTTTCTTAAATGAAAAGCTCAGTTTGGGGCAAAGGAAAGTGTTACTACTTCAGTACATTTCTACAAATTGGGTTTTAAAAAGGTCAGAGAAAAATTAGAAAAGAGTGTGTGTGTGTGTGTGTGTGTGTGTGTGCTTATTCAAAAGGGAAAACAATGGTTGGTTTAACAAATATTGCTCTTATTCATTTCACACATACATACAGCAGTGGGATCTGTGAGACCCAAAATAGTGAGGACATTAAGCCAGTGTAGATACAAGCATTTAACACAACGATTAAACACCCATCACCACAAAAATCAAAAATTCCCATTTGCTTCCATCGTATTGATGTTTTATCTAAGAGATAAGAAATGTGTATAAATGTGTTTTTGTCATTTGAGTGAGCTGACACAGTAATATTTGATTATATTGCAGAGATCTGGACTAGCTCTTGAACAGCTCTAATGGCCATTTTGACTGTTTTGAAATTCAGATTTTTTCCTTAACATTTAAAATGTTTTTTTTATATACAAATTTTTATATACAAATCACAAAATTCCATCATTAATCTTTCTTGCAGCTGACGTAGCACAGTCTGGCTGCGTCAGTTCATCCACTGTCAGTTCCCCTGGACTGTCACTACAGTGTCAGTGTGCCTCAGCCACGGTGCCGTCCCTTTTGTGTTTCAGAGCACCATCTTCAAAAACACACAGGAAGGCAGTGAGTACATCTTCTGTGTTGTGCTTTGCGTACAATGTAGGGCCAGCAGCTTCAGTGAGAACATTTTGCCTTGTCCCTGTGCATTCACTCAGCTGAAGGACCCTTCATACAGCCCCCCTCCACCTGTGATTTACATACGCTTACAAAAGAAAAAGAATAGCATTGTTTGTACCATTGTCTTTAACTTATAAAATAACAAGTCACCCAATTTACATGCTTAACAAATTACAAATAAATACAAATAAAAATCTGAAATACAATATAAATACCCTTACCACAAAATAAAAATCCTGTAAATAAGTGAATAAATAATAAAAATAGTAATAAATTATAAATACAACAATCAACATCAAACAATTTAAATAACCACACAGTTTGCACACAATAACTCTATACATGAGCAGGAAAAACGTTGTAAAGTTGTAAATAAAAAAATAATAAAAGCGTAGATAAGACCAATGTAGACACCTACTGAGCAGGTTTAATCTTTACAAATGATCCATAAAGTAAAGAGCCTCCATGCCGCCCAGCTACAGAAATATAAAACTGCTTATTCTTACTGATTAGCATGTTGAGGCTAATCGCTCAGAAGAAGTTATCAACTTCACAGCACACTGTGAGATAACTGATGCTTCATTTCATTACTGTATCTTTACTTTAACCTCTTTCTTTCTCCCGTTTTTCCTCCTCTTCTTTTCTTTTTTTTTCTTCCCTGTGCTCCGGACAGTTCAGCTCGTTTTGACATTTTTACAAACTTCTCTGGTCACATCAATAAATCTGCCCCTCCCCCCACAGAGAGCGAGCAGGTACCATCAGCCGGAGGAGGGGGGGATTATTTGTATTATCATTTGTAGTAATATTAAATGGGCCTTGCTTTACATTTGAATCTATGTGAGCTTTTCCATTTTAAGAGTTAATAGTAATAACTAGTTTTAATATAATTATATTGAAGGTGATTTTTTTCCTCGATTATTGTGGCGCCCCCTGGAGGCCACGGCACCCTTAGCATTTGCCTATATTGCCTAATGGGCCAGCCGGCTCTGTTAGAATCTAGCAGTGAAAATGGTGAATTCTAGTAGCTCCAAGTGCTTAACCCCCAAAAGACTGCAGGTCTGATGGCATACCATCATGGCTGCTGAAAGACCATAATCTGGCCCTGTCCTCACTCACATTGTGATTATTTCTTATGTGCTTGGAACAGGTGCAGCTACGTGAAACACTTCAAATGTGTTCCCTATACCCATGACTTTAAAGCTAAGCAATCCTAGTGACTGGAGATCCATCTCATTAATGTCATGCTTGGGAAAAATACAAGAAAGATTCATTATAAATAAACTGATGCCAAAAGTGATGTCTGAATGTAAGTAACCACAGGCCTGCCTCCCAAGATTGTCTGTGCTCTAGACTCTTACCCTGGGTAAACAGCTACATGACTGGAAGAAGGCAGAGGATACAGCAAATTGCTGTAGTCCTTGGCCAGAATGGGTCCCCCAAGGAGTTTTGGTCTCACCATACCTCTTCCTCCAACACATGTCCACTGGAAAGACTTTTGAATGTACACTGGACAATGGATATGCCATCAACATAGGCTTGTCTCATGCCATTCCCTTGATCAGTATTCATACAGACACTTAAATGGTGATGGAAGCCCAGCAGCTGGATAAATGTGCTGCATCAAACAACACACTGCTCACTGAAGAAAAGTCACCACAGCATGTTCCTATGTTTCTTAGGGGAAAGGAAGTCCACCACCAAGTACCAAGGCTTTTTATCTGAACTCAGTGGGTACACTCATATTGAACAGTAAGTAGAGGACCCTGTCATCCACACTGCTGTGATTAGAACGTGTCTGGAGTGTGGCATTGTCCTTTTGGGGTGCAGTAAAAGTGAGTCTGTACAGCTGGAGACAGTGTAAAGGAGGGCCCCTGGATCACCTCCAGAGGCTGCACCCCACCACCGCAACTCCCATCTCCTCAGAGCAGGGAGGGAACAAGCAGCCTTTCAGCGCAACATGCACTCCATGATATGCTCCTAACAGATCATATACACGTCCAGTGCCTGCAGCAGTCAGACTGTACGATACAGAACTGAATGGAACAAAAGATGGATAGCTGCAGTCTGTGGGGGTTGTTTTATAAGATAAGATCAGATAAGATAAGATCTTTTATTGATCCCACAGTGGGGAAATTCCACTGTCACAGCAGCTCAAAAAACAAGTAAAAGAGACAGACGTTTTGTTTGTCTGTTTGTGTTGTACACGGTTTGTATCTGTAAATGTGTATGTATGGGTGCATGTATGGATACAGATACATCTGTAGTTTTTTTTTTTTTTATGATGTGCAATAACACATACTCACACACAAATGCAAATAAACTCAAATTCAACTCATACTGTATATTGTAACCTTGTCAACCGACGCTTTATCTGAGCCAAAACTAGTTTTGCACCAGTGAATTACTTTAACGAATATTCGCTTTATAAGTCTTTAAATCATAAGTTTCTTTTTCAGTGTGATCGGTATCATGAACTGTATTTCCTTCTAAAGTATGTGAAGAACACAAGGATGTGATGAGACAGACTGTGACGTTTGATGCGTGCATACTGCAGTTTCTCACAGATTTGCGGTGTTTGCTGAAGTTAACACTCCTCCCAGTGCAGAGGTGTTGTATTCCCCTTGTTCCATTCCTGTGATGATAACACCTCCTCTGTCTACTCCTAGTCAACATTGATTAGATGTCATATTGGGCAACATAAGCAAGAAGATATGAACTTATGAATTCATATGTGAAACACATATGCACAGTGGGCCTGGTACAGTATATATGTATACTTAGGTAAGCTCATTGTGTTTTATGTATGTAATGAAGAGTCTAAGCTTGTGTGACTGAGGTAAACATTTGGTCCCAGGGAGATGTGTTTCATTCAGGGACACTGTCAACCATGGCACAGATGATTGAGCATACACATTCCTCTCTGGATATGGTATAGTCTTGCTTTTTTGTGGTAAATGTTAAGTTATGGACTGATAAAGGAGCCACTGTGGTTGTGAACTTCATCTGCATATATGCAATAAGAGAAACACAATGTTCTTTCAGTTAAATGCCAACCTATGTCAGGAGTTTGTCTTTACTTTAATACAGTAGGTAACCTTGTATTGTTTATCAAATTAATACTTTCTTTTGGTTTTATTTCTTAAAGGTCCGCCCCATTTAAAGCGTTTAGCTGCTATCTTAGAACTTAAAGATGGAAAGGATGGATTTCGGCAAAACTCCAGGAGTAATGGTTGAAGGAAAACTAATTGCTATTAAAAAAAAAATCTATCTGCTCTTTGAATAATGCATCACCTATGAAGCAGCTCTATCTCATCTTGATGCATTCAGATGGTTTAAAATAGTTAATCTTTAGATAATTGCTTTGTAATTGTTACTGCAGCATATTTGGCCCAGAGGGAGTTCCCTTTGATATTATAAAAATACATGCGCACACAAAAGACAGCTGTTGGAATTTCTTTTCAGATTTACACTGGGAAGTGTTACCATTTATAAGACTTTTTATTTTGTTGCTCAAAGCACATTTATTGGCCTTGGATGAAAGCAGTGAGGACTGTGGAGGTTGATGGCTGTCAGCTCATTAATCATATTTTCAGGGGGAGAGTCTTCTTGGATGATGCTTCAGTGTTCTAGCATGTCTCTCCACAAAGCAAATACACTGCCTGAAAACGTGTGCAGGGCAAACCAATCTAAATAAATTGAGTCATTTTGTTTTTTTCCTCACTGCCTCTGGTTGACTGAGGCAATAAAAGTGACTCTGTGTCTCTGTGCTCAGCAGTCTGCAACACTGCAACTAAAGGTGTTCAAAAGCCAGATTTTTACCCTTGAATATTACACAGATAGTAATATTAGTATTGGTAATATTTTATAGTTCCATTACAGTTATATTACGGGATATCACTAATATATTAATAGATTAATTACACTATATTATAGTTACTAATCCCAGTAACTCTCCTACTTGGACATTTTGGGGATTACTTTATTTGAACTGACATCATGGGTTTCTTCTGTACCAGCTAGTGTAATGTACAGCAACTCTGCTTAACCTTTCCATACATGTCATTTCCCTAAGACATGCACACATACAGTGACAGGACTTTCTGGTCATTACCACTCTAATTCAGTACACACTGGTCCCCCTTTAAAAACATCACCCACTGTCCAAAGACTTCAGAAACCTGAACCTGAACTCACCCTGATCACTAGTCTATTCACGCAGCCAGAGCGAGTGACAGTAAAAGTCTCCTGTGTGAGAATGGCTGGTGTGTCTGTAGCTCAGGTCACCTTAGCGTTCCTATCCTCTGCTGGAGTGGCCCGATCGAGAGTCTGGCTAAAGCATGTGGGTGTTTTGGGTGTGGCCAATTGCTGGCGCTGGTCTCTTCTGTTGCGCTCACCTTGAGCTGTCTCCACGGCTGGCACTGTCCAGTGTTTTTGTCCATCCAACTCTCTGAGCATAGTGCCCCCCTGGGCTCAGGGGGAGCAGAATTTTCAGTCCATTCCTGAGATCACAGTAGTATGCCTGTTTCTGTTTGGCTGTGGCATTGGCCTGTTTATTTTTTCCTTGCTGGGCCAATTCAGTTTTAGATTCTCCTGCAAGGTGGGTAAGATATTCCTGAGTTTCCTGAGTGAGTGTGGCTCTGTATGTCATCAGAGAGACAAGAGGTTCCTCCTGTCTTACCTTTTACTATCTGGACTGCCTTCTCTGCATGTCCATTGCTCTGAGGGTAGTGTGGGCTCTATGTTACATGGAGAAAGTCATAGTCCCTACTAATTGTCTTCATGTCTGTTCAACATAGCTGGGTACATTATAACTCATTAAAACTTGAAGATGTTATAATGTAACTATCTTTGAGCCTAGCCACTGCCTAACTGCTAATCGTTGTTGGCAGATTTAGAATATCCAAGTATCTACAGTAGTTTTGCTTTTAAACTCACAAAGGTCTAAGGCAACTTTCTTCCATGCTGAATGGGAGCTCACTGAACGTTTATGGCTCTTTTTTCTGCATGTTCTTGTTTTATCTGCAGAATGCATTCATTCATTCTATTCTAATTCTATACTTTTGTTGTGATGTATTCTAACATTTTGGGCCTTTCTTTCCTGGTGATTTAGAACCTGGTGCCCCTCAGGTCATTTCTCTCATATATTCAGGAACCATAGTGTCCAAACCAAGCTCAGATAACTCCCCTATCAATTGGTAGAAGTCTCTGACTGTTTCAGGGTATCCATACCTGATAAAGCCCAAGACTGTCTGAAGATGCAGATCATTTTCTGTGTTATGTTTTATTTCCTTCTTCCTCTGGAGGGTGGCTGGCACATGGCACACGACTGCAGCAATATGTACTACCACATTTTCATGAGAAACTCCCTCTTCAAGTCTTTGTTGTTCATAAGCAGTACCAGAGGTTTGTAATTAGTGATCATCCTGAAGTTGTTAAGCCTGTACGGGTATGTATAGAATGTTTCGCAGGTCCATACACTAGCCAAGCACTTTTTCAATTTGGATGTACCTTGTCTTTGCATCGCTCACACGTCTGGAGCAGTAGGCCATGGACTTCCCATGGTCTCCATGCTGAAGTCTGTTGACACTACAGTAGGATTAGTAATGTCATCTAAAGTGATCATGAAGGAACATGAGGCAGCCACTTTATGAGCTACTAAAGGCATAGTGGAAAGCTCTGGTCCATACTTTGCTAGATAATCACATATCCACAAGAACCCCTTAAGTTCTATCACACTGTGGGGTTGGGGAAAGTTCTCCACGCTGGACACTTTGTCTGGGTCAGGTCTGATGCCTGTCTCATCAATGATGTGACCAAGGAAGCAGACCTGTTTATATTTGAACCTGCACCTACAAAATTTTAGGGGCGCTCATTGTCCCAAATGGGACACGGTGGAAGGCGTACCTCCCAAATGGAGTGATAAAAGTAGTGAGCCTCTTGCTGTCCTCATGCAGGGAAATCAGGTAGAACCTGCTTGCTGCATCCAATGATCTGACCACGTTTAGCTGTTTCGCCTTATGTTGTTTTCACAACTTTTGTGTGGCAATCATGTTCCCAGTGCACTTACTTTTCAATATCACGGTTCTGGAGTTTAATACATCTCTTTTGTTGGCTTTCACAGCAACGAACAACATTAACTTAACCAGCTGAATTTTTGATGGGTTAACTCAAAGTAACTCTTTATTTCTTGTTTTTATGGACATTTTAAAGGAAATCTTGTTTGAATAAATGTTTTGTTAATTGTTGAGAAAATTGAGCACCCTTGTAGGGACCGGAGGATTGAACCATACTCTATGATCACAAAAGTTGTACATTTTGTTCATGCAGAAAGGCACTTAACATTTAGTGCAAGTGAACTCAAAGTATAAGATTTTTGTTAGATCAGTGAAATATATCTATATATATATATATATACATATATATATATATATATATATAGATATATATATTCTTTACCTGATTAAGTCATCAATCTTTTAGTTAGTAAGCTGATTTGTAAGGGCAAATATGATAAAAGAATAGAAAATCATTATGGTATTTATAAAGGCATTATGTCAAGAACTACAAATAGTTTAGTTTCTATTAAACTAAAACTAAATGAATAAATACAATACAAATACAAAGAATATTTACACAAAATGAATTTTTGTGTTAGAAATCCACAAATTTGCTAAAATGGAAAATCCAAAGTTATCTATTATTTATTATTTAGCACAGTATTGCCGGTATTGCTGTGATGATGGAGCATACATTCTTAGTTTACTTGTAAATATGAAAGAACAAGAACAAGTATTAATCTATCTATCTACACAGGTATATATATATATATATATATATACATATATATGTATATATATATATATATATATATATATATATATACATACAGTATATATATACATACATACATATATCAACCTGAGTTATACGCAGCCTGCAGCACAAATGTGAATTCTGTTAATAAATCATAAAGTTCCTAAGAGCCTCAGGCAGAAGTTATTTTCTTACAATCATGTTATCTTATTATGAGTTCTAATTATTACTTCAAAACTTGTTTCAGACTGCTACTACTCTCACTTATTACTAATTTCAATTTCTGTGGAAGGTGTCATTTAGCTTAATCAGTGACATTAATTATGCCTTCTTAATTAGCCACCCATGGCTTCTCTTGAAAATTAGTAATATTAAACTTTAACGGATGTAAAGATGCAGATGATTTCACAAAAAAAGAACCTCCCTTTAAGAAAGACCAAAGGAGATGTTTTTTTTTTTTTCAGATAGTAAAAGCTTATCACAGGATAAATGATCCTTTAATTAAAAAAGGGAAATGTGTGAAGTCATTCTTTTTAATAACAGATATGAAACTGTACAGTGTAAAACCAAGCTGTACAGTCATAATGGCAAACCAACTCTCTTAAATAGATATACCTAAAGGTCTTATTGTTTTTGACCAACCCAGCATGGTCCATCCAGTCTTTTACTCCATTTCATTTTTTTTTCATGTAGGTTCAATTCTTGGCAGATGTCTATCAACATTGGTTCTTGACAACATAAAAAGCAGTGCTTTCACAGTGAGTGAAATGTAAAAATATAACATCTAATTATGAATGTGGAAAATGCTGCTTCATCTGAATTTGCATGGATGAAGCTGCAGTCTGGTTTCTTTCAGCACAGATGTTATTCTCTTTGGTTTTGACAACCATCACGCTATTCCTCCTCAGTTTTTCCCCTCTCCCTTAAGCTACAGTGCACTCATGGTCCTGTGAGACATTCAAACAATCAAAAGATGTTTACTAGCCATTAAGAGTTTCTGCTCGCCTCGATGAGAGAGGAAATGAAGAGAGTGGAAAGAGAAATCAACAACTTTCAGAGACAAGATCCTTAATTGTTTTTACTCCATTTTGACATTAATTAGCTGAAACATAGTGGAGAGATTTTGAGGGAAGAGATGGCTCCAACTGGGAGTTAGAAGGTAGATGGTAAGACTTTTCTCTAGTGCTTAAATGTCTATCATGGGCCTCTAAGTGGGCGCTCTGCAGCACAAATACTGTACCTGCTGTCTGACAATTAGAATTGATACTGTGTGTGTCTGCTGGGAGGATGAGCACAGTAATGAATGCCAGGATGTTCATATAATTTTCTTTGCCAAATACACTTGGAAGTAAACATAATTGCTCAATTGGTTGTGTTTCTTGGCAGAAATCTATCCTCAATCCAGGGCATGTGGTAGAAGCCATAGATTTAATGATTTAGCAATTGAGGATGGATGGGTTATACAGCACAAGACTTTGACACAAGAGATTGATATGATATTCATTTCTCCACTGGATGATTCCTTGTGATTTTGGTGACTTTTCCGCTAGGACATCAGCAAACCACTAGAGATATAAAAATCTCATGGATAGATGGATAAGATTTACTTTGCACAAAAACGCTGTTGTCCCATGTAACATAAGGATGTCTTATAATAATTTAATATCCAGAATGGAATGACATTTGCTGATCACATCAATGCTTCGAAGATAATTGATCCATAAATAATTACTTTTGTATCAAATTTATATTTTATTTCTTCTGTTTAATATTGTATTTGTACAGGTGCTGCAAGAGGAGATTTTGTCTCCAACAAACGACATTCAAATTACAGAATCAGTGTGGGAGGAAAGTAAGTAAGTAAGTTGTTGGATTCATAACCAGCACATGTCGCTGATGTAATGGAATAAAAAAAAAAAAGCCATGCTAGCAGCTTTGTGAGGCTAATCTTACAGTATAGGCAGAGTGAAGCACTGAGCTTCTGAGCTTCATGGCAAAGGCTGTGAATACTTATGTACATGTGATTTCTTATTTTTTTTAAATTTTTTAAAATAAATTTTTTAATAAATTTGCAAAAATATCTAAAAAAAAATTGCATTTGCATTGTCATTATGTGGTGTTGTGTGTAGAATTTTAAGGAAGAACATGAATTTAATCTATTTTGGAATAAGGCTGTAATATAACAAAATGTGGAAAAACTGAAGCGTTGTGAATACTTTCCGGATGCACTGTATTATCTCTGCATCTGCAGTGCATTTTAAAAGCAGAGAAGACTTCAACTATGCACAACACCGATGTTATCATGATGACATTGACATCAGCAGCAATGTCAAGCATATATATATATATATATATATATATATATATATATATATATATATATATATATATATATATATATAAATTTATTAACCCATGGAGGTCTGGATTTGGAGTCACACTCAAAATTAAAGTGGAAAAACACACTACAGGCTGATCCAACTTTGATGTAATGTCCTTAAAACAAGTCAAAATGAGGCTCAGTAGTGTGTGTGGCCTCCACGTGCCTGTATGACCTCCCTACAACGCCTGGGCATGCTCCTGATGAGGTGGCGGATGGTCTCCTGAGGGATCTCCTCCCAGACCTGGACTAAAGCATCCGCCAACTCCTGGACAGTCTGTGGTGCAACGTGGCGTTGGTGGATGGAGCGAGACATGATGTCCCAGATGTGCTCAATTGGATTCAGGTCTGGGGAACGGGCGGGCCAGTCCATAGCATCAATGCCTTCGTCTTGCAGGAACTGCTGACACACTCCAGCCACATGAGGTCTAGCATTGTCTTGCATTAGGAGGAACCCAGGGCCAACCGCACCAGCATATGGTCTCACAAGGGGTCTGAGGATCTCATCTCGGTACCTAATGGCAGTCAGGCTACCTCTGGCGAGCACATGGAGGGCTGTGCGGCCCCCCAAAGAAATGCCACCCCACACCATTACTTACTGATTCACTGCCAAACCAGTCTGCATGCTGGAGGATGTTGCAGGCAGCAGAACGTTCTCCACGGCGTCTCCAGACTCTGTCACATCTGTCACATGTGCTCAGTGTGAACCTGCTTTCATCTGTGAAGAGCACAGGGAGCCAGTGGCGAATTTGCCAATCTTGGTGTTTTCTGGCAAGCATGCCAAACGTCCTGCACGGTGTTGGGCTGTAAGCACATCCCCCACCTGTGGACGTCGGGCCCTCATACCACCCTCATGGAGTCTGTTTCTGACTGTTTGAGCAGACACATGCACATTTGTGGCCTGCTGGAGGTCATTTTGCAGGGCTCTGGCAGTGCTCCTCCTGTTCCTCCTTGCACAAAGGCGGAGGTAGCGGTCCTGCTGCTGGGTTGTTGCCCTCCTACGGCCTCCTCCACGTCTCCTGATGTACTGGCCTGTCTCCTGGTAGCGCCTCCATGCTCTGGACACTACGCTGACAGACACAGCAAACCTTCTTGCCACAGCTCGCATTGATGTGCATCCTGGATGAGCTGCACTACCTAAGCCACTTGTGTGGGTTGTAGACTCCGTCTCATGCTACCACTAGAGTGAAAGCACCGCCAGCATTCAAAAGTGACCAAAACATCAGCCAGAAAGCATATAGGAACTGAGAAGTGGTCTGTGGTCACCACCTGCAGAACCACTCCTTTATTGGGGGTGTCTTGCTAATTGCCTATAATTTCCACCTGTTGTCTATTCCATTTGCACAACAGCATGTGAAATTGATTGTCAATCAGTGTTGCTTCCTAAGTGGACAGTTTGATTTCACAGAAGTGTGATTGACTTGGAGTTACATTGTGTTGTTTAAGTGTTCCCTTTATTTTTTGAGCAGTACATATGTATATATATATATATATATATATATATATATATATATATATATATATATATATATATATATATATATATATATATATATATATATATATATATAGAGTATATATCCAACTATATATATACTATAGTAACTAGGGGGATCACACTTCTCAGCCTCCCTGGGAAGGTCTACACGCCAGGGTACTGGAGAGGAGAATTCGGCCGATAGTCGACCCTCGGATTCAGGAGGAACAATGCGGTTTTCGTCCCATGGTCGTGGAACACTGGACCAGCTCTATACTCTCCGCAGGGTGCTTGAGGGTTTATGGGAGTTTGCCCAACCAGTCCACATGTGCTTTGTGGATCTGGAGAAGGCATTCGACCGTGTCCCTCGTGGTATTCTGTGGGGAGTGCTCCGTGAGTATGGGGTCCGGGGGCCTTTGCTAAGGGCTGTTCGGTCTCTGTACGACCGGAGCAGGAGCTTGGTTCGCATTGCCGGCAGTAAGTCAGACCTGTTCCCAGTACATGTTGGTCTCCGGCAGGGCTGCCCTTTGTCACCGGTCCTGTTCATAATCTTTATGGACAGGATTTCTAGGCGTAGCCAGGGGCCGGAGGGAGTCCGGTTTGGGAACCACAGGATTTCATCTCTGCTTTTTGCGGATGATGTTGTTGTCCTCCCTAGGGAGGTGTTCCAGGCATGTCCCACCGGGAGGAGGCCCTGGGGAAGACCCAGGACACACTGCTGGAGAGACTATGTCTCTCGGCTGGCCTGGGAACGCCTCGGGGTCCCCCTGGAAGAGCTGGAGGAAGTGTCTGGGGTGAGGGAAGTCTGGGCATCTCTGCTCAGACTGCTGCTGCTCCATGCGACCCGGCCCCGGATAAAGCGGATGAAGATGGATGGATGGATGGATGGATATATATATATATATATATATATATATATATATTTATATATATATATATATATATATGTGTGTGTGTGTACAGATATTTGTCTTCATAGAATGCCTTAACAACAGACCCACTCAGGCAGCAACAGTGCACAGACCAATCAATTAGGTCACTCTTCCTGCTGCCGGTTCAATAAAAGTAATAAAATACCTATGAGTGGATTGACTGGACTGGCAATTGACCATAAACAATTCTGAAATCAAAGCAAATCCCCGTGGACATACTCATGACCGACCACATGAGCATAGCAAAAGTTGGCATTGATTTTGCTTTTCTTTTTTTTCATTTTCCAAAATGTAAAATACAATAATGTAAAATACATGTGTTCTCTGTCAGGTCCTATGGCTATGTAAAATATTTATAACAAAAAAACATTATGAGTGCAGTAAAACAAATAAGTCATGGGAAACTTTTACAACAGAAACATGGGTGGAAAATGAAGAAAAAAGTTTTCTTTAGCTTGAGATAGGTCACCTAACTAAGAAGACCTCTGGTTAGTGCCTTTTCACACATAGCTGACCCTGGATTTTTACTGCTTCCACACAATATCCAGAGTTCACAAGCTGAGACTCAGATAGCAAGGTACATGTACAAGTTCTAAAATGGAAGAAAAATATCTCGCAATGTCAAAACTAAGAAAGGTAAAATACTACCTGCAGTGTTAGAGCATACCTACATTTTTTTCTTTCATTTTGGTCTGACCTATAGTTTAGAGTTTTTATACTTTACTTGTGTGAACTCACAAGTAGTTCACTCATTGAAGGGAAGAGAGTGAAAACTTTAAAGATTCTATCATAACTTAAGCATGATGGATGTCTTTACATTCTTTTCCATTCTGTTCTCACAGTCATAGCAGTTCTAAACAGATAAGTAATAAATATAGTTCAGTCTAGACTGTGGGTTGCTTGTCTCCTGGTTTTGGCTTTATGTAAGCGCAGAAAACCTTTCTATTTCTAACCATACTAACAGCACAGCTCTAGGGATGGCAGTGTCACTCTGTTAATAGGTGAGTACACCACTTTGGTCCTGACTGAAATATGTCAACAACTACTGAATGGATTGCCTCAACATTTTGTACAGGCAGTCACTGTTTCCAGAGGATGAATCCTAATGACTCTCCTATGTAACAAACTGGATAGTGATGTGGAAAATATTTTGCCTGTATTTAACAGTATCTAACACAGCCTCCAAGAGGTGCTTGCATGACTGTAGACTCTTTGTTAGGAGTGAAAATGTACTTTCTTAAATGTACAAGACAAAGTGCGAGGGCAAGGACAAGTGGGTAAGATATCATATTAACTTTTTTTGCATTCAATTTTATGTAACGCTGAAAAAACACGTTTTCACTTTTTGGTTTGTTCAGGCACAAAGATATGACCATCCAAGTACTCTAAATACAAAAATGGTTGGTGGGAACACTTTCTTGCTACGCATTCTAAGCAGATGGTGGTTCCATTGATTTGTGCTCAACTGTTTCTCTTCAATGCCTCATCAGTTTAATTGATCTTAATCGACAAACAGTGCAGCAGAACAATACAGCTTCAGATATAGCTGATGACATAAACCGGATGGCCTGAAATGGTGCATTTCTGTATTAGCTTTGACTTTAGGGACACTGGCCTTTAAGATAAGGCAAAGAAAAATCTTTTATCTTTTCGACAGCGTCACTGTATTCAGTCTCTGGTGTATGGAGAAACTCTCAGCTGCAGAGAGCAGATGTTTGCATGAATTAAATATTTGTTGAGGCTGAAGTAGAGCGGTGGTGTACCAACTGCAAAGCCATTTTTCTATCACTGCTTAAAAATGCAATAAAAAGCACAAAACCTGAGATACTGTACATATCATGGACACGCATTACATTATTTATTGCATAGTAAAGTATTGCTCCAGGTCACAGGCTTCACTCCCAGTGACAACACACAGTGAAAACCTCCAGATTCTAGTTACACGTACCATCTACACAGCAAATGAATGAGAATAAAAAATTGGTTTTGCATGCTGCTACAGTATGCAATTAACATTCATGGTGGAGGAAGAGAAACAGATTCAGAGCGTTATAGCAGACCTCCTGCTGCTGTTGTACATAATTGATGTACAGGAACCCTTACAGTCTACTGTGTTCTGGCTTGAAGACACACTGGTGTCATTCAGAGCACTTCTGTTAGTGGCTGTCAGTAATGTAGTGAACAGACCACAATGAGCTCAGTCCAAGGTCAGGACTTCTGAGGGATCAAAAAATCAATAGGTTTGTCTTTTTCTGGATTGGTGCCACTGTAAGTAACTGCTGTTTGCACACCTTGGAAAAGTCTGTTGGCAGTGCAGCATAGCAAAATATTTTATATGCTCTTATGTATATTCAACTTGAATAAACACACTTAACACCGCACTTAAGATATAACATTTTATTATTGTCAGTCTTAAATATGAGCACACACTTTGCATCAAGAAAATACATATGAACCAACAATCCTTTACAATGCAGGGACTCAAATAACATGATGTCTCCCTCCACTTGGGAACAATCAAATCTGAAGAGAGCCGTGTGAACTTGTAGCCAGGCAAAGGGAATAACTTTATTCATGTGAATCATCCAAAATAAATCCCAACAGATCATGAGACTTCTTCATGTGTCTGCTATGATAATCCCCTGGCAACTGAGACAAAGGTTCAATTTGTCTTGTCTAACCAAGTTCACATCCAAAAATGATCTCTTTCAGACTCCAATGCAAATCACACAAATGTCACAAAACACCTAAAAATTAATAGTACTATCTGGTAGGTAAGCTCAGTCACTGTTCTTAAATGGTATCAAACTTCCTTCACAGACTGTCTCTTGCCTTGCACACATGGAGACAAAGAAAAGAAATATAGTAATAGCTTTTCTCCCCAACTCAACCCATGCTCCAACTGGGCCCATGTTTGCTTGGGTTGAGAAAGAGAATGAGTCCTGCAATCCTTATGCAGTCTTCAAACAGACAATGGGATTGGTCATATCAACATAAATATGCAGCACTACTGCCAAAATATAAGCCTTCATGGGCTGTGATTCAGAATTGGCTGACTAGAGTCAGACAGAAACAGGAAAAGTTTGTGTATTCAGGCCTTCTCAGTGCACTTTCTAGCTGAACTTTGGGGGAGGATCAGAAATATTTTACTAGTGTATTTGCAAGATCCTCTCCCTGGGTTCCTGGGATTCATCATTATAAGTTTGGCTTGAATGGGACTTGCACTGTGTCTTGCATATCCTTTTTAAAAGTCATGCTTGGTGGGAGTTTGAAGCATTTGCATTTGCTCTAATAAGACAGCACAAAGGCTGTCTTTTTTTAATGCCATGCAGAAACTGTAGCACGACTGCATACTGTTTCTCTGAGTGATGGTAAATTATTTTCAGTGATGGAAGTTGCTTGTTTCCCATTGAAATAGGTATGGCAACTCCTGCTGAGTTTGGTTTGCCTGGTAGAGATGATTGTTATATACAGCTATTGAAAGCAATGTTGAATTTTTAACTTTATTTAACTCCTGAAGAGATTGGTTGCATAAACAGATTGTTTCTGCATTTAGCAAAGAGCTGCAATCGTAACACTGGGTGAGACTTATATACCCTTCAGCTTTACAATGGAGGATGAGTCCTGTTAACAACAGGACAATATGAGGGCCAACAGAGCTTATTAGAGTTTCCTCAATTAAATGAGCCATAACATGGCAAATAGCTGTGTTGTGTAACACAAAACATCACACTGTCTCACTAAATGTAATGAGATTGTGTTTATTTAACTGTTCTGCAAGCCAGCTTATCTAACCTTGAGGCAACTAGTGCACATAATGCATCAGGAACACTGGTGCTCAGGAATACAAAAGGCCTCAGGTCAGAAAGCAATCCAAATTAAGTCTTTAAAGAAGCAGCCTGCATAGGTTTTCTCCACATGCCTTCTCTCGTTACACGTGTGGAACAGCAGGGATTTGAGAACAAGGAAATGAAGACGATAGGTTTCTGGGAGCTGCATGTGGCTCAGACCAAGGCCAAAACTTTAGGAACATGATCTGGCAGGCTTCCCAGCAGTGATTTGACAGGTGCTGTTTTCTGTCTCCACTGAAGAAGCAGAATACCTCATCCTCCGATCACAGATCAGACTGATCTTTGCCTCTATGTTACTTCCTCTGCTCAGTGCTTCACAGTTTACCACATTTTGTCTGTGACCACAAATCTCATCAGTTAATAAACAGTATGCTTGTTTGATTGACAATTAGCAGGGTTCCTCTTAATGATGCAATACAAGTCAGAATATTAACTCTCACAATTTTGGTTCAAAGTCTGTGACGCTCAGTGCAGCCTCAACCATGAACCGCTGCCATAGCGACCATGCGGCATTGCTATTATTAGGTGTATTATTAGGTGAAGTCAGCTATACAACCACCTCCATTCCTCTGGTTACTTGTGAAAAAAGCATCATTTTCATTTTAACTAGAGACATATGTTATATTTTGATGGCAGCCCTGCTGGTTTGTACAGATCTGTCTAAATGCTAAAGGTAAGCGCTTACATGGGTTTGTCCTCCGTAACAGTGTGCTTTAGTTAAAAAATTATACAGGATGTGACTTCAAAAAAACAATATCACTATAATTAAGAACAAAGAAAACAACTCAGCTACCTGCACTGTCCTTTCAGAAACCTGTGGCATGTGCTGTGACACCCCTGGAGAAACAACAGTGACCATACAGCAGTATGGTATAGCAAGGGTTTCTGGGAATAAAACTTGCGTCACAGCACATACAAACGCACATCCATTAACCAGTTTTTACAACGTGTGCTTAGCTGATCTACAAAAGAAATGTTGACAGAAATATACAATAAACTCTTACCTCATCAGAATTTATGGCGTGTGTGTGTGTGTGAGAAAGAGGTATGTGTTTTTGTTAATTGGTATTTCCAGGCAAACTATGGAGTAAGGTGTTTTCACATGCAGCTCCTTTTCAACCTTTCAAGTGAACTCAAAGTTATGAGTGTGATTGTTTGTGCACAATGGCAGCAACCACTTCACACAAACCCTTCTGAAGGAATTCCGGCACAGACCTCCTTGGGAGGTGATCTGACTTAAGTTCATCTTAAATGTGGGTAATCTTCTGGCAAAATGACTGTGCAAAATAGATGTGAGATCAGTTGTGCCATCTTTCAAGACAGGATGGAATAATTACCGTGTCATTTCCAAGCATCACTGTGCTGGAGATGAATAATAGTCTGCACTCTCTCTCTCTCTCTTTCCCTCTTTGTCTTGTGTGTGAAAACAAACCATGATTAGCCTGTCAGATTCAGCTGATGATTACCCTGATCAATTTCAATAATGGTCCTATCTGTTTCATGCAATTTTGATTTGGGTATTGACTCTTTTTTCACATCAATGAGCACAAACCTTGTTATCCCCAAGAGCCACAGAGGGGCTGAGTTCAAAAGAAAAATTGAGGTGCACATGGATGATAGTCTACGACCTCAGCAGAGCTGCGGCAAGCCAGGAAAAAAAATCTGAATTTTAGAGGAAAAGGTGAGCGTGAGCCGAGCAGAGATCATTGGTTCTGGCTTGCTCTTCTCCTTTTAGGCCTGCTCTGTGCTGACCTAGCTCACATCCCTTTAAAAAATAACCATATGAGAAAAACACACTCAATCAGAGCTGGGGATTCATAAGAAGTGCATCATTGCCCCACCATTAAACAGACACACACACTGATTTGTTTTAATTCACCGTTCCTGTTGATATTGTCTTAATGGAATCCTACAAATCCTTTAGTGCTGCATACAATCCCATGAGTGGAGTGCAGCTCTCATAGAAGCCAACAGTCAAAAGATGAGTGCGTTTGTACGTCTACAAACAACAATGCATTTAGCAAGAGAGGCATGATGTCTAAAAAATTCCCTTCCATATAACAAAACCAATAGCCTGACATCAAATCTTGCTTTCACTCAGCTCTTTTCCACTGCTGGGGGGGAACCTGAGTGTGGTCTGGCAGTTGGTGTGAATTGTTTGCCAGCACAAGAGATGTGAAAAAGATAAATTACTAGCATAAATTCTTGCTGCCGTGTTGCGAGAGGTTTCTGATTGTTGCATAAAATCCCTACACTCACAACAAAATAAGGTAACAGAGGTCTGTCATTTGTTTGCTGCCTTTCAAAAAGCCACTAGTACTTTGCAGTGATCTCTCTCCGCGATAAAACACAGAAATATGATTTCCTTATTTTCTCACATATCCTGTATTTTCTGATAATGCAAGTTTACATCAAAGGTGAGGAGCAGTTGTGGCCTTTTCGCTCAGACCTCTGACAAATATCGGGTATTGAAATTGGCTCACATACTGTACAGTAAGCCTGCAATTCTTTTCTTTTCAATAAGAGCTGGAGATGTTCAGATAAGCATTCCATTTTCATTCACCACAAACATTTTAACATTTTGGTTTAATGGTATCTATGATTTTGAAGTAGTTTTTTTTTTTTCAAATTATCCCCATGTTGAACCCCTTTTTATGTGTGAAAAGACAGTACAATGGAAAATGTGTTTTGTTTGGTGTTGATACTAAAAAAACAGAAATCCTATGAAGTATGGTGCTATATAAGTCTTTGGGTTATTGGTGTCTAAATACATGCAAAAAGTGTTTATTTTCTATTAACATGATTTTACTGAGTGGTCTCTAAACCTCCAGTGCTGGTTCGGAACATGGACAGGAACATTTTCTCAAATAACTGTGTATAATTTGCGTAGAAATTACATGATGTTCAAACAAGCAACAGCATTAATAAATTTGCATTACTTAAGTCAGACATCAACTCCATACAAGAGGAGTAAACTCTCCTTCCATTTTTAACTACTTAATTATAATATAAGGATTTGTGACACCATTTTTGTGTACAGTTGTACTTGTAAAGAAAAAAAGACCTAAAAACATAAAACTAACATATCTGTCCTAAATAATTACAACATCATATTTTCCCTTCTCAAAAATATTTAAAACTAAACATAATTGAAAAAAATAAAATTAAAAGATTAGCATAACACAATTGCAAGTATATCACTATAACGCTGAGAACAAAAATACTTGAAGGTCAGAAACAATTCTGCTTTCAACAACCAGACAGAATGATAATTATTATACATTAAAATATGATAATACCAGGCTTTCAGCCTCAGGGTAACCTAAATTCCTTCTGCTTCACTGTCTCGGTTTGACTTTGAGGTATTTAACATTCACCTCTCATACTTGCTGTAAATTTGCCTTTTCCTGGAGTTGAGATGAGATGAATATGCAGTACAGTTAAAAATTGAGACAAACCATTTGAATCAGAGACGCCACATTTAAAAAATTGTTTTTTCTGAGACATATACATAAAAAGAGACAATCCAGAATAATATAATTTAGAGAGAAAGATATCCAACACAATTCAATTAAAATGTGAACCATTTGTTACATCCTTGAAATCTAAAAAAAACAACAGAAACTTTTGTTATGTAATTATTTAGTGGGTCAACATTATTATGTAGCAGGATACTTCATGCACTCACTGTGCATCAGTTCTGGTGATGATTCTGGTTGAAAAAAAACACACATCACACACACACACACACACACAAAATACTTCCATTCAAATCCATTCCTTTTCAAAATCTGAGCAGGAACGGCAGAAACACTATGAAGAGGAGACAGGTGTGTGAGTGCACTCCCATTGCGCCACCGCTGCCATCCTGAACTGCTCTCGGGCCTGACAGGAAAAAAACACCTGGTTTAAATTTCACTTCTGAAGACAGTTTTTTCCTGTGTATTATCAGCTGATAACAATTCAGTGGGTAAATTCATTCCAGCACGACACTAAATGTGTGACTTTGTGATTAATGTAACTTGTACCGTGCAAACCTGTAGTGCATGCTACATGCAGACATGTATACATAATTACATTTATCACATCAATTATTGTTTGTTGTTGTTACAATCGTTTGTTACAATCACTGGGGATTAGGAGGTATGGACTACAAGGTTTTATTAGTCACATGGCATCGAGGTGGAGTTTATAGGACAGTTTATGTGAGGAGCTTTCCAAACTTTACTTCCTTCTCTGCTGTGATGCCTGGATGTGCTACCACAGAGTAGGCTAAACTGTTACAGAATCTGTATATGAGGAAACTTAGATGCTTGTCTCCTAGACATTGGATTTACATACAACTAATTTGTAACAGAAAATATATTTTCAGAAACATGATGAGGTCCAGATTGTTTTCTTTGTCATCAGCATAAACTGGAAACATTTTTAATGGACATATGTGCCAAGTTGCAAAATGATGCTGGTAGAATTTGATGTGATGTTAATGAATGATGAAAATTGCTGACAATGTTCACTAGCAACATATTGCAATACTTTATCAGTATCTGTACTCTGCTAGAATTTAGCACCTGCTTCACTACAACACATATTACCACTGGACAAATCATGAGTAATATATGATTTCTAGGAGGCTGCGTTGGGGTGAGGACAACAACAACAGAGTTCTAAAATATTTGGATTGTTTGCTGTATGAAATTAATTTAAACTTAAACCAATGCCAAATGGAAACCACATCAGTGGCATGGAGTCGCTTAAGCGTCTATCTCAGGCCTTTCTTTGTTTTCAGTCCATGCCTAACTTATATTATTGTCATCATTATTAGCTTACAGTGCTTAGCATGTGCAACAAAATCTGCCTGTGTCTGTTAAATTGTTTATTTCAGATAAGTAAGTACCATGTGAATAAATATTATGGTTTTGTAACAGTGTGATTTATTCTTGCAGATTTATTCTTGCTAAAGTACATTTATGATACACTCAGTATAATCAACAGAAATCATGCTGTGAATACTTTTTGTCAAGCAGACATGGCTGATATTGGATGTGTAATATTTTTTTGATGATAATAGAGGATGGAAGAAGAAACCAGAACCAGGAAGCATTCTTTGTCAGGGAGTATAAATAAACACCACATAAAATGAAGATGAAACCTACAGTAAAAGCTTCCCGTGGTGGGCCAGGAGGTGGACATGCTGCAGATAGCACACATTTTTGAATGTGATGATCAAAGTGACATGGTCTGCAGCATCAAATACTACACTAAGGTTTAAAGGGATTCAAATTGGGCATTGCTCGGCATTGCTTAAAGGTCATTCTATCTTTAAAACAGCATTTTGGTAAAATGATTTTTACTTCTAATGGTAAATAATGGTCTTTTGGTGAATGGTCTTAGTCACTCACTAATATAACTAGCACATAGTACATAGTGTGAGGTATGTGAGATATGAGTACATATAGTGTGATAAAAAACATGTTGGAAGTTTTTCTTTTACCCTGTTATTAGACTGAGAGTTGCTAGAGAAACGAGGAGCCTGAATTGATCCAATGTGAATAAAATCAATCTTTGTAGTTTCATTTATTAACTAAAACTGGTTCATCGAAATCAGCTACAACCACAGTACATTAAAATACATATATGATACACAAGCATATGTTATTTAACTTAGATTCAACAAAAATGTGGAATTACCAGGAAGCTGTTGCTAAAATGTAAGAAAGGTCTATGAAACAAAAACTAAAGCAGAATATTTTCATCATGCTCTTTTCAGTGATGAGGCAAGTTCCATCTAAATGAACGCATTGTGTGAGGATTGAGGACAAACTGTAACTTTCCACTTTGAAGCTTGCAATACAATGACTACTCATTTCCCCTGGATTTCCATGAGTTCACCACATTTTCCTTTGGGGCATCTATCCAATTACTCTGCCACAGTGGATTATCCCTAATCCTGCATATGGCTAATTAGAATAATGACGATCACTCGTAGTCAAAATCAAAGCCATTAACACAATTGTGTTAATGGAGTGGGGTTTCTTACAAGATGCTGCAACCACCAGTCACGGGACACATTAAATGAAAAGATGGGTAAGGTGTTTATCTCTGCACTACTGCCACAGCTCCTGTCTCTGTTTATCATCCTCATCACTTTTTGTGGATACAAGAAACATTTCAGCCAACTGTCAGGTTCTGCAGCTTTCTGTTTGCTTTGGCTGTTTTCTGTGTAGGATGTACAGCTGAAATACAACAACAAAAAACAGACAAGCACAGATGATGATAATGAAAGATGAAGAATACTTACATTGGAAAAAGAGCATGCAAAAATCAAAATGAAGCCATGTCAGACAGAGAGGCGTTAGGTTTGCAAAGGAGAAAGATGAAACATGATTAGCGAAACAGGCTGCAGTGACCATTTTCACATGACATCTGTATGGAGGTTTGTCAGTCCTCTGCTTCAAAGCAGATTTAACATGTTAATTCACAAAGAGAACAAAGAGTTAGTGTTTCTACTGTACAATTTTGACAGGATCAAAGTACCAAGAAATTATTTGTCTCTTCTTGTCACTGTGTATATCTCCAGTGGCACTGCAGCCTAACTTCCAGTTTGTGAAAATGGCAATGTTTGTCATGTGCCCGCATGCAGTTAGTACTTTCGATCCATGACAGCTCAAGTGCATGCTGGTGCAGAGTACTAACCTTGCAATAGTGTTGAGCTAGTGGGTTCAATTACCACTACACCAGGGGAACAAATGGAACAGAGCAACATATCGGAAACAGAACAGCAACACATCATTGACAACACTTGTGAAAAGCATCAAGAGTAGGCTGCTGAATGGACTTTTTGGCTGCACAGTTCCATCTGGGTGTTCAAACTGATGATAGTGCCAACAGCCATTCATCAAAGCACAGGCGTCAAAAGTCCATTTCAAGGCTGGAACACCACAGTATTGATAAAGTGATAATCCGCAAGATTCGCAATTTTAGTGACATGTTGGGTAATATTTCTTTTAAATAAGCCTGCAGGAACAAAGGCGGGTTGTGAGGTAGTGTTTGGACACAGCTGGGATTCAGGTCATGTGAGGCCCAATGGCCCAAAAAAGCCTCTTTTGGACATGAATATGTAACTCTGCTGACTTAATCATTCTGTTAAAGTGATTTTTAGGCGTATCTTCATTAATAATATGCCATCTTGGAACACAGGAACACTTTACATGGCTTTAATAATTAATTAAAAGCAAATCTGTCTATACTTTATACAAACTGTGGTAGTTTGCATATGAATGCATAACTCTCTTTAAAATACAGGATTTTGATTTAAAACCAGTAAATGTAAAAACTTCCAGGAAGTGGATATGGTTTGAATCACAATGATAGAGTGAAATTGTATGAAGAGTAATATCTATGAAAAATGTGGGGGATTATTACTTTTATTCAAACATAAACTTAGCAGACACAATTTCTTACTTCATCTTTCACTATCTTATTTTGACTGTATTCTTATTTTTTCTTGTTCTCCCCTTGGTAACCGTGGTCTATGCTTTGCAAATAAAGTTTATTACTATTATGACAGCATCTTGTTTTACTTCCTTTCCTTTGCAGTACTATAAATGTAACAGATTCCTGTACTCACCATACAGAAGGAAGCTTGTGTCTGAACTCCCGAGTTTGTTGATGGCGACACAAGTGTAGTTGCCGTAATCTCCGTCAGACACATTAAAAAATGTAAGCTTTGACAGTGATCCAGTGTTTACAATTTCCATGCCATCAAAGCCATTGAAAATCCTAGATGGGAGGGGGAAAAAATGGATAGTGAATGCAAATAACCTGACATGGTGTTTTTTTATTATTTGCAAAAGTACATATGGCACTGAGTGCAATAATATTAATAATTTCATTAATAATTAGGATTAGGATTTTTCATTCATCTTAATGCCTGTATGACTGGCAGCTGATCAATAAACATCAATAACTGAAAACTAATAAGCACGCATTTTACACACACGCTTTTACACACTTATTTCACTTGTCTCAGTAAAATGCAAATTTAAAACCCATTACCTTCTGTCATCTTTATACCATTCAAAATCTGCTTCAGGCACTGCATCAGCCTCACACTCCAGCACTCCTCTTTGTCCCAGAGTCACTCCAACATCTCTGCCCTCTGACACAGTTGGAGCATCTACAAGAGGGCAGCAACACATGAGAGCACTGCGATCAGGACTACAAGGCAGAACAAGTCAAGGATATCAGGAGAGAGGTCACAGCATTTTCTCCTTTTCAAAGGGGATTTGATTCAAAGCTGTGATGGCCACAAATGAACAGGAACAGGAGTTCAAATTATGTACAATATTTATTACACTGAGTGTCAGTATGTGATGATGAAATACCACGGGTGAATATTTTGAACACCTAATTTGATGTCTTCAGAATACCTTGTCTTTATCTAACCAAAAGTTAGGAAGCCTTAGATCCACAATTTTCTATCAAATTAGGCAAACAAAAGCTGCACATCATAAGAAAGTTTCACCATTTTTGGCTTGAAGAATTTGTTAAATGATAACTTGATTATCAAAACCATTTCAGATTTCAGATTTTGTTGATCTTCTAATTAATTAATTAATCTAATAGTTTTAAATTAGTATGTCTTATTAGATATAATATTAAATATCAAGCTGGTATCTAGTTTTTAAAATCACACTGTTAAAATCAGCAGGAAAAGGGCAAAATTATGACTCTCAACAGAGAGTACATTTAGTCTAGTGCAGCAAAAATTACAATAGGAGAGCACATGCCAGAGTAGATACTGCCAAACTGAATTAATATGAAAAATAAATTGAAAAGAAATTTAAATAAAGTCTCTTGGTCCTCCTCCATAGCTATTTTTCCCAGTGCAATTTAGAAAATGGTTCAGGGTCAATAAAATAAATGGAATCTATTTTAGAGCTGTAATTACATTTTGACTTCAGCAGAGTTAAGAATTTGAATGTCCACTAATATTTAAATGTACATACTTAAACGGTACATTAACTGAAAACAATGAAAAGAAAAGCTTCTCCTTTGTTTCTGCTAATAAAATCGGTGATAAATCGACCAATCATTTCAGTGCTGTTTCTCGTTTCTTAGCCGAAGCAGTGGACTCACAGTTGACGGTTATGTCTACGGTCTGGACGTCTGTGTCGATATCGTTGACAGCTGTGCATTCGTATGTGCCTGCTCTCTGTCTGGAGATGGACGGGATTTCCAGGTACTCGTCGTCTGATGCCAGATCCCCTATGGAAGGTCACACACACAAAGTGGAGCTGGTCATTCAGAGTTACTGCAACAAGTAAACAGCTGTGGCCTCGACGGTCATATTCACACTGTGTGCCCCCCCCAGTGACTGAGAGAGAGCAGGAAGGTGCTGATAAAGATAATTGTGACGATGATAATTCATCCACTTATTTCAATTTGTGTTTATTTTTGAACTGTGAGGGAGTGCAGTGCATTAGAAATTATTCTGGTATTTTGAAAAAAAAAAAAAAAACTATTTTGGTATTAAAATAACAGAGAGAGAAGTTCAGCTCTAACTCCAACAAAGAAATCAAAGATCTTCGTTCAGCAGCAGCAGGAGCGGTGACAGACCTAATTCTTGTAGCAACCTGATCTGGTATGACAAGCAAAATTCACACAGCCACATGTATGTCAAAACTTACACGAGCAGATATCACATGTGCCTAATTCTGCCTCTGTCTCTGATTCTTCTCTGTTGTCTCTCTCAGCTGGTACAAAGACTGGTTCTGGAGCTCGCTGACATTTTTTTGAGGACACTGCAACAATTGGTGATTAGTGCTTTGTTCAGCCCCCACTCATTATCACTTGTCTGTCAGACCGTTCAGATTTGACTTTTTCTCGCATGTCTCCTAAGCCTGCGAGCACACCAGAACTATTACTGAGATATGAGACTACGAGCGGGAGAAAACGTCTGCCTGCTACTTTTTCTTGTATCAATTTGACACGCTTGACAGAGACACTTAATACAGCACTCAACGTAAAGAACAAAAGGCGTAATTGACTTCAAGCCTCCTCCCAAGTTGCTGGTAGGTGACAGTAATAAATTGCACATGGATTCACTTTGCTGGGTTTGGGCACATTACTGAATTGCACCTGGGAAGGTTGTTATGGAGAGAAGTCCTCGCCGACACGCTGATCACCTGACGAGGGGTATCAGGAGGACTCAAAGAGGTTTGCAGGTTCCACTCTGTTTCTTTTCTGCATGGCTTTCTCTCAAAAGTGGATAGCACATTCCTCCAATAGAGAGCACAGTGTCGGTTAAAACCACACCGTAATCCCCTAAAGAGAGTTAATCAAGACGAGGCTGCCAGCTGATGCGCGTTCTCAAAGTCCTCCCATCAAGCATCAGTTTTATGGCAGGTAGCTTTGCCATAAAAGTGACACCTTAGATCAGTCATCATGGCGTCCTCGTAGTTAATGGCCCTTAAATAAATACATAACAAACTTGGAAATACTAGCTGCCACAAAGCCATAAGATTCCTCACACGTGCCTACTATTGGTACTGATATTGCTTTAGAAAAATAATTTAATAATCTTGCCTTTGCTGGTGCTCAATGCCTTGTTTTACTCCATAGCAGGGTTTACAGCTGATCACAGAGGAGCCACAGTGCCTCGCATGAAACACAGTGCCCCTGCAAACTAAATGATTTATTACACTTTTATCACTTTTATGTAAAGCTTGGAGGAAAACAGGCAGAGCGGCCACATTACATAGCAAAGGGCATGTTTTTAATGAGTGAGGTGGTTATTTAAACTGTCATCTACTAACCGAATTAATAAAGAGACTTAAACCCTCTGCAAGCCAGTGTATGCACCCGGCCAAAGACAGTTTGTGAAAGAAAGAAACACCACAATGTAACACCCCACCACACTCGCTTTTAGACTGGTGGTTTTGCAGTGGTGAGTCTTCTCCTCTAAAATGAGCAAACTGATCGTGTCACATCAATTTCAGTTGTAATCTCTCAGGTAACCGTCACGCATATCATTTCAGTGGATACATTTCTTTGTCACCCACCACAGCCCAGGTTGCATAAAGTGTACAGTTCATGCTTTTATACAGAAACAGGTCTACAGTATAACTGGCATGCACTCTAAAGATACGTTTATTCGCAGTCACTGTTGCATCAGGCCTTGGTACACTATCTTCATCTGCATTATACCTGAAGACCCTTGATCAGCTGATGAACCTCGTGTTTTCTTTTGCCAAAACTCCAGTGAATGATTGCCAACCTGCTCGTTAGGATCTAATGTAATCCTTCACACAAGCAAACAAACACACACTCTGGTGTTCAGAACACCACCTTGACATGTGGAGGGGATCGGACTGTCGATCTCGAAAAAAGTGGACGACCCGTCGCATTGAAGGCTAATTCATAGTAAATCATGATCTCCCTGTCAAACACACATCCTATCATCGTCACGCTGTTGTCTTTCAGTGCGTGCAGTGCAGCTGCACCTCCACCAGCCTCCAGGGCTTTGACTGACTAAGCATCAGAGGTTGCAACCCCACAAATCCATCATCTCATTTACATAAACTCACTCGCACTATCACTCATTTAAATGTAAACTGTTTGGGCCAGTGCCAGATTTTCTGACAAACGATCCTTTATTACAAATAAAGTAAATTGTTATCGTCTCATTGGTCTGTCCACTCATGGTTGCACTACTCAGCCTTTTCATGTGCAGCTCCCGTCAGTTTGACCGCCAGTCACCCAACTGTGCAAGTGAAGCCACTGAAAACAACACGCACCATGTGCCAAAGAATCGTGTTTCTCTTTATATGGACTAGAGAGAGAACAAATGTTGTCTCAGCAGAAAAAAAAGGACACTTCAGTACCCACGACACAGCACTACCCAAACTCTGAAATCCACACAAAGAACCCCTCATTATAGCATTCTTCCATTTTAATGGCTGTGTTTTCACAAAGAACAACAAAAATTGTAAAACAGCATGACTACTGATATTTCATAATTTCTTCAAGTTTTCACCTGGGGCAAAGCACATATTTCAAAACGCCACAAGTGAGATGGCTTTCTAATTTGTGAGTCTTTGTTAAGGAGGACTGCTGATTTTGTGACCAAGTCATTAGTGAGATAGCACTGTGTCCTGCACCGCCATCAAAGTGACATGGCAGGACATCAGGGAGAGCAGGCAGTAGAAGGTGGTTGGGAGAAGAAAGCAAAGAGAGCCAGGAAGTCTCAGGAGAGGCCCGCAGAAGATAATGTACCCTTTCTGTGTCCCTGAAATGCCATCCTCAAACAAAGTAGAAAATAGAGTCGAAAATGAAAAGAGAGAAAGATATTTGTGTGCAAGGCAAGGCGAACAACTTTGGAGGGGGAACAAAAAAACACAGAGGAGAGCAGATGCTTGAGGGATATAAGCATTTAAGTAGAGGGAACAAGGGGATGTGGTGTGGTAGGATTTAAATTGATGAATCCAAGCAGGGGGACAGAAAGAAATAGAAGCAGAATGGCAGACAAGAGCTGTTAACGGCCAGAAAAGCACACGTAACCAAAGAAAGAGTGGGAGTGGAGATTGTGTTGATGGAAAGGTAGTCAGAGTGAACCGTGCTGAAGCAGACAAAGCTGTCACTCAGACAAACACTGAAAAAAAAGCTTATTTAAAAGAAGTCCGAGAAGACAGTAAAGGAGAGCAACCAACCGGTACAGCTTGAGTCTTAACTGGGCCTCTGTTGCTGCAGCCGTGCAGGGTAAATATATAGATAGTTATTTTTCCACTGATTATCAGCCTCAGGCATATGGAATTTCTTAATGTGCCAGGACTCCTTTGATGCATCATCCTCTTTGAAGGAAACAAATATAAAAGGGGTGAGCAGAAAAAAGACTCATAGAAATACAGTAGCTGGGGGTTCTACGTTATACCGCGATGCAGTAAGGATCGCGAGCTTTACTCCTATTTAAGAGGTTTGCCAGCGAAGAGAATCTGTTGTGACAGTGCGGTTTAAATTTGACCCATCAATAGCATGCATATTTTTGAGCATACAAAGAAAAATGAAAAATCATGGCTCCTACTAATCTCTGAGGCTACAAGTCCTTTTGTATCTCAGTTATACCACAGCAGCAGCCATGGAAGTGAAGGATACAGTGTGTGAGTTAGAGGTATGAAGAATGTACATTATGTCAGTGAATGTGAAAGGATGAATCATCCCTCTTTTTCTGCATGCTTAATTAAAAAAAAAACAAACAAAAAAAAACAGAAAAACATTAAAGAATACACTCCTCTTGTGTACTCAACATTCTGGTCCAATAAAAAAGAACCACTGAAGATCTATCAAATTAGTTGATTCAATAAAAAAAGAGATATGATTGGCCTGTAAATCACTTATGGATTTTCTGTTCAAAAATAATCTAATGAAACTTGAATTTGTATTAATTGTGTGTTTATGTGTGAGTATCTATTTGCCCATCAGCTTTGTATGTGCACACTGACACACACTGCACCTTGACATAAAACTGCTGCCTGGTGTTGCTAAATATCCAGACTCCTGGTGTTTACCGTCCGTCATTACAAATAAGAGGGAACAAGAGACCAAAGGGAATATTTACTCAGGATTTCTGTTTCCCCTGTTAGGTAAAATCTTTAAATGAAGTTTTAATGCAGGTAATTGATGATTATCATTGTGGGATGCTGGGGCAACATTATTCAACACTCTCTGCCAATTTACATAATAATCTATTTACATAATAATCTATGTACATTCCACAGAGCAGCGGAGCCTGCAGTTTGTCTGGTAGTGTTTTTGAATTCCAGGGGACACCATATGTACAAACTGCTGTGTGAGTTAAAGAGATTAGCACAGAGGTAAGTCCCATATCTATAGCCCCATTATGACTCCTGGTGGCTGTGTCTTCTAGCTGTCACTGCACTCAACAACATGATTTTTGGGGAGGAAAAAGAAACATATTGTTGATTTTGCTTTAGCTATGTTTTATTAATAGTGGGCATGAAAATGTCAATTTTGTCCTCAGGTTGGCACTCGAGGAACACTGAGTTTTATCATATATAAGAGAGGGCTGGAGGTTGTTGCAAAAATAGCCTATGACATACGTTATAATGGATGAATGTGTTGATAAAGGGACGATTCTGATGTGTTGTTGGAGAGATCTGTAATCAGGAACCAGGAATCAGTGTTAATTTTGTCAATGATAGTAATCTTATTTTTAAATGAGAAAAACAAAATTAAAAGGTCTCTGGGTACTCCAGCTTCCTCCCACAATCCAAAGACATTCAGATTAATTAGTGAGTCTAAATTGCCCCTAGATATGAATGTGAGTGTGAGTGTCTTTCTTTCTATGTCAGCCCTGTGACTGACTGGTGTCCAGTCCAGGGTGTACCCCACCTCTCGCCCAATGACAGCTGAGATAGGCTCCAGCACCCCCTGTGACCCTGTGTGTCAGGATAAGCAGGTATAGATAATGGATGGATATTTTGTATTATCGACCAATAGAAATTATTGGTGATGTAAAAATTAATACACCAAAAAAAGTGATTTAATGTGAACTTATTCATTGTAGTATCTGTGGAATCACACACTGTGCTCCTGACTGGTCAAACAGTATCTTCACCATCACAAATCTCTTTTTAATGTCATGATTTCTCTGCCTGAGTAATGTTCGCTAAAGTTAAGCTAAATGACCAGCTTAGCAGTCTTGGAAGGAAAACATAACACAGAGGCGTATAAAATGAATCTAACATTTAACTGAAAATTGCACAAGAGGCAGCAACAATAACAGATTATGAGAAGATAAGTTAATGTTGATAGAACATTATCACATGCATGTGGATGTAATGTTAATGTTACTTTTACTGATATTAACGTTACCTTTATGGCATGTTTTGCTGTCAGTAACAAGGACTGCATCCTCTAGATCAGGGGTGTCAAACTCACTTTTACCGCCGGCCACATCAACATTATGATTGCCCTCAAACGGCTGGTTGTATAACTGGAACTATTCCGTAACAGATTTTTTGTACTAATATTGTACATGCATTTACATAAATGTAAAGAATATATGCAAGCACATTGCTCTGTCTTATTCTAACATAAATCCCTTTATCAGGTTAAGAACTCCACAAAGATCAAACTTTTCAAGTGAATAACAAAGACAAATGTCATCAAACTCAAGTTATTACATCAACTTTGTTCAAAACTTTTTTGTCACAGTTTGAGAGGTACAGAACCACGGTACAACAAATAACTGTGAGCTGCTGAGAACATGTAATGTGGCATTTTATAATAACAAGTGGCTGCACAGTCTTGCTGCGTGAATATACATTAACTACTGAGTACCAGGAACTTTGTGGGCGGGCCTTACAGCTGAACGTTTCTGATTGGTCCAATATTCCCAGCATTTTATTTCAGCCAGGTGAGGACCAGGTGAGACGGAGGAGCAGTGAGCTGAAGGTAAATCACACACAGCCAACTTGATGCTTGTTAAATGTTCTAACACTAACTGATGTAGTACTGTTGTTACTGGAGCCTAAAGCTAACGTTAGCTAGCGTTAATGCTAACCGCTAGTTAATGCTAAGCGCCAGTGCAGTACAATAGTGGTATAAAGTGATCGTTTGTTAAATCAATCATACAAAATGATTTACTCCTGCAGTCACCAGCAGCCCTCTGAGATATAGAAGGATTTTATCTGATCCACTTTGCCTCAGTGCTGCTCTGTTTTAATAGTTATTCTCACTGTGCACATGAAAACAAAAAACTCACAATATAACGTTGCTGGTTAGGAACACGTGCTGCAGATTCATACTGTGCTTGTGTATTTATTTATTGTGGTCTGTTATGGGGTTATTTTTCAACGTAGAAAGAAGAAAACAGATGCTGGGACTTGCTGGTCGCACTGAGACACGACGGACTGGACTGCTGCTGGAGAGGAGTGGACTAAAGACTGGAGAGGAGCGGACTAAAGACTGGCTGTTGTGAAGTGACTTTTGAGGTGTCGCTATTCTCCAGACCCAGTAGGGGGCGTTGTTAATGTTTATGATCCAGAGGTTTTACCTACTGGCCATGATGAAGCTGCCCGCCGCCATGACTAGTGGTATGTTGCCTGTGCTGATAATAAAAGCGGTTACTGAGAACAATGTTGGCTCCTTATTAATGATATAGTGAAGATATCACATATGGCGATGAGGATAAAAGCACCCAAAACGGCGAGAAGTCAAGGGTCTGGTCTGCTTAGCAAGTAAGCAAAGTTACAGCTAAAAGTTCTGTAGTGTTTGCTAGCTGAAGAAGAGCTAGTGAAGAACGATGGTGGCTGCTATGGTGGGCACGGTAGCACCATTTGACAGTAACTCTCAGACTTGGGAAGAGTACTGTGAAGTTTTGGACCATTTTTTTGTGGCAAATGACATAAAGGAGGCAGAACGAAAAAGAGCTGTACTACTGAGCGGCGTGGGAGCACAGACCTATGCGCTTATGTGGAACCTGCTAAGCCCGGCTAAACCAGGAGACTGCTCTCCTTGTTGAAAAACCATTTTCACCCCAAGACGAGTGAAATAATGCAGCGGTGGAAATTTAATACCAGGAACAGGAAGCCTGATGAAAGTGTGACTGTTTATGTGGCAGAGCTGAGAAAGCTCGCACAGGACTGTAACTTCGGTGATTCACTGACGGTGATGCTGAGAGACCAGCTGGTTTGCGGCATAAATGACAACAGCATACAATGGAGGTTTGCTGTCGGAAGACAAGTTAACTTTTGACAAAGCATGAAGGTCGCGCAGGCGATGGAGACAATGGAGACATTGTGGATTTGCAAGGAGCCAGAGAGCATGAAAAAAGAAACAGAGCATCAGGGTCGGTGAATAAGGTGAACGATGTCGGCGCCAAGATGCAGCAGGATGCGAGGACATGTTACAGATGTAATCGAGACAACCATATTGCTAAGGACTGCAGGTTTGCCAAAGAAAAGTGTCATAACTGTGGGAAAGTGGTGCACATCAAAAGAGCCTGCAGAATGAAGAACATGGAAATGGTAAAAACAAAGCATGTGAAAGGGGAGACAGGCAAATATATCAAAAGGGCAAATTTCATGCAGGATAAAGGGGAAGATAGTGATAAGGAGGAAGTTTTCACCATATACCACATGAACGATAGTGATTTTACCATAAACAACATGCAGGAAGAAATAGTAATTCCCAAGGAAGAACCAATAAGGAAAGGGTTAAAAGTAAATGGAAAGGATATAACCTATGAAGTAGACGCAGGCTGTGGCTATACAATAATGTCAGAGAAGGCATTTTACAGGTTATTCTGTGGTGTTAAAAAAACTAGGTTGCTCCAGTGCAAGATAAAACTGAAAACATATGGTGGTCATGTAGTACCAGTGTTAGGAGCAGCAAAAGTCAAAGTGGAACATGAAGAAAGTGCTAAGATGTTAGCAGTAGTGGTCGTCAAAGGTTCAGGAACCAGTTTATTGGGGCGAGGGTGGATGAAAGCTCTTAAGATAGATTGGAAAACTGTACATAAGATAGAAGACAGACAAGATCCACTACAGGAAGTACTTTTGAGACATGACACGGTATTCAAGGATGACTTAGGGATGCCAAGCCCTGCTTCTACAAGCCAAGGTCAGTTCCTTTTGCAATGAAAAAGAAAGTAGAGCAAGAACTAGAGAGGCTGTTAGAGGAGAAAATCATCGAACCAGTGAAATTCTCAGACTGGGCAGCACCCGTAGTACCAGTCCTAAAACCAGATTCAAGAGCCAGGATTTGTGGGGACTTCAAGTTAACTGTAAACAAGGTATCACCATTTGAGCAGTACCCCATCCCTAAAATGGAAGATATGATGTCTAGGCTTGCTGGCGGTGAGAAATACACCAAGTTAGACATGAGCCATGCTTACCAGCAGACTGTACTTAATGAGGATTCAAGAAAATATGTAACAGTGAATACACACAAGGGACTTTTCACATACACAAGACTACCCTTTGGGGTGAGCTCCAGTCCAGCTATATTCCAGCGCACAATGGAGGGTGTGCTGCAAGGGATCAAGAATGTTGCAGTATACCTTGATGACATCATTCTTACTGGAAAGGATGACAAAGATCACCTACAGACACTGGATAAAGTGCTGCAACGACTACAAAATGCTGGATTACGCTTAAAAAGGAGTAAGTGCCAGTTCATGCAGACTGAAATGACATTTTTGGGACACAAAGTGGACAAGACAGGGTTGCATCCACTGCCAGCCAAGGGGAAAGCAGTGCAGGATGCACCCCCACCTACATCAGTGACTGAGCTTAAAGTTTATTTGGGACTGTAGGTTGGTTGCAAGATGGCGCCGAGGATGGCTGCCATGTCTCGAGCTCTCCCCTCAACTTTGCTGTTTTTTTGCAGTATTTTGTTATTTATTTATTTCTTCTTTTAAGTTATGCAACCTGCTAAAGAGAGCCCTATCATACAATATGATAGAGAAAAACTTCTACACATCAGGTCCGGTGGTGGAAAAAAGGTTTTTTTCCACCGCCACCAGCCACCAGCTAACAACAGGGGAATGTCCATGGCGGAGAGCCTACCTGTTGTTGAACCTGAGCAGCGGAGGCAGCGGAGGAAAAGAGGGTTCGCGGGCCGGAGTCCTAGTCCGGCTGAGGAAACGTGAAAACCGGCCTCCTCTCCCGAGTATTCTTCTGGCTAATGTTCAGTCCCTGGATAACAAGCTGGATGAACTCCGGAGCAGGATGGCGTTTCAGCGGGACATTAAAAACTGTAACGTTTTTGGTTTTCACGGAAACTTGGCTCGACCCCTTCGATCCCGGACTCCGCCATTGTTCCCGAGGGACTCTCCATCCACCGACAGGACCGGACAATTAATTCAGGGAAGAGCAAGGGAGGAGGTGTCTGCTTCATGGTGAGGAAAGTCCTGCTGAGATACCACCAACACATCAGCTGTCCCTACGCGTGGCGTGGCGAGAACACACTCGATCATGTTTACACCCCACGTTACGCGGACACGCGTACAAGGCCCTTCCTCGCTCTCCATTCGGAAAATCTGACCACGCCTCAGTTCTGCTGCTGCCTTCCTATAGGCAGAAATTGAAGAGTGACGATGGACCGGTGACGCGGACCATTCAGCAGTGGTCCGACCAATCAGACTCGGCTCTGCGCGACTGCTTCAGCACGACGGAGTGGTGTGTGTTTAAGGACACAGACATAAACACATACACGGACGCGGTCATTGGATACATCGGAAAATGCATCGATGACGTCGTACCGAGGATTACTGTGCGGACATTCCCAAATCAGAAGCCCTGGGTTAACAGATGCCTACAACTCAGGTGATTTGGAGGAGTACAGGAATTCCAGCGCAAAAAGAGACAGTACAGGGACAAAGTGGAGTCTCATTACAAGGGCTCCAACACCAGGAGCATGTGGGCGGGCTGGATTAAAAACTCTTACGGACTACAAAAAGAAGATCAGCAGTGCTGAGGTGATGTCTGCATCTCTGCCTGATGAAGCTGAACACTTTTTATGCCCGCTTTGAGAGCACCTCTCCAGCTGTGGAGGTGCAAAAGGCTCAGGAGGACCACTGCCCACCTGTGATAACCAGGGCAGACGTGTGCAGAACTCTAAAACGGATTAACACACGTAAGGCTCCTGGACCTGACGGCATCCCCGGCCGAGCTCTCAAGGTGTGTGCAGATCAGCTGGCAGACGTCTTTGCAGACATTTTCAACATGTCACTGCTCCAGTCTGTAGTCCCCACATGTTTCAAGGAGACCATCATTGTCCCTGTCCCCAAGAAAACCAAAATCCTCTCCCTGAGTGACTACTGCCCAGTAGCACTCAACTCCACCATCATGAAGTGCTTTGAGCGGTTAGTCAAATCATTCATCACCTCTTCCATCCCGGACTCACTGGACCCACTTCAGTTTGCCTACAGGCCCAATAGGTCTAACTGAAGATGCCATCGCCCTCACCCTCCACACTGCCCTCTCCCACCTGGACCAGAGGGACACATATGTGAGAATGCTGTTCATTGACTACAGCTTCAGCATTCAACACCATCGTGCCCTCCAAGCTCGTCAACAACCTCCATCTCAACTTCAGCAAAACTAAGGAGCTGATCGTGGACTTCAGGAGGAGGCAGAGAGAGGAACACGCCCCCCTCTCCATCAACGGGACTACGGTGGAGAGAGTCAACAGCTTCAGGTTCCTCAGGGGTTCACATCAGTGAGGACCTCACCTGGACTCATCACACTGACTTTATCACAAAGTCAGCCAGACAGCGGCTCTTCTTCCTCCGCATGCAGGCTGCGGAGGCTCAACATGGACTCCAAGGATACTCTGCAGCTTCTACAGGTGCACCATAGAGAGGATCCTGACTGGCTGCATCACCGCCTGGTACAGCAGCTGCACCGCCCCCTCAACCGTAAGGCTCTACAGAGGGAGGTGAAAGTGAAAGCTGCTCAGCACATCACCAGGATGGAGCTGCCATCCATGGAGGACCTCTACACCCAGCGGTGTAGGAAGGAAGGCCACCAAAATCATTAAGGACCCCAATCACCCAGCTAGTCATATGTTCTGCCTGCTGCCGTCTGGCCGACGGTTCCGCAGCATTCGAGCCCGAACCACCAGGCTCAGGGAAGCTTCATACCGCAGGCCATAAGACTTTTAAACTGTGTTCACAGCACCACCACTTCTTAACAACTCCACCACTTCTGCTGTGTGTATATTCTTCTATTGTATATATATATCTCATTGTATATATGTTACTTATAATACTTAGTTTACATTTACAGTTTATATTTTATTTGTATAACTTATATTTTAAGGTCTTTACTTATTTTATTACTCTAGTTTATTATTTATGTTTAATTTTATTTTATATTTTTATTTTCTAAATTATCTTTTTTTTTACTTTTCTTGTTGACAGCCTCTATTGCTGTTAATATTCTTTTTAGCATTGTTAGGAGAGCCTGGGACTTAAGAATTTCATTACCAATGATTGCTGATGTAATTGTTGTGTAATGACAATAAATTTTTGAATCTTGAATCTTGAATCTGTTGAACTTTTATAATAAGTTTCTGCCTAAATTGTCTACTGTATTGGCAATGCATAAGTTACTCAGAAAACATAAGCCATGGGCATGGGGTCAAGAGCAAGAAAAAGCTTTCAAAGAGTAAAAAGAACTGTTACAATCAAGCAGTATGTTAGTGCATTATGATGAGAAGAAAGACCTGATACTCTCCTGTGATGCTTCTCCATATGGAGTTGGAGCAGTGTTAGTTCAACGTATGGCAGATGGGGATGAGAAACCTATAGGGTTTGCATCATGCACACTCACTGCGACTGAAAAGAACTATTCCCAACTTGATAAAGAGGGATTAGCTGTTATTTTTGGAGTGCAGTATTTTCACAAGTATTTGTATGGCAGACAGTTTGTGATTTGTAGAGATCATAAGCCATTGATAAGTTTATTCAATGAGATGAAGGCTGTCCCACAGATGGCGTCTCAATGAATAATGAGATGGGCTGTGCTGTTGAGAGCATATGAGTATGTCATATTTTACAGGTAAAGACCAGAGGGGGGGGGGATGTTGTGAAGTGACTTTAGAGGTGTTGCTACTCTATATTTTGCACGTTTTGCAGGTTTTTATTTTTGATCAATAAATAGTTGTGGGTGGAACCAAATGAGTGTTTGTATCGTGGGCTCTTAATGTTAATTATATTCTAATATTTACAACGCTGTGAGGGGGTTATAGCTGTAAGTTTGACCATTAGACAGCAGTAAGATCCGGTTCTCTTGTGGGCCACATAAAATGACATGGCGGGCTGCATTTGGCCCGTGGGCCTTGAGTTTGACACCTGTGGTCTAGATGTAAAGGAATATTACCATGTTAATGTTATCTGACGTTCGTTTCGAGCTAAAACAGTGAAGGTATTTTAGTGAACAGCTTCATTCAATGAACAGGCTCATTCAGCAGTGGAAGGAACATTTAGCTACAATAATGACGAGTGAACAAGAACAACAGAGAGTGAGAGGCTCTATTCAGACAGCAGAGTTCAGGAATGACAACTAAGGAGTGTTAGTTATCGTGTTACTGCAGAACATAGTGACAATGTGTGTGAACCATTACAGTGTCTTTCTGACAAACATCATGATGAACCATAACAGCAGTTATAACCATGGTAACTGTTCACATCAAACATGGCAACAGCTGCAGCCTGCAGAATACTTAGAGGACATTCAGTTTAAAAATGTGAAAAAGAACAATGAAATGACTGAAATGTAACAAAAACTAAAGTACATTTTCATCAAAAGACTAATACTATTGCTGAGCAGTTAGCTGCCATGCACATCTAAAATGTGACTAATATGGTATTACACTATTACACTATACACAAATGATTTCTTTCACCTTCAAGGGGTCAAAAAAGGACAAATCTACTAAGACTACCAACTCCGTCAACTCCAACTTCAAATGAATCTTTCCAAGCAACCAGGCCTGTGCTAAACTGGAAAACTTTTATTGCTCCTGGGCCAAATTCAATCATGTGCATGTTCATGGCTGTCTTAATGCACCGGGGCATCGGCTGGCCGCCTGGGCTGACAAACTTTGCAGTCAGGTTGCGCAGTCTGTGGGAGATACCAAGGATCACTTCTGATCCACCACAAGCCCCTAAAGCCATCTATCTATCAAAGGTGAGGGGGAGCTGGGTCACGGCTGTGTGAGAGCCCCAGCCTCAGCCTGAAATCATCAATCTTTATGCACACACACTCACTCACTCACTCACACACACACACACACACACACACACACACACACACAATCTTTATTTATTTAATTCACTCTTTTTAACACCCTGGAGTGCCTGCAATAGCTGGGCTCACACTGAATGGCCCCAGGCTGGAGGAGAGTTGCTCGGCAGCTGGGAGATACTGGAACAGAAGTTTGGACTACAGCGAGTACTGGGACATTTTCTGCTCTGTTTTGCTGCTCTCTCTCCTCTCTGAGTCAGCATGACAACTGTGCACTATGACTCTGTATATTCTTACCAAGCTTGCTTATCAGGCCCTCAGACCAATACTGGAGATATAATTGAAATAGGAAGTAAAAAATAGCATCAAGAATTCAGCACATAGAAAGTGAACAATTTGAGAGAAAAAAAAAACAAAGAAGACTGAATCACTGTTGTCTTTTATCCTGCATGAGGAAAATCAAAATGACAGCTCCTCAAGCTAACGCAAGTCTATTTACATTTTCTCCCCACACTAAACTAAAAGCCAATAGACATCCCTAAATTGTGGTTTTGTTGGTACCTGCAGAAAAGATCTTCATGAATGTCAATGTACTCTCTCAGATATGGATTTTATAAAATAAGCATAAGTAACCAGTCACTGCATACATTTTGATCACAAAGACAGCTAAGTTTAGCATATAATAAAGATCTGAAGGTCTGGTTTTTACAAAAACTTGCTTGGTGGAAGTGTAGCCGCATGCAGCACAAACACAGGGACACCCGCAGGCCGCCTCACAGTGCACAGATGCACAGCAGAGATCAGAGTTGGTGAACTGTGTCTATAAAATATTATCCCAAATACTTGGTGGGCACCCTAGGGTGGTGAGTCACCAGTGCTTTAATTGGAGCCCAAATGTATCAAACACATAAACAACAGAGGAACTTTCCCATATGTTTTTTTTTTCTCCTACATAAAATGGAAAGAAAGTAGTCCATCTTTTTTTTTTTCTAGAATGTCATTATTACCACGAGGCAACAAGAACCTTCAGAAATAGGAAGAAGGTAAAAAACAAACAAACTACATTTTGTTATAGCACAGTTTTTATAACAAAGTACATCCTGGACAAGTTGCCAGCCAATCACACTACATAGACTATACTGTACAGGGACAGTATTATACACATATAGTATTAGTATTATATAGTAGCTAGACAGATATGTCACAAACAGTTAACATATAAAAATACATCAAAAATCTAGTTTTTCACCCAGTATGGTTAACTAGAACTTTATAATTTAACCCATAGATGACTCAGCTTCTTCAACAGCTTCCCACATCAAAATCTATTTATAAGCAATTATAACAGATCACACCTTTAAAAGGTCTGAGAGGAAAACAGCTCTGTTGTTAAAGTCAGATCCAGGATGTTAAAGCAGCCATGGAACCAGCTGTTGGATCTCATTAATAAGATTTTACAATAAAAGTTCCCAGAGATTTCTGAGTGGCTCAGTCCCACACCTCCGAATCATGCGTCACCCCCTCTGGCCCAGCAGCCAATTCTGTCAGACCTGACTCCGCACTGTCTGGCTCACTAATTCACTATTTGTCTAATTAAGTGTAAAAATGACAAAAGGGTGAGGAGACTGCTCACTCTCCTTTTTCAGGCGCACTAGTCCAAATCAGGTCATGATAATATTGAAATAGGATAAACATCCTGTGTCGCTTTCATATGCTTTTGACTGGCAGTTCAAGAGGAAAAAGCAAATGTGCATGTTTTCTTAAATAGGCACTATTTTAACTCGGCAGGAAAATCAGGACACACTGCTATAATTTCTGCTGCTGTCATTTATGTTATTTTCACTAGAAATGATGCCATCTAACAGATACTCGAGAACTGGTAAATTTATTATGGGATGTTCCATTGCATTTGTCTTCATGTTTTCACACAAATGTTTTCAGACACCTGAAGAGCCTAAGGTGTATTAGTGCCAAATAATGTAGATAGATGGACAGAAAAATTGGATTCTACCTGTGTTTAAAACAAGCCTCAGATCATGAGGCCATCTCTTTCCTGACCAGGAATGTTTAGAGGGATGGAGAATGATGTGATCTGTGCCTTAGTGCCCATGGCTCTGCATAGACTGTCTCAAAATGACTGCAAACTTGTATTATAAAGCTGAGGAGGAAGATTAAGGTGGAAGTATGCTATGAACCTCTGTTGGACCATACTGATGCCTTTAGGGCCTTGCCGTGGTTCCTCTAGATGACAACCAGACCTTTTCAAAAGTGCACTTTTGCCGTTTGTAGCATTGTGAAGAAAACACAAGTGCTGGACAAGCTGCTTACTCAGTGATTAGGACACAGCACCAGAAATGAATGATGCAAAGATTTTTGTCATTCACTCAGAAATGCATAGAACCGAATATCTACCATTGGTAACTAATACAAATCAGCCTCAGTGTGATCAGTGTTTATATATATGGGCTATAATAAGCAGGCAAATGGACATATTATCAAGTAATGACATACTGGACACCATTTTAAGTACTAAAGGTGGCAAGCATGCAATAAGGTGTGAGGCGAACTATAGTAAATCCAATGAGAGCTGATGGTATCAAACACACAAGCTAACTTCATGTTTATCCACATAAAGCAGCACGCCCAAAGTCTCCAGAGACACAATGCATCACTGCCTTTAGGAGTCAGCAGTCCTCACTCCTCTAACTCCCCTCAGGAGAACAGCCCATCTTCTCATCGAGCCTTTCTTACAGCTGCTGTATGAGACAGAATGTGATAATGGGATAATGTCAAATCGACATCTGACAATAATATCATACAGTATCAGTAACATTTTGCACACTTTACACCAAAGCAAACCACACATCCATCCATCGCCTGACAGAACTGGTACACTCACTGCCAATGAAACATATTACAACTGAAGTCTGCACTAAATCAAGTACAGTGACCTGAAACAATGTGTAGCTATTGTGAACAATTGCAACTATGCTGATTATTTAACTGAAGTCACATTGGACTGATCCACGTCTTACTGTAATGTCAGCTTATCTCTGACATTGCAAGTTTCCCTTACATACATTAGCTTGTTCCTCCCAAAAAGGGAGTGCTTCCTGTACAACTAATGAGTATGTAATGTCAGACTTCCTGTGTAATGGAAGGCAATACAGGCTCAGTCTGAAGAGTAAGCACACAAGCAGCAGTCTAAAAACCTGAAACAACACTGAACAGTATTCTACAACACTTAAACATTTTAAGGTTTTATTGGTTTCTCAAAACTTTGACACAGAGTGAACATGTCATTTAACTTACTGAACATCAAGAACTTATGAACAGTTTTATGCAGAGCAACACTGGAAAAATGAATATTGTAGCTTGTCTGGTGGACCACATTTACATCAGGATGCAAACCTGACTGTGTCTTCTGATGTTCATATAGAGGCTGCAGGGTTTGTTATTTATTAATTGCTGCACAGATGATAAAGGAGCTCATGGGACACAAATCACAGGGTGACAACGGCCACCTAGAAATATACTCCAATCCCCACAACAACAGTGCCACAGTTTTAAAATAATCCTCAGACTTTTGGCTCTTTGGCTTGGAGTGTGACTGGAAGCAGAAAACTGCTTTGTCTCTTTAGAACAAAAGAAAAAAAACAAACTCAGCAGTCCAACAACACTGGTGATAGCTTTTCCAGTTTCTTCTACACAGCCTGCACAATAATGTATGCACAAGCATGTAGCCCCCCCTTATCTCCTTACAGACAGGTCAGTCACACTTGTGTCATATTAACATTTCAATTCCCAGATCCCTGCTTCAACACAAAGGACAGCACAGATGAAAGCACAAAAGCTCTGGCTTTTAAATGTAATTCATTATGAACGCAAACATCTTGCCTGATTAGGTGAAGCAAGGACACGCCGCGATACAGAAATAGCAGCCAACACTCAGTTTCCTCCATTCTTCAATAATACCATTCAGTATGTATAATGCAACTAACCCAATTGTGAATATAGGTGCGGTGGCAGGGTTGCACACGCATAATAATCCACATGGTGTTACTGTTCTCTGCATTCATCCTGTCATTCAAAGTGCCTCCACAACATTTACATCCATCCTATTATCCTAATTAATTAGTCCAATAACAACAGGGTCAGTTTATTTTCCTGCGAATAATTACGTTGTAATGATGATCTGGAAACAGGTAATGATGGGTAATAAGTGAAGCGAGAAATCCACCAGGGGTCAAACAAAGTCAAAGATGGGGCGATAAAAACAGAGGGGTGGGGGAGGAGGAAAAGGCAGAGAGAATAATGGTGAGAAAAAGGAAGTAGGAAGCACAGGAAATTAGATATATTCAAGAAGAAGATGTGAATATAGCAGGAAAGTGGTGTGTATCTAATGAGTTTCTAAATACATATTTACACACAAACAAGTTACCTGAAGAGGAGATGAGTTTCCAGCTGATGGACGGCTCTGGTTTACCACTGGCTTGGCACATCAGGGTGACGTTGGAGCCTTCATTTACCACAATATCTCTTGACAGGTTGATGATTTTTGGTGGCACTGTGGAAGCAAATGAAAAAAAATGTGTAAAGGGGAATCCCACCAATTTTTCACATCAGTTTACTAGTGATAAAAAGTTTAAAAAAAAATTGTGCAGGCTCTTTTGTGGCTTTACAAATCCTCTGACTGTGTCACAGTGATGTCATCTGGGGTTATCTCACTTGGGCTTTGAGACTACAAGAGACTATGATCATGGGAAGTGTAGGAGGCAGCATTTTTTTAGCTTCACCCACATTGGGAGCAAAACATCAGGATATCTTGGTTTTGTATCTGTTTCCTCTAAGTCCTCTAACCTTAAGACAGTCTATGATAAATTTCTCTAAATAAAACTCAAATCTAATCAGAGACAATGGATCAGATCTTCTATCGTATTATCTAAAGTTGTGGATGGCATTCATACTGATGTCATGTTTATGGATTCTCCTCTCTCCTCGCCTATCTCCACCAGCACACTCAAGTACATCAGCTTTCCACCAGGAGGATGAAAAATGGAACCAGGAGGATTCTTATTCATTGTCACTATAGCTGGAATTATTTTACACAGACTTGATTGAGCAACTGGAAAGGAAGTTCAGGACCTTTGTTCAAATATTTATGCTTTTCTGACCAAAGGATGGACAATATCATGAGAGATGCACTGGGTGTTAGGATCAGTCTGCAATTCTCACAAAAGGATAAAGATGATCTTAACAGAAGTCTCTCTGACCATCACACTGTCTGAGTGTGTTCAAGGTGAGTTTGTATCAGTTCAAGCTTCTTTTGACAAGCTTTCTGTAAAATCAGAGTATCTGGAGAGTCAATCCAACAGAACATCAACAGCATCAGTGACGGAGTCCTTGAAGAAAGCAGGGCATCATGACAAGTCACTGACCTCCAAGTCAAACAACTGCTTGTTGACAAACTGGAATCTGACCCCAAAAATAAACTGAGACTGAAAATACTGAACATGTACATTGCATCCATCTGTAAATTTCAGAATGAAAAGAAAAAGAAACATGAATCTGTTATTTGTTACAAAAGCAAATAAAAGAAAATCATATGGTCTGTTTGATTGTTGTTTCTGGATGAAAAAACAAGAAAAATCACTAAAAAACAAAAACTGTTGTGCAGAGTATTCATTCTGTATTATTATGAATCAAATAACATATTAAACATGGTAAATCCTAAAAGTTCTGCAATGTGTCTGAATGTGGTATCTGAAAATATTATAATATTATATATAATATTATTATTATATATTAATATGATTTAATTTCTGTAACAACTTTTATCAACATAACATACAATATGTTGCTACCTGCTTTTTGTTATGGAAATCTGTAATGGAAACAGTTGTAAATATGATGATCCTGATCCTGCATGTAAATACTATGAAGAAAACAAACAAAGTGTTATTCCAGCTCAGTTTCATCTCAGTGTATAAGGACATTATACAAGAATTATGAAAATTCAGCACATTATTTATAATATGATTAATATAAACTGCAAAAATAATTTGTTGAATGAGCCTGTGGCTTCTTGACTTCTCCTGACACACACCCCTTTTTATTATCTCGATTTTATGCAGTGTTGTGTGAATGCAAATAAAATGAATAAATGAAGACTGCAAGCTATGATCGCAATTGTGCTTGCAATTTAGAAATGTTAATGAACATTACATGTAAATGATTTTCTTGAGAGCTTTGCCATGTTTCATTGTGACATACTTGATAAAAACAGTTTTAATAAATATGCTGTTTTGCATGAGAATGACAGATGATGATTATTATCAACACACTGAAAACTCATTTGCTTATACAGTCATAAGAAATGTTCTCTCTTACATTGGACCTATTGCCTCTTACAGTCCACTCTGACTAGGCATGCACAGTTTCACTGAACTGCTGTAATAGTAGATGGGAACGTCAATTCTCTTTTAATTATTGCTGAACTGCTCAGCTTTAACAATAAAATGTTATGTTATGCTGGAATAAAAAGTAAATCTTTATTTATATTCCAAATTATGTAATGAAATTGCCTAGGATCACTATCCACCTCCAGTTTGTTGAAGCTTCTGTGTCAGTATCTGTATCTATATCACTTGCCTGCTGAGAACTTTTCAGGTATAAACACTGACTTTACCTCCAGTGTGCTGCTCGCGGGTAGAAAGGAGATAGTGGAGGTGAGGGAGAGGAAGCTCAAGGGATCCAGGAGATAGTTCATCTGGGAAAGGTTTATAGCACAAACCCAATTTTGACATTCTGCACATGTTAAAAGCGCCAGGAGTGTGTACGTGTGAAGAACCACTGATTAATGTCTGTGACACACATGTGGAATGATCAAATTTTTTGTGGTGAAGAGGCACAGCAAGAAAACGTGTCTCAGTGTTTATGAGACTATCTCTATTCCTTTTCTCCACTGACAAATGCAAAACAGTAAGTAATGAATAATGCAAGACCTTCAAGACCTTGTTTTTGAACATAAAGATAAAGTATATCCTGCAACAACAAATTTACTTTAAACTGCTTAAACTCAATATCCTCCTTTGCAACACATGAGTCAATAAAGGAAAAACTTCTTTATATCAAAATGTAAACCTGTTAGAGAGTTAGACATGTTCTTTAGTGCGTTACTTTAGTGAACATGAAGAACCAGCACCAGCACCACTATGAAGTTCAGGGGCTTGTACACTTTCTAAAAGTCAGAGGGGAAAAAGAAGCATCTCTGCTACATGTGGAGTTCCATAGGTTGGGGTTTGCTTTAATGTGAAGTCACAAAAGGTTGGAAGAGGTACAAAGAGTAAAGCACACACACCTGACCAAGCTATGAATTCACCTAAAACTTCCCTGAATAGTTAACAGATTGCACAATGAAAATTTTTACAGGTGAATGATAATTATGACCAACATCTCACTTTATATGACTTTATATGATTTAAAAAGTTTCTGTCACTTGCTACAGTGCAAATCTGGTAACAATTCTGGTAACTACATACGGATAATGTGTAACACCTGCTAAGAAGTGAGCATTATAATAATTCTCCAAACTTCATTAAGAACCATAAAGATCAGCAATCACCATTCAGTGTGGAAGGTGTCACTCGTAGTGATGAATCTAAAGTTAATTCTTTCCTGACTCTGCAGCTCACCACAGTTTATGGAGCTTCATAATGAGTTTCAGCTCCTTGTTCAGCTGTCCAGCCACAGCTTTACTGTGTTGATTCCCTCTTACAGTTTTCGTTGTGTCATTTTCAGCCACAGCAGGCAGCTGTTTTTGGAGAAAAAGCTTGAACAACCCACTGAGCCCCACTTGCTCAGCATCAAACAGCAGGCAGACACAGGTAGAGACTCGCTGGTCAACACAGTTGAGCATTTAACAGCTGAAGAGCGTATTTATGATATTTCTCTCAGAAACCACAAACAGGCTAAAAGAGAGTGAATATTGGACTGTTAGGACTAGTGTTTATTGAAATGCTGGTCAGATGGACACAGCCATGAGTAAATGATAATATTGCTTTGTGTCTGTGTCAAGTTTGAATATATGATCATAAGTCAGTGTTGTGTTGACAGGCTGTGTCCACTGCTCCTAAAGAGTCGAACTAGTCAAAGGGTTAAGTGCCTCTCTTTGTTCTGTTGGCAAAACTGTCAGTTTTGTGAGTTTTAAATGTTCTGATCCTTTCCTTTAGAAGCTCTGCCTAGGGCCTAGTTCAAAGGTGTGATTTAAACTGAGGATGCTGGGGACACATCCGCACCACTTTTTAAAAGAGCCTATTTTGTCCCCATCACTTTTTAAAAGCATAATTTGTTAGAAATGGTCGAGAAAGTAGCCTGTAAGGTAAAAAGGAGCTAAACAGAGCAAGTTGAGTTCTTTTTAGGTTTTACCAGCTTTTAACACTGGGAGGGCTTTCACCTTTTCATTTGTCCAACAGTACTCAGTTTTTCTCAGCAATTTTTAAAAATTAAGATTTGACAGCAGAAAAATGGCTGCAGCGATGTAACTTCTTAAGAAACGCTTTTTATGGGGATGATTTTATGTCACCCTGCACAGAGCCACAATTGAGCATGAGCATTATATCCAGAACAATAATGTTTTCCATGAAAATGTGGAGAACACATTTTTATGCTACAGCGTCACTCATGATATTTTGATAATGCTTAATAATTTATAAACTTTTCTCAAACAAATACAAAGAACCTCTACGTGCCATGAGATAATTTAATCTGCTTCCAGTGCAGTTTCACTGGTTAAAACCTCTCCAATAGAAGTCAGATGATTTCTTAAAGCACGTTGAATTGCACTGTTTTTGCATTTATTGCTGGAAGAGTTTCAAAAATGTATTCATTTCTTATCAACCAGATAAGTATATTTTATCTAGAGGTAGACTGCTGAATCACGCTGTCCTCTAAATCAGTCAGTGGACCGTCTCAGGCAAGCACCTGATCTGAACCCACGGTACATGAGAGGGACGGTACTGTGTGGAATTGTACAAGTGGTTTAAAGATGTTTCATTTTCGGGTTCATGACGTTCACATGTAGCACTACTCATGCAAATAGAAAACCACATTTCATGAAGATTAAAAAAAAAATCAGCTATTTCAAGATGATGTTACTTCTTTTAAAATACAGATGATACTACAGACTAATACAGACTAAGCACAGATCTATAACACAGAGCACTTTATTCAGGAATCAATCACTAAGTCATTTGAGAATACTGCTCAGAGAGGGAGACCTGCATATGTAGATCACAGCCTTCATTATGCCCTTTCATTTTTTATAGATCACGGAAAAGAGCCACTAAAACACTTTAATTAGGAGGTCAATGCACTTTTATGTGTCATTTTAAATGAAAAAATCTAGAGTGATCGCATCTATAACTTACCCCCCAAAAAACCCAACATGATTGGAAATCCATTGAAAGTCTGTGGAAGTAAAACAGTTATCCCCAGTTGATTCTGAACAGTTAAAACTGTAATCTCATACTGTTGACAAAGAAACGCATGGTGATTGTTGTGTTATATAAGGTAAGGGAAGTTCAAAATATGATGTACAAGCATGTTGTTTTTCACATTTTTTAAATCAGTTTAAACAGATTTTATTGCAGATATTATGTTTCCATATATCCAAATGTTAAGAATTCTGCTGCAAGGTCATACTTCATCGCAGCAAACAGGATCCTCCACTGCAGAGTGCTGAACATGTTTTACATAACAGAAGATATATCAAAAAATAGAAAACACCCACAAAAAACACAAATAAACTGCTTGTTATTGCCAGAATTCCTCAAATGAACAAAACAAATTAATTGAAAAATGGTTAAATCACAGTGTTTGTACCATCAGTGGTTTATTCAAATATGATTATTGTTGATTTATCATTGAAGAATTCCCCAATTTTTTTTTTCAAAATAAGAAATGAAAACTACCTACGAACATATAAAGAAATATATTATATAATATACAAACATTAGAATAATGACTTCCTTGACAATATTTTTATTTCATTATGTATATGAAAGAATTCTTTACTTTTCAATATGTTAATGATGATAAGATCATGATCAAGATCATGGTTAAACTTTGTTATTATTTGAAGGATATCAATGTAGAAAGTGTCAGAGATCAGATATGCAATGACCTCATTTGCATTTCAAGGTTAAAATGAATGATACTATTTCAAAAAACATTTTGTTAATGAAAATAAATCCACCTAAAGGACAGGTCTGACTGAAGCTACTATGAGAGTGTCTAGAGAAATATGAAGAGTGAAATTCTGGACTTCACCTTCTGTATCTTCCACTGCATCACATTAGAAAAACCTTATCACCAAAAAGGAACACAGATAGAACATTCTGCAAAACCGTAAAAGTATTTTGCATTCTGCAAAAAGTATTTTGTATGCCAAATGCCAGCTCTCTTCTGTACATGGCAGCTACAGTATGGTTATATTTACATCTTTGTTATGGAAAATTAACTCTGGTGAAGGCAACATAAATACTTGGGTGTGGTAAAGGAAAGATCATGGTTACGGTTACTGAGACTCTTTGACAGGATGCAAACACTCACACTCGAGTGTGAAAGTCAGAATTCGACTCCACGTCTTTTTTTGTGCCAAAGGGAAGGGTTATTTTTAACATTCTTTAACTTGCACAGACATGTTGTTGCGTCAGTGTACTTTTTCCTTGAAGAATTGGCATCTAACCATCTTTCAATCAACTTTTGCCACCTCTAAAAGTTCTCGGCCTAAAATTTACTCTGTGTTCTGTCTGAACAAACAGTCAGCATGTGCAGTTGCAGCAGAGGGGGAAAACTTTGTGGCCATTGTGGAGAGAAGGAATGAAAACTGCAGTAACAGACTTTAAAAAACTGAAACCAATCTATAGGGATATTCTATTTTGTGCATTTTATACATTATTTTACATATTTTGAACATTTACATATTTACATCGCAGATCTCTATATATTATATAATTTGCATAAATAACTTATCCGTTAATAAACACTTGTCTTTGATATGTCCACATACACTTTTCCATAGCTATCAGCATTCTGATGTACCTGCCTTCATTGGCACGTTTAAATGATAGCTGATTTTTTGAGGTGTGTTAAGACTCATATTCAGACACTACTCAAATCACAGAGACGCATCTGAGGAAATGTCTCTGAACAACTCGAGACATATAAATAACACGTCTCAGGACATCTGAAGACATCACTGATGGCTGCGTATGACTGCAATGATTTCTTCAGGATGCCTCACATTTATTAGGTGTTCCTGAATAAATATTGTTTTTTCCTTCATTTTTCATTCCTGACAGATCTGTCCAAGGTATCTTTTTGTCATTTCCATTTCAAAGTAACAAGGACACGTCTCTATTTTGACATTTGAGGATCATCAACTAAAAGTGAATGAATAGAGTGTAACCAGTGCTTCAACTTGTTTTAGTCACATCAGACCTGTTTGTAAGACAAAATCTCTATGAATTATTTATTGGATGTCAGCTTAATCCCCATTTACCCTTCATGAATGACAAAAGCATACAGCAAGCATGTCAGCGTGTCTTCTGTTTAGCTGTGGTGCAATAGGCCAAAGCTGAACCTCTGTGGAACAAAAACAAAAGGTTGACTTTCAGATTTAGTAAATACAAACTGCATGGTTGTGAACACTTTTGTGGTGATGTTGCTCATTTTAATACACTGTGAATTAATCCTGTTTATAAGCCGTGTTTCTGACAGTATGATGATTTCAATGTGTCCACTGAAAAACCAAAACAAGTGTGTCATACAGCAAAATCAGACAAATAACAAAACATCACAACATCTACAGTGAGTGTTGATGAAAATGTATCTAATATACTGGTCTACAGTGTGACTGTGGCAATCAGTTCGACTGGATTTGACATCAAAATGACAGAATCATGAATGCAAATTACTACAGTTTTGTTGTATATGTGGAGAACTTTTTTCTTTAGCTAAACATTTTCCTGTGTATCTCTGTGACAATCAGAAATCAACATTTGATTTTCATTTTTTTTTGCCAAATGTATTTAAATAGCAAATGAAATATCTGTGTGCATATAATGTGCACACATACTGTTTGTTTGAACGTGTATAGTGTACCAGTTGTCCTGCCTCCATTTCATATTTCAAACCATTTAAAATGTCCTTTTAATAGATATAAAGACTGCCCAAAGTCAACTAGCATGCTATTGTAATAATACAGTTTATCTACCATGCAGGTGGTGAAATCCTAGAGCAAACAACGTTCAACAGTGATGCAGAACTGCTATGGAACATCTCTGTTGGCCACAAGTGTCGTAATTAGAGGCTGTTTTCTTTGTTGCTGTTGTGTTTTTTTCTTTATATTTATCCTGTAGGTCCATAGATACCACTGATTTAAATTTTATCACCAAAAATGACAGAGATAAACAAATCTCAGCAAATTCCTTTTTTGTTTTTACTACAATTTATTTTTTGTTTCGTATGCTTTGGTGCTGGTTTTTTTTCACAATTAAATCAGTGAAGAGACTGTGTCCCCACCTGAATGAATACCCACATGGCATATTTGTTGAGTAGCTGGTGAACTGGCTGGTAATTTAATTTTTTTTCATAACAGAGGTAAAGGGAGAGTAAATACTAGATTTACATTTGTCAAGTGACCGGAAACATTACACATTAGCTCAGTTCTGACATTCTGCTGAAAAGGTGAGTTATCATCTTAGTTAATATGGTAAAACTGGGGGTGAAATATTTAATCTGCTTAAATGTATATTTTATCAAAACACTTGCACTTATTCATTTAGCCAGCTTATTAAAGGGTAAATCATTTTCACAAAATCAACTCCTGAAGAGCTCTCTGTGTTTGTCTGACATGGGGACTGAAACAAAAGCTCTCCTTCAGATAATGCTTCACCCCCTCACTGTAGACACTTTTCAGTGACACAGCTGGTTTATGTCTTGTTATACACTAGGCACTTAAGTACTAGATTACTCTGGAGTGTTTTCAAATATTCACTGAACACAAAGACACATTTTCATTATCTTGTAAGATCAAACAACCAGATGAATCGCTATTGTACAGTATTTTAGATGACAGCTACCCATTGGCATCTCTGATAGGAGTTAACAAAGTGAACAGAGGTATTATGGGCTTTTCATTTGTGTAGAGATCACTCATCTTTCAGCTGGATAACCAGATTTCAAATCCCCATGTAACCAGACATCCCCTTGCTGAGGTGCACTCATGCAAGAACTAAATCTCTCCAAGCCACGGGGCTGCTGGTTTGTAGCTGATCCTGACCTCTGACCCCCTACAGAGTGGTCGAGCTAAAGGAGAGTTTTTCTACAAAGACTGGTCATCACATATTAACAGAATGAAGCCTACACTGTCCACATGGATCAGAGTTGACCCAGCACAGCTCGGACACTTAGCCGTGCTTTTTTGGCAGCAGGATTAATGAGAATGCTGTAGCTGGGATGAAAGGATTCACCAATGCACTGGACACCTCTCATTATTTCACAGTGCACCCGGTGCAGAATTTTCTCAATGGACACAGGGGAATGAACAAAGGCTGGCTCTGCGTCTCAGGCATACAAAATCACACAACAATGACAGTCGTGTCACTGTTTATTTTAATGAAGCTGTGAAGAGAGTTTACATTAAGTTGTGAATTAAAGTAAACATTAGTAAGGCTTGTGCTTATCTTAGAATTAGAATTTGTATTACCCGTGGGCTCCAAATGTATAGGTGGGTGATATACTGTATGTAATGTAACATATTGTATTATTATACAATGTGTATACTTAGTACTTTTAAATACTGTGTAAGATATGGCAACATTTCCAAGGGTCAGAAGATCCTGCCTCAAGGACAAGATACACAATTGATTTAATTAATTAATTAATTAATTAATTAAAATACAACTTTATGCGGTATAAATCAGTTTAACAGAGAAGAAAACACAACAAGGCTGACTGTAATGTGAGTCCTGTTTTGACCTCATTTTGGTCCTTGACAACACTTGGTGACATCAGGTGCAACAGTGCATGGAAACATAAAGTCCAAGTGAAAATAAATTTACCCAGTGTGCTCTAATGTGCCTCTTATCAAAATTCCCAAATAATAAAAATGCAGTGTGTTAACTATCCTTCAAAACATGACAGAGTTAGATTGAGGATCAGATTTCACTGGCTTTTGATTCTTGATTTTTTAGTCACAACAAAATGCAAATTGTAGTCTCTTTATGCAATACAAGACAAACTTCTCATAAATCTTGAAGTACGGAGGATGAGTTGAGGAGTCTTAAGAAGCTGCCCTTTGTTCTGGTGGTGTGACAGTGGATACGTCTGTATCGCTTTCCAGACAGCAGCAGGGTGAACAGGCTGGGGCAGATTCTGGCTTGGTCCAAGACTTTGGCCATGCACAGAGCCATGATGCTACCGTGGCTAAAAATGTTTATAGACTGTAATACCTAAATAGGCTAAGGGGTCACTAACATTTATTCAATTTACCTTTTTAGGGACATTACTAAGCTTAAACTAAAACCAATGGCAACCGGTCTATTGGTTTGTGAGATATATAGTAAGAGATGTCATTTTATAGAAATCTGTTGTGATATTCTCTCACTTGTATTGTCTCACTTGGTGAGGAATATGTCACTGGTACTACTGAAACAGTCAGTTAGCAACATTATTACGGATCACGGTGTTGATGAATTTTAAAAAAAAGGAAAAAATGGAAATCTGTTCAGTAGTTTGTATTGAAGTGTTCATCATCCTCAGGCTCCGCCACAGTAGCGGCCCGTATTCAGCAATACAGTAAACAAGTGTTTTGATAAACAAGCTGCCTGTGTGGGCTGTAAAAAAAGAAAACCTGTAATAGGCTGTACTGGACAGCCTTTCTTTCTACACCACCTGCTTCAAGACTGGAGGACTGAGAGATGGGCTTCAGTCAGGTGGCAAACACTTTCATTCTCTGTGTTGTTGGGTAGAGAGGCAGCAGCAGCAACACATACCCCACATATTATAACAGTAACCCCACACATTGTATTGTGGTCTTTACTGTTCTGGCATTTCTTGGCTGCCTCAATGAACCCACTTTTCTCCTGCTTTTGCTGTTAGAAAAGGCAACAGCGAGTTAAGAGTATTCAAGTTTTCAAGTTTGATGGTTTTCACTCATAGAGTGTGTTTACATGGACTTATTATGGAGGTTATAAAGCTTATCCCGGGTTTGATCATAGGATATGGCATTTATGCAGAACATAGAGAAATCTGGCTTTCATATTCCCATATATGTGAAAAAAACTTGTAACCTGGTTACAGATTACTGCTTTCTATTCCTGTAAGGGTCTGTGTGGTTTACCACAATTTCTTAAAAATATTAATCTGACATTTTTTTGTAGCTCCTGTAGTTACTGGTGACCCGTAACCTGTATACTACAGACCGGCACTGAATAGGTCACCATATCAATGTTTTTAATCAATTTGAATCAAAATTACAGAGTATATTTAACTCTTTCATTAGAGAAAACTAAACTCACTTTCTGCATTGCTACAGAAGCCCTGAAAGGCTTTTGCTGCTGATTATTTGTGTTCCTGTTACACACATGTGCAGTGTGCAGGCTGTCGACCGCGACAGGGCCACACGCGTGTTTTTAGAAATACAGAGGTAAAAAATCAGTTGTTGTTCATTTAATATGCATTATGTGTATTTTTTTAGATGTCTGTACAGCAGAATCAGGTTAAATGTTTCAACGAATGATAGACACAACAATCTGGAAATACAGAAGAACCTTACATGTTCACAAAAAATGTTTAATGAGAGTACTATTCTGTTTGACCCTCTGTATTGACTGCCTAAACCATTCTCTGACTTCTCCCACCCTATCTTTGTTTTTGAGTTTGCATTATTTTGATTTGAATTATAGAAATGTGTCTTAAACAGTACATAAACATAAGCAAAATGTGTGCTATACATCCATCCATCCATCCATCCATCTTCATCTGCTTGATTTTCTGTCTGCCTCTACACTGTTGACAACAGAGGCAAGGAGTAAAACAAAAAACAAGAACAAAGGGAAACAAAAAACATTGTTTGTTCATGAAACATCTGTGCATGCAGTTTTGATTAGAAGAGTAGTGTAAGAGCTTTTGTCTAATTCACTGATGTTTGTCCTATTTCCAAAATGTTCACGGGTAAGACAAAGTATTTGCAGATTTTTATTACGGTTTGTGGCAGGTTTGAGGCCAGAAAACAGAAAATAAAACACAACTGACACAGAGACCACTAAAACTGTTTTCTTTGCTTATTAGGTAAGAAAGAAATGCTTAATATTTCATAACAGCACATGGTGTCACAGGAGTCTGGGAGGTGTTTTTGTTCTCTAATCTTTCATTGGACTGCTTTTATTTCCATGACCACATATGAGATGATTAATGCTACTTTTATTTCATCCCATTTTTACTACTGTAATTTCCAGTGGTTTAGTAAAACATCACTATGTCATTTCTGCAGCCCAGTATGCTGCAGAAAAAAACGTCACATACGTGGCTCCCCATCAGATTCAGAGTCCAACTCAAGATTCTAATGATGACTTTAAGAGCTCTGCCAGATCACATGGAGTCCTGGACCAGTAGTAGGCCTCTAAGGTCCTCTGACCTTGTTTGTTGAATTCTCCAGCCTCAGAACTAAAGCAGACTGTGTTTCCATTCACCTGCATTTAGACTTATTATGCAAAGTGAAATCAATTATCACTTAAAAGATTGGAAATGCCAAAAATGTCTAAAAATCTCTAAATGTTGCACATAAGTCTTTGTAGTTAGCCAAGGTTAATGGTTTAAAGCAAAATGTGAACAAGTACAATGGAAACAGACTTTGCAAATAAATCATGGGGTGGATGAAGCATGTGACTTAAACATCCACTGAAGAGAAGCAAAACGGTGGCAGACAAAAAACATCAGATCTGGGTGAAGCGATGAGGAGACTATATTGATTCCTCAAATCAATACAGAAATTAATGACATATTTACATCATATTCTCTACCTTGGTTTTCACCATTTCTGCTTCCACTGGCATCTAATAATCATGTAATTGTAGTGGATGGAAACACACATTAATTTGCATTTTCTTTTGCTGCTATTCTTTGTATGTCTTTCTTTTGCACGCATGCTGTGATTTGTTCTAGAAAGGTGCTATATAAATGAAAAATGTACTTATCTGTCCATTTCCTTACACTAAAGACAGATCATGTGGAACAATCCTGACTCACAAAGGTTTGCAGATGGTTAGAAACAAATCATAGGCCAGTTCAGAGAGTTTTTTATACTTCTCTTATACAGTTTTTATGAAGAAATTTATTAGAGAAAATAAAAGAAAAACACCCACGAGGCTCATAATAAATGGGCATCAGTAGGACGAACTGATGTGTGTTAATCCTTTGTGAACAGAATTTACAGATTGCTGTTATTGACTTTAAACACTCAAGTTCAAGGTTCTCCAAACTACTGTGGGTAACCCCACTGAGATCTCATCTCTTGTAAATAATCTATTAAGTCATCTGAATCATCTGACACCACCATTTGACATGAGATGAGTTATTGTGATTGGGCATGGTTCCAGGGGCTGACTGCTCATGCTGGAGAGCCATCAAGACCCTCTGATCAAATATTCTAAGGGAGAGGGAGGACAGCCACTTCTATATAAAGAGCTCTCTTTAAAACCACATACCAGTGCTTATCTCTTTCACAAAACTTGACATCACTGTGCTTACGAAGCCAGTTTCACTGGTCACGTCATCAGAGCTGCTAGTTTATTTATACTGACAGAATCATCTTTTTTCACAGAGCACTGAAAGCACAATGTGCTGATGGATTTGAATTACTACTGTATGCATACATAAATACAGTAATCCGTGTAGTGTCTGAGCTTGAGGAGAATTAATAATACTGCGTATACATCTAATTGACTATATCTGTTTTGTTCTTGTGATTTTTGAATAAATTACCATGTGAAAATACCAAATCTTTTACCGCTGATGATGACACTCTTGTGCCATTTACATTACAAAAATTCATTCTGAACTTCCCAAGTGTACATTACTCTTTGAAGAATATTACAAAGGTGTTGTTTTCCTGAATAGATTGCCACCTGAATTCTTTATGTCACATAAATAATGTCCACATAGCGACAGATCACTGAGACTTGAGACAATTCATTGACAGATTTCCTGACTGAATATATGAAGCTGCCCTGCAAATGTCATAATCCATAGAGACAGACCTCCAGTCATGACCACGGAGCATCCCCCTGCTTCACTATGTGTTATTGTGGCAGTTGTGATGAAGTTGTTGGTTCCTGGGTTTCCAAGTTTAGTTTTCAAACTTAGCTTACAATAATATGCTATTATTATCTGGCTCCTGATATGTGTTTAGTGATTCCTCTGTTGAAGATACAGAAAGTCTTGTCATTGTCATCTAACCGAAAATGATAGATGTTGTTTGTTTGTTTGTATTCTGCCTTATAAAATGGGCAGGTGGTACAAATAATATCAGTAATAAGATCAGATCAAATGGAGAACCCAACTCGTGTGCTGTACTCTGAATACCAGCATGTCTCTTTTGGCAAACTCTCCACACCCCTGCCTGCCATGTAAGCAATCTGGTCTAAGCCAATCCAGCAGTGTGGGGTAAAAGGTCAGGACATAAACCTCTGCTGTTCTCGTAGTATGTATCCAAACATAATGGGAATCAATGGTTGTGGAATGCCGGGCAGCAGCACTACATAGCACCAAAAGTCTCTGAAGCTGGGTAGAAGAATTGATCATGTCATGCTTAACAGTGCTTACTGCTTTATTGCCCATGGCCCTGTCATAGTATCCCCGAGAGAATATTATCTGAGACTATGTGGATGGTGGTACATATGAAATTGATTGGTACATAAAAGCACATATATACTATATGCCTAAATAAAATACTTTTTTCTCATCAAATTAGCGCAGAGCAAGCACAGTGTAATGTAATGTTAGAAGTGTGTGCTCTGCTCCTGTCAGCAGTTACTACCTTTATTTAAATCTAATTCTGTGTTTTGATTTTGTTTGTCAAAAGGTGTAACAGTGTAATATATAACATCCTCATCACATCATCAGCTTTGTGAAAATAACCAAGTGCTGCGTGGCCCACTGGGGTTGGGAAACACATCTGTCAGCCTCTCTCTCCCAGCCAATCAATTTGGGCCCGGTCCACTCTAACTTTATCTGGGCCCCGCAACCTTCACATCTCTGCTGAGCGGTGACATTTGGATGTATATTAGAGTGGAGCAAGATAGACAAGCAAAAGGAGAAAAGCATAAATCTGAGTCCCTTGAGAATGATGTATCCAATTTTTTTTTTTAATAACAAATAATCAGTCAGTCATTTCAGCCTTGTGAGTCTGCAGGCACTGACAACAGAGAACAGCCCAGTGAGTCCAGTGAAACCAAATCAACCGTCAGTCAAGCTTTAGCTTCTGAAGCGGTCAGACAGAAGACAACAAAGATAAGCGAATGAGAGACTAACTACCAAAATAGACCATTTATCATACACAAGGATTGAATGAAGAAACAAAACCTACAAAAATGATAACTGCTGTGTATTTTGTAAGCTGCTGCTTTGTCCAATTGGAAATATTAGTATAATAGTGGTACGCTGTATACTATTATATGAAATTATACGAATATACCAACATTTTACTATTATATTAACACACTACTTTATATTTAATGTTATAACATTATATAAATCTAATAATTAATAAAAACAATGAATTCATTCTTCTCTACTTTCTATAAAAAGTTCACATACTTGAAAAATAGATTCATTCATGTTCATTATTTATTGATCCAGAGATGAAAACTGTATAAATATATACATATAAAAAAAACTTAAGTCAGTGCATAGCAATGCAAGTTGTATTGGTTTACTCTTTCATTATTGCTACATTTGTGTTCAAAGAGCATAAGAAATCCCAGTTTGGCCAATATCACCATTTTTTCTCTCTTATATGAACTTGATGATCACACCTTCTGAGCATCACTTTATGCTACACACCTGCATCAGATTGGTAGCACCGTCCTCTACAACCCTATGAGGACACCATCCAAACTGTGCACATAATTTTTACCAAAGCATCTTAACAGCTGGTATTCCCCATTAACCTCACCTAACAGTGAATGAGGAACACGCTCCCCTCCCTCTCCTTGAGCAAGGCATTTAGCCCCTAATTGCACCGGTGGGGCAATGAGTGAGGAAATGAGATTCAAGAAAAAGAGCACACGTCTCGCACTCATTCCCTTATGCCCTCATGTGCCGGTGCTCAGGAAGAACCAGACAGTATAAAGCAGCACAATAAATACAATTAATGAATATAGTACATATATGTGTGTGTGTGTGTGTGTGTGTGTGTGTGTGTGTGTGTGTGTGTGTGTGTGTGCAGTGTGTCACAGCGTGCGTGCTCACACTGCGCACACTTTTACCTAATGTAGTGGATATGGATGTGCAGCAGAGAGTCAATAAGCAGTTTTATTTTAACTCTTTTAACATATATATTGCTTTCAAAGAAATTCACTTAGACAGTTACTCAAATTTACAAATTTAAAACAGTAGTAGTTGTGGTAGTAGGAATAAATAAATATACATTACCTTGGACGAGGATGTGAACTGAGGTAGTTCTTGGTCGACTGCTTGTCTGGACCGCGCACACATACTGACCCTCATCTGTCATGTCCACATTTTCAATCTTGATGGTAAACTCCTCTTGATTAAGGGTCACCAGACTTACTCTGGGATCCACAGACCATTTGTCTTCTCCAGCATACAGTATACTTGACCGGTTTAACCATGCTGTGTGTGTAACAACATCCCCCTGTGCACACCTGTAAAGGGATAAAAATAAAAAAAAATAGCATTGAAAATATGGCTTTAACATGGATTCAAAGTTATTTCAACTCAAGTACTCATAGAATTGACAAATTTCTATACAGTATTCTTACTTGACATAATGCATACAATCAAGCCAAGTAAACACTTGAAATGCTGTTTGCCAAACACACACAACTCCTCTCTCTTACAGTACATAAGGACTATTTATTATTCATTGCAAATTTCTGACTGTTTTTTTTCTGTCAGGCTGAGGTGGACAATCATCACACTGATTAGCAAACCTTCAACCAGAGAGGATGAACTAATCAGTGAAGCCAGCTGGTGTAAGGATGCAGGATGCAGACTGCAGGCTCACTGCTGACAGCATTCACTGCTGCAGGAAAGACTCAGTGATACTTCAAAAGGCTGAAACTGTACCGTGAGGAATTGTGGAGAGGAGGGCATAGGTCAGCTGAATTCACACATGCTTACTGTGAATGCAGTTTCTCGTAAAGAAAAACGAGTTAGTTTGTTATAACTGAACTACATTTCCCATCATTTTTAAGTCAGTTTCCAATATCTGATGACTCTCCACTACCACCATCACCACCATTTCTCTTTTACAACCAAATTATCTTTATTATAATTTTGCAAGTAATAATAAGGGTCATTATTCAATGTTGGATCAGAATTTCTGTTCTAAGTTCGCTTATGGAAAAGAGCAAATCTGAATGTGGAATAATATCGTAAAATATCACCTGGGAATAACAGTAGCATTTAAGTTAATAACAGTCATGTTAACAGCTTGCTTGGAATATTGACATTTTCTCAATACACTCAGTACCTGGACGTACTGTACATATGCAAATGCAGCTCTTGAGCAGTCTTCAGGTTTCTTTTGTTAATCTGCCCACACACTTTGTGCCTGACATTCAAAAGTGATTGAGACAATGAGTCAAAACTGCACTGCTGTGCTCCGTTGCAATCACAACAGATTGGTTTCACCAGTCATAAAATTCTGCTTTGATACAGGAGCTGAGTCACTGATCTTTGACTGTTTCCACAGAGTAACACATCTGCTGTATTTTCGTGACAAATCTTTGATTCCCATTGAGACAGTACCGACAGGGCTGCAGGAAAAAAAAAGTCTCATTTGCGAGAGAATGTGCCAATGTAAGAAGAAAATACTGTTCTGTTCACACTGTGCTTTTGGCTACAAAACGCCTGTTTATTATTTGGGTTTATGTGACTTTCGTAAGTCCAAATTTCCAATGTAAAAAAAACAGGGCTTTAAACATGAACAGTCTTTGAATGGTGGCAATATAACAGGAGCTCAACACTTTGCTGCTGAAAGATTCTCAGCTTCATTCACGCTGTCAGAGGTTTTGTTACAGCATCAGTCACTTCCACTTCAGTGGCAGCAGTAGGGTCAATGGCATCCTTGGGGCATTTGTGGTGTTATCGTGGGCAAAGAAGACAGAAAAAGCAGTGTGTGTGTGTGTGTATGTGTGTAATCAATACACAAGGGCAATGGCTTTCAAAAATAATGGATTGCAGTGAGATGGCAAGGGATCAATTTACTATGAAAAAGTGGATTCAGAGTGGGATTTTTGTTCCTAATGGCTACAGTAAATTAATTTCTCACTGTTAAATGTTGATGTTTACAAATAACACCAAACACAGCCGCGTTTGAAAGCTCACCCCCAATGGTCCTTTTAAAATGAACATTATACCTCCGGTGTGCTCGACAGAGAAATATAAAATAGAAGAAATAAAAAAGAATATAAAATAAGAATTCAAAGAATAACTTAACACCCCCTGAAAATCCTGTTTCTGATGAGCTCCTGTGGTTTACCTTCTCACCTTGCTGCAGTGATGTACAGGTGGACTCAGGAGCCGGTGACATCACTGTTACAGGTTACAAAGCACCCCTCTGTGCACACCCAGGATCAGTGATGCTGGGTGTGACAGAGGTGACACAGAGTTTTAACTAAATAGGGCAGCAACACACTGCTTTCCTGCCTGGTGTGATTCTTTGAGGTTTCCTGCAAATATACAAGGACACATGGTGGCAGGTACCTGGATGCTCACTCAAGTGTAGGTACTGGAGGCTGAAGCCTTTCTTGGAGGAGCTCCAACACACAGCCTCTTTGGTGAGCGGCATATTTACTGTCAGACTCAATGTCCTTGTTATGCCATTACCTTAAGAGCTGCATTCTCATTAACACAGGAGGGATTACTTTTGATCTGTGATGAAGAAACTTTCCCACAGCACTGCTAAAACACATTCATGCAACTCAAGCTGTCTTCATCTTAGCAGAAATGAAGATGAACCCAGCTAAAAGCAGAATTCAAAAGGCACTCTGATTTATTTAGTAAATTGGGGTGGTAAATTTATGAGACAGCAACAAACCCCCCTTCCTTAAACATAGAAACATGCCATTTAACTTAATACATTTCTCTAAAATGCTCTGCTCTTTTCTAATGAATTGAGAGACTGTATATCACTTAGCATGTAGCATTAAGAGGGTAGCATGTTGATTTCCCCTTACATACTTCAAAGTGTGCATTAACCTTATGTTATTTTTAGTAACTTCACACTTGTAACAACAGTGGGGAGAACCTACAGCACAGTACACTGCAAAAAGGTCTCATTTGATGAGGAGATGCTGCAGGTTTCTTAGCAAGATCTGAAAAACAGCTGAGACAAAATAAAAAAAAAAGAAATATTGAGAATGCTTATGAGAACATAAATAACTTAACAATTCTTTAATTGTTGTCATGAGTGCATTCTGATACATAATACACTATATTAATATTCCACACATATCATAGACATACACTTTTCTAAATATTTTTTCAGGCCTGTGTGTTTTCCTCCACGCCTGTCTTGAATATAATTTGTTTTACAGTAAGTATTTGTTTTTACTATGGCAACAGTAAAAATAAACATTTTATCAGTTATAATAAAACATACACAAGACATCTTTTGAAATCTGTTTGAGTGTGAAGTGGTAAAGTGCATCCTAAAGTTACCATGCAGCATTAAGAGCAGCTGCGTTGGACAGGGGCTACAGAGCAACAGGGGCAAGAACTACACTGGTCAACAATATTTAACAAAAACTCTCGATCAAATGACTTTTATAGAGCTCACTAATCCTCATGTTTACTTCAGTTTTGAGGGTCGAGGCTATGGTCAGTGCCTCCTATGGAAACACAGTCTTTGGTGGTTTTCGTTTCATTTGAGAGGGTCATTGACACAGCTGAAGGTATCGCAGCAATGTATTTACACAGCCGTCCAATTTCCAATTCATGAGTCATATCGTGGGAGTGGGAGTGCTGCCTCTTTGAGAGTGATGAAAGAGGACAAAACAAGCCATAAGATATGAGATTGCAGTTGCTGATCTTTTGCTAGTCATTAAATGTGGGAGATAGAGAGAGTAAAATGAGCTCCTCTTTGGATGAGTCTTGCAGTACACACTCCCTTAGCAAAGTTTGTCAATCTCCATGTGCAGAAATATCCATTCACATCTCTGCATGGACATCAGTACTCTTTCTCTGCGCTCTCTTTCTGCGCGCTACTTAAATCACCTGATGTTACATCCTTCACACCAGGTATTTTATTTTAGAAGTTAAAATGTTCAGTAGTGAATTGGAATGATCCTCTTGAAAATATATTTATAGAGCCTTGGAAAGAAAATCAAGTTTGACTTTGGCTGTTATTGTCATGGAAAAAAAAACTATATGCCTCACCAGCTACATCCCCTTAGAGAGCAAAAAGAAGAAAAAAGCAAAAGGATAAATATTTTACATGCCATATATTCTCCCCTTATCACTTCTGCACAGATGGCAAACAAAATTTAATCCACAAATTGTGTCAATCCTCTCAAAAGCATGAAAGCAGGTAGAGAAGTGGAGACGTGAGATTGGGGGGGAACTGTAACGGTAAGCAAACAGCTCCCCCCCCTCCTACCTGTGTGCTCTCTGAAAGTAATGTGTGGATCATTAAAGATACATGACACTTGTTGCTCCACAATTAGATGTTGCCAGTAAACTTTGTTCACACTGTGGATCAATTGTGTTAAAGTTTAATGCAATGAGCTTTGCTTGCAGGAATCGCTTTTCACATTTAGTCCCTGAAGAGACATTATTTTCTAATGACTCTGATGCACTTCACCTTAACACATTCAAAGTGTGCTTTGATTCTTATTTCATGAGATAAAAGATAATTGCAATCTGCATGTATTTGGGCTCTAAATGATGCAATTAGTCTTGAACAAAGACAAATGTCATATGAGCAAACAACAACATGATTTTTTCATGGTGATTTTGCTAAAACTGTCATCCCAGTCTCTGTGGGTTTACGCTGCTGATTGAGTATGATAATGATTAAATATTAATGTCTGTTCTTTTCAGGAGGCGGGGAAACTGTCCCTCAGAAAACATGGAGATATTTCACCTCACTCAGCGTGGATTATTTTGTTCTTCTGCACTTTCCAAAGGTGACAGCTGGTAATCTGACAGCGAGTTCCTGTTTTCTGAGAAGTTATTTGGCCTTTACCAAGATTTCAGGTGCTCATTATCACTACTTAGCCATATGCTTCTTTCTTGAGACTTTTTCCTTTAAGATTACCTGTCTGCACCTGAAAGTCACTGGCATTCAGACTCCATCCTTTAAATACCCATAGAGTGTGTCACATCATTTGAAGCCTAACTCACAGCAGACACACCGTACAGACAGGAGTCGTCAATGTAAAGAATGGAAAGTACTGCTGGCTGATGCACCATCAGCTACAACGCACTGAGAAGCAATTTGCTCCCTCCCAATAGTCCCCAGATGAATAGGGGCGTGTAGCATCATGTTCAATGGGCCAACTGCTTTTGCTGGGGAGCACAAAGTTAGCTCACTTTGACAAGGTTACATTATCATAGCTCAGTTAAAGGGCAGCATTTAAAGGTGTAGCAAACTGAAAAAAGGAGGGCATACCTCAGTTTTCACTGAATGTGTGGTCACACACACTCCTCCAACTACAAGTGATTCTGTGATTTTCCCCATACATTTACATGAAGCAGCACCCCCCCGTGAAAACTGTGTGGCATTTTAAAAAGAATTACATCTACAAAAATACAGCTGAAATAAAATGACATTAAATTGTAGTAACAGTGAGGATAACGTGTAAGTCAGAATTCAAAATCCCCTGATTTCTTACAAATGACCTCAAAGCTTTAACTTCTGACTGTGAAGTCAACAAATTCTGTTTCTCCACACTGAAATAAACTTTTTTTTTTTTTTTTTTTAACATTACATCTAATAAATGAAATGCCTGTCTGCTATTAGATAATCTCAACAACAGTTCATCTGATCAACTTAACCCTTGGAAGTGCAGTAGGAAGTAGTTTGGATGAGCTGTTCTAAAGGAAACCCCAGGAAGCAATACCAGAAGCCAAGATATGGATGATATTATAGTATGAATATCCAGATTATCCATTAAGCTCTCCCAACATGCAGTGGAGCAGTCATCGTGATAGTGTGCCGGTCTTGGAGCACAGGCACCTTCCAAGAACATCACATCATTTGCACACAGCCTCCTGGTCATATACAAAGGTCTTTCTAACATTATCCACACACAGTACTGCCCAACAGAGCCTGCCCAAAAAGGGTCGACTGCTTGGCCTCTGCTATTTCTGCTTGCAGCTTTCTTTAAAACTATTACTGTTGTATTACTGTTACTATTATTATTGCTGAGATTACTGCAGATTTAAGTTTAATCAAGGTTTTAAATCCTAAAGTAGCATTGGAGAATAAAATATATGGACAATACATGGTTTTGTTTATTGTCTAAATGAATTTCATTGATATAATGTAAAGATGAAATAGAGTTAAATATAAGACAGAATTGTCTCTAAATAATTGTGACAGCAGCCGGAAAGGATTTTATGCAAGAGTAACCTCAAACACAATGTTTCATGTAGTGCAATCAGAAGAAATGAGGAATATAACATGTCTTAAAAGTTTTGATAGATTTTCTAGAGTATTTCAGGGTAATTTTCAGCCATTTATTTTGAAAAGTGGAAACAAAATGAAAAACATAAGAATGACATGAATTGATATTCATTCATTATTATGCACATTATTTCACTCTGAATATTTAATAAATGTGGAAGATGTGACTGTTCTGGCTCAGATCCACTCCTTTTTCCATCAACTGAATGCAAATACATGTAGAATACAGATGATATCGTATATGATAAATTAACTCAGTCACAACAATAGCCAGCTTGTGTTTTGTAGCTGTAAGTGTATGTCCTTCTGCTGTGCGAAAGTTTTCATTTTCTCCATCACTGTGTTGAACAAAGCACATAAACAAGTGCTGTCACAACCTGATGGAAAAAGAGCCACTTGAGCTGCCTAATGTCTCGCCATAATCACAATGATATATTAAGCCTCACCAGTTATGCTGATGGGGCCATTAATTAACCCAATCCATGCATTCATTAGGAAACATTTCTGTGTCAACATACTTGTCTCCACTTAACATGTGGGTGGAATAAATCTGCTCTCTGCATCTTAAAGCATGCATCAAAGCAAAGATCTGTTCACGTTTTGACAGACACACAAAGATGATGGCATACACACAAAGATGACACCATACCATGACATGCATCATGGGCTGTGAGATGGTAAATGGACAGACTATTAGTAAAAGCAGTGTACAGTAAGTGAAGCTGTAAGTGTAGCATAATTACTGAGGCTGACTCTAGACTGATGAATACCTCAAGGCTAACTGAAAAACATTCAGTCACAAGGCCACGTGTTAAAGCACAGTTGTTGATTTCTGCATATTTACCGTATGTTATTAAAGCATGCTTGGCCCTGTAATTTAGCGGTGTCTGTGTAAGTTATAAAACAGATACTTCTCTATGGTCACAACATATTTTTATTTGTGTGTGCCTGGTTAGAAATGAAGCACATTGATTATGGAACGACAGCGAGGGAGGGGAGAGTTTTTCCTGAAGACAGCGTTTCTCCCAAGGATTAGTTCTAGTTTATGAAGATACAACTCAAAGGCTAAAGTCAGGGCACATAGTCTTCTTTAACAGCTCAAGTGACAAGAAGGACTGTAGCATTATGATGACCGTAGCAGTAATGTAATAACTGCCTGCAGGCTTACTGTGTCATATGTGATATGCATTGTGTGGCTATTTTTAGGCAAGTATATGTTAAATCCATATACATACAGCTCAGAGGTGGCTATACAGCTTAAAAGTGGGTCTACATGCCACCACAACTCTAAATCCTGAACCTGTCTCCTAGAGATTAATTTCATACTTATTTACAACAGTGCACATGTTGTGGGAGAAATTTAATGCTGGCAAGATTCTGCATAATAAGAAATGTGGTTGATTAACATTATGCAAGCTGCAAAATGTTGATACTGAATATATTAATAACGTGTTCATCATCATTGTATTTAATGTGTTTTCTGCTGCAATACTGAAATGTAATCTCCACCTCGTAAGGCCTAAAGCATAACACAGCATAATACCTGTTCTACTTATGGTTTTAATTAGGCACTCTCAAGACTGATTGCAAAGATGGTACTTCACATAACTGAAGCATCACTTACAGTAATAAGATGGTGTCCTACACTGTACAGTATAAAGAATCTGAGCTAAAGTGAATTGTATCATGGCACTGACTTTGAAGGTCATGCAGGGTGAGATACATTAAAAAGATTGCTAAAATTGTCTGTGGCTCGTCGCCAGTCTCTTCAGCTAAGCGTGGGCTCAAGGAATGAATGAGGACATGTTTGTTTTACACTGCAAATGGCAAAACTGCTAAGCTTGAGATTGGTGGAATGACAAATGACAATTTATGGCAAACAGCTGTGTCTGTGTCTTAACATGAAGCACTTTTCTGTGGCTGCAGCAACATCCTGGAGCTTCTCTGACACACCTGGAGAGACTTACTTCCCACAACAAACCCGCAAGACGATGTCACATACAGGTTACCCACAACGCCACCCTCCCTGAGGGGAGGCTCAGCTGGTAACACACACGGAGTTAAAATAACTATAATAATACACATAATTATTAAGTGTTTTATTTTACCTTGATAAACAAAGAGGGGACATGAATTCATTATGGGGTAACCTATGGTAAGGTAGCACTGCAGCCTACAACCTCAGGCTGCCGGGCCTAATCACAGTTAACTATCAAAAAATAGAATTCAAAACCACCCTCTGGTGTCACAACAACCTCCTCCGTCTGAATGTCGGCAATATTAATGAGCAGGTTGTGAACTTTGAACTTTGTACAGCACCTTCACTGACATCTTTTCTCTTTGCTGTGGTTAAGAAGAGCATATTGGATACACTAGGTTTACAGTTAACATTATTTATTATTTTCATATTCTTTATTATTCTTATTCTGTTTTACACGTATTTTACTGCACAGTTGAATGAGCTAACAGACAAACAGATGGATGACACATTAAAGGAAAAACTAACATTAAGTGTCTCAAGAATCAGGCCGCCAAAAGCCTCCAAGACAGCTTCAGTGCTCCTTACCAACTTTATGGAACTCTGTTGGAGGGATGAACACCATTCCACCACAAGATAATCCCTCCTTTATATAAATAACCTTTAGTTAATCAAGTAATATCACTGGGATCAAGATCTCTTTTGCAAGAGAGACCTGAGTACAACAGACAGAAAGAAAAGCAACCATAGACAGGGGCACTGGGGTGTTTAAATTATATGATAATTAATAATTATTACAAATAACATATGGTAACATATAATAAATATATATAACAATACCATTCACTAAAGATCGAGAATCAATGGGAACCCTACAATACAATAAAACGGTAAATAAATTGGAAATATATATAATTATTTATGTATTTATTTATTTATTTTTTGTGGCCCGGTAACAAATGACAATGATTCTTCCCTGTATGTTCATATGTGAACAAAAACGTTGCTCACGTCCTTGTCACACCATGCAGGACATCATTTTCTTTTTGTAATGTTAGATTTCTGGCAGCAGTGTTTTTGTTCTGAAAAAGACCTTGACAGTTGGTATAAGCAGAGATAGCCACCATGGCTGAACAGATAAAGAAGAGAATGTCACTAATAGAAATTCAGATTTTACAAAACAAAGAAAAAGAAGACACACAGTACCAGTCAGACTTTGATTCACAAATGTGTATGGGAGGTAGTGTCTGCAAATGCCACAGCAGTGACAGCGAAAATATTTAAGTCACGTATTACTTTATTTGACTCTAGGCTGTCACAACATCCAGAGCCAACAGCCTCAACCTCCTCAAGAGCAGCTCCAGACTTTGCATTTCTGTTATATAATCTGTCAGAAATTATTATCTTAACTCTCCTAGCACACAGGAATAAACATATGTGAAGTGTGTGGTAATTCCCCTTTAAAAGCAGCAGTAGCTGCTAAAGTCTCGTCTTTATTTAGTCAGGGCCGGCGTGATTAAGCGCCACAACACTTGAGGGTAATAAATAGTTGGAATATATAAGCTTGGACATCTTCCAGGGAACATTACTCTTTCAAAGAGTCAACTCATCATCGCTGCATTGCATCCTTGTGTAACTCTGAGCTGTTTGTATAACTGCTACGCTGCCCCACGCTGCCAGTTATCACAGATTTGTTGTGAGCTACCTGTGTCAGTTCAGCTCAGAACCTGTAGTGAGCAATGGCTTTGAATTTGGTCACACAGATACACGTAGAATAAAAATATGCAGAGAAATATAAATAAAATAAAAGACAGTGTAAAGACATAAATATACATACTATTTGAACAGGGTTAAGAGCAGTTCACTCACAAAGAGGCATCTGATGAAAGAGACACAATGTGAGGGCAACTATTGTGCTGGCCAAGGTTGCAAGTTGAATTATCTTTTGTTTGCATTGTTGATTAAGGCATCCATCATGATTCTTCTAACATGCAGGAGTTAGAGTGGCTGACTGAGAAGAATGAGAGAATTTACTTTCTGAAATACTTTCAACACCAAAATTCACATCTGCCATGTGAGCAGGCACTTCTCACTGTGGAGGTGAGAAAGCAGGTTGTTTTTTCATTTTTTCATCACAACTCTGGCACAGTTGTGAACAAGCAAGTGCAACATGATTAATGTCTTCCAGAACATACTTTTTAGCTTCAATAATCAAAATCCTGACAACCATGATGGCATCAATAGGCAACATCAGGGTTCATTTCTCAAGCTCTTAAAAAATGTCCCCTTTCTGCCACCAAAGACATTATACAACAGTTTTTACAGGCTGTATACTGCTCATGAAGAATAAACAGTGTACAATCAGTGGAGTGGCCTTTTAACACAATGTTGAGAACAGTAAATATTTTTCTGTGAGGTATATTGACAAAATGATTCATACTGGCATATAGCAGCAGACAGAATAAATTCCACCCACTCTTAAAATACATGAATCACTTTCGCACAGATTTGTTGTGGTGTATGTGTGGATTTCCTTATGTGGACACTTTATTTTGTTAAAATCCTCTTGCAAGCTGCTTTTTTTTTTCTTATTGTAGGGCTGCAGTTCACAATGGCCTACATTTCCCGAGATTCAGCAATCAGGGATTATCAAAGTTTGATCTACCTTTCTTCTCTCATGACAGCCTTAGTGATGAAAATGCCTAGGTCGTCATTTCACCAAAAATCTGATTGATTTAAATACTGCTACGCTTCATTTGGCCACGGCCTCAAATTCACACTGACTCACTGCATGCATGTAAGATAATACATTGCTTTGTGTTATAGTGTGATGTAGTGTCACATGCGCCCTTACTGTGTGTTACAGTCCTCAGCCTGAGCAGGAACAAATAAATGATCTTTTAGTATATAATATGTTCAGATTTGAGCCTCCCCGTTAAACAAATAAAGACATTCCTTTTTAATTGGAGATGATACTGCTAAATAAGCCTGTTAACATCTTCCTGAGAGATAAGCTTGTGTGAGGTTATTTATCACAGTTACACCTTAGAGTGAATTAAATTAAGGCCTTGAACAGAAATGGATTTAAAGCTGTTGTTGATTATTTCACAAGGACCAAAGGCAAAAATGAGGGTGGAGGGGGTGTATGGGACAAAGCTTTCAGGCATGTATTCATGCCCAGGGGCCGTCTATTCATGCCCTGGAGCCCACTGTCTTGTAATTCGTCCATGACCAAACTGAGGTCCAAGTTTATCTCCCCACAGCTTGGAAAGGTCACCCATGGGTCATGTGGCAGAGAAAGATTTTGCTTGTTCTCCTCCTTGGCGGGACCCTTAAATAAAAGGGGGAAACACTTGCTTGGGGAGTCCAACAAGCTCAGAGCAATTGACATGGCCAAGAAACATCCACAGACAGTGTTTCCCGCTGCATCCCAAACTGACACATAAAAAATAGGCCAGTTAAACCCTTCCACCACCCCCCTCCCAACCTCTGTTTTCTCGACAAGAGAGCGAGGACACAAGCTGCTGGGGCATGGCCAGCAGCCCCTCTGATGATAATCGAGACTCAGTGTCTGAGAAAGTGTATGAGCTTTGCTTAATTGAGCTGGACACAAAGCTAAGCCAGGGATAAAAGTACCCCTGTGAATAATATTAATGCTCTCACAGCTCTACACATCAGGCCAAATTTGCTGGAGCACTCTCTTCCACTTGTCTTGTATAAACCTTTTCACACAGCGTACAGTAAGTGCAATAAATCAGATTCAACACAGCAGACTGCCCCCCTCCCTCCCCTCAGCAAAACTAGGGGCTCATTTAAAGTATTAAGTTTGCTAATGACTTGAACTTGTCAAACGTTTTTTAGTCTCGGGAGATTCAGCCGGCCCATGTGCAGTTTGGTTAATTTATCATCCCACTCTGGCCAAAATTCATTAAACGCTGTGATGCTTATCTCTCAGAGACCTGATGAAAAGGAGGAAAACCTTTAAAAATGAGAGACATTAGACAAGAGTCTCACAATGTCATCAAGAAAAACATCCCACTGCTGCAAAGGCAGTTAATAGAATTTACAGTAGACAATGGCCAAAAAGATGTTATAACTTCTAAAAGACCTTTTATGTTTTCTCTCAGTTCACAACTCTCACTCTGAAGTACCAATCAAGCAACTTTTGTCCTTTGATAATATCACAGAGACAGGACTTTGTTCTTTGCTTTCTAGCTTTGGGAGACACAATCATGTTCACATATAGGTGACTGAACTGCATTAAGTACAATCCGAAGAGTACCATAGAGAATTTGAAGAGTTTTTTTATCTGTTTCACACTCAATAGAAACCTGAATAAATATATAATTTCCTCAATTCTATGTTTTTCTTTAGTTTATATAGCTCTTTTACACTTTATAGTATAGTTTAAAAAATGTAGAATTGCATTCCTTCTATATCTGTATGAGTGTATTCAGATTTTTTTCTCAGGAGTTCAGATGATCGCATGATGTTGGTGTTACAATTAGATGCAAATGAAATCCACAATGACCACAGGAATAAAAGAAGCACATGGCAACGGTTGCAATGATAACACTTGATGTGGGTGCATGGTACATAGTGTAAAGGTAAAAGAACAATCTCATCGCCGCAAACTGTATGTTTGACTGCAGGCCCCAATGACCAGGCAGTGGAAACCGTTATTCAGACTTCTAGAGGCCATTTTGTGTCAGTTTTTCCTTTCACTTAAGATAAAATTATTCTGAATATGAGGGCACATCGCTCTATGTAATTATCTCTCCTTTCACTAGCTGCTCTGCTGTCACTTCTCCTGTCTGAAGTCTTGCAGATGCATACTTGTAGAATATATGTGCCACAGTACCAAATACAATATGCTGTGCTACCATTTCAAAACGAATTATTAAAAAATTCACTCAATCACTTACTAAGCTACATATAATCACAACAGCGCACCAAACTGACACATTTTGTTTTATCCAGTTCTGCAGAAATCTGTGCTACACAAAATATTTTGTACTATTTTTACTTCTTTTCTTTTTTAAGGTGAGCTCCATGAAAATGAGCCTGTCCAACCTGTTGTAGTTCTGCACTGTCCAACACTTCACAGGGGTCAGGAAGACACCTTATTGCCTGTCAGTCACACCTCAAAAGAGACAAGATACGTTTACATAACTGGGAGTTTTTTATGTGACAAAAGAGGATTAAATCCGGAGCCCAAAACAGGTCAAACATACAATAAAATTTAAGTAAAGAAACAACAAAGAGGCAATGAGCAGTTAATGATGACATTTCTAAGACCATTAAGTTGCTGTAATAGAAATACACAATATTGGGTTTCCTCTTCCTTTAAACTATATTTAAACTACTATATTATTTTACAGTATATTTGTGATATGCTGTACATATCTGAAGCCATGATCCATTTAGTATTTCTCTGTTAAGAGGATACTGTTAGCCATGTGAGCTATGTACCATGTTGACACCTAATAACACAGAGGATATACAGTGTGTTATGCAGGAGGGTGTACATACAGTGCAAAGTGACAGTTTTATTGCTTTCACATATATTCCTTCCATACTAAAACTACTCCCAGCAGCAGAATGTTTGCTTTAGTATCATCACTTGTCAGAATTAACTCTTATCTGTTTCTTTTCCAACTTTGTCCTACAAAGGTAAGGACAGCTGCTACCATCCAGAGATGCATATTTAATGTAATTTCCTATATTCATTTAAAACCATGAAACCAAACTGCTCTGAAAACTGTAAAGACTTGAGAAAAAAAAATTGCAACAGTCTGAATGTGAACACAGTCTCACTTCACCAGAGGAAAAGCAGCGTCAGATTAATGTTTCAGCTCCAAATCATCGGACTCTGGGCAGCTGCACAGACACGTACAAATGAAGGTGCCTTTTGCAAATAATACCCACCAGCCTTTCATCAACTTATTAAGTCACAGAGTTCAAGGAGGGTTGTGGGGCTAAAAAAAAGAAGCATAGTGCAGCTCACTTGTCATGCTGGGGCATTTTAGACCTTCAAAGCTTCCTCGTGGCTCGGGTCATCTGTCAAGAGCACATGCCAAATATCATTCTGCTCAACTGTGACTGCTGATGACGATATAGTTTTGTCCTCAGCTCTATGTGCATCTACTGAGAGTTCTGAAAGACAGAGTAAAATTATCTATCAAATGCCCTTATAGGCTGTCAGCTTCAAAACGTCAAGTCCTATGGGGGAGGAGATATTCCACAAAAGCAAAACTCCTTATTCTAAATGAATAAGAATAAAAAAGCTATGAGAGTCACCATGGCTTTTAATGTATTCAATTGCTAGAACTCCATATGTTCAATATTAGGTTGGGGCAAAGTGTCCCTCTATCCGGCATTGGTATTAGTATGAAATGCAACATTTGGTGCATTATTACTGTGAAGGCAGGGATTTCAGTATGTTATAGTGAATGTGCACTACGTCACCTGAAGTGAGAAGAGACAAACATAACAGGAAGCAAATTATGACATCAAGAAACAAATTAAATGAGTGAGACAATGTTTAATAGGACCCCTTTTGTTATGTATGTGGGGTTTTTGGACTACTTTGTGTGCTTGTGGTGTGTTTCCTTCTGCCTCCTGTGGGAGGTTCCTTCTTTTTAGAGTGAAGAGGCGTGGCTACCTGCTGACTGGAGGCTGACACACCTGCACCATATTTCTCATCACTCCCTTTTTAAGCCGGAGCAGGGCTTCTCTTCGACGCTGGATTGTTCCACTATCTGTGGTAACGCTCTCGCTGCTGTGTTCACAGTTTCTGTGTTTAAACTCTTGCTTATCTTGTGTGCTTTTCTAGTGACCCTTGTGCTCCGTTGTTTTCTGCCCCAGATACTCACCCTTGTTCCGGATTTCTCTCCAGCCAGTAACCTGCCAGCCACGCCGCTCTGCCTCCACTCCTCAACTTACCGGACAGCGCCTTTTGACTTACCTTTTGTTTAATTCTGATTAAATCAACTTTAAACCGCCCTCCGCTTCGGGTCTGCTTCTGTGGTTCTCTTTTTTCAAACAGACTTAACACCTTTGATAGTTTAATGGGATTGCTGATGCCTCATCCAGACTTCTGCATCTGGATTACTGTCCCCAAGAAGGCTCAGTGTATCCTCCTCTCTCCCTCTCTCCCTAGTTTGCATGTTACACGTCGACGCATCACGTCGCTCTTCCTCTGTGTGTTTGTTTGTCTCTCCTTTGTCTCCACGATTTTACAATGACATTTACATTTACATTTCATATGTGCCATGAGCAGGATGTCATGACGAATAAAAAGCTAACTCATTCTTGGGCAGGCTTGTATACCTTTCAGCCTGTATCATCGGCGCTATGCAGACACAGAGGAAAATTAAACCAAACCGTATTCCAGTATGTGACATCATGTTGCACTTAAAATGCACTCAAAAGACATATTGATCCTCCCTGGTGGTCAGAGCAGCACAGATCTAACAAAGAAAAAGCTGGCTATGAGCTTTATCTGAGACTGGAGAAGGGATTCAATCATAATTAATAATTAAAAAGGGGGCATTAGAAATACAGACAGAAGATGATGCATCCGCTTACAACAAACAATCTTTCTAGGTCGTAAGGGGAAGAGTGGGGTTTGTTTGTAGGCTAAATGTGCCCCTTTAGAGGTCATGTAGTTCCTTTCATTTAACTCATGTTGCAGGAAATGAGGGGGCTGAGAAATGTATACTTTTCAAACAAAACAAGGTTTGTTATATTATCTGATCTTATTCTAGAGCTGTAGTAGTAGAGCAAACATGATCTTTGAGGTCTAAAAAAAAAACCAAACACTGACAAGTACACAAAAGTCTATGATTAGGTTTTTATTAATATGACCGTGTTTGCCATTATTGCATTGTTATTTGAATCATTGAAGAAGTGTGTGATTGAGGCACTACAGAGTAAAATAATGCATTAAACTGGCTTGAGGAATGTGATCAGCATTGTCGGATGTTTAGTTGTAACATCAGATAGCGTCTATGCACTCGACTTGTTTAACTCCATCCTGCATGCTGTTTGTAAGATCTGGAGAAGCTGTCTTGATAGTGTTGATCCTTGAAAGGAGCTGGAAAGTCCAAAAAAACCCTCCTGAACATTTTCACCACTTTACCTTGCCATCAGACAGCCCTTTTCTTTGGTACTACATTTTCTACTGTAGGTAATACACTGACTATTGATAGTACCTCATACAACCACACTTCAAAAGATCCAAGCTATCCCTTCAAGTTATTATAGGCCGAGTTAAGTTCTGTTCAATTGATCCCTCTTATGGCTCCAGTTATGTTGCTCATTTTGTAACTTGTCTCTTTTTATTTTTCAATCAATAAAACCCTCTTTTTGAAAATCCATCCATGACTCCTCGCGCCTGCCAGCCTGATACTTTACACATACCATAGTCTGGAGATTGTTAGCACACACATACACAGACACACAAGCGAACATGAAAAAAATCTGTATATATATATATATATATATATATATATATATACTGTATACTAAGAGATTATTCATAAAGGCTTTCAGCAAAGTCCTCCTGAAGGTCAGCATGTTAGTACACTATGAGTGCACCTGTATATGGCATATTGAATATTTTTTGTACAGTTCACTATTCACTGTATTACAGAAGTAACAAGTTTTAATACTAAATTATATTATATTTAATATTTTAATATTAAATGAGTTCTTTTGTGACTAGGCCTGTGCCTGTAACTAAGCACGTTCACCATGTGTGCAGCACAATATTTCCACTGCTCCAGAGCTTTGAGTCCTACATCACTGAGTGTGGTTTGTAAAGGGTGCACGAAAGCTTGCCTTAAAAATTCTAGTGGGTCAGCTGTATCATAGGTACTGAAGCCCAGAGTAAATTTAGTGTGGATGGAGATAAATGAAAAGAATGATTCCTACAATACGGGCTGGCTAGCCATCCTCAATCTCCAATTTTCTCTAGTCTGGCACACAGAAACAGTCAGTGGCAAAGGCTAAGTGGATAGTTGGGTCTAATGGCCTGGTGATCCTATAAATAATAGCTACACAGTTTCCTCCTCATTGATCACACAGCCTTGGCTGACTGATACTGGGGGTTGGTGTATGTTGGATAGAGCTGACCTAGGAGCATGCTTGGCTGCCTTTCCCTCCATATGCTTTCAGTGCATGATCTATCAAACTGGGCGCCGGTGCACCACAAGAAATGACACAGCCTAATTGGCTGCTATGAGAGGCTTATCACTGAAGGCGTAAAAAAGGTGGAAAGGACTGACTCTGGACAAGGTTAACTAACTCCACTGCTAAATCTCTGGCTTTGTAAAGTTTCTTGGCTTTAAACAAAAAAAAAAAAAAAAAAAGAAAAAAAAGTGTATTTCAGAGTCAAGACATGAGAAGTTCAGGCCCCATACATTTGGAGCAAACCCCCTCAGATCATTGCTGACTGACTTTCATTAAACTTTGCACGATTCTTTCATCAAATGTAGCTTTAGTTTTTTTTTTTTTGCTGAGCTTAATTTGCTCACATGGGTCAGATGTCTGGGTCAAAGGCCTTTGCACAAATCTATTCGAGGTCTGCTGATTTCCATTTAGAAATCAAGGGGGTTGAGGAGACAGAAGGAACACATCCTCATCTTAAGCACCACAGTGTGTGTCCTTCACAGTGGGGAGCAGGGCATGACTGTGGGGAAGATTTCATACAGAAAGAAAGTAGAATATTAATATGATTTGTCTGCTCATCTGTGTCAGACATCACAGAGGAAGGAAAAAATTAGAATTTAAAATATTAAATATCTTTAGATGATCAGATGTGTTTTTTTCTTGGTCATCCAGGAAGATTCTTCTGACACAAAACTAGTTGAAGACAGCAGATTTGTTTCTTTCAGTTGATTTGTTTGGTGTGTTTCCTTTCTGTTCATTCTTTCTCATTGCTGACTTTGTCTAAGAATGACTTTTTAAAAAAGCTTCTTTTGAGCTGAAGCTAAACAAATTAATACCTAATTTAACTGAATGGTATAAAGATTACTTGATGCATATTGGAAAATTGATGAGAGATGAAGTAGGGCTACATCACTTCACAGCCACACATTCAAACCAAAGTCAGTCCAAGTGTGCGACCTACCCTTCTCCTGGTAGTGAGCTACATTCCCCAATTAAATAACCCACTTTGTGCTCCACTTCTGAACAAAGCTGAAAGAGAAAATCTCAGACTACCATGTCCATCGCTGCCTGAAATCTTTACATTGTGTTTCCAGTTTACAAAATATTCAGTGGCATCATAAATATGCTGGTGGCACAGAGCTGTGACAAAGTGCTGAAGTAAAGTTTCTGGCAAGTTGTAGCCCACAGTTAACTAACTGACTCAATGGCAACATTATATTTGTCTGATTAATGTGCTTAACGCAGCATGTTACGGTGATGATTTTACTGTAATCAGCCATGTTACCTCAGTACCTCTGAATTAGTGAACACAACACGTATTGTATTCACGTCATGGTGAGGTAGGCAACAGTTTAGTATAAACAGTTTTGAGCTAATTGTTCTAAATCTTTTTGTTTTTCATTTGCAGATTGCAGCTCTGAGATAAATCCTGTAATTACTGAAAAATAATTGTTTCATTGAGTTGGTTGGCTGATTTTTCTGATTAGTTAAACATAAACAGATTCATATATGGTGGTTCTGCTGGAGACACATATACAATGTCACCTTATTTATTATATAAGTAATACATATCTCCTGTCACTGTGTAAGGGTACACCTGTATAAACACTGTGGGAGGAGAGAACTCACTGATTCAACTTTACATTTGGACTTTAATAGGAGTCTGTTTGTTCCTGTTGACTTGTCATTTTCATATGCAATTACTAAGGCTCAGAATATCACTGTTTGACTTTGAATCCCCTTTGCTCTGAGAGGTTTAGTTGTGTTAGTTGCATGCAAGGTCACTAAACCCAGGTCACTAAATTAAAACATTACTCTAATGGAACAAGGCAAAAGGAAAAAGATGCATTGGAATGATCCACAGTCAAGAATATTAGTTTATCTTTTGAACAGACATCCTGCCCTCTGTATGGGCACAATGTGAATGTGAACCCTGTAAGCAACAGTTTCAAGTACACTTACAGTTGAAAAGAAAAACAGTATGTTGCGTACACAGTAATTTCATGTCCATAAAAAAAAAGAGAGAGCTGGTTTCCTGCTGATTTAAAAGTGATTTGCGTGGGCCAGGCTTTCGCCTACAGTGCATCTGTTTGTAAAGGAGGCGGTTTGAAAACAAAATGTTCAACCAGATATGCTTCTTACTGTTACATTATTTTTTTCCCCAGAAGGTATTCTTAAGAGTAGCACTTCTCAGATATGCAGCTCACACACACACAATACATAAGTGAAAGCCTGTTTTGATAAATACCTGCTCTTTATTAGCTTCCTCTGCCAAGTCATTTTTCAATATTGTAACATGCTGCTTATGTTGCAGACATTAACGTTTACCATATCTATTTTTTTCCACCTTTTAGCCAGATATAAAAATACTAAAAGAGGATATCACATTGTGTCCTGACTTCATATTGCCAAAAGGATTTTCAAAGATGCCACAAAAAAAATGTGTTCACTAGAGTCACAGGTACAGTCTGATTTAGGAAAGGAAGCCAAAAACACCTGTGCATTTAAATAAAGACTGGTGTCTGATTAATGTGCTTAAGACAGCATGTTACAGTGATGATTTTACTGTAATCAGCCATGTTACCTCAGTACCTCTGAATTAGTGAACACTGAGACTGACAAACTTGAGTATTGTATTCACGTCATGGTGAGGGAGGCAACAGTTTAGTATAAATAGTTTTGATCTAATTGTTTTAAATCTTTTTTTCATTTTTTCATTTGTAGACTGCGGCTCTGAGATCAATCCTGTAATTACTGAAAAATAATTGTTTTATTGAGTTGGTTGGCTGATTTTTCTGATCAGTTAAACATAAACAGATTCATAGATGATGGTTCTGCTGGAGACACATAAAAAATGCCACCTTGTTTATTATATAAGTAATACATATCTAATGTCACTGTGTAAAATTACACTTGTGTTAGCACTGTGGGAGGAGAGAACATCTCTCAATCACTGCTTAGCCACAAACCATGGGATCAACTGTGCATAAAATGGGGCACAAGGCATCTAAAATATTTCCATATGATAGAGAAGTATAGCCATACAAACATGTTTTCTTTGGATTGAATATTTTACTCAGTGTAACATCATATAGCTTATTGCTAAGATATACAGCATACAGGATACTTTCAGGGTGGCAGAAGATTAATTTAACCACCTTAAAACCATTTAAGGGGAAATCAAAGGGGAAACCTGGATGTTCAAGAGCTAATCTCCAGGCTGCAGCCACAGATATAATCTCACAAAAGTTAATTAAGATTGTACTGCATGTCTTTACTTCTCAGTTCTCCTCAAAAATAAACTCTCAGCCACCCATTTGCAAGTCCATGATTTTTACACATATTAAAAGCACATCTAAAGAAAGTTAAAAGCTTTTCATCTCCTGCTGTTCAAAGAGGAAATGAACCTAGAGCAACAGACCCTGATAGTTGGTCACTGAATATGAAATAAGTCAGCCATTCATGGCTGAATGACATGCAGCCCACATTCAGATCTCCTGTCCTTTCAAAATGTGGAGTGAAAGAACTGGGATTTATCAAGCACAAAGTATGAATTTTTCCTGTTCAGAGAACGTCTCTGTACAAATAATACAAAGCTCTTTATGATCATTTAGGTTTCCAGAGTTATGTGTGACACGCAGTAATATTGGGGGCACTGAAATATGAAGCATTCATATAATTTACTAACTAGCAAACTAACGACATAAAAAATAAATATGACGTCATGCAGCAAATGCTCACGCCACATGATCATTAATGGAAGTTACAAGAATGTGCAAAGTAAGTGAGCAGAGCAGAGTAGATGGTATTGATACACCAGGGCTTAATTATAAGAGGCATCTCCTAAGAAGTCATTGTCATTCAGTTATCACTTCTGTGACCTTGTAATAATTTCTTTTAACCCCTCAACTTCAAATCAGCCAGAAAAACTTGGCAGAGAGAAAAAATGATAAGAAAGGCATTACAGGTAGCACAATAGGTCACAGTGGTGGAGTGGGGAGGATTATGAGCTATGTAGAGCCTCTGGATCTAAAATTGCAGCCTCATTCAGTCTGATAATTGCCATCAAGCGCTCTGCTCTGACTACCACTTCACGTTTAAGAGAGGAACTGTGGTCCTGCAGTCAACCTCAAATCCACATGACAGTGGTGTTTTTCTATCTAAAGAAAAAAAAGGTGTTGCAACAATCATACCAACAGTTCAATTAACCAAAAGACGTAACAGGAAATTGCTGTTTTGAGTACCAACTTAAAGATGTCTAGGACTGAAGAGAAGAAAAAAAAACCTAATGTTTTCCAACTCTCAGAAACTCTAAATATCGACCATCTCACTGTCATGAGAAGCCTGGGGGTGACTACATGGACAAAAATAAACGCTGCTGGTCTACATACATCCTTAAGTTTTACACCATGACCTCATTACCCAGCAGTCCATTATGGAGGGGGAGTTCAAACAAACAAGAAAGCGAGCAAACAAAGGGACTGCTGGCAAATCGGATCGTCAGGGATTCCACAACCCTCTGTTGTAATTACCCAGCATTCAGCTGCCTCTCACACACTGCTCCGCCTATCTGCTGCCCCAACGAACGCTTACTGAATAGTAATACAGAAACTGGGTCAGTACCAGGTATTGATAATGCCATATGCTGTTTAAATTAGTCTAGGTGGATGCTAATCAATAGTGCACAATTTTCAGGCCTTTACAGTCACCGCTGGCCCCTGCTGATGAACATCGATTCAAACTTAAGTGGACCTAAAAGCTGAGATAGAGGAGCAATGGTATCTGGGGTGGGTAAACAAAACTCCCAGAGAATAAACATGGCAGCATGGGGAAGAGTCTGTGTATTTATCTGTCTTACACCAGCGTGCTCCATTATTACGAGAATCAAAGGAAAGCAGACAGCTGCGGGGATGGGCAGCAGGCGGCTTTCTAGGCCACGGCCGACGCACAAAAGAAGTGGGTGGTTTTGTTTAGTGTTTTTATAAATTCTGTTTATTTGTTACCTTATCTGGCAAAGATGGATACAAATGCAGTGACGATTGGTGCGTGTCAGTGGTGAAAGCCAGAATAGAATGAGTGACACAGAATGGGAGTTAGTAATACCACGAGTAAAGCTCATCATGCCTTTAGATTAACAGCAGACACTCACTTAGGTCACATCTCAGAGCTGGGAGCTGTCCACGTGCATCTGATCAAGTCTACACTAAGTCCAAATTAATGAAGAGATAACTAATAATACCAACAATTAGTTGTTTTGTTTTTTCATCTTGGGCCTTTTTAATAAAAAATTAATCAACTGATCTTGCTATGATAAGTTTCCCTGGAACGTCTTTCTAAAGTGTGTTCTATGGATCAACGAGATAACTGTTGCTGGAAAGAGCTGTTGCAATCGAATTTTTCAAATGCCATTTTTCAATGCCGTTGGGTACTACTAATGAATAACGTCATGCTCCTTCCATAGATGAGGTGGCTTTATTGAATTGTATATTTTCACAGAGAAAGCAGTGTCTGTGGTGGACATGTGAATCTGTAAAAGAGACAGTAATAACTGACAATGTTTATATTTGGTATCTTTGCTTTACTACATTGGTCAAGTGTGCATATAGCCCACATCTGTCATTGCAGATGCTGGGTGTTTCAACTATTCATCCAAGATCGAACAGACAGATCAGCATCACACCAATATGTAATCCTGCTTTGGTGTTTCCATGAAACACAAATTTGTAGAAATATTCACTATCAAAATCACAATTTATAACGTATATAATACACACACACACACACACACACACACACACACACACACACACACATGCATTTTAATATGTCATTGAATTGATTATGTGTGTATAATCTTTGGCTTTAGGCCATTTTTTTCCTGAGCAGTTACTTACAGCACATCACTGGGAGTTTACTATTTTAAGCAAGTTGCTTCTGTTTACCATTGCCACTCTCCAACATACATATTCATCAGAATGAATGCAGAGAATTCTCCTGCCAGATGTTGACCCATTTAATCCAAAATAACTGGACACTCAAGTACTGCAGTTTATTGAAACCTACAATTTCATGCACCTCTGCAACGCTTAGTAAATACTTGATTGCGAGCTGCTGGTGTTACTCATTTAACCAGAGCAACAGAGTAGCAGCTGTTCCTTCATGAATCACTTTGGCAAGCAGAAGCTTGACAATTGGCAGTACCATTTATATTGTAAACATGACTAATTTCTTGATCTGTTTTCAATATGCCAAAGCTTTGCCCTTTGAGAGGTGAACTATTTGCTATTGTGTTTTGTTTTTTTCCGCTAAGTAAAAGCCAACATTTATCTGAACTCTATATCCCACATGACCTGGGGCACCGCTATCACTGTGAAGGATTGATTATGATACAGCAGCAAGTTACACACTACGCCTTAGGGTCATTGGATCCACCCAAGAAGAAAAAGCTGTTGTTCAGGCCATTGAGATTGGAGACAGGGATGGTCTAGAGGGTCACAGTGTGCAGACAGCTGATAGTATGCACCAGTGAAGAGAGAAAAGAAAAAAAAATAACCTCATCAATGGGCTACATCTTCTGCAAAGTCCAGAACTGATTCTCCATGTTGCAATTTAACACTCCAACTACCAGAATTCTATAACTACTAGAATTACCATAGCAGTCATTTTGACCATTCATACATTATTTGCATATAATTTCAATAATCGATATAAAATATAAGAATAAATTCGATTTAACGTTAGGACAGGTAATAATAAACATCAACAACAACAATCAACAACATAAACAATTAACAGATGGAATGACAGCAGATGCAGAATTGGAGGTGTGCCAGTCGGCTTCTTTTACGAGGGGGAGTTATCTCTGAATCACTGTCAGAGCCAGTATCAGCCAATCTACTCTACTACTCTACTCTACTCTTTATTGTTTTCAAATCAACTAGAAAAAAAAAATTGCTAGGAAACAGTGAAAGAGAGGGAAAAAAGAGAGGGAAAAATATCAAACACTGAAATTCTACACTGTCTATAATGTCATATAAGGTCATAATATAAGGTATGGGTCAATATGACTGTTATGGGAGTTATAGGTAGAAACACTCTGAACTCTTTTGTGTTTTGTAATTTTCAAGAAAATAACAATGTTAGAATAAAATATACACTCATTTAGGAAAAGTCAGGGTCCTATAGTTACATGGGTTTCATTTCAACAAAGTTATTACATTGCAAAATTTCAAAACAGTCTAAAATGACCGCCTTGGTAGTTCGAGTGGTAAACAAAAATATCATATTGCAAGATTCAGACAAAATGCATGCATGTTTTAAACAACTGAAACAAACCTAGCTGACAAATCTAACAATTGTAAATAATGCTTCTGAAAAACAAGACTGCATCTCCTATAAACCTTGTTGATCCCTAACTGTCAAATTACTGTGCAACAAAGCTCTGTCATCTTGAGCTGTGATCGTGTTAAAGGAACAGCTTCCTGCTATTGTTTCTGTGCTGTAAACCAATTCAGCCAATGTCCTGCCAAATCTAACCTCATGGCTCACAATATGAAACACACGTGCAGCTTCCCACCCCTCTGAGCAATGCTCCTGTGTGTTTATGGTAATCACAGTTCTCTCTCAAAGTTCTCTCTTGACAAAAGGAAGTGAATAGAGCAAAACTGTATCATTTAGGATGGTCTATCCTAGGAATGGGCAATATATCCTTAAATCATTTATTCAACGTTTTCAGCATTTTTAAGTAAAAATGTGATTACAAATAGACTTCAAAAAGAAAATTAGAAAATTAGAGATCCTTTTCATTGCTATTCATTGAGGGTAATTTAGGGTAGATCTTTAAAGAGATTGACATCTTTTATACATTGAATATTTCAAACTGAAGTGCAGACTGACACTATTATTTTCTTAGGAGGAAAGAAATAAAGCAACAAGTACATGTACTCATTTATACCTAAGATACTATATATTCTTATTCTTATATGTATATTCTCAGGCACACTTTTTATTTTGATTTTTTATTATTATTTTTTATTTATTCTATGTCTTGCATTTCTTACTGTCTATTTTCCACTGTGTGTTTTCACTGCCACTGCTGTGTTTTCATGGGACTAAAAAAGGAATCTGAATCTGAATCTGAAAAGTACAGTGACTTCACTCCCTTTTCACAGAATGGAATCTGCGTCAGTGCAATTTAAAAAGGTAATGGTCTCTGCAGTGGTTTCCGTATCATGGTGGGTGGGGAAGCTTTCACCTTGTGAGAAGCCACGGAGGGGGCAGATATGTCCTGTGGACCCAAACATAAAAAAAAAAAAAAAAACAACCTTCAGCAGCTCACAGTTTAGACCTGCTACTAAACACTCTTTTACAATGTTTAGATTTATTAAGTGATATAAACATAAAGATGTTGATATCTTCCCCAGGACTCCTCTGGTAAGGTGTTAGAGCAGCTGGATCCATCTGAATGAATGTCTGTTCACAACAACCACAAATAAAACCAAGGTCAAAACACATAGGGCAATGTCTTCTTTTATTTTTATGATTTTATATCAATCCACATCACACTGATCAATGTTTTTATGCTGTCTGGAGGAGGCTCTTTAAAAAATCCTGGATGTCAACATAATACATAATACACAAGCACCCCTGTCACTGAAATTACTGTTATTAAATTCTCTCAGGCAAGGTTAAACTCCACCAACAAATTTACATTCCACGCTGCAGGATGAAACCCTTCTATCTCCACAGATGGCAATTTTTCAAGAACCAGCAAAAACCAGCCTTGACGGCTTGACTACCATGAATTTTTCAGTCAATCCACTGGGTTTTTGAAGGTTTTTTTTTTTTTTTAAAGCCCAAGAGGTCGGAGAACTGCCTGAACCCACAGAGGGCCTGCGATCCTCCTGGGTACCTTCTCTGCTGGCAGCAACCATTATTAAAAGTATTCTTTAACCTTACTGTATAGCCAGCTTTTGGTTCATGGCAACCACCACGAGGAGACTGCAGAAAGAGCTGACAACACAGGTCAAGTCACTGTGAACCTTTTTTCTATCAAACCAAGACCATGACTGTTCCCTGAGAATAACGACTACTACTGTGTACAGTGAAAAACTGAACATATGCTCATAGATAGATTTTATTTGATTTCACTCTCTCATTTGTAAAGAGTTACAGATTATCTACACATTTAGGTACATGTATTTGTCATTATAACTGATAAATGATCATTATTGTCTATAGGCCTGTCTATGGAATTCAATCAGGGAATGATGTCATGTGGACGAGGACCCACAAATCTATCAAAAGGTGTGTGCTGTGGCCTGCAGCAGCTCAGAGGCAAAGCTTTCAAACATGCCAGCATTAGACATGGTAGCTGTCTATAGAAATATAATGTGAGGAAGTAAGATTTAGACAGTGGAGATTGAGTGTGGAAGGAATAAAGTTTGTCACCAGAGACACTGTAAACTGCTGCTCTCTGCTGAGAGACTCTGCTCGTTTTGATCTTTAGTTGGACTCTTGTCTTGGTCGGGCTGAGATCCTGTTTATAAGGCCCAGCTGAGTTCCTACAGGACGTGCCAGCATCCTGTCAACTCTGAGAGAAACATCTCTGAATTCGACAAAACACTGCCACCGCGTTTCCGTCGCATCAAGTGTTGGTGTGCAAATATGTTAGCATGATGCTGCCTGCTGAGAGAGCACGAGAGAGAGAGACTGACGGGCTCAGGCTGAGTCACCACATGGAACCGAGAGCACCCGAATGCTCGAGAGGACGAGAGTATCAACCTTCAGAATGAGACTGGCTATCGTTTCCGCTTCACCCAAGGTTGGTGCCCCGAAGTTTGCTTATTTATTGTTTTATTTATATTGGTATTCATTATTAATTTGATGCAATTTACATTTAGTTATTCTGTATAAATACTGATCATTTCTGACAGCTGAGGTTGTGTGCAGATACTCTTTTTCACATTTTTCTCCCAATTAATGTGTTTACAATGTATCTTTTAGTTCTCCCCTGTGAGGCTCCCTACATATTTTGGTGCCCTTTGAGGCTTATTAATTATCACTATATATTTTGGTATCCTTTAAGGCATTTATGCTACACATCGGTAATTAGACCAGTTCTCCCACACAGTGCTAGGAGAAATTAATCAACTTACTGTTATGGTTATGGCAACAGGCCAGAATGTGTTGGTATGTGTGGTTTCTTATGAGTGTGATACAAGATCACAACAGAAGGCTCAGTGTGGCTGCTCAAAATGTTATTTACATATCCTAAACACAGTCGCAGTGGAGACTCATGACTACACTATCACATAGAGAGCGGTGTTAATCATATTCAAAGTAAAATACATGTTATATGTTACATAGTTATGCAAGGCAATAAATAAGACTCCAGATTCCAAAGCAAAAAATAATCTCAGTAAGTGATTGTTATGAATGTGAATGATATTATTAACTTAATTACTGTCGTCATCATACTGATAAGTTATCATCAGAGTTTTGATGCTTTTCAGCAGAGAAACATTAAACTGCTGTAACTTTCTGCCATCCTTTAGTCTGACATCTGTGGAGGAAGACAGCAGGTCAGGCCACATCACATTAAAAAATGTGATTTTAGAAATGTATACGTGGATGTGTGAATACTCAGCAATAGCAATCAGACATCGATATGAGAGAAAATGGAATAAATGAAAAAAAGGATGAGATGCCCCCTCCTTGAACCGCCACCTTACAGTGGTGGAGGGGTTTGTGTGCCCGAATGATCCTAGGAGCTATGTTGTCGAGGGGCATTACGCCCCTGGTAGGGTCTCCCATGGCAAACAGGTCCTAGGTGATGGTGACGGGCCAGACTAAGAGCGGTTCACAAGCCCATCATGAACAGAAGAACATCAAGGACCGTTACGTCGCGCCGGATTGGCGTTACCGGGGCCCCACCCTGGCCCCACCCTGGAGCCAGGCCTGGGGTTGGGGCTCGCAGGCGAGCGCCTGGTGGCCGGGTCTTTGCCCACGGGACCCGGCCGGGCTCAGCCCGAAATGGCGGCGTGGGCCCGCCTTCCAGTAGGCTCACCACCCGCAGGAAGGTCCATGAGGGGCCGGTGCAATGTGGTTTGGGTAGCAGTCGTGGCGGGGGGGCCTCGACGACGACCCAATCCCTGGACCAAAACTCTGGCAATAGGGACATGGAATGTCACCTCGCTGGGGGGGAAGGAGCCTGAGCTCGTGCGGGAGGTTGAGAGGTACCGGCTAGAGATAGTCGGGCTCACCTCCACGCATAGCTTGGGCTCTGGAACCCAGCTCCTTGAGAGGGGCTGGACCCTCCACTACTCTGGAGTTGCCCAGGGTGAGCGGCGGCGGCGAGCTGGTGTGGGCTTGCTTATAGCTCCCAGCTCAGCTCAGCCGCCATGTGTTGGAGTTCACTCCGGTGTGAGCGAGAGGGTCGCTTCCCTGCGCCTTCGGGTTGGGGATAGGTCTCTTGCTGTTGTTTGTGTGCCTACGGGCCGAGGCCGACAGCAGTACAGAGTAGTACCAGGCCTTCTTGGAGTCCCTGGGAGGGGTACTTGATAGTGCTCCGACTGGGGACTCCATTGTTCTACTGGGGGACTTCAACGCTCACGTGGGCAACAACAGTGATACCTGGAGGGGCGTGATCGGGAGGAACGGCCTCCCCGATCTGAACCCGAGCGGTGTTCTGTTATTGGACTTCTGTGCTAGTCAGTCACGGCAGTTTGTCCATAACGAACACCATGTTCGAGCATAAGGGTGTCCATCAGTGCACGTGGCACCAGGACACCCTAGGCCGGAGGTCGATGATCGACTTTGTTGTCGTTTCATCTGATCTCCGGCCGTATGTCTTGGACACTCGGGTAAAGAGAGGGGCTGAGTTGTCAACCGATCACCACCTGGTGGTGAGTTGGATCCGCTGGCAGAGGAGGAAGTTGGACAGACCTGGCAGACCCAAACGTATTGTGAGGGTCTGTTGGGAACGTCTGGCCGAGCCGAGCCCTCTGTCAGGGAGGTCTTCAACTCCCACCTCCGGAAGAGCTTCTCACAGATTCCGAGGGAGGCTGGGGACATTGAGTCCGAGTGGACCATGTTCTCTGCCTCCATTGTCGTCGACGCTGGCAGTTCGAAGTTGTGGACGCAAGGTCTCTGGTGCCTGTCGTGGCGGCAACCCCGAACCCAGGTGGTGGACACCGGAAGTAAGGGATGCCGTCAGGCTGAAGAAGGAGTCCTATCGGACCATGTTGGCCTGTGGGACTCTGGGACTCCTGACGCAGTTGACAGGTACCGGCAGGCAGGCCAAGCAAGCCGCTGCAGCCCAGGACGGTCCTGGAGGCAAAAACTTCAGGGTCTGGGAGGAGTTCGGTGAGGCCATGGAGGAGAGGAGGACTATCGGTCGGCCTCGAAGAGATTCTGGCAACCAAACCGTCCGGCGCCTCAGAAGGGGGAAGCAGTACTCTGCCAACACTGTTTACAGTGCAGGTGGGGAGCTGTTGACCTCGACTGGGGACATTGTCGGACGGTGGAAGAAATACATACTTCGAGGATCTCCTCAATCCCACCGACTTGCCTACTTGCCTTCCAATGAGGAGAAGCGGAGGCTGGGGTCTCTGAGGTGGACTCGTCCATCACCCAAGCCGAAGTCACTGAGGTAGTTCGCATAAGCTCCGCAGTGGCAAGGCAAGCCGCCGGGGGTGGATGAGATCCGCCCTGAGTACCTCAAATCTCTGGATGTTGTGGGGCTGTCTTGGCTGACACGCCTTTGCAACATTGCATGGAGGTTGGGGACAGTGCCTCTGGAGTGGCAAACCCGGGGTGGTGGTCCCTCTTTTTAAAAAGGGGGACCGGAGAGTGTGTTCCAACTACAGGGGGATCACACTTCTCAGCCTCCCAGGAAAGGTCTACGCCAGGGTACTGGAGAGGAGAATTCGGCCGATAGTCGACCCTCGGATTCAGGAGGAACAATGCGGTTTTCGTTCTGGTGGTGGAACGTGGAACACTGGACCAGCTCTAGCTCTATACCCTCCACAGGGTGCTTGAGGGTTTATGGGAGTTTGCCCAACCAGTCCACATGTGCTTTGTGGATCTGGAGAAGGCATTCGACCGTGTCCCTCGTGGTATTCTGTGGGGGGTGCTCCGCGAGTATGGGGTCCGGGAGCCTTTGCTAAGGGCTGTTCGGTCTCTGTACGACCGGAGCAGGAGCTTGGTTCGCATTGCCGGCAGTAAGTCAGACCTGTTCCCAGTGCATGTTGGACTCCGGCAGGGTTGCCCTTTGTCACCGGTCCTGTTCATAATCTTTATGGACAGGATTTCTAGGCGTAGCCAGGGGCCGGAGGGAGTCCGGTTTGGGAACCACAGGATTTCATCTCTGCTTTTTGCAGGATGATGTTGTCCTGATTGGCTTCATCAGGCCAGGACCTTCAGCATGTACTGGAGCGGTTTGCAGCCGAGTGTGAAGCGGCTGGGATGAGAATCAGCACCTCCAAATCCGAGGCCATGGTTCTCGACCGGAAAAGGGTGGCGTGCCCTCTCCAGGTGGGTGGAGAGGTCCTGCCTCAAGTGGAGGAGTTCAAGTATCTCGGGGTCTTGTTCACGAGTGAGGGAAAGATCGAGAGCGTGAGATTGACAGGCGGATTGGTGCAGCGTCCGCAGTTATGCGGTCGGTGTACCGGACCGTCATGTGGTGAAGAAGGAGCTGAGTCGAAAGGCGAAGCTCTCGATTTACCGGTCAATCTACGTTCCCACCCTCACCTATGGTCATGAACTTTGGGTAATGACCGAAAGGACAAGATCGCGGATACAAGCGGCCGAAATTAGTTTCCTCCGCAGGGGTGGCTGGGCGCTCCCTTAGAGAGATAGGGGTGAGAAGCTTCGGTCACTTTCGGGAGGAGCTCGGAGGTAGAACCGCTGCTCCTTCGCGCATCGAGAGGAGTCAGCTGGTGAGGTGGCTTGGGCATCTGTTTCGGATGCCCCCTGGACGCCTCTCCTAGGGAGGTGTTCCAGGCATGTCCCACCGGGAGGAGGCCTCGGGGAAGACCCAGGACACGCTGGAGAAACTATGTCTCTCGGCTGGCCTGGGAACGCCTCGGGTCCCCCTTGGAAGAGCTGGAGGAAGTGTCTGGGGTGAGGGAAGTCTGGGCATCTCTGCTCAGACTGCTGCCTCCGCGACCCGGTCCCTGGACCAAGCGGATGAAGAAGAAGAAGATGAAGATGAAGGATGAGATGCATGACGGTGACAAGAAATTATGATTTCTATTGGACTCTACAATTTGCAGCTTTTTTTCAGCTCTCATATACAACCTCAGAAAATTCCATCACTGCCTTATTATCCAAGTAAACATATATGAATACACACAAGTAGAGAACTTACTTAATGATCAGTAATACAATGCACAAACTCCATACAAAATTATACAATACATTAAACTGCAAACGTTCACAGGCTCAGTAAGACATGTTTAAAAATGAAGAGGCATGAAATATGGATACCAACTCATTTAGAGTGATGTCAGGTAAACTGCAGTGTCTTTCTGTAGAGAAAAGAGTGTGCATTGGTTGCCAATGGCAAATCAGTCGGCACAGATATTCCTATGCTAGTATGGTTATATGAGAAAGCCTGCTTTATTTTTTTATGAGGTGGTTGTGTAAGTACAGCATGACAGCTCACAGCAGCTGTAAAATAAAATGGAGAGAGAGAGAGAGAGAGAGAGAGAGAGAGAGAACCTGTGGTTAAAGACAGCAAAAGAAAGACATTTTACAGCCATCACTTAAAGTATTGCTCTACTGATGACCTTATTGATATGCAATACTGAACCTCCTACTTTGTGCCATAGAGAAGTTTTGGTGCTGTGTACTGTAATGTCACAGAGTATGTTAATTGTTCCTCTCTTTGACCTAGCACTGCCAACCATGTATTTATCTCTGAACACCATTCCCTATAATAGCACATTTTTACTAAATGTAACATCAGCCTCTGATTCCTCAGTTGCACGTATCTATCCACTGCTGACTTACACGCAAAGTGTGAAAAACAAAAGCAGCTGTCAATCACCGTGCTAAGGATCACAGAAGATGTGACTAAGGTCATAATTGAATCACTACCCTTTTATCACATGCATGGTTTATCCTTCTGTGGGGGACGCAGCACTGACATCCATTTTGCTGCATCCCACTTGCCAGTTCCCGACTGTGGGATTAAAATAAGGTATACTTGAATCATGACTGCCGGTGTACTGAATCTCACAAACCTCAGCAACACATGCCCCAAGCAGCCGCACATCAGTTAACCACCATTAACGGTGTCTCTAACGCTCACTGTCTGATTGCTAAACTGAACTCATCTAGCTTTCACAAAGTTCCATCAAGTCCCAAAGAGTTGTCAGTCCCCTAATTCACTGATGTTATTCTCTCCCCAAGTCTGTGACTGGCTTCATATGGGGTACGGGAAAATACGCCATCATAATATTGATATTTTGATTGAGAGAACATGATTTGACTCGGCTTAAAAGCGGGTCCGAATCATGTCATACACCCACACCAGACGAATCCCCGGCAGCAATCAAAATCCTGTGCTGCCTTACAAATTAAAGCTTCTTGAGAGGTCCTGAATAGCGCTTTGATTTCTCCTCCAATCCCACACAGGCAATTTAGCATGTACACTGTGAGATGAACATCCATTCAAGTGACAGCAAATGTAGATGACAGCATTGCATATACATGACAATACTAACCAATATTCACATTGGGGTAATTTATGATGTATGGTTAAGACAACATTAGTCGACATTTCCGAGCTGTGTTTTAGTTACAAGTTATTGCTTTTTTGCTTTGGAGTATGTAGTGTGGTCATTCAATATAAATGAGAAAATAAGGTATGCTTAAACATGACATCATCCTTGATAAAATCACTTTGTTGGTTAAAATCAATGAAAATAAATAGTAGATGATGAAGGTTACAGTAACACAGTGTATATTTTACAGAATAAGTAGCCAGTATGAAATGGGAACACTGTGTTTGAAGAATCTGTTTAGCTTAGCTTATTTCATAGGAAGTATTTTTTTTACTGTGCTCTTCTTCTTAGTGTGAGCAGGGCTTAGTTTAAAAAAGGTGAGGTCATTTACAACAATTCAATTACAATTTAGCAACTTCTGAATAAAAAATGTGAAGACAGATGTGGGGCTTAGATGAAATGTGATCAAAGAAATCCCACACAGTCCTAGAGCAGATAAGATGTTTTTGTCTAATAAACTGTTATAATAGTTCATCAGACCAAATAAATAAACTAAATAAATAATAATTAACAAGGATTTAACTTTGATTGATGCTTCTTTGGTGCTTTAAAGTCTCTGTTCATTCAGAAAGTGTGTATGTCTATTGTTTCTCCACTGCGGTGTTTGAGCCTGACTATGAAAAATGATGCATGTGCAGGGTTTGACAGTGGAAAGTTGCTTTCACATTGATCTGCTGAAGAGTGAAACTTTCTCTGTGCTCATCTGGAATCTCAGTGCAACATAAGGATGTTCAAGCAGGATTCTGAGACATCACAGCTGATTTGAAAGCCGGCCACGGTCCAGTATGCAACACACACAGGTGTGAAGTTTGATTCATGGAGCCTCGAGTGCATATAGGGTAAGAATGCAATTTTCACTGAAGCAGGACACATTTTGTGTCCAGCAGTTAACCTTTTTTTAAAATATCATATTTGCAATAAAGTAGTCTCTTCTCATATGACGTTGAAATACAACATACTGTCCAAACTCTTACAATTCACCTTGGTTGATACCTTGAATAAATTAAAGAATTGAGATATAGCTATTATATGCTACAAGATTACAGACTCATTTAACGTTTAACATGCTTCCCCCAAAACTTCAATAAAAATTTTTGTAAACATCCTAATATTTTAAGTACATATCTTCTAAAGAACATAAGTTTAATTGTCAGATTAGAGTTTCAGTTAACTGTGCAACAATTAAAAGGTTTTACTACTGTTATGTTATTTTTGCTGCTAATATAAAAAGTGCCTCACACCTTTCTCTGATAATAAATGTACAAGTTCATTTAGAGATTGCAACTTTGTGACTCACTGTGTTTGGCACAAACCCTAAATTAAAAGAGTATGATTTTCATTTACAAAAAAAAAAAAAAAAAAGCATAGTCACATACAAAAAAAAAAAATCCCTCTCTCAGTCATCACTTATGACCGACAAGAAGTGTGTGCTGGTGTCTGTATCTACACAGACCCTGCACATGGATTTTATTATTTTGCTGTGTTCAGGACGTTTCTGAGCACCGGTGTGTAGCCCCTTTCCAATAACAGCGTGCAGGTTGAGAGCTGCAGATCTATAAAAATAGTGACCAATTACCAGATTATAAGCACGTGGGACCACCAGAAGCTTTGAGCCAAGGAGGAGGAGCCAACAAATTCTACCTGTTATACCTTTACAGCCCCAAATTCTTCTCTCTGCCTTATTTTTAACTTGCTTTTAACTTGCTCTCCTTCTGTTGTTTTCTCATTGCTTGGTTTTTCAGTTGTTGTCTCTGTTGTTATGTCCTCTCTGAGTGAGCTCATGTACAGTGGAGCAGAGTCTGTACAGGAGCAGTGATTGAAGCTCTGTCAGATACTCTGCTCTGATTGGTTCTTTTCATTCAGGTGTGGTGAATTCTTGTCCAATGAGGTTAGAGGCAGCAGGTGGAGCCAGAGGAGTCAGATTTTATCACAGATTATCTGTCTCATGTTCTACTGTCAGGACACAGTGACAGTTTTAGAAAATATGACTAAAGGCTATTTTGAAATAAATAACTTTAATACACATGATTCCAACTCAAACAATGTTCTGAGATTTATTAACAGCATATAGAAGTTGACTCAGCATATAGAAGTTGGTAACATCACTCAGAAGGCTGAGTGATGTTACCAATAGATTGTATAATCTCAATATAAAAAAACATCCAAACAGTAAGGGATATGTTTGGAGACAGAATAACAAAGGCCAAACTGGTATTCACTGTTAGTTTAAGCTTGATTCCCTTGATTCATTAAAGGCTAAAGATCAGTACACTCTCTGAACTAGACTTCTACATCTCCATTTAGTTATTATTAGTAAGTAGATCTAATACCAGTGGTCTTTTGTTTCCCATTTTCTGTGTGGAACTGACTGATGTCATTATTCAGTGTGTGAGGTAACATGAGACTGTAAATATGCATCAATTCTGAATTTCAGTGGGAAAACTCATGCATGCAGATTTGCAGATTTAAATGATAGCCATGGTTTGTGAAATGTTGTGTTATTTTTTTTATCTCAAGTTGTTTTTATTTCATTTTTCATATTAAATCACATAGCTCTCCCATACTGTTTTTATGTTGTTTGTTTACATCTAGTGTTTTGGAAAACTACAATCAGTGAGCGTTTAACTAATGATGTCATCCAACCACAAAACTGCATTGTCAAAACATCTAGTTTGACAAAAAGGGTCAACCAATGCTTTCATACAACAGGTAGCATAATATAATCTGCAGTATTACGCATAATTTGCACATCACTCAAAAAACACACAAAAAGAAACAAAACGAACAACCAAATTGAAAAAAATGTATTTAATGGAGCAGTGGATTGGTACATCCATAGTTATTTTAATTATGCTGACAATACATCTGAACCAAAGAAGTCTGACGATCACAACACCTCCAACGCACAGAGTGAGGAACTGCAGCAGGTATAATCATATGATGTAGTTCAGTGTGTGCTGTCATATGAGAAACTTAATGACTTTTGGAGCTTCTAATTGGTATTTTGCTTGAAAGACAATTGGCAACATTTTGTACAGCATGTCTTTATTGTTGCTCATTATCTACACACATATTGTAAAACACATTCAGCAGCGTGAGATGGCCATGATGTCAGGCATGACAAAAAGTCGTGATGGTAAATGCACTTGGTGCACTTTGCACCAAGACCAGACATCAACGTGAAACTATCGCAGAGGTGGTAACACACTGTATCAAACCATCAGTTTAATCTGTTAATCAGTTATACATTGACCAACGTGTGAGAGGAGCCGGACAGTACCATCAGCAGACCACAGGAAGAGGTAGACTATAAGAGGAGAGCGTCCAGCAGCTAGGTTATCCTCCAACTTCACCTTTTTATACACCACAGCTCATGCTGAGAGTTATGTTGTCAGACAACCAGTCAGGATAAAAATGACTGTAATTTCACTTGACTGAGGGATCATCTATGACAAAGGTTAACAAGCTTTTGAATGTCATCATATCATGTACACATAATGAGTTATTTGAGAAAAGTGAAGTTTAGAGAGTTGTTAAAGCCTGCACAAGAATAAGAAAACTGTGTACAAGCGCCTCGGCACAAAGTCCCACCATTCAGCATCACCACAGTGGAGCCCGTACACAGCAGCACTGCTCCTCTCAGAGCAGTTCGCCAAGTGCATTAGCAAGCCTCCATTTCAAAATTATACAAATCACTTTATTTAGAAATATTATATGGTAGATTTAGTGCTCACATTGCCACTGCAACTGTTTGGAGAATAATCAGCTAGCCTAAATTAAATGATTTTTCACAATTATACATGATAATCGATGGCTTGTCTAAATTTGCAATGATTACAGGGGGTTCAGAAGTGAGTGATGGGTTAATTAAGGCTCTGGGGAAACAGGTAAACTCAGTGAATCTGTTTGACACAGTGCTGGTTTGAAGGTAACTTCAGCTGCCCTCGTCTGCAGTAATTTCACAGAGGATTGTCTCCACATGCTAATTCTACCCTTTAATACTTTTCCCTCAGTTTCACCCTCTTTTTTAATAAGCTTGAAATTAAAAAGCAGCACATGCTGGCCCATTTTACAGGATAAATGATAAGACCCAACAATGCAAAGAAAAACGAGTCAGGGGGTTACATCAAACAACAGCCATATCAAAGCAGAGGGTATAAAGGTACATACTGTGGCTGTGAGGACTGAACCACAGGTTAACTAGATGCTGATTCCATCACTACCTGTTTCAAATAATTGTTTCATTACACTGGATTTCACTCTAGCTATGACACCTACTGTAAAGTACGTCCCCGTGGACGCCATTCATTTTAAAAACCTGCCAATAGAGGGCACACATACAGAGGCCTACCCACGATATTATCACATATTTGAAATGTCCACATGAGAGAATTTTTACATATTTCATTTTTTACACATTCATGTTTGTATTTCTTGTCCTGATAATAATTATAGCTGAGGCAAGCAGAAACCTTTGGAGTTGTGTTAATACAAGGGATACACACTGCAGTACTGTCAGCTCAGACAGCATTAACTTCTACCTGTTTCTACCTCTAACTCTCTACCTCATATCTGTCCATTACCACAATATAAGCCACCACCAGCTTCGCTACTCTGGTCCAGTCAGATGGTGAAAACGCAACAAAAATCTAGTGATCAATAACACGATAGCTGAACTGTGAGCTGTTGTCACTTTGTAGTTGTACTGTTGCATATTTGCACTGTTAACTCTCTAACTCTCTATGCCTTTAAGAATTAATCAGAAAATCAGATTATGACCACCAAGTCAAGACAATAATTCATTGCTTGGTATTTATGTATAATTTACATGCTTACATTTAAATCAGTTCATGGTGGAAAAGAGAGAGTTTGATGAAGAGGCCGAACTGAGCTGCTGGATGGAGTGTGTTTTATTTTTTTAATTCAGCTGCTGAGTAAACCTAATGTCTTCTGTCATCCATAGTTTTAGTCAAAGTTTAGTGCACCAAGTTGGACAACAACATTGTTAGTGTGTAAGCAGTGTCACCCAGTGCCTATAGCCTCACACAGGTAAATAATTACCTGCCATCACTGGTGCCAGAGGTGGTACAGCAATTACACAAAAGGATGCATCAACCCAGTCATCCTTTAATCCTGCTGCTGTTATTCTAAACAAAATCACCGGAATAATAAAACTGGATTTATTAAGATTACAAGATGTCACAACAAAGGGCAAAGGTACAAGGGGTCATATCAAATTCAAATGGGGACCCCAACCTTCAAGGACATCATTCATGAGCATGTTGACAGCTGGACATGAGGATGGAAAATGTACAATAAGGAATGTGAATGTTACTTGTCCCACTTCACATTAGACATTTCTAATTCTTTGCAAAGTCATAAGCAGGGAAGTTTTATGTATTCTTATCATTTATAGTAAAATGCAGCTAATTTGTTTCCCATTATATTTATCATATTCTGTAGCTTGACATTTTTAAAATGCTACAATTGTTCCATTCAAGATAATTCTGTTTGACTCGAGCATTCTGTGTAAATGGCGATAATCTTCACCAGTAATTTGATAGCCTCGTTTTCTGAGGCTATTTGGACGTTTTGTGCTGCGTTCAAATCATTTTCAAGTTTTACTAAGTCCTTTTGTACAAGTTGTGACTTTGGCCATGTGCCAATATTCAGCTGAAGGCCACTGTGAAGAAAATGGTTGACCACAGAACTCTGCAAATTATAATAACAGTCATTAAACAACTTGGTATCATTGTAAAGCTGTTTTAATCCGGCCTCAGTTTTCATATGCAGCCCACTGTCCACAGGCTTGTTTGTGTGTGTGTGTGTGTGTGTGTGTGTGTGTGTGTGTGTGTGTGTGTGTGTGTGTGTGTGAACCCTTGGCAAAGTGTTTTCATCCACTGAACTGAACTAATGGCAGGATAATAATCTGTCATTACTGCCATGAAATACATGTTTATGGCTGCTGTTGTAAGGGAAAAATGAATCATTTTTGTAGTGACTAGGTTGGCATTAAATGCCTGGCATCTTAAGTAGCACTGCAATTTGTATTTACTAAGCACCAAACAAGAGACTACATAGCCCACTGTGTTGAAGGAATGGTCATGGTGTAATGATTGGCAGACAAAGGCCAGGAGGTTAACAAGCAGCAGCTGAAAACAGGGTTTGCAGCTCCTCATAAAAATTGTTATCAGGGATAATTTTTGTAATTTTGTGTGACCGCTCCAAAGCATGTAAGACAGACAGGGGCTTAATGAAAAAGTCCTAATCTCTTCTCTATATAATTGAAAGAGCAGAAGGTATCACTTCTAATAAAGTATGATAATGGAGACCCGGGCATGCAGCTGGGTCCCAGATGACCCTTTCACCACACTGCTTTTATCATTGGCACTGTGGTTAAGGTTACAACATTTGTGGACCAGAAAGAGCAGCGAGCCCTCCTATTGGCCTTTCAGCAGAGCCTGTCAGCAGCTCGCTGTCACCGCATGAGAAGGAGGTGACCCACCCCGTCTGCTCTGTGTATTACTGTCATCACCTCCCAAGAAATAATTCATGTACTTTAATTCTCTGTATGTCATCCTTCATATTCCAATTCTCTGTCTCTACCTCTTAAAACTGTGGTGCTATCAGACTAAATTTGAAGTATCCTCATACTTGGGCTTGCACTGGGATACTTAAAATTAAAACCTATACATATGACATTTAAATGTAGATATTATACATGTAGCTATATGATCTAAATGTGATCTTCAGTATACTGTTCCAGTTTTTTGGGTGCAGGTGAATTCTCAAGTCCTTGAGAAAATTCACTTCAAGCTAAATACTTCCATTCCCATAATATAACAATTTCCATCTCTTATTATACTCTCAATGGGTCAAGTGTTTCTAGTATTGTTTCTCCTTTGGATGGAGTAGGGATTGTAGAAAAGCATTACTGGGCCTATTTGACCCCTCACAGGGACTGCAGGCTCAAACACTGGGCAGCTTTTTCCATTTTATTCAGCTGTCTTCATTTTATTTTACTCTACTCTATTACTGTTTGTCATACTGTTTTACTGTCATTTCACTGTGTTTTAATCTATAAGCCACCATTTCTGTACTCTTTTTTTCACTTTGCACTTTGTAAACCTCTCTTACTGAAGAGTGTCATTTCTATTATTATTGATATCAGTAGTAGTATATTTGTAAGTAATAATAATATGGATTTTGCAAGGAGATCGTATATTCATAGTCTGACATTTAAGTTCTTGTACCGAGGCCTCATTTAGTTATTTTTTCATTCTTCTGCCATACTCACAATAAGACCTATGGGAAACAAGACCTATTATCTCATATTATCTATCTGTGGACAGGTTGAGTGACTCAGAAACGTTACACATGCTTTCCATTAAAATCACTTTACTGTACTTTGCATTACATAAACTTCCCAACACCCCATGCCAATTGAATACCAAATTAACCACAGAGGGCTGTACTGTTTCTGTGTTTACAGAGCTACTGTAACTGGCAGCTTCTCATTTGGTTTTGTCGGCCATGTCCAGATTCTCAGTTGGCAAATAAACTTCTGAGATATGCATCTGTCCTCAGTGTTCTTCTCTGTGACAGTGGTAAATGTCAAATGCAGATATACTTCATTCTTTTTTTTGTGCTTACACAATAGGAGTCTGAATACAAATCAAAATTGTGGCTCATGTCTGTGCAGGAAATTGAATTGTAAACTCACGTACCATTCCCAACATAATCAAAGCTAAATATACATGAAACAACCTGTAGCCTCGGATAGAATGTAATCTATATTTGTCATGGAAAAATGAGGCAGAGCCTTTTTCAAAGAGAAGCATAACGAAGCATAACGTTTCTCATTTATAATTATTTGATTATCTCTCTGGCTGCTTCATCAGCGTTATGCACCGCTGGGCTTTTACACAGCCACTGCAGCAGAAATGCTGGAATTAAGATAGGTGGTAAAAAAAAAAAAGGCAATTAATGATATTGCTCTAAAAATATTGTGATTCAAGGGTCCTTCAGACTTAACCAGACACCAAAGTTCGATAACAATATCAATAACAATTTGTTTTAATTGTTGCGCAGCTGAGAAACATCACCTTGTCTGTTAGAGTCTGAAATGTTGCCTGGGGAATGTGCCTCTAAAATTGGCTCTGAGGCTGAGTCATTGAACAGAACAGAGCAGCCACTGTTCTCAAACTGCACTTGTGAATGCTGAGCTTCAAAACAAGTGTCAGTCCTTTTAGGCTACAGTACACTTGAAATGCATTCAGACTCCTGGTGAGGAAATTGGGTGTGTGTAAATGCATAAGCTTAAAGTGCACACTAGTTACCAGCACAGCCTTTTTTCTGAAATGGCAAAAACATTTGAAATGGGAATTAACCTTCAAGTAGGTATTAATCAGCTGCTGTAATGAGGTGCTGTTTAAAATGCCAGTTGGATATCTCTCAGTGAGCACTTTTATTAACTTTTAGTTCTTTTACATCATGTACTTTTTGACTTGAATGAAGAAATTGTAGGCTGTATATTGATCGATGTGCCTGCTTTCTAACAGCTAACAGCTGTTGATGGGTGGATGTAGTCTATGTGATTTCTCATATGAAGAGGCTGTTTGTTTCATTAGCAGCTCATTCATTCATTACTAATAAACATATAATACAAAAACTTAACAAAACACCTTTCATACATTCCATTGCCAATTCAATATATCAAAAACTGAGGTGTCAATTTCAGCATTGTACATGTAAAGAAACACATTAAAGGGTGCCACATAAAGCCTTAAAATACAATACAACAGGGTAGGAATGATAATGTGACTTCAAATAAAACTAAATAAAATGCACAGTAATAAACTAGTAAGATATTATAAAAAAACAGGATCCATATTTCATATCATCTTCATATGTATTCTCACATTAGTTGCACAGCAGATATGTATGGACAGTCCACTCCTCAGTTTGGGTCCATAGAAAGAGAAGCCAGCCTCTCCATTCTGAAATTTTTGTACATTTAATGCTGTTTGATGAGCTAAGGCAGTGCTTGAGAGAGTGCAGAATACCTCTCTACAGCATTCAAATCAATTCTACAAGAGAGAGAAAGCCTATATAAAAACACTGATATAAGTGTGAGGTGCTTTCTTTTATTTATATTTGTTAAAACTCTGGCAGCTGTACTTGGCAGCTGCTCAAGCCAGTTAGAAAAGCAGAATGAAATCACCAACACATTACTTAATGTCTTTGCACCAGCAAGGAGAGACTGCTGTGTTAGAGTTTCTCCTCTACTTGACTTTGTGTGATGGTTTTAGATGACGTACATTTTAAAAGTGACTGTCACATTACAGGTTTGTTTTACAGTGTATATTCTATGCATTATGTTACTTTGTAGGGATGTGTGTAAAAACCTCTAGTTGCTCCTGAAGCCATTAGAGCTGCTTTGTGGGTCACAGAAATGGACGTAGCAGTCCAAACGTGAGTCATGCGCACAGATGTGAACCAAATGAAATATGAAATGTGACGTTGCAGCGGCTCCATCTGGAATGAGTTGACTGGCCGACTGTAGTGACATTATTTTTTGCTGGCAGGAGGACCTGGAGACCAAATTATGACAGTAGTCATGCATGAGGCCACTATGAGTAGTTGAGTCGAACAACTATGAATACCAAGACAGCAGATCAGCAGCTCCACACAGAGAACGTGAAGCATTTACTTTCTCTTTAAAAGAGCCTTTAATAGCTCAGCAGGTGGAGGGAATGGGTGGTTCAGAAATGGCAGGTGAGTAACATAGTCATAGTCCGTTTCTTTAAGTTACTACTTAAATTAGTGCTTCACTATGGGTGCACTTCCTCACACCCATGATCACAATGTGAAGTTTATGGACAGCGCTGCCATCATCAGCCGGATTACAAACAACAAGGAGAATTCACTGTGAGGAAATCAGCTATTTGCAGAGTGGTGCACAGAGAACAACCTACTGCTCAAAATTAGCAAAACCAAGGAGCTGATCAATATTATATAAATTGAAGAAGAGACACACATCCCAGTCTACGTCAAGGGAGCTGAGGCAGAGCTGCTAAACAGTCTCAGTTTCCTGTAAACTTTTAGAGAGGAGGAAAGGGAAGCATCCTGATTGGAAACATTACAAACTGTCATGGTTTGAGTATGACCCAGGATACGAGAAGTATGCAGAGAGTGACTAAAACCACCAATAACATCATCGGTTTCCATCTACAGAGCATCAGTGGTATCAGTGAGACGAGGTGGCTGTGCAGATACTAAAGGACAATACCCACCCCAGCCACAGCTTGTTTGTGTGGAGACAATGGGATGACGAGAAAATCCCTGAACCAGATGTCAGCTTACAATTGAATCCACACATGCAGAGGCTCTAAATAAATACATAATGGTGATGGAACAACACTCAGTTAATTCCTCATTTAGTCAACCTCAGCTCTCACTCCAGAGCAGTAAATCACTCTCTATGTTGTTGTGTTGTATAAAAGGACAACAACTTGTATTTGAAAGTGACCAGTCAATTAACCTTAAACGTTCATGGCCCATGCCTGGTCCAGCTCACTGATGGTCACTGATGAGTGCACAGCATCTGAGAATATGATAATACGTGTTTGAAACACAAACATGACACCAAAGGGGAATAGACATTTAGAAAAGGATTTGGGACAGTTTTCGAAAAGCAATTCTGTTTACAAAAAAATCTTGATCTTGACAATGCTTTCAGACATAATAGTGAGATTTACTTGTCCATTGAAGTTTTGGCCTGAGTGGAACGTTGGAGTGTGGGCAAGCCATGCTATCCATTTCACCGGGAGCTCAATACTCAGTACTCAGGCCAGTGATGAGATTTCCATCAAGAACAAAAGGGTGTCATGGCAGATAATAGAGAAAGTGACTGAAGATGGATTAGGTAAAAAAAAGAAGAAAAAAAAAACATATAAGATTTTAAGCACTCACTCCTAAATGGAGTTCTGCTGCCTCCTATTAAAGGCAAACTTCTGCAGCTGCTGTTACATCTACACACAAACAGACAGACAGACAGATTACTAATTTCTCCCTATTTATGGCAAACGTGTTATTAAAACTATGAGGTGTTTTATGCAAAGGGAAAGAAGTCCATCAAGCATATTGAAAATATCAAATTAAACACCCACCCAGCAACATTTCTGTGAAAAAAAAAGTTTTAGGAACTGGCTTAAAGTTTTGCCTGTGCTTGCTTATTTTCATACAGTTACATACACACACACATATATATTTATATAGTATCGTATCATATCTTCTCAGCTTTCAATTAGCATAATTTATATCATATAGTATCAACAGAATCTGTTGCTTTTATATTAGACAATTGGGCTGCAAATCTATATTCATATGAAATCATCTGATAAGAAGACACACACCATTAATAAATGAGCAGATAGTAGATATCCAAAATAAAGAAAATAAACAAAATGGTCATATTAAAGTTAGACTCTAAGATGTGGTTAAAACTCAGGAAAAAGTTAGTAAAGGCTCTCTATAACTTGGCAGAGCTTCGGGTGTCTCCAGTGGCGTGTGAACATTTTACACCTGCACCATCCGTGTGACCCTCTGTGCAGCGACGCTCAGCTGAGGCCAAATTATCACTGATTTACTGCTATTGACAAATAACCAGACCAAACCTCTGCAGACATTATAGCCATTATGAGCTCTGGGGCAGAATAATTCTTACTTATTTCCCCCATCACTTCTAAAGTAGAAATGATTCTGTTTTGAATCCCAGCTCTGTTGTTTAACCTATTGTAAAAAGGGCCATTAAATATAGTAAAATAAAGCTGAATTGGTATGTCAGCTGCAGCCAACATCATTGTCAGCAGTCATCCAAGAGACATTACCCTCAGATACAATACATGCAGTCATATGTTTGGGGCCCTGCCACACTAAACAGCAACACCAATGTACAGAGACAAAATAACTTACAATCATCATTTTTTATCTTAAGTCTGTGATGTACAAGAGCACTACGTAAGTGGAAAACAAGATTTACCTGTAGGATGATTTTCAGCACAGATCTGTATTCTAAGATTAAGCAGGGTTTTTTTTATCTGACAAGTTTCACTGAACACTGGTTGCTTCCTGTCTCTAGTTGAAGGTGTGCTCATTAGTGAACACAGCTGCTTAATAGCTGCACATGTTTGGTCCTACTATACTTGACTGAACACAGCTACCAGCCATCAGACCGTATTGTATTCTTAAGTTAAATGTCATTCGGCATATATTTAATTAAAGGATTTGGTATCCAATTATATACAATACTCACCTTCGATGATACCTCGTTGTTTCTGTTTAACAGACTGCTGAAGCTTCATATGAGCTTCAGATTAAATTTATAATGTGTTGTTAGACAGAATGAGGACTGTGGCCCCTTTCACTTTCATCACTTATGGTCAATATGAACAGGAGGAATGATTACTACACTGAAGAAACTACACTGAAAAAAAACTGTTTAAATGTTTAAATGTTTTCATGGGCTGTTCATTATTGATTAAATCATTTAATCATTTAACCAGTTTTTAACTGGTTATGATAAATCTCAATATAATAATGATGTCGCCATGTGACCTACATAAGCAAACAATAGCAACAGTGAGACGACCGTCTATTTCTAGTTTCTGACAGTTATTCTTAAAGCCTCCACAGCCTCAGCTTTTCCTGAGACATCAGACCAATGAGCTCTGGGGTTTCTTCTGGATGAATTTAAGCTATTTCAGCTTTTAACTGGATGTCCTCCAGCGGGCAGTGAAGCAAAAGAAACATGTAATGTAATGTTAGGTGTAACACTCTGCTTTTGTCACTTTGACTGCCAAATTCAACAACATGAAAAGTAACTAAGCCACTTTAAATAATAAATTATACATCTGTGAAAATTCATAATCGACAGTCAACTGGGAATGACTTGAACACCCATCAGGACACCTGACCGTCGTGACTGCAGGCTCTAATCTCGACCTCTTATTAAGGTGAAGCAGGACTCATCTGAACCCTGTGTGATTCAGTCTCTCCCTACCTGCTGGGGATCTAATGCTAGCCAGCTGATATCAGATTCATGCCTTGTGGAGAAACACAAACAGCAGGAGCAAATCTGATCATTGAACTGTCCATGCTCTCTTTAGTGGCATGTGGTAACTTGCATCTTGTTAAAATGCCAATAACCTCAATGCCAAACTCAGTTTACAGCATACTGTAGAGCAATAAAAGGAGCCCCCACCCCCCGAAAAAATATAACTAGAGCCAGTTTACTGTTACACAGCAGCAATGTAAACATGTACAGTGTACATGTACATGTCCACCAGGACTCTTCCTAGAGCTGGCAAACGGTCTAAACTGAAGCGAATCGGGGGAAAAGGGCCTTAGTCAGGGAGGTGACCAAGAACCCGATGGTCACTCTGTCAGAGCTCCAGCGTACCTCTGTAGAGAGAGGAGAACCTTCCAGAAGGACAACCATCTCTGCAGCAATCCACCAATCAGGCCTGTATGGTAGAGTGGCCAGACGGAAAGCCACTCCTGAGTAAAAGGCACATGGCAGCCCGCCTGGAGTTTGCCAAAATGCACCTGAAGGACTCTCAGACCATGAGAAACAAAATTCTCTGGTCTGATGAGACAAAGATTGAACTCTTTGGCGTTAATGCCAGGCGTCATGTTTGGAGGAAACCAGGCCAATACTATCCCTACAGTATAGCATGGTGGTGGCAGCATCATGCTGTGGGGATGTTTTTCAGCGGCAGGAACTGGGAGACTAGTCAGGATAGAGGGAAAGATGAATGCAGCAATGTACAGAGACATCCTGGATGAAAACCTGCTCCAGAGCGCTCTTGACCTCAGACTGGGGCGACGGTTCATCTTTCAGCAGGACAACGACCCTAAGCACACAGCCAAGATAACAAAGGAGTGGCTTCAGGACAACTCTGTGAATGTCCTTGAGTGGCCCAGCCAGAGCCCAGACATGAATCCGATTGAACATCTCTGGAGAGATCTGAAAATGGCTGTGCTTCCCATCCAACCTGATGGAGCTTGAGAGGTGCTGCAAAGAGGAATGTCCAAAGAGAAACTGCCCAAAGATAGGTGTGCCAAGCAAGCTTGTGGCATCATGTCATCATGTTCAAAAAGACTTGAGGCTGTAATTGCTGCCAAAGGTGCATCAACAAAGTACTTGAGCAAAGGCTGTGAATACTTATGTACATGTGATTTCTTAGTTTTTTATTTTTAATAAATTTGCAAAAATCTCAAGAAAAAAAATTTCTTTCACGTTGTCATTATGTGGTGTTGTGTGTAGAATTTTGAGGAAGAAAATGAATTTAATCCATTTTGGAATAAGGCTGTAACATAACAAAATGTGGAAAAAGTGAAGCGTTGTGAATACTTTCTGGATGCACTGTATGTGTGTACAGAATACACAAGTGATGATGAGAGAGTGACATAGGGTGATGTATGTGTGCAGATTACATGTGAATAAATATGCAGAGGTGAGTGTGTGCGTCAGTGTGTAAGCAGAGGTCAGCAGATGAAGTGCAGATAAATGATCGCTCTGTACAATGGCATGTGAGGAAGACCAGAGTCGAATGTGAAGGTTAAAAAAATATATATGAAATAAACAATATGGCAAAACTAAAAATAAACAAACAGTGAAAAAATGTTTGCTAAAAATTGAGCTAAAAGCAGTGGCAGTGAAAAAAGCTTCAAAACAGCTTTGCCACGTTTGGATCAGCAGATCAGTGTTGGCCTACACAAAGGTAGCAAAAGTGTGTCTGTCAGCAGTTTTCCTGCTCAAGGACCAGTGATATTCTTATTGTCAACAAACACCAAAACCCAGTATAATATGTATTCTACTAACAAGTATTGCCTGTGTATCCAAAGTCTAATAAATCATATTCCTCAATATCTTATGGCTTCAAAACATTTATTATATCAATGGGTGACATTTTCCTTCATTCCACAGAATCTGACCACTGAGGTTTTTGATTTTCAGTCTGATATGTTTAGACCACCCATCTGCATCAAGTATAAAATTTGGATTTCAAACATACAAACATTTTCTCAATTCTGTGTTAAACTGTAGGAAAACATTACACGAATAAAACTGTTTAATTTAGTTTTCATTGGATTTGCTCTCATTTGTTTTGTCAGTGCACTATACTTGTGTATGAAAGTCTGATCATCTGTTTTTTGTGTTGCAGTGATGGGAGAAAATAATGGAAATGTCACACAAGCACATCCAGTTGAAAAACAGACACTTAGTATAAAGCTATCACTTGACCTTGAGGATGAGATCAGGTATCACTCCCATGAAAATGCTGACATGCTTGACTTCACTGCCCGCCAACCACAGTCCTGCTGACAATAAATAATTTTCACCCGGGGTTCCAGATGTACACTTGGAGCTCGCCTGCCTGAATTACACTTTCCAACTGATAAATGGCTCCAATCTGAAGAAATGCAAACTGTGCCGTGGTGGAGCACGGAGAGAAAAAATGATTCTCTCCAAAGAAAGATGCCTCATACATATTTAAATAGAGGTAGAACAAGGAGAACAAGAGGTGAGTGCTAACCCTCTGGTGGATCCCAAATTATAACAGCTAATATAAGGCTCTGGTTCAGAAAATATTTAGATAATGAAACATGCAGAGAACGAGGAGTGATTACAGAGCTGCAACGAACCCAACGCTGGCCTTCCTGAGCAGAACACAAAGACACAACACAAACAGCTTATGGTACTTAATATGTTGCTCACTAAACAACTACTCATGATTACCATGCATTTCATCTGAGATTTGTCCCAAGCCAAAACTGTAACTGGTTCTGGAAACACATCACAGAGATCATCTTATTGAAATGTTGTTTTTTTTCATTATGTTTTATCTGCTTAGGATGATTGACATCGGCCGTCCCCACTGACTCGATAGGCAGTTTCATCTGAGAGGCGTGGCCCGCTCAGTCGTCCAGTCAGCATCCCCAAGACTTTCCCACACCATTCTCTGACCACTATCTGTAACCCATTTTACCACCTCACCCAAGAGCAGAAACTTCACGGCAGGTGGCCACACCCAAATAGAACAAACACCTCTCAATATAATGTAGTACAACACTACCTTTTAAACATAAGCTCAATAATAAACCCCACTTGTTCCGCTGGCTTGATAGGGAGCCGAAAGCCACGGCCCACTCACGTGTCCAACTGCCTTCCCGGTTTATCTACTTCTCCCTTTACAAAGCCACTAATTAGAAACCCTGTTAACCTACATACATGAATCCCTTCCCTTCACCAGTCCTACAAAAGGTTTCAATATGAAATGATGTGTGAGTGTAAGAGTGCACACCGTCCATACACACTCAGCACAGCCCTCAGAGGAAACAAGCAAGCAAACTAACACTATTTGTCTCTCAATCTCATCAGTCAGCATCAGTCTCTATGCATGTTTCTACCTACACAGTAATTCTAGGCAGGTTCGGAGTACGTAGTGTTTTCACAGTGGAAAAGTAACAAAATGAAGTATACTATAAATAGTGCATATGCATACAAAAAACATAACACATTTTTGAGTGTGCTGTCAATTATTCTAGCAACCCACAAAGGTGACGGAGGAGCTGCTCACAGTTAAACAAACAAAAAAAAAAAAAAAAACGCGGGTGGTGATAAAACAGCTCCACCTACAAAACTATAGAAAACTGTTACATATTTTGAAAAACAAAAACAAAATAAAAAACATTTCGAACCCACTTTAAAGACTTTAACTGGCATCATGTTTCCAAAGTTTGATTGAATCCTATCATTTAAGTATATTAAAGCACTGCCTGCTTTTATCCCCTGAAGAATTATGGGTTTTTTTTTTTAATGTTCTCTCATTTTCCAATCCATTCTTGAAGTTTCTTCAGCAGAGTTTATGGTTTCTGATTTATTTGTGAATTTTCCCATAAAACATCTGTGATCTCAAGCTCCAAACTGAAATACTGCAAGGTCAGCAGTCTGCTTGTTTTTGATGAATTTCCCCAGAGGAGCTATAGGTAGGAGGAAAAACTCATTTAGGGAACAGTTAATGCAGCAAATGAGAGAGTGCAGTGTTTGTAGATGAGACATGTTCTGACAGTGATGAGGGAACAAAGGTGGCCTTTTATCACGAGGTAATAAGGAAAAGGAAGCAATGCTTCACAAATGAGGACATCAATGATACGAAGCATTCTGCTGGGGCACCTGGGCCGTCATCATCATCTTCATCTGACACTCAGTGTTAAGCTGCTGTCTCAAGAGCTTCTGTGTTGAGAAAATGGCTAGATTGATTTTTTTCACCTGCCAACTCTCCCTTTTTACTGCCATCTCCCTGAAATTTGCTTGACTAAAGAAAAGACTCAGATGAAACGTAAATGTGAAGCCTTTATTTACACAGTGTCAGTAAAGATGTTCCTAACCAACTGTATTACGAAGCCCTCATGCTTCACAAAGTTTACTTATTTTCTTAGACATAATGAAATTGTAGTGTTTGACATCTGATCAGGTTGATCTGGTTGTTTGCCATTTAGTAAGTAAGAAGCTAGCTTATGCTAACTTGATTAATTCAACACACACTTTTTTTAAAGCTGTCAGTTTAATGACAGAAGAACTATAATGACTAGAGAGACATTCGACAGGCGATACAGCACCTCAAATTTAGAAAATAAAGGTTTTAATGGACTTTGATTTTTTTAAAGAAAGATAAATGTATATTATGTGCCTAGACCTGAGTAGATTCATGAGGCTCAATCTGCCTCTGCCTTTAGGAGCAGAGGCTATGAGTCGTATAACTCTTATAGTGGGTATTTACTAAGATTTTGCTGAACTTAACAGTCAAACTGCCTCTGTCCATATTTACTAAAAGGCTTCACCGAGGTTTTTCCCAAGAAAAATATCAGGAAAACAGACCTGTTGGTAGTGGAGTTTCTGTGATCATGCAAGATGTTTTTAAGACATTCCTTCTCTATGGCACAAAAAGGACATGTCCCATATACAGACACACACAGTGGGAGGGTCTTAACAGAGAGAGCGAGACAGATAGAGAGAGAGCGAGACACAGTCAATGTTTTAATACTTTAACCCTTGAAAGGTCAAGAATAGCATTTAAATCAACCATAGCATTCAACAATACAAGAAAGAAAGGCTGTCTACAAGAAGGGCCTGAGCTGCCTCCTGCCTTCCTGAGGAGGCTGAGGTCCTTTAACATCTGCAGACAATGTTGAGGATGTTCTATGAGTCTGTGGTGTCGTGCTATCATGTATGCTGCTGTATGCTGGGGCAGCAGGCTGAGGGTAGCTGATGCCAATAGACTGAACAAACTGATCCACAAGGCCAGCGACGTTGTGGGACTGACGTCCATGCAATAAGCAGCATTTATTTACATTCATCATTATTCTATTTATTGTATATATTCTGCACTGTACATATCCTGTTTATAGTATTTTAATTTCTACTGTGTTCTCTGTATCAGAGCAACTGGAACACCAAACTTCCCTTTGGAACAAATGTATTTGTAAGTATTGTGATTCTGATGATTCTGACTTCCTTACTTATTCTAATTGCTCACAGCAGCACCGGCTCAGTGCCATGTGACTGAGATCACTTGTAATTCTAAATAAATAGCCTGTTATATACGATTCTTATAAGTTTAGATTAATATTCTCCTGGTGGTTTTCATAACTCATCTGATCACTGAAATTTCTGTAAAACCAGTGACAAAGCTTTTTGATATGCCCTCACATACAGCTGTCAGCACACAGCACACAGCTTACTGCTTACCAACATGCTTAAATACTTTGTAGACATGCACAAGACATCAATACACCATCATGCCTGTCGTCACAATTTTATACAAACTGCAGTTGAATTCATTTATGAGTGTAGTCTCAGAAAATGTCCAACTGAATTAAAAACAAAAGTCTCCCCAGACACTAATTTGCAGTAGGCACACAAAATCTCTGAATCTCAGTATTTATGGGTACATCTAAGGTGTTATCTCTCTGTTTCCAAACTACGAGAAACCACCAGCACATTCAGGCAAAAGCAACCAGGGAAACTAATTGTGTAACAGAAGTACTCAGAGTCTCCATTAGTCCTGCACCAGTTGTTAAAACTTTCAGCCAGACCACACGCCTATACAGCATTTTGTTAATTCATAAAGTATGCTTTTAAGTGCTAGAGCTAATTAGCCATAATGGCATATCATCCTGCTGTGTTGTCTCTTTACTCCCACTGCTCCCCACCCCTCCCCAAAAAAGCAATTCTGCTGCAATTACAGTTGACAGTGATATATTTAACACTAGCCTCTTGAAACAGGTTTAATGACAGGTTTGGTCAAGGGAACAATACATTTTATCATTTTTTTATGATTTCAAATTTAAATTTCCCCCCAAAAATCGTGTAAGTTAGGAAATTGGAATTGGAAATAACTTTACACAAGTTTGACACTCTAAGTGACTCACCAACCTTCACGTCCACCACTGATCAAAACAGGCCAGGATCTGTCTGGATATGAATTCATTTAAAATCATGTCACAGTTAACTTGCTATGTTGCAGTCAAGTACAGTATGTTGCAATAAACTGCAAGTTGCCATGAGAAAAAGTCTTCCTCTCAAAATTATTTTCTGCTTGATCTAAAATTACTTTCATAGTTTACATTATATGTACTGCAAAAATGCTGCAAAAAAAACAAACAAACAAAAAAAAAAAAACCTTCATAAACAGATTATGATAGCATTCACAAATGGCATGGTCATTCAGGAGAAGCACTAACAAAATCCACAAGAAACAAGTTAGTTTTTCAGAGTCTTTCTCTATCTCACACACACACACACACGAACACACACACACAGACTGACAGAGTCTTTCTCTACACACACACTGGTACACACGACACAGCAGACACAGCTGACAGCCATCAGAGACATGCTTCCACTTCACTGACATTGACAGCTTGTCAAACTGTGAACCGGGTCTGAGAGGACACACCTTGCAATCAGCGCAGCATGCAAAAGTGGTGAATCAAAATGCATTATGGGAGACAGCACTGACAGAGACACTGAGCTGGTCCCTGATCTACCCTGTGGACAATATTAATTATTAATATATTAATTATGAATATGAAGAACTGCATGCCACAGTGCTTCTGTCAACATGTAGCCTGCACTTTGCATGTCACATCTATTTCTTGTAGGAAGCACCGAATCAGTTGCCTTTTGTGGCAAAAATCAAAGGTGTATTTATGTAAAACATGTTTTGTTGAATATATTAAAGCAACAGAGCTGAGCAGGAATCAGGGGTAAAATTTAAGATAATTTGTGAGCAGAAACCAGAAATTTGTATCCTCAGATCTACAGCTTGTGCACACAGATGACTTAATTTGTTACCTCCAATCTGAATTAACTTTCTGAAGCATTGAAAAGTGAAGACACAAGCGGCTGTGGCTAGTCACAATGTCCTGTGACTATTCATCACATTTGTTGTACAGAATAAAGCTTTGCCGATCTTACAGCTGTACCTTTAACTTCCAATCAGATATTCAGTGGTAAATACTGCAATATTTTCCCTTTTTTAATTTATTTTTTCTCACCATTGGGAAGTTTAGTGTGTTACCCAAGGACACTATCTGGAAAGGAGTAGCTCCAGGTCGAACTGCTAACCTTGTCATTAGTGGATGACAGACTCTAACTGTGAACATATATATTTAAGCCTGGAACTTTGGAGGCTTAACAATAGATAGATAATTGATAACCTGAAGTTAGAGACAATCTCATAAATACATGGAAGACGGCAGGGAGGGCTTTCAGATCATTGCTTCACAACCTCCAATCTATTAACTCATTTACTCATTTATATGATTCAGTGAGCTCTCATAGTGCTCTCCTTGTCAACAGTTTTCAATTTGTTTTCTCAGACTTTATCAGAATAGTAATAATCAAATGCACAATAATAAAATAATCATTAACAGCATCCGTCATCAAAATACAGCTACTTTTATCAAACAGACTGGCTATGGTAGCCTTCTTTTTGTAGAGTTTTGCTTAAATGTATCTCTGGGACAGCAGACTGTTTTTTCTTTATGTCAACAGATTGTCAAATTGAGGAAACAAATCCTCATCATCACCTGAGGGTACAAATTGTGCATGTTAAGAACAGTTATGAGAGTTTCAGTGATCTACAGTGCATTTCTGATTAACACAAAAGCAAAACTGACAGACAGATTGCAACATAATAACATAATGGTGCTATGATATGAAAAATAGCACATTTTTTTTTACTTTTACAACTCAGATCATAAGAGACCAAAACTTTCACTTCATGTACACTGCAGACTGATATTCAGGTTATGTTTTGGATACAATTTATGATTCATGATAATGAATTTAACACCTACAGACAACGGTGGCAGTGCTAACCACTGAACCACCACCTCTAAACTGTGTGGATGTGAGTTGTCTGTCTCTATATGTCAGTTCGGTGATCGACTGGCAACCAGTGAAGCTCCAGCATCCCAGAGACCCTCTGTGAGCATAATCGGTACAGATGATGGGTGGATGGAGGGATAATGAATTTATTATGCAGTAGGTCCCTCAACTCAAAGCCAAAACAACAAGTTAATAAATTGATTATTCAACATATAATTAGTCAGTAAATATTATGACAAATGGTTTACGATTTAACAAGCAAAAATATCAAAGAATCTCCAGTTCAAGCTTCTTCATACTGACGTACAGCTGCTTTTCTCTGCGTTACGTCATGTAAGATCAATATCTTCAGCTTTTGGAGTGTTGAACACACAGATCAACACATTTGATGATTTCACCTCAGGCGCTGGGGAAAAGTAAGAGACACTCTTTATTATTTTAACATTTTTTTAAACCAAACAATGAACTGATTAATCATAAGTCGTAGCTCTAGTTGTGGCTTACAGAAGATGTAACTTTCAGAGAACTATACACTATACAGAAGTATACAGTTGAACCTCCACATTCTCTGAAAATGGGAGTCTAAACTACGACTTTAAACTACATGAAATGCTATGACCTGGAAACAATGGAAAGAACATGCTATGTTTAAATTTGTAAAACTATGTGAAGCTTTGACTGATTTGTCTAAAAATAAATATTATGCTACACAAAAGCCACAGTATAATTCCAACATTACTTTGTTTGGCAATCAAAGAAGTCACTGCATTCATTGTCATGCTGTGGTAACCTATTCATTGTTGTATTCTAACATAAAAATGAAGATAGCTACTTTTCAAGAAAGAAAGCTCAACTAAATGTTGTTCTCTAGGACTGTGTTTTCCATCTCATACTGTATTATAGGGATCAATGAAACCACCAGGAGTGAATCCCTCTCTGAATGAACCGAGCCCTGCTGCATCTCTATACCTGCACCAGTATATTGTGTTACACTATGATACAGACGTTCTCAGACATGAGAGAAGAGTCTGTGAAGAAAAGCAGAAGTGAGCAGGAACATTACTGCTCTACCTCTTTAAAGCTCCCCGGTGCATTAACAGTGAAGAATTTCCTAATCTCTAGTACAGTAGTGTGCTCCCACTATAGAATCAGACATTTGAGCGCTTTAGGTAAGTGAGGTGAACCACTGCTGAGGGGGAGATAATCTGCTTTGAATACCACCTGATTTCACTTTATCCTCAGGAAGATACCTAGCATTGACTCTCTATGGTTAATGGGGCGGAGATGCCCGGGAGGAATAGAATAGACGGCATTCTTATGCAGACTAACTAGAAGCTTGGAAACGAATCATGGACTTATAAACTGCCTTAAACATAATAAGGCACTTGGGGCATTGACATAAATGGTATGTGTGCATATAGTTGCATCTGCTCAGCATTTGGGAATAAAGGAAAAAAATATATATACATACATACATACATACATACATATCTTAACATAGAATAAAATGAATTTAAAACATGGTTAGTCACAAGAACTGCATTGGGTAAAATGAATTTAAAAGATGGTTAGTCACAAGAACTGCATTGGGTCATTCAAATAAAAAATGTATAGTTTGACCTTGAGTTCTATGCAATAGGAAAGCACGAGAAGTGTCGAGGACTAAAATGACTGTTTTCATGTGCTCAGCAAATTTGATGATAATCTGCTTATTGAATTCTTAGATGTCTTGTATTGGTCTGATGTTGACACTGGCAGAAAGGTCAGAGGCCATTAAAACATTCTGATTCTTTGATCAATGGTTTACCATGGTTATCCACATGTCAGTTCCATTATTTGATTGAGCCTTATTTGACAGGCGATAAGTAAGACCGGTTGCAGAATGGGAATGTGTTGACTGGAAGGAGCAGCTGATCTGGCTCCTTTAAAGCTACAACTTAACAGCCTCATACTGACACAAATCCACTGTAAATCTAGACTACTCTGTTTATTTTTACATATTTGCTTCCTTCTTTTCTGATTCATCATCTAATTCAAAATGGTGGCTCTATGTTAATTTGATCTGGTTACCATGGAAATGGAAACGGGATATTAAACAACTTCCGACATTCATCAGAAATATTTTTGTGTGTGTCACGAGAGTGTTATTGTTCAGCAACAAACTCATTTTAATTACCTATTAGAGTCATAACCATTCAGTCACATGTGGCACGGAAAAACACAGCATGCTGGGTCAATACTAGATTTTGATGAGTGATTATTTACATCATTTTCTTTTACATTAAAGACTTTAAATTAACTATAAATATACTATAAAGTAAATTAACTATTTCTACAAACATGAAATTCTCATCATAACCTAAGTTAACTTTAAAATTTAAAATCACGATATCATGCTGAAAGGGACATATTGCTGCCAAGATGATTCATTATCAGTCGTTTTTTTAACAGTCCGTTTACTTTAGCTGTGGTTTGACTGATCTGTACACAGTATAAATACAGAATACATTTTTTAAATTGCTTTACTGATGCACATGTAATAAAAGACCAAGACAGGAGGGAAAAACAAGCGAGTTAAATGTGGATGCAATTAAGCCAATTCAGATGTACACATGTTGTTATACACCCACAATGTTGGCTCAGAGGAAGTTTACACCAAAACTATTGACTTATTCTACGGGGCATATTAAGAGATATCTCCTGCTGGTGGCCACAGGATGACCAGATACTTTGCTCTAAACTAAAGCAGTGGGCACACAGCCATCCTCATCTTCATCCCCCAGCACTAACAGTGTAAAACATTTCTCTGATAAACCCCCCACAGCCATGTTTTCCTTCCTCCAACACGTGAATCAGTGTGATTTAGTACACAGAGTGTATTGCATGTTCATGCACCCACTTAAATTGCCTGTCAAATAAATTCTGCTGTTTTATGAGGGTAAATAACACTTGGTACCTGTTGTTGACCTTGCGCCCCCAACACAGAAACACACACTCTTCCCATCGCCCTCAGTAGAATACACTGAGTTCATCACATCCCATTTCTCCATTGACCTCTGTAGTAAAATTAAACAGGAAGCGCTCACCCACAAAGGACACTCACTTATACCTTATAAATGGACACCACACATATCCCCAGGAGGATGAGAATGAGGGGGCAGGCTTTTGTTTTTTTTTATAAATACAAAATATACATTGCTGTATCATTGAATTGGCATATTTGTCATTGTCAGGTGCTAAATATTACAGTTATTACAGTTCTGGGTAACCCTGCTTATGAATTCCTATAACGATCCGATCCTGATGCCTGAATATTTCAACTCGACCTCATCCCTCTCCTATTTCTAACCAGAACCTTAAACTCGGGCTTGAACTCTAACATGACCTTCACTGAACCCAAGACTTCAGCTAACTACTTGGAGAAGTGAGGACAAGCAAAATGCTGTCACTCAGTTGGGTTGTGTATCATTTTGAAGACATTTCTCGACATAAGCACAGAGACACACACACACACACACACACAGGCAGAGTTTCTGATCAGCCATGAAGGGTGTGTTAGAGCTTTAGCCTGAAGCTCTGCCTGTTCTAGCTCCACTCTGCCCATCTCTCAACTTTGAAGTGTAAAGTCAGTAAAAACTTATTTTAGCCAGAGGAGGAGTTTGTTGGGCACAATTACGGCGTAAAAATGAATAAAGCTGTTTGTTTCCCACCTAAATAGCGGCTGACTTTTGAGTGAAAGCAGAAGTAAAGTATTCACATCAATCGGATGTGCTCGTTCAATCACTCTCATTCTCACCAATCGCTTTGGGAGGGAGATGCCAGATGCTGTGTGTGCAGTGTATGTTTACTGCTGATGCTATAGTTTATCATCTGGTGACACATTTTATGGAACCCTTCATGGATATAAGGACGTATGCATCTGGAAGAGCTTTTTTCTTTTTTGTTAGACTTTTCATTTTCTGAACTTCCAATACTTTTGGCATCAAACTCTTTTTAATGCAGGTTTGAGGCACGCATGAAAGTCAGAATGCAGCTTCTTCTCAGCATAGTATGACTCTAGTATACAGTGTTGATACACAGGATCGCTACACAAAACGGGGCGGAGCCTCCTTCCTACAGAGGCTCCAGAGGGGTTCAGCAGTGTTCTACTATTCTGTGGTCGCAGCACTATTTTTTTTTATAGCACTGGAGCCAGAGTATGAAGGCAAGAGACACTAACAAGCTCAACAAGCTTGTTAGAAAGGCCAGCTCAGTGACTGGAGGAGGAGCTGAGAGATGGGCCACCGTGAGGGTGACATTTGTGGTGTCCGGACAACTAGTGAACAGATTTTGTTCAGACATCTTCAGCCCTCTCCTGATGAACTGTTAAGACCTAGGAGATTATCTGATGGTGTTTGGTGTTTTTACCACCAGCACCAGTTTAAAATATTAATTTGCATGTCAACATATTAAACTAAAATGTTGATCTTATTATGAAACTGGTTCACCTGTTTCCATACTGATCAAGTATGGAAGTATCCTCCTAAGAATCCTCCAAACGATTTGCTAAGATAGAAAACTTCATCTTAATAAAACACAGTCTAAAAGAAAACTAAAAGAATCATGAAATGTCTGATCAGTGTGAGACTTAAGATTAAGAGTGTGAGCAAGACTTAAAATGCCACCTTTCAGTATCTGACAGCAATAAATATTGTGTCAATATGTCAATAGTGCTACTGACACGTTTCAGTTGATACTGAAAATGTACCAAGGTTTTAACTCAGCCTGTCTGTATTTGTGAGAGGCATAAAGTATTTAATGTGAAATATTCAGACCAGATCCAAAGCCTGTACGATTTAACAGTATTATTAATAATAACTTATACTCTCCCTTTTCCCAGAATAATTTTTGGTTGGTCCACACTACATAAATCATGTTTCAAACCTTTGCACACTTTAAGACCTCTCTGAGAGCTCTGTATATTGCAGTGGCTCTGTGTCTGGCCCGCCAAAGCTATGTTGAGGTATATCCATAACTAATCCTTGTGTTGGTAAACAGGCTGTGTGTGTGTGAGTGTCTATGTGTGTGAGCGTGAGCACGGTGCCCTGCAGTATTGATATCTTGGCGCTGAAGGGAAGGTGGAGCTGAGAATCTTTTAAGCACATAATCCTGAGCACTCCATCTCTCTCCCACCCATCTCCTCCTCTAATACCCAGACAGGACTGGAGCCCTCCTTAAGTTGACGAGACGCTCAGTCTGTTTATTGCAATCACACACAAAAATGAGCATTACTTTGACCATGCTAGCAACACAAGCACAGGGAGCCTCAGAGTGATTAATAATAAATAAATGTGTAAATATAACATTTTGACATAACTGATATGAATACATAAAGTCAAATATATAGAAATGTATTCATTATTATGAATGTAATTTATATATACTATTTTCAGGATAACAGAGTGTTAGAGGAGATATTTTATGAGCGTTACATATAACAGCCTGTTTGCCAGAAACACCTTTATTTAATATGGCACACAGGGATGGAGTTGTTGCCCCCTCACTCTGAGCCAATCACATGCACATCAGCAGGCTGAACAAGTGCCAGCTCATGTTGGTTCCAACAACCAAACAACACCAGCTTCTCTCCTCGCAGAGTTGTGTGTCTGAAGAACATCTTTAACTCTAAATGAACGCACTAGCTTCTGCAGCTAACAGTGGCTCTTTGATTCTGACTAAGCCCACAAGCCAACCTGGCTCAGTGGGTGGCATGTGTAGTCTTTTAAAGCAATATGAAAGGACAAGTTACTGCATCTGTCCTCTGTGTTTATTTACAGCCTCTAGCTGGTTAATTCATTACTTTGGAATTGTTGTTGTGCTGGCTGATAAGAGCCAACAACACATGTCTAACAGTTGTTGTTGAGCCTGCTGTGAGGCTGAGGGCTATGTGACTCAAGGGCCAGTTTAAAGTCCTCCTCCTCACCTCCAAAGCCTTCAATGGTCAGCATCATCTGAAAGAGCTCACAGTTCTCTATTACCCTGCTGGAACTCTGCGCTCTCTGAATATAGGGTTACATGAGGTTTCTAGAGTCTCCAAAAGTGGAATAGGAGCCAGAGCGTTGAGCTATCAAGCTCCTGTCCTGTGGAATCAGATCCCAGTTTTGCTTCGGGGAGCAGGCACCATCTCTACATTTAAAAGTAGCCTTAAAACTTTCCTTTTTGATATATCTCACAGTTAGAGCTGAATCAGGTGAGCCCTGAACCATCCCTTTGTTATGTTGTTATATGCCTGGACTACCAGGAGATTTCCCATGATGCACTGAGCTCCTCTATCCTCCTTTCTGTACACATTCATGTCCCATTAATCCATGTTACTAACTTTGCATCATCCCTGGAGTTTCTGTGCTTTCTCGTATCACAGGTTCCTGTGAATCGTTGTTTCAGACCGCCGGCCGCAGTCAGCCTGCCTGTGCCCCATGTAATAATACATTATTATTATTATTAGTCGTATTTCCATTACTAGTCCTGTTTCCATTTTCATAACTATTATAATAGCTTTTATTGTTAATTTCTATTCTTATTACTATTAGTTATATTTCTCTTGCTATTGTTGTTGTTTATATGTATATACCTATATCTATATCTATATCTATCTATCTATCTATCTATCTATATATATATATATATATATATATATATATTTGTATTTTTTTTATTACGCTCTCTCTCTCTCTCTTTATTTAATGTTGAACATTTTGGGGCTATGCAGGAGCAGCACGTACTTCAGAATAGCTGAAATAACTTGAGGATGACATTTTATTTATTTTGTTAATTTACAGAACAATTGCAAGCTTGAGCCGCTTGACTAAAACATCAGCTTCAGGTTGGTTGTTTGGCCAAAATCCCTGTGAGAAGATTATTGACTTTACAGAATTGGTACCAGAAAGCTTCAAATTGCTAGGGGGTTAAGGCTATAAAATCCATCTGTGCAATTCAACCTGCCCAGTTCTCATTTGAAAATTCCTGGATAGCCGAAAAATGAATGTTCACACAAGGGCACTTGTCCAATCAGCCACACTTCATTACAGTGGCTTTGTAATTTCCTGGACAGCATTCAAGGCGGAATTAAATCACTTCAAAGCAAGACAAGTGTGAGAGGGGAAACAGAACAAGAAAAAAAAGAAGAAATCTTCAAGGAATTACTGACGATGAACCACCACTGTTCCACAGTTCAGCAAGTACTCTACTGTGTAATCCACTGGAGATATGAGATTGTTCTCATCAACAATACATAGAGCCTGTAAATGTAGGCCAAGCTCTTTCCCTGAGCATATGAGTAACTGTCAGGTAATACAACACCGGATAACTACCCCTTGGTCTTATTTCAATCAGATTTGTTGATCATGTGTGATTGCAGCACCTGACAGGACCAAACAGCTTTTAGCCTGCTGCCTTTTAGCTGCTGGATGCATAATTACACAAGTCTGATTGGGTACTTCAAATCACACTGAAATTAATTACCTTTTCAACTTGAAATTGCTTTAATTTAGGCTTAAGTTAGAAAACTGTATCGTTAACGACGGCCACATTACCTCCAAATATCTTGGTACAGTCTCTCTCTAATCCTCACCCAATAAAACCTCTTCTGCTCCTTTATTTCTCCAAGCTTATCACTTCCTTTTATTGATGCTGGCATGTTTTGCTGACAGATAATTATTGCAAAACAATGACGTCAAACTCGTGTGTCTACGCTGCTGGATATCTGCAACAAGGAGTCAAGCTGACAACAGTTCTAGCTGTAATGTTTGTACAATGATCAACTACTCACTACGTGAAAAAGCAAAGAATCCATCTACCAGTGCTCAATTAAATGAGAAATGCTTTCAGCTATATTACAACTCTATTAAAAAGGCCTATAAAATCTTGCTAACTGATGAAATTATACAGTGATACTATTCTGCTGCCACTTTCGCCCATCACCATCACCATCACCATCACCATTTATTTTGATGGTGAAAAACCTCTTTCAGGGTCAGTAATGCTGTAGACAGTCGGCGAAAACACTGGACTGATGGATGGCAGCCTGGCTAGACAATGCAAGGTGAAAGAAAATGAGATTACAGAGAGAATCGTTAGCATACCCCTGAAAAAAATCAAATTATCAGCTTTCCAATCTTGGCCCATGGCATATGAAGAATAAACGGAATATCCCCTCAAAAATAGCACAACTGGAGCTCCTGATGAGGATTAAATAGCTTTGGGGAGCTTTACAATGTCATTGTACCAAACAGGTTGAAAGCCACATGTATTAATACAGATTCATACACGTGTCAAGCAAACATTCAAACTAAATATCAAGGCAATTAAAACCCTCTCCCTACTTAGAATATACCCTCCTCCCTGAAACATTTAACCTGAATCCCAAATGTATTCCTACGGCAGCTAGGAGAGAAAAGAATAAATGTTAACATGATGTGACTCTGAGACCAGCACAGTCTGTGCAAACAGATAAGCGTCTCAGGAGGTTGTCGGCCCACCTCAACCACTGTGGTGACATTCATTAATCGCAGTCTCAGGAGGCAGCGTGTCTCTTTTTAAGTCCATTTGAGGGGGCAGAGCCTTGGGAAATGATTGTGCTTCTTATTTAGTCCAGTTATTGTCTGTTTTATGTAAAGCAGCACCGCCAGTACATACATGTCAGAATTTAAAGTCAAGTGTTGAGAACACGACACTCTATCTCGCTTCTAAAGAAAACTTTGATTGTACTCGTCCATATCTGCATTTAGCTGCTGTCCTTACATTCCATGGAGAGATTTAAAGCTCTATGGCACATAGGGAAAACAAAAAAAATCCCTTTAACCAAGAGAGGCCGTTTAACAGAAAGTCAACAATGGAGGAGACAAACAAAAGCAAAGCCTTTCAGTACAGTGACAACACAGAAGACAGTTTATCCATGTGGCTTTTCAAAGTTCCTTTCACTGTTTTGTTATTCTACAAGGCCACACAAACAGTACATATCTTCAGTTTGCCATCATACGGGATATAGCACAGATATAGACACACATTTATTCTGTATATAAATATGTAGTATATATAAATGGGGTTTAACATTACACAGAATTATGGTTCAGTATGTATTTTGGGTCATAGCTTGGTATGTTTTCAATACTAAAGGGGGAAACATTTAAAATGCAATATTTTTATTTAACAGCAGCATTCTTATCTAAGGCACTAAAACACTGTCATATTAAATAAGTAAAACAAATAACACACGTCAGTAACACCCATGGTCAGACTGATAACTGCAGCCTGCACTCGTTTATACAGGGCAGCATAATGGACTGAATGAAAGGCCAGGGCTCAAACGCTTTAACTATATTATTAAATCCTGTATTCTTTACGGTCACATAACTGCAGTGATAAACACTGCTATAGCATCAGTTATGACTTTGGCACAGTCTGACTTGTCAGAGAGAGGCTGTCTGAAGTCTGTGGAGAGAGACAGCTTCATGTCTGTTTTTGTCTCGTCCCACTAATCGTCACATTCAGATGATGCCACCATAATTGACATGTTTGACATGTTTGACAAATGTTTCCTCAGACAGACCCAAACTTCAGCTGAACAATGTCGATGTACAGTTAGACACTAATCGTTGTCTTTTCATTGTAACTAACTGAGAAACAATAACGTTCACGTACAGTGGATGTAAATGTCACAGGAAAATCCTCCAGCTCTGCTCTCTCATTTGTGTGTGCTATTCGGAGGTGGCAGCCACACCACATGAGCCTGACTAACCTAACTATATTCAAAATAACTCACACTGTTGTATAAGTATTTGTTTTATGTACAGTATGTGTGCACGTAATATGCTGCACCACTGTCTGGGACACTCTCCATGGGAGGTTGAAGCAACGGAACAAAGACGCTCAGCTCACATTGAGATGAACTGATAATTAGAGTTATTTATATATCATCTTTGTCACTCGCAGCTCTGACTTTCTTTAATTTAAAATGTGATACCACCCTCAGTTTTGGCAGTTGCCAAAAGGGCAATGGGGAGCTTGTTAGCATAAAGCGCAGCAGGGGTGGTGAGTCCCTCATCTGAAACATCACAGCTGATGCAGGGTGGCCTTCCTTCAGCACGCATGCTGCCGTTAACACTGGCTTTATTTCCAATGTGCTTCAAATTTACTGGTGAATTTTCATGCTGTCTCATGGCTGTTTTTTTTTTGCTGTGTTGTAAACCTGTTACCCTGTAAAAATCTTTAGCATTCACATTTTTATATGAATCATACTATAAACACAGCAGACATATTGCTCACTGTGCAGTCAATATAGAAGTATATTGAATATTGAAGGCAGCCTGACAACCTATCAGACAGTCCCCCATCCCACATACAGATGTGGCTTCAGGGGTATATCTCAGGAGGTTTTTGGAATAATATGCCAAAAAAAGATAAGAGGTCTTTAACTGTAATTTATTTTTTGTCTTCTATCAGTTCTGCTGAAAATGCTAATAGTCTAGAGCTTACACAAATCTAACGTTCCCTGAGGTAAAAAAGGATCAGGACTATTATTGACATGAACAATACCACAATACAATAAATACACAGTTCAGGCATTACAATTACCTGCCATTGTCTAGATCTTTTCCATCTTTGAAAATGTAAGAGTCTGACTTCATGGCCATGAGCTTCATAAGATTAAAGTTATTTAGAAGGTTTCACTATAGAGGACTGGACAGCATTAAGAGTTGAGCATCCAACCTCATAACAGCATGCCTTCTCAACCCATGTGACTATACAAGCGGGCACTCACCAACAAGATCAAAGCAAAATACAGCCACAGAATGTGTGAATCAATTTCAGACTGAAACAGCTATTACTGCCCAGTCTGGATGATTGATGCACATCATGGCAAGTTCAGACTTGCCAGTCCCATTGACATGTGCAGGGCTGAACAGTGGAGTAATGATGGGACTGCATGCCAATTTCAAGAGGGTTAGGAGAAAAACTGCAATGTGTTTTCCATCTACAATACAACCTCTACTGTTCAGGTTGGCTTACATATAGTAACATGCAATTGATCAGAACAGTGTTACATTCAGCACAAACACAGTACAGCACTGGACTGGGACTGTCAAGTACTTCATACAGAGCCTCCTACTGTGGCTCCTAATGTGCCTATTTCACATGTCTCTGTATTACTGTTCAATAATAAATAGAAATAGGCCACATTTAAGGTAAGTGAGTAAATATTTACATTGACATTCTTTTAAATTTAGCGTCCTTCTGGCACCTTCCTACAGAGTCCTCCCACCAGAGGTGCTTCAGCCGAGAGCATCCTTTGCAGGGTTTTAAGGTCACTTCAAAAGACTGATTTTTTTTATTCAGCTATGTCCCAGGCTCTTAACAAAGTCTGAACTAAAACTTATTTAAAAAAATAATGAAATAAAATTATATTCATGATCATCCACTTAGTTGACGTGGTCATTCTGAAATCATGAGCTAAATCACACGCAGGACGTGTAATGACATCACTTTGTGAGCACAGCTCTGTGGACGGACACAGTGACCGCAGCCTGATGGAAATGCTGAAAATTACTGTCAGCAAGAAAACCCCAGAGGAAGTGTCATTTCCGGGGTCAAGGCAGCCTCACACTGACTTCCTTTCATTCCCACTCCTCCGTCCGTACAGTGTGCAGCGCATTAAGTGTGAACGGTGCTCCCCTGCCCTCCACCTCCCACACAGCACATCCTGAAAACTGTGGTGTCAAACTAAATCCCCTCCTTCGGCCATTGTGATTATTGCTCATGTTACAGCGCACATTCCCCACAGCACTTGAAAGCAACACAAATCCCGGTAAGCCTCCGAGGGCGCGCAGGAGGGGAAAGGTCAGCGCGCACAATCTCCCGTGTTGACCAAGTCAGTCAGTCCGTCTGTCTGTCTGTCCGTCCACACCGCGCAGGACTGTGTGTGGGCTCCTCTCCCGTCCACCCGCAGCTCCCTGCTCCCCCACACACCCCCCACCCTCCACCTTCAGTTCTGCACCTTCACACAACAATTCAAAGCGCTCAATCTCTCGTTAACAGCTGCTGGAGATTAGCGGAGTGCTGCTCCTGGACTGAAGGTTTTCCAGAGACTAATCCTCTAAAACCCCCCTCCTCTCTTTTTTAACGGTGCTAACATAATAAAACACAAGAACACAACACTTGGTGACATGTCAGCTGTGTGTGTGTGTGTGTGTGTGTGTGTGTCAGGTCCAGCCCGCAGGCAGCGCCCAACTTTGGGCTCTGAAGTGAGAGGACAGACAGGCAGACAGACAGGAGGACAGCACTCACCTGAGAAAGACGGTCTCTCCCTGTCGGACGGTGATGTTGTCCATCACTTTGTTGTCGGACTGAGAGTCCCCTTGGCTGCGGACCGGCAACCCTGCAGGCACAAGAAGCAGAATCCTCAGAGAGAGCAGGACGGCGCATTTGGACAGAGCGACAGAGTGTCCCCGGACAGACATGGTCTGCAGCCGAGCGCACGGGATGTTAAAAAAAAAAAGAAAGAAAAGAAACAGGAGGATCCCTCAGAGACAGAGAGTCTGTGTTCGCCCCGCACGCGCTCCCGTGCAGATTATTCAGCCCCACTTCATCTGTCTTAATCCAGATCTGCTCTCCAGGTACCCGCGCCCCGCAGACCCGAGCCCAGCGCGCCCGCACTCATCCGCCCGCTCTGCTGTGGACACACACACACACACACACACACACACACACAGCTGCTCACTGACGCTCCGACCGGCTGCTCTGTCTTTAAGTGCTTTTTTTAACATGCAAAGTCCCGAACAGGCAGGTGAAAATCCCTCACACTGCTCCTCACACTGCTCCGCACACACAGGACACACACGCTGGTCCTGCTGGATCTCACTTGTTCCTCCGGACTTGTGCTCGACATGCTGAGCTCTTTGAGACTGGTTACGTCACAGACGGACAGTTGGGGAAGTGCTGAGAGCAAAAATGGATGCACAGTGACAAAAACAGGCTACCCTATAAAAAAAAGAAAAAAACTAATATTAACCACAGGCTGTGTTCTCTGTTAGGAGTTTGTTAATGCAGGCAGGGATTACTGGAAACTGCCTCCAAAGTTATTGTTCATAATGGCCATTTTGCATATCATGACATTTTTATTTATCATAACCACTGCGGAAACCTACAGAAAATACTCTGGAAGCCTCTGTAACAGGGCTGCAACTAACTCCATGTTATTTTTGAGATTTTTATTTTTTATTATCAGCTCTTCTGTTGATTTTCCTCTGAATTCCGTTGGACAGCAAAATGGAAAATAGTAAGAGATGCACGTCACAATTTCCAGAAGCCCGTGTTGACATATTCAGATGGCTTATTTTGTCCAAGTAACAGTTCTCACCCCAGATATTTATTTTGCATCACTGACCTCCACCAGGAAAAACAGCATTTTTAAAACATGACCAAATGATTAATCAGTTATTTAAATAGTTGCTGATTCATTTTCAACTAATCAACAAATGGAGTAACTGACTAATAGTTACACCTTTTTAGCACCTCCAAGCCTTTAATAATACAGAATAAAAAGAATAACCCTTTCATGAAAATAAATTCAGAATGCAAACTGCTTCAAATATGTCAACGTTTCCATCTTTTTAATATGGCAGTTTTTTTAATGGCTGACTTGTAGCCTATGCAATATGAAAACCACTGTGACATAGAGGGGGACTACAAAACTGTAGTTATGTAGTCTCTGTCTCTCACAAATGGTGATTGTATCCATTCAGCTATTCATGCAATACAACACACTGTTGCACGTCAATGTAGCAACTATCCATGTAGTATATAGAAGTGCTTGAATGCCTGTTTCGTGTGATGTATCAGGGACTTAACTGACATTACTGAGTCACTTGTCTGACTCCACATGTCTGCTGCCTCACTGAATTTGAGCCTTTACCATTATCCTTATTTCATCTGGTGGCCAGCTCTGTTGCTGTTTCAGAAAAACTTACATAGTCTACATAGTCATAGGTGCATCTTTAAAATGCCTTCACTAGCTTACATAAGAACACATGAGCCTCATTCATGGAAGGAAGGAAGGAGGAAAATAATAAAATGAAAGTGGGCTGAATTTGATTTTTATGCTTCAGTTTCAGGGTCCTGGTGTTGTTCGGGCTGGAGCACAGTGGAATCATTATTAATGTCACAGTAATTGTAACACCTGTGCTTTTCATACGATGACAAGTGAAAATGAGTGCTGGGAAAAATCATGTGATATTATTAGAGGCAGATCAGAGGGACCGTTTGACGGTTCCCTGAAGGCATAGCCTTTGGATTTTTAAATGTTATGTCAGCTGTAAAAAGATAGTTATATATTTTGAGTTATGTATGCTACCATAGATAGACCACATTATGTCAACAGTGAATAAATGTATGCCTTAAATACAACATCAAACCCAGACTTTATCAGCTACTTTTAAGAAAATTTAAATCTCTGTTTTGTTACTGAGCCACATGAAAAAGGCTGTTTTCAGAAAGTAAGTACAACATGAGTGGCTACAATTCTCTGTCTCATTCATACACTTCATGCATATATTGTGCTGTATAATTCAATTACAGGTTCATGTTGTGTTCCAGCTCATCACACCCTGGAGTGTTACAGGTGTTGTGACGCCCGCACTTTCACAGAAATATGATTCCATCTTCCCCAAATTTTTCCACAGATAGTCGCTGATCAAATAAAAGTAAAATCTGTAAAAAACAATATAATAAAAATACAAATAAACTGTCCTTCAGAAAATAAGTTAACCATATATGAGAACCTAATGGTCAAGTTGGACTTACTGAACAGCCATCCAGCCAATCACAGCTATTTGTCAAACCCACCATGGTAGAGGAGAGGAAACAGTTAAAGCAAGGCATGTGCATGCATTTAAAACTAGGCACTGGCTGTAATGACAGATCAGGGGAAAAGGACAAATCAGAGGTATTGCTGTTGCTGTTTAACCAGTTAGTGATATAGTATGCTGTGTATGTTGTGTGTTATGTGATCTGTCAGCTAACGTGAGTCATTGAATATATTATTAAATAGAGTATCGTAGTTGTAGTGCTAACTAGCTCATCCCAAATATAATCCAGCTGACAGCTGCGGTAGCTGATATTATTTAGCTATATAGCACTGTCACAGCAGACAGCAAGAGGGCAGAGTACCCCCGTTGTTTGTACCCTTGGTTTACATGCTTGGTTACTTAGTTACTGTATGATATTTCATATAGTATAATATGATATTTTCAGACATGTAGTTAGAAATTGTTTTCATCCTTCCATGTAGCAACGTATCATTGGTGAAATAAAAATATTTTTGTGAAAGCATGTTTTTTTTTTAACAGACTAAAAGCATAAAGCCATTGTTTAACACTATGGGATGTTGAATGCCAGTATCTTGGGGCGAAGAGCTTGGTGCAACACAGCAACAATAGGTAACAGGTAGAAGCTGTGCATCAAGGTAGCTGTCATGGCAGAATTTGAAAGTCTGCTTATGTACTTAATTATAAATTATTTGAGTAAAATATGTGTTTCTTACATGAGAAATCAAAGAGAAAGCAGAGTGTGGATTTAAGCATGCATGTGAACTGAACAGATCATTCTAAACCAATGAGATGCAAATGAGACACAGTCGTTATATAGCATCTTTGTCTAATACCTGTACATTGCCACAAGCCAGTTAAATTCACAATAAACAGCACCACCCTGAAGGCCTTTTTTGTAATTGAGCAATATTTCACGAAGTCTGGCCACAGGTAATTGTAAATATACTTGAAGCTTTGTAAGGTTTGTGGTTTATTCTTGTCTTCAGTGTGAAGTGTTGGCCCATTGATTGATCTAGATGCAGTATGTGACTGATGTGTCTCAGACAGTGCTGTCTAGGGGCGCTGGCATAGCTTAAGGGTAAGACACAGACCATGAATCTCAACGTCTCTGGTTCAAGTCCAGCTGGACACTCAAAAACTGGGCCAATTTGCTTAATCACATTTTGATTTGAATGCTGGTAAAGTCTGATTAGTTCACAGAAATATGCGACATTACCTTTTTCCAACTGGGTACCTCAAATCTGCTTCTGAATACACACGCTGGCTTTTTTATGCTATACTGTCTTCATCATTTGCTCATTTCTGCCATTTGACTGTCATTAAATTCTGAAATAATGTACTTCAGGTTTTCAAATCTTTGGGTCGAGGCATTCACATGGCAGGAATGATAAGTTTTAATTAGTTTGACTCCCAAAGTGCAAGTTAGTCATTTGTGTCTGTGGCTGAAAGGCCTCAAGGTGCTCTGCCCAGCCAATAAATGTCAAAGTCCATCATACATCAGAATATGACCTCCTACATTTATTACTGGATGGAAACTAAGGGCTTTCTGATTTAAAGCTCATTGACCACAATTCTCTATCTGCAAGTATAATTTGTTTACAACAGTACATATATATCTATATATATATATATATATATATATATATATATATATATATATATATATATATATATATACACATATATATATATACTGTATCAAATTCCTTCCCCCAGCTCTAAGTGTTATGAGGCTACAGGAAGTGGGTGTGCTGCAGGCTTGACAGCATCAACGCCATTTTATAGTCCACATATTGAAAGGAAGAGAATGAGATGTCACCATCCAGAACAACGAGCCTCCAGGCAGCACAGCCCTGGGAAGCTATACAGTCATGTCACATGACTTGCTCAGAGCGCAGCAGCTCATAATCAAGGTTCCACCTCCACACAGACTATAAATGCCACGGCTCTGCACCCGTTTCCACCTCACCTGAAAGAAGATGTCAAGAAAATGAATGAGTGAAGTGAAGCCTGCTCTGGTGACATCTAATGTTCATCTGAAACACCTGTGTAGTCTGTCCCTCACAATCAATGCATGTTATGTCATTTTGAAAAATTAGGGATAGCTAAACACATGAATGAAAAGGTAGAGATAAATTTAACAGGGTTGTTTATTGTATTGTATTTTTTTTTCTTTTATTTTTGGTGGGACCTAACTTAAACTTAAAACTTGGAAAAGAAGGCTTTCGAAAAACTATTCTTACAGCCCAGTTTAGTTTATTCTACCAATAATCATATGTTTGGTGATGCTAAAACTGAAGTAATCAATATTTCTTTGTTAACTGTGGATCAAATCACTCTGCGTAATGTAAAAAGGGTCACTCACAATGATGAACCCACAGAGAATTATCACCAACTCTGCAGCTCCCCTCACTTCTGAGGAGCGTTTTAGTTTCTTTTAGCTTATTCTCTGTCCTGTCATTTCCAGCTCCAGCAGTTTGATATTTTCAATAAATGTGCCTGGTGTTTGCCTCCCAGCACCAAACACCAGACACACAAAGCTGGCAACAAGTGAACATAGTGGAGCATTTAGCGGCTAAGTACTGGATTCACATTCATCAAGCGGCCGGAAAAAAACACTTCAAATGAATGCTAATGTTGCTCCATGACTGCTGGATGTGTAAATAGATGGCTGTTTGCAAGTGCATTCTCCTAACACCTCTGTGTGGTTATCCATTAAAGAAACCAAAAACTTTTTAGAGACAGATGCCTTGGTTGTTTCAATACATAAACGGAAGCAGTACCTATGCGCAACCTTAATCAAGTGTGTCAGTTTCTTAAACTAAGAACATGAGGGAGGCAGAATGCCAACCATGCTCTCTGGAGTCAAAGTCTGTGCTATGCACTCCCGAACGTCCACCACAGCTTCTCCACTATGCTTTTATGCATTTTATAAGAATATTACACTCTCCAGGATTTAGTAATAACATTCTAAAATATACATATGAAAAATATAAAATTATCAATATTATTTAAATTTTGACCAAAAAAAAAAAGAAAATGTCTCTTTCAGTATACCATCCTATCAGTTAGTTGTGTTTTAAAGATGACCATAAATAAATTGAGACACTTTGACAACAGTTGTAGCTGTGCCCAAAATTAATCAAGCGCTAACTGTGAGGTAAACAAAAACCACAAGGGGACAACCAACAAGTGAAAACAGCATCCTACTACTTCTTGATGATGATGATGATGACGACGATGATGTCCAACTAAATTAATGGTAATCATGCAGAACTAATTGGTGGTCTGAATCAGAGGACCACAGGGAAAAGCTGGGCAAAGGCACTAAGTGACACTCTTGCACCAAGTACTGTCAAGATGTCACTGAGAAGAGTGCTTAACCTCCATTGACTCCACTGAAGCAGACTGGACAGCTTTCTGGCTTCACCCGGTGTGAATCAGTGCCTCGCTGTAACAACACATTTATACAGCACTCTGTTGGTTGGCCTTTAGAAAACACAAGATTCCCAATGCACCTGAATGCAACAAAGAACCATTCATCTGTAGTTAATTGACAGGAGTGACAGAGTGAAGAAGACTGACGTGAAGAGTGTACATGAGAAAGACTGAGATCTGAATGTCGTCGATGATGGTGTGTTATTATGTCTCTGGTCATCAGTTCTCCATAAGACTGACATAATAATGAGCATAATTAGCTTACTGAGCTCCTCCACACGTCAATCAAAATGTGATGCTGAATAGAAGAGTACATTAGTGTACTCAGCAGAGGACAAGTGACTGACACAGCAATCAAACCAATTAGGGTCGATCGCTGCCATTTTTCAGCATTTTCCCGCATTTATAGTATCTGCATTTAGGTATGCATATGTCGTCATATTTCAAGAACGCTATATAACCAGCCAAATGGTTGCAAAGTGACACCAGTAAGGGATGGAGAAAGATTCCCTCCAAGTTTATGTGCATTAGTTCTAAAATGGTCTATGCATCATTAAAGGACATGGAGCATTAATGTTAGAGCAGATGTTTTTCAAATGTTGTCTGATATATTCTAGACTGCAAAGTCATCTAGATATTTATAACACTGTATATAGTATCATATACATTTTGAATCTTTGAGGAGGAAGTGGATTGGAGGCTTAAATGGGACTGGTTCAATTCATTTGGCCTGAATGCTTCATTTTATTTCATGACTAGAATGCACTATAAATAAATGGTCGCAATCATCGGGGATAAAGCCAAATAAAGCCAAATTTGCATGGTGCTGCCTGAATTGGCACAGCCCGAATCACATCTGACATTAGCAGCTGAGGGGTTAAGTGACTCTTAGTACAAGAAGGCTTAGCATGCAGCTTTGCCTATCTTATCACAGCCCATCCTGACACAAAACATGCCATGAGCGTGACAATTCTTTCAAAAACATCACATAGTCAGCAGATGGAGTTTCTTCAGTTGTCATGGAGACGGTTCAGTAGTCATCACATGGTCACGTTCATTCAGTCTTTTAGTGTCAGATGTGAATGCCCCTCTTGATCTTCAGCTGCTTGATGATTTTGATCCCTTCCCAGTCAATGCTGTGACATTGGTGTTGATGATGATGTCTTAGTCTGGTATTCATAGACAGCTGACCCTCTCCATGATGAAAAACGTCACTCCATCAAAGTAGTAAACTGACCTTGAGTTAAGATTATGTCAACTGGTGATGGTTTCAGTTAGTTGTGGTTGTGGTCAGATGCTTTTGGAGTTAGTTGTTACAATAGCTCAGTATACATTACATTTTTATAGTGGTGTAGTACAGTTACATTTTTTTGGGGCTATGTTCACTATCAGTGTTTTATTATAGTGAAGGACGTGCTACATTTTTGTACCACATTCAAGTCACAGGGAGGCCGTCCAGGTGGATGGTGGGCATATAAATTGTGTACATCAGAGACAGTAAAGACATCTGTGTCATGCTTCAAGTCACTGTTGACTTTTAAAGTTAAAGAAACATCACAATCTTTCTCTAACCCTCACCAAGTAAGTGTTTAAACATGACCATAATAACTTGCATCATGTTCCTGGGAACAGACACAGTAACGAATGAAAAACGTCGGCACTGAACATTTGGCAGATACATTCAGAATGTACAGTTCACTACACTCATTAATGTTTCCTCATTATGTTGATAAAAAACATAATCCCCACAGCATTATATCTCTCACAAGACATATGCTGTAACACTCAGTGTAACTCCAGATTAAGAAACATACAGTCTGCCTTTGTGTAAGTCAAACTGATAATTAAGTGATGTCTGTCTTTTTATTGGATTTCTGTCTACCTTCAGATATGGCTCCTCTTACGGAAATAGTAGATATTTCTTGTAAACGCTGGCATAATTAATTTGCCTATGATGCTTCAGACAGCAGGCGGCTTTTTTAATGTCCTAACCTCTTTTCCTGAAAATCTATCAATTTTATCAATCAGGCCACAGCGAACAGCAGCACACCATCAGCTGCAGTCTGCACTACCTTTCATAGTGTAATTTACACTTTAGTTGGGAGCCACAGGCCAGATGTGCATGAAATGGATCATGCTGGTGTTCTGGACAGCGAGTTAAACGGTTATCTCTGCTGCTCTGCACTGTGATCCCTCTTGATGACTTCCAGATGGTCATCCTCCATCTTTAAGTCTCTCTTTGTCCACAAGGGAAGCTGGGGTAATGAGGTTTTTGTCAACGGCATTAATGAAATATCACCTCGCAGACTGGAGGGAGCAATGCAGCAGGAGGACGATCTCAGTGAGGAAGTCAGCTGACACCTCGACCTACTGTATGTGGTGAAACATCGAGAATACCTTTGGAAAATGACTTAAAATGTGCTAAATCACTCACACATTAATCAAACACATCCTCCCAGTGTACAATCAAGCACGCTGTATAATTAGATCTCAAGAGAGCCTGGTGAGAAAAATAAATGACAATGTGAATGTGTTTTCGCGAGATTTCCCAATTGTATGCAAGTGATTGCATGTCTAAGTAATTGTGCTGGAGCATTTGCAGATGTGTGGACAGGAAGCACTTGACTTGGGGTTTGGGCTCTCGGAGAAAAACAATAATTAAGAGTGAACAAACAGTGGTGATAACAGCTGTGGGAGAGACACTGTGGTTGAGTGGCAGTGAAGCCGGCTGGTTGTGGTCTGCGCGGGGTTTCCAATTGGCACCGAATCAGAGGACAATCGCGTCTGGTGGCTCGCGCTCTGCTCCACCCCTCATCCCCTACACTCACCAAGAGTAAGCATTTGCCAAGATCTTAATCACAGTGGGCTCAAGCAATCAATACCAAAGTGGCCCTTAGGTGTTAGACATCCCAGAGAGCAAGTGACCATTACTTTCTAATAAAGAGATTGATGCCGGCAAAGTCGTCCTCATCACTCCTTCCCTTAGCAATGGCTTCCTGACTGTGAGGCATGTTAAGTGCACTTTTGCAGTGACACGTCGTCACCAAGCCCACCCCTCTCACCCGAAGACAGAAAAAAAAAAAAAAAAAAACTTCCATTGAGCGGCACCTCGCTACAGAGGCAGTAGCTTTTTCACGAGGATCTCATTTTGTCCATTGCCTTCACATGAGAGCTGTGTGTGGAGGGGAAATGGATTTCAGGTCATCTATCATTCAGCAAAATATCCATGTAAACAACCAGATATGGTCACCCAGGGCAACATAAAAAAATCATGCCATGAACCCACTAATTCTCACAGGTCAAACCAATATAAGGCATAAATGCACAATATGAAGAAAGCACTTTATCTTCAGATGTCTTAATAATCTGGAGGATTGGGAGCAGCTCAGTAATTATTAATGGCAATGGTGTGGGCTTTGTTTGTTTATTAAGCTCAGCAGTTTTTTCAAGGGGGAAACAACACACACACTGATACAACAGCTGTTCTAAAAGAGCTGCCATCCCCACACACACACACTTTTGCTTCCCTTGAGTAGAGGCACTTTAATAAACACATTTTTTGCTGCTCCATGGAGTTCTTTCAGTAAGGCTTTATAAAAGTGTCAGCTTAAGGCGGAAAGGTGCACACGTCTAATTATTATGTGGTTATATTCTTTTTGTTGACAAAATCAAGCCTCTACTAGAATATAGCTCTCCTACAGGAATGGGAAAAGGAGCTTACTGTGACTAATAATACACTCACCAAAGAAATATGCAAAGCCTTGTGGCAAGGAAATAAGTATAGGTAAGTATAGGTGCTGTGACTCCAAAACATATTAAATAATCATGATGATAATGATGATGATGTAATTATAATAGTATGAGGCTCTGTACTCTGTTAACATACAGACAGAGAAGCAGCAACAATCAATGTGTGTTTGTTTTACAATGTGGATATATACGTATATATATATATATATATATATATATATATATATATATATATATATATATATATATATATATATATATATATATATATATATATATATATATATATATATATATATATATATATATATATATATATATGTATATATGTATGTATGTATGTATAAATATAAATATATATATATATATATATACGATATTTTTTTATTATTTGGTATAGTGTGTACACATGTGTTTCAAACTCCTCAAAGGGTTATTAAATTTCCCGGAGAGTGTCACTGTTTTTCAGTATTTTAAGCTGAGATTGATAAAGAACTGCTGTAATGCCAGTCCAGTGTGTGGTTTCTGACCTTGACTACAGTTCAGATAACACACTGTGTGCTATTAATGCCTCCTTCTCACATGATATATTTGATTGTTTATCCTGTGCAGCAACTTGCTGAGGACCGGGTCAGCGTCCCTGAAGCCTGCTGCCCAGTTGCAGGAGAAATTATGAACTCCAAATGCAATGTGCCATCAAAACAAAACAAGATAAATAGACCATAACTGCCTCTTGATCCAGTACTGAGCGTGTAATACTTCACAGACAACAGCTACCTTGTTTACTGTTAGATGATTTAACATCAGCACATGTAGTCTCATAAAGTCACCTTTGCTTAGTTGACTGTCACTGACAGTCAAACAGTTTGTAAATGAAACATATGCAGAGAGTTCAGCCTCTTAAATTACAGTGAAACTGGAGGAAAAATAAGGAGAGAGGAGAGGAAAGGGCAAAGGGAGTTAGAATTACATTTGCACTGTTTAGATGATGCTGCATTTTTATCATTATCACATCATTTTCTCATTGCATTTCATAACAAAAAAAAAAGCAACATCATCCGCACACTGCAACTGCAGTTTCCCATGTACTCCATTAATCACTCTCACTAAAAGCTGTGATTAAAGCTGTGCATCTCTCTCGGTCTGTTATGGCCTTATTGTTATTTGACTTAACTTTTAAAGGTGGAAGCAAACAGAATAAAAATAAGTGTCAGCTCGAGGGATGCAACACCTACACACCTCTGGGTCAATATCATTGATTCAGTTTTGCCTCATGGTTTGCTCAGATGAGTATCAGAGTCAGCTTTATTAGCCAACTATGTGTACACATACAAGGTATAATGAGAGCAGCTGGTCATGTGATGCCTGAGTAGGAGTGGAAAAGGGATGTGAATGTGGTGCTTATCAAATCTACATTAAAACACATTCAGGCCATCTGCAGCTTGACAGGTCCTTCACAGAGTATGTAGTAGCAGTCTCAAAAACACTTGCATCAGCGCAGTCAAAGCAGGCCTGTAATTCCAGTTTTGCCTCATTGATCCATCTTCTCACAGTTTTGACAGGCTTAGCAGATTTTTGTTTCTGTCTGTGAGTCAGGCGAAGCAGACAGTGATCAGAGAGTCCCAAAGCTGCACGGACAGAACAATAAGTGTTCTTTAATATGGTGAGGCGATGGTCCAGTGTGTTCTTATCCCTGGTGGGACACTTCATGTGCTGTATTTTGGCAGTTTATGGATGGCGTTTGCTCTGTTAACGTCCACAAGAACAATGAACAGAGAGTCTTGATGTTTGTGGTCTGTAAAAGTCATCTGGTCAGCCAGGTGATGTAAGTCAGGTCCCTTGAGTTTAATTTTTACTATAGCCCAATATCTCAAATCACAATTTTACTCGAGGGGGAATTTTACAGCACACAACCTGCTGCCCTCAATTTGGATAAAGAACCCCCCTCCCAAAAATACCCTTTAATGCAAAACATGGAAGAAACCTCAGGACGAGAAAAAAGAAAAAAGAAAAAACACAGTTAATACAGTTATGATGACAAAAATGTGGAGCAACTTCAGGTGTTAGAAAATAGGTAGGACTTGAACCGCACAACGTCCTGTTGTACCACAGCAGTAAATAAAATGATTTACAGTTAATGATCTCTAAGTCAGGAGTGCATGGTTTCCTTAAGACAGTGACATCTGCACACCTCCCCTCAGTTTACATGGAAATTGATTCCACATCCCTTCAGTTTCCCTTAAAGCACCGCCAAGAGAGCTGGTCCTTAAACTTGAATCTCTTTTCTTTCCACACAACCGACAAAGTCTGACAAGACTGGCTGAGGCACTTTGAACTGTGTTTTCTGCTCCGGCTTAAACAGATATTGCAAACATATTGGTAGATGAGTGACAACTGGACAAAACGCAAGCATATGCACCTCAACAGCAGTGACAAACTCTCCAAACCTTTGTAAACGCTGGATGTAAAGAGAAGAAGTGCCAAGTGAGAAACTGGGAATGAGATGACAGGAGCAACATGGCAGCAGTAGACCACACACATGTGAAAACTGTGCATGTGAAAACCTGGACACTCCGATCTAAAGATGATGCAGCTGCTGTTACTTGCATCTTGTGAACTGGCAGAGGGGACTCTGAGATTAAATGCCAGCCTCAGACCTGACTTTTAGTTGATGAAGCCTGTCAAGGCAGAGGAAGAGTGAGGATTGTGCTGAAATAGAAGAACAAGTGTGTCGGATCCCCTCCGCCCGCCAACAAACACTGCGGCTCTGTAGTGTGTCAGTAAGTCAGGGCAGATGTTAGATATTTCAGCAGTGCCAGACACAGGTGCTCAGTAGGACAGAGTGTTTAATTAAAGAAGTCGAGCTATTCTGTTGGAGGGGCTTTAAATCAACAAGCATCTTTAATAAATTGCTATCGGTGCAATATGTTCTCACTGGCATTCACTCTGATAAAAAAACTGAGTTAAGGTTTGGGTCAGTTCAGGATGATAAAGATTTAGATTAAACTGAGTGCACACAAATGACTTATTCAGCTGTTATCACAATAATCAATGAAGTATGGTTACTGACAAAGGGGCATGTGATTTTGTAGGAATAATACATATTTCCTGTGGGCTGATGCTGGTCTGAGGCACAGGTTAGGCTGGGCTGTAATAGACATGTTAGGTCACTGGCCTTTTTGGCAAAACACAAACATTTTCATGTGTTTCAACAATTTCTGTCAACAAATTCAGACAAAAAAATGATGTGTCAGCCAGCTGTCACCACATAAAGGATTATTTCTGGGGGTGTTCAGGGGGAGCCCTGAAATCATCCTTTTGCTCAGTCAAGCAGTGAAGGACACCTGGACATCTCCTGACTAATCAGGCTGGGATGCACATATGCAGGGCCGTTTATGGGATGTAAGCACACTCAGGGCTTAACCCTGGACCTCTGGAGGAGGGACAGAGTCTTATGTGTTAATCACTGAAAACTTAAAATGTGGACCTCGTTTACTGTCCAGATTATTTATAATTTGTGATGTTAAAAGTATCCAAATTAGTTCTGAGCAGAAACAGAATATTTGCCACACATTTATCAAGTAGAGTTGAAAACAGTTAAATGTATTTACATTAACATTAGTTTGGAGGAATTTTTAAAGGGTTTTCTTTCAATCACTCACACACAAATACACACAGACACACAATTTTTCAGATACAGTCCATGCAGTGCAGTGCACTGTTCACCTCTCTACCATCTGCTGCTCTCTCTGTCTGTCTGTCTCTTCTCCATGCCTCCATTATCAGTTTTTACCATTAGGCTTACATTTAATAGAATTTGATAAAATGATCTGGCAACGCAAAGGTTGAAGTCTCAGAAGTATCAGATTCCATGGCATTCTCTTCAACAAGTGTTGAGATCTTTCATTTAAAACCACAAATGTGAAGAAAAGGTTGGAGGACCACCAGAGTCATAAGAATTTATCATCAAGAGACTTAATATCTGTACAAATTTGTTTGACAATCCATATACGCATAGTTGTAATGTTTCCATCTGGATGTGGAATCCAAATCATAATCAGCTTTACAGGACAAGAAGGATGTGTGTGTGTAAAATTACAAGGATGTGACCCTGGTTTTAAGGAGCACTCATTGTACTAACAGTGCTTTGTCATCCATAACTGATTTCTCAATGTAGGTTTGTTGATTTGTTTACAATGCTTATAGTATCATCATTTCCCTCACGGGATCAATAAAGTACATCTATCTATCACTTCATTAAATCAGTTGCAGCCTCAAGCTTCAACCTTTTTCCTGAAATTCATACACAATACACACTCCTCTACACTGATACACCAAATGCATATTTATTCATAAACAATATTGCAAAGTAACCTGTGATCATCTATTGCCCCAAAAGAAGATGAGTATTTCAATTTAAATCTCTAACCCTCAAATTAAAAGCAGCAACATTATTTGCACATTAATATACATTATGACTCCCCGGCTTCCTTGACATTTACATTCCAAAATTGAAAGTGCAGTTTTATTGCTACCAGATGTTATCAGTGGAAAACAAGAGAAAGGGTAGTGCCTGTATTGGTGACATTTCCTTTCAAACCAGCCACAGTTGATTAAAGAAAAGCCCAGTTCCTGCAGATAGCACCATAGTTTAAATATATGAGATGTGCTCCATGTGAGCGAATCAGCACCCACAAAACTAATCTGTTTTATGATTTCTGTCACACATAAAGCTTTCTATGCGGCATACAAATGACCATTACTATTCTCTGATTTTTTGCAATGTTTTGTACAAAGGAAAATAATCCAACACTGTTTTAATATCAGTTACTCATACAGTACCACAGAGACATGTCAAGATGCTCATATATTAGAGTATTTGAGGAGAGGAAGATTGTGTGTTAGTCCAATGTTGAAAGCCTCAAAGATGAGAAACACAGCACCCAGGCAATCCTCCTGTATCCCTCGTACGCTCAGGAAGTAAGTGTCAGGAAATAAGTGAATAAAGACAGCAGGTTTTTACTGGAAAGATAAACAAAACAACAGGCTACAGTAATTTCCTGATTTACTGCTACTGCTGATTGGCCTCTCAACTTTAACACAATAAAGTGGTATATGGTTAGCTGTGACAGCTATCTTAATGCTTTCAGACCTTTTAAATGCATTCTCTCTAGTCACTTTTAATAGGCTCTAAATTTATCTTTGCTGTTTGGTGTCCTTGGGTGTTCACACGCCATCTGTGTGAAATAACGTAGTCTGCTGCAAATTACATTTCAGTCAGAAAAAAAGAAAAAGAATCAACACCAGCTTATCCAACTGTTACACTTCTACACCTTTACAGCTTAAATTTATTTCCTTAACAAGGCAACCATAAACATGCCATGCCCTGAAAATTATGCAGTCCACCTTGGGGCAAGGCAGTAACAAATGTTATCTTTACCCCATAATTTTAGTGCCTCTGTCAGGTCATTCAGTGTAATTTTGTGCAAATCCAGCCTGGTGATTTCTACAGTAAGATATAGTTTTCACACTGAATATATGTATGAATAAACACATAAAGTGAAGTTGTTTCCTCCTGTGTATGTCCTGACTATACAACAAAAGACTGAGGAAGCATCATTCACCTAAAAAAAATTCAACTGAATAATTATTCTATAAGATATGAGTTAAATACAGCATTTCTAAATAGATTGATACAAATTTACATTCAAGCCCCATCAATTTAATTGTAAATGCATAAAGAAACAAAACAAAAATCCATGTATTGGATCTTTTGGTGAAAGCACAACTGATATCAACATAAAAGAGTTCACAGACCAACAGTTAATATTGGCTTTTTGTATTCAGCTAACCATGGCCACTTTTTTCCCTAATTTTAACACAGTGTTAAAATAGCATAATACTGCAGCTGGTATGTGTGTCAAACAAAATAATTTTCAAAATCTTGGAAATGAATGTGATCAATGTTGTCATTGAGCATTATGCTGAATTTACATTCTGCCGAGCAAAAACTGAGCTGGCCCTTTAAGTTTGAATCGGGTATGACTCTCTGATGACAGATGATTGAATACTACTTCCTTTTTTCATATGATTTCATTTAGAAGATATTTTGATATACAGTTACATTGTGAATTTTCATTTGAAATCTTACACAAGGTCATATACTTTGACACATAACAGAATACTGGGCTCTATTTTTATATTAACTTACCCTAATAACAACCCTGACACTTGCCGCTTTTATTTATTCTTAAGTAACCGTAATTTGGTGAAATTGTCCATAATCATTGCCTTGCAGTAACTTTCTGAGAACTGAAGGCGACTTGGCGGACTCAAATTGTGTGGTAGGAAATGTTCTGTAGCAAAAGGCCACAGCGACGCCTCCTCTTTAGCTCCCTCCCTAATCACCGAGACACTCGACAGTGGAGCATGGAGATCCTCTGCTTTAACAAGCTCCAACTGTAACATTTGTAGCTTCCACTTAAAAAGACTTGTCATCAAAGATACTCTCCCAGGCATTTTGGAAACAAAACATATCTCTGCATTATCGCTCCCTAAACAAAATGTGACAACAGCAAGTATTCTGTTTCATTTGCATCCCCTCCCTGACTTTCTTTTAGCCTTTCATGGATTGCTTATGACATGCAACCCCCCTCCAGCACCCCCCAAACACGCATACTCGCAGGCACACACACGCACAATTCCAAATAATTACAACAGAGGGAGTGTTGGCAAGCTTGTTATAAAATTGCCGCACTGAAAGGAAAACAAAGTGAAAGCAGCCAGTTTGATCACATTTCCACTGTACACATTGGATGCATGCACAGCACCAGCTCTTTTTGTTTTACTTCCCAATAACACATAACCACATATTTGTAGGGAAATGCTAAATGTTCACTATGGGTGTGAAGACATTCCAATCTACCCTGATTTAATTTTATCTTCTTGGCATAGGCTATATATGGAGAATAACCCCTGATGGAAATGTATAATAATTGCGTCCTGTGACTGGCAGTCAGTACTGTAAAACACAGACATCAGCTCTGAAACATCCTTACAAACAGTCTGAGACCTGGAAAAAGGACAGACAGGCATGTAGGGCTGATAAACTGGGGGAACTTTTACTACAGCATGTAATTAAATTCTTCCAGTGAAAAATAAAGATAAGGATTCCATTAGCCCCTTAAAACATTCTGGGATAATGAATTTTTGTGGTTGATGGAGCACCTCATGTGGGACAGGTGGGATTTACTCCCAGGCTCGACTCGGCAGTGCGGCAAGCAGCCACTGCACCCAACCACAGGAGCCAGCGATGACATTTGATGCACCATTGGCATCAGAGGCAAATGAGATTATGGCAGGGGGAATGGAACTGACTCTCCTTGACAGATTTACAGATCCCCACTGGATAGAATACAGGAGAAAAGGCTGTAAAACCCATCATCTGTGGGGTGAATTACATATGGCTTGGAACAACTTGTTTGGTTTAGAAAATCCACACACCAGTCTCTTTTGATTTACCTGCACCCCCACCCCTCAAACACCCACCCATTCACTGACTCCTCACCAAGGGAGCATGCACGGGCAGCAGTGTTTCACTACAGCTGCCATTCAAGGATCTCATCTTTTCATCAGTTTGTTAAATTGCTGCACAGAGCTGTCCTTGACCTTTGATCTATTAGCTGCTTACAATAGAATAATTCCTTGCTGTATTAATAACTGTGCTTCATAAGACTTGTAAAACCATCGATTCCTCTGTTGGCCAAACAGATACAATCTGAATATGAGCATCTAAGACTGCCGGTGTCTCTCGGTCCCTTAGCAATAACATGTGGAGGTCAAATAAAGCTGCACAGTCGATTCCACAATAAAAGTGTTTTCACTCCACTTTGGGAATTCTGAGACAAACTATAAAGACACTATATTAAATATTTAACCATCTCTCCGCTCATGCTGCAGTCAATCCATCACCTTTATCTATCTTAAATTGAGACACACTGAGTCAATGCTGCTGCTTTCAAAAGGCAGAGCCTATGTATTAAAATCATGTAACATGTCTGTATGGAAAAGATGCCGAGCTCCTGAAGTTTAGTCTCCATCCCCCAGCCAAGCTGAAATGAAGAATTCCAATCCCGTGTCTCTCTCAGCAGTGAGCTCCACACAAATGATTTCAGCTGCATTCACATCCAAGTCAGTGCGGTTCATAAAAAGCCAAGATGTAGCAGATTTGTGGTTATGGGATAATATGTCTTTGAGGAGCTGAGATGCATTCTGCAGAGATCAGTTCTACACAGAAGAACTAGCTGACTTAAAGAAGAGCACTGATCTCAAACCTATGCCACCTCGATGGTTTCCAAAATAATAAACATGAAGAGCAGTGTGGAGCAGGTTTACAGTGGGGCAAAAAAGTATTTAGTCAGCCACCAATTGTGCAAGTTCTCCCACTTAAAAGATGAGAGAGGTCTCCAATTTTCATCATAGGTATACCTCAACTATGAGAGACAGAATGAGAAAAAAAATTCCAGAAAATCACATTGTTCTGATTTTTAAAGAATTTATTTGCAAATTATGGTGGAAAATAAGTATTTGGTCAATAACAAAAGTTCATCTCAATACTTTGTTATATACCCTTTGTTGGCAATGACAGAGGTCAAATGTTTTCTGTAAGTCTTCACAAGGTTTTCACACACTGTTGCTGGTATTCTTGGCCCATTCCTCCATGCAGATCTCCTCTAGAGCAGTGATGTTTTGGGGCTGTCGCTGGGCAACACGGACTTTCAACTCCCTCCAAAGATTTTCTATGGGGTTGAGATCTGGAGACTGGCTAGGCCACTCCAGGACCTTGAAATGCTTCTTACGAAGCCACTCCTTTGTTGGGATCATTGTCATGCTGAAAGACCCAGCCACGTTTCATCTTCAATGCCCTTGCTGATGGAAGGAGGTTTTCACTCAAAAATCTCACGATACATGGCCCCATTCATTCTTTCCTTTACACGGATCAGTCGTCTCTGGTCCCTTTGCAGAAAAACAGCCCCAAAGCATGATGTTCTCCACCCCCATGCTTCACAGTAGGTATGGTGTTCTTTGGATGCAACTCAGCATTCTTTCTTCCTCCAAACACTGACAAGTTGAGTTTTTACCAAAAAGTTCTATTTTGGTTTCATCTGACCATATGACATTCTCCCAATCCTCTTCTGGATCATCCAAATGCTCTCTAGCAAACTTCAGATGGGCCTGGACATGTACTGGCTTAAGCAGGGGGACACGTCTGGCACTGCAGGATTTGAGTCCCTGGCGGCGTAGTGTGTTACTGATGGTAGCCTTTGTTACTTTGGTCCCAGCTCTCTGCAGGTCATTCACTAGGTCCCCCCGTGTGGTTCTGGGATTTTTGCTCACCGTTCTCATGATCATTTTGACCCCACGGGGTGAGATCTTGCGTGGAGCCCCAGATCGAGGGAGATTATCAGTGGTCTTGTATGTCTTCCATTTTCTAATAATTGCTCCCACAGTTGATTTCTTCACACCAAGCTGCTTACCTATTGCAGATTCAGTCTTCCCAGCCTGGTGCAGGTCTACAATTTTGTTTCTGGTGTCCTTTGACAGCTCTTTGTGGACAGGTGTCTTTATACTGATAACGAGTTCAAACAGGTGCCATTAATACAGGTAACAAGTGGAGGACAGAGGAGCCTCTTAAAGAAGAAGTTACAGGTCTGTGAGAGCCAGAAATCTTGCTTGTTTGTAGGTGACCAAATACTTATTTTACTGAGGAACTTTACCAATTAATTCATTAAAAATCCTACAATATGATTTCCTGGATTCCTTCTCCCCCCATTCTGTATCTCTCATAGTTGAAGTGTACCTATGATGAAAATTACAGGCCTCTCTCATCTTTTTAAGTGGGAGAACTTGCACAATTGGTGGCTGACTAAATACTTTTTTGCCCCACTGTATTACCTTGATCAGTGCATAAAAGAAAAAAAAAAGTCTTATTAATTGAATTAACTGAACAAAATGTGAAAGAATCTCCATCACAATAACACCCAGGAGTCATCCAGGAGTGTATTATTCATAACATTGATTAAAAATGTTTTGCCTCCATTCGAGCAAACTGAATGCTTAAACGAGTGTAAGGTTTTTCATCAAAGATACTGGGGGGTGTTAGGTAGAACACCGAGGAAGCAGCAGCAGTAATCATCAAAACAATGACAGATTGTTGTCATTGTCAACGACTATGGGATTCATTACAATTCACAGAATGCATAATCCATATGCATGTGCTCATTACAATTATATTCCAATCAAATGCCCTTGATTCAGAAGATTTCCAACAAAGAGCCACATGCTCTCTGTTGTATGCTAAGTGTTGTATTGCCTAAACAAATTTGAGACCTGAAAGAACTTCTTTTTGATAAATCATGGAATAAAAACAATTAATTAAATGCTGCAATTAGCAGTATTATTGCAGAAGCAACAGTTATAAGTGTGATAATAAATGTGATAATATACTTAAATTTAAAATGTATGTATTGGATTAATACATTGGATTGGAAAAAAAAAGTAAATGTCACTTGCCTTATCTTGGTTACAAATGCCAATAACAATGCCTCTGATGGTTCACATTCCTTTCAGTAATGCGATCAGCACAGTTTCAGGATAATCATTGGTTTGGTCATAAATCAATGTACAAGTATAAGTAAAAAATCCTCTGAGGACAATTAATATCTGACTATATTTCATATAAATCCATCCAGCAGTTGTTGAAACATTTCTCAAATAAAACTTGTCAACTTGATGTAGGCCCCAGAGGAAATGAGGGATCACCAAAGTCATTATAACTCAACATGTGGGAAGCATGAATGTCTAAAAAAAACTTTTTGTCAAAACAACCAATAGTTGCTGAGACATTTCAGTGTGGACAAAAAAATGGTACGACTTCATGGACTCAGTAGATGGTACGTACTCCTCCAACTAGAGGCTCCCTGGTTCAAAACTTGCTTGAGCCAGACTCCATGTAGGCCCTCCATACAAGCAATAATAATAAATGATACATTAAAAATGGCCTTAGACTTTTTGACTCCCTACCAACCTCCCCCAAGCAATACATTACCACCTACACAACTTGCACTACATTTCACACCAACAAGATTACTGAACAATGTTTGTATACTTATAGAGTTTCATGCAGTAGTATACTACACTATATCCCACCAGTATTTGGTATTCAGTATGCTATTGTGAGGGAAACTTCTTTAGGGGACTTAGTTACTAAAGTTATTAAGTTACTACAAACTCACCTTACAAAATTAGAACTTCTTAAAGTTAGTTCATATATTAGACTTCAGGATGCTGGCATTGTTTATGAAATCTTATCAAGTGAACTGTGCTGGCAGTCAAACTGTCATTCTAACTATGTATAATACTCGTACGTATAAAATGTTTTCATTTCAATTCAGTAAGAGTTTCAAATTCAACCATGTGTTGGCTTTTTTTTCTGCATTTCATTCAGCTAGCGTATGTTTTACCAACCTGGCTGGCCTCTGATTCTTTACACCAAAGGAAAGCAAAGTGCTGAGAAAGATCCAGTAATGGTGAGTTTCTCTGTGAAGAGTTTGCTAAAGCTGTTGTACTTCACGCCAGAGCCGTTCCTCCTCTCTTCTGCAGTCTCTTAATAGTCTTCACATCACTGGCTGAAAATACTGAGGGCAGCCAAGTTTAGATTTTCATAGTGTCATCTAATGTGGCAGTGGTGTCTTTTCTGCATTAGTTTGGTATCTTCTTAACTTTTTATTGCATTGAAAAGCTTTTCTTCTTTTATCAAAGAGGATTCTGCTTCTGAGGTCAAAGGTTTTTTCCTCTGCTTTTCTGAAGAGGTGGTTGTAGAAGAAGGGCTCATGTTACAAGCGATTTTCGATCCTTCCGCCAGCTGCCATCAACACACATTCAGATAAATTTTGCTCCAATTACAGTGCAAAAACAGCACTGTTCCAGTTTAAGTGCTCACTCTAACTACTAAATAGCCATTATGTGTGACCAAATGAAGTCATAAAAGAATACATTTCAACAAAGGACAGTAAAGGAAGGTTTTGTGTTCACAAAGGTTACAAACAAAGCACATAAAAAAGTTAACACAGCAAGTTTGCTATCGGGAGACATGAACCAATGGGAACAATACACCTCCCAGAGCTTTCAAAGTGTAAAGAGCTGCCAAGGTACATTGCTGTAGTTAAACAAACACATAATTACCACTCTGATACATCAGCAGTGCTGCTACCAATTTTGTTGCCATTACTTCATTGATCTATGGCTCTCTTGCTGAAAAGGAACTTAACATTAACACACTTTCTGAATTGATCTGAACCACAGAGCTGTCAGCTGTTGGCAATCACCCCTGTTCTCAAGACATTTATGCATGAAAACTATAAACACGCACCCCCGATGATAATGGCACTGATGATTGCTTAGCAATAGCTATATTAAGCAATATATATTTGAACCTGGGAGCTTTGTGTAAAGTAAGCAGATGCTGCATAATTAGAAGGTTTGCATCGAGATGGGAAATGAACATTAAGCTATCAGACAGTAATCTAGGTAGATGGAGGTATACATTGCACTCTCACAGTGAAATTATTGATTCGTATCATCATAAGAACTGCTTTTCATGATGGGAGTTAACCATTTACAGAAAATGGTGTAACAGCCACTGCCTGATCGAGAAGCAGTCAGACTAATTAAAGCTTTTCTTTTGAATCAGCACTGACAGTAAGGAGGATGTCGATTATGCACACAGGAGTTGGGGATTAGAAAGGAGAACGAAAAAGTCATCCTGCCAGAGAAATATAGTCCTGCCTAACACAAGTGACTACAACAAAAACACAAACAAAACCACTATCAAATATTTGAGATGGTGTTAGCTTTGGTATGCAGAATAGCAGAGAAGAAACTGTAGTCTGAGAATTGTGGTCTGTTGTAGCACACTTGAAAGAAAAGAGAAAAAGGACTTTGTCACCATTCATATACTAAATTATTAAGTGCAGATTGTGGAACTGAAACGGCCCCTTTCACACACTGAGGGGAAAAAGCTGAAAGCAGTAAAGGGGCATTAGTCGTAGAAATAAGGCCAAGCTAATGAGGGTTAGTCAAATATCACTGCAGTCCTCTATAAAAATCCTTGGCATGAAGGTGTGAAGGTGGTATGTTCTCCTGGGATTTTTATGTCAAATATACACATGGAGATGGAAAAGGAGGTTGACATCATTGGGATGAATCAGGCCAACTTAAACATGAATTACAAATTGGAGAGGAAATTTGTCATAAACTTATTTTGACCTGCAGAGGAGACTCGATTTCTTTGTTCTACTTGGAAACTGAATCACACCCCAGTAACTGTTATTATTGACAAAATCAAGTTGTGTGATCCAAACTAAAGCTGCAGTGTATTCCTGTTACCTACTGCATTTGATTGCTTTTAAATGTCAAAACACTTTTTGCTAAAATTATCAATTTTAATGTTTTTTTATTTTTTAATGTTCTGTCTTTAGTGTTTTTTTCCACTTTGTATGCACCCATATCTGAGACACAACTCACGTCCCCAAATTTCTGTGCTGCAGGAACCAAAATGCTCAAGATAAACATAACCCCCAAATTACAAGACCTTATTTTTATTATTAATCCAGCACTTGTCAAAAGAGCAGCAGAGGTAGATTACTAATTTGAATTACAATTTCATTTGTATTGAAAAACTGACAAAAATAAAAAAACAGATCCGACATGCTGCAGCAGGTGGTTGCTGAATTCAGCTGAATAAATAATTATGAAGTTAGCATATGGTAAATGTTTGTTCAGTATTTGTGGTCTTCAGGTATTTTCTCTCTGTTTTGTAATGCAAAATAATATTCCAAATAATCCCTCTGCCTCTCTTCGTTCTCACCTACCTCCTTCGTATTAATTAACTCAGCAAACAAGAACTGACTAGACAAACACAGGCAAGCCTCTTAGGTAAATGGCAAATACCACGGACACGTGCAGAATTTTCACCTCATAAAGTGAAGCAAAGTGCTGGCTATAAGAGCGAACCAAATCAATCTTCATTAAAAATTGTTGTTGTGCCAAAAGAGGCATCTCGGGACACCGTCTTCAGATCCCCACAAAGGAGTGAGGTAAACCTTAATGCGTGTCTCTGTGTTTAAAGTTCAAACAAAGCATCTGAGTCCCTGCTGACCTCCCACTGGATTCCACTACATTCTGATAAATCACAGAGCCTTCCAATGAGATGCTTACCTAAGCTTGTGTCAAGGCTGGGCATTTTCACTGAATAGCAGAATGGCTTCTAGCTAGTCGAGAGCATTCAAGGCTGGCACAGACTGGCACAACGTTGTGGCATTATCGTGTCAAAAAACTAGGACCTATCAACAAGAAAGCAAAAGGGCAGAGCAATATTGGAAATAAAAAAAAGTAAAAAAAAAAATCTGTGATGTATTTTTTTTTTTTTTTGATTGATTTATTAGGCCTGATTGTAAAACAATACAAAATGCAGCTGCTGCAGATTCTGTATTATTCATAAAAGAAAGCAAAATGGCTTGTGACACCCTCCTCAGCTGCAGAACAGCCCCCCATCTGAAACCCATCAGAAACAAGCTCTCATTTCATACTAGAGTCCACCATATTACACAGGGGCCACTGGGGTCAACAATACTTGTCCGGCTCTATTGACCGTTGTTGATAAGGAGCTTCAAATATCTCCAGCTAGGAGAAACGTTACCCTTGCTTTTTCCTGTTTCTGTTCAAATAGATCTGGTGGCACAAGTTGGCAGGATGATCAAGTGCTCATTAAGCAGAGGAGGAATTAGGTCTGATTGTGTCAGATAGGAGAAAGTCATAGCTGCCCCCAGGGCATCCATGTGGTTCCCCATCGCATGACACCTGTGCTCTCAGTGGGAGCTGCGCTTGTTCCTGCTACCGGCCACAACATCTTTCTCAAAGGCAACTGGGACATGGAGTGAGCATTCATTGAATATTTTGTGTGGACCAAAGAAAATTGAGCTCTGCACCTAGAGACATGTATGCTTGGAAAGGTCAGTTTTTGCATAAGAAAATATGCAGAAGTCCTTCAGGAAGAAAAGATCAGTTTAAAGAGATACCTTTACCATGAGGTATAATATCATGCACTAATGAACCTATCTACTTCTCCATCTACATTAGTTTCCCAGGAAACTGTAAAGGGTTAAGAGAGAAACAGAAATGCAGAGGGGAGAGGGGATTAATACAAGATTAATACCAGGCTACACTTCAGGTCACAGGTCTCCAGCATCCTCCGTAAGACTCACTGAACTCGATTTAGATGAGAGAGCTTGTCTGCAGGTACTCCCACTCAACAAGGCAAAATCCATTATTTTCCTTCTTGCTGATATTGGTAACATTAACTGTGTGGTCTATACCCATCTGCTATCTCCCAACACAGATACTGAAACAAATTATCTTAGAAATACAAACTTCAGCAAGACTTTCACTTCTTTTAGTGCAACAGTTCCCTGACCAATAGCACCACTGTGTTTCCTGGATAAAAAATGAACAGACCCACAAAACAGTGCTGTTACTTAAGAAATGCTGCATGGGAAAGCTACACGTTATATTTGGGAAATAATTATTCTGTTCGGTTTTTGAGCTGGAGGGCCAGAGCTGCACTGTAAATACACTTTGTACATAATTGCCCATCTGAAAATGAATAAAGTGTTTGGCAAATAAACATAATGTTTCTCTTTGAAGCAAGCCCTACTTGGCGGTAACTGTACATTCACACTCGCACAAGTGAAGTGGCCAGACAGCAAGAACAACAATCCCAGAGTGTTCTTCCAGCTATCTCCCTCAGATATGGACACAGACGCAGGGGATAGCCAGCAGAGCCTGGTTCACTGCCATCCTAGCCCTGACAATATGTCTGATGTCAGCCCAAGATGCATAGAGGGTGAAGAGGCTGAAACCCTCAGCAGATGGGGGGTATTTCGGATAGTGCACAAGCTGCTCATAGGAAAGCAACTTGGTTATAGCACTGGTTAACTTACCTAATGATACAATGTTTGTGCAGTGGGAAAATCAAATCTAACCTTTCCCCAGACTGCTGTTTTTTCTCTGTTCTTGGGGTATGGCAGGTCGGGGAAGTGGCTGGCACAGTCTGGAAATGTTGGATTTAAAGGATGGGTTATAATAGTTTATATTTTTTTCAGTACTTAAACCATGGTTATAGTCTCGCTGAATTGCACACTAATAAAAGAGAGGCCTGGAAAAGTGTCTTAGAATGAACTGCTTTATCTTTCTTCTGGCACTTAGATGTATCCACAGAGCATAATGAGGGGGCTTTGAGGGGCCACATTCCTTTACAGCAACCCAAGACAAACTCTGTAATGAAAATCTTCTCCATATGCCACACTGTTTAAGGTTAAGTGTTTAAATTGAATGCATTTTTTTATTACTAAGCTGAGATGGCTGATTTAGACAAATATTTCATGACCTTTGTTTACTCCTCTGTTGATAAATCTTTTTGAAAGCTGGATAAGAGAAAATGCTGCTGCTCACATTTGAATGATACGTTATGCTAGGGCTGCTATGGCATTACATTAGACAGTCACATGCCATGTTGGAGTGAAAAACTGCAGCACATGAATAATTGAGCCTTAAAAGTTTGTTACTATTTGCTTTTAGCATTTGATTGACCTTTGTTAATTTCATTTCACTTTACAAATGTAAAAATGTACTATGGCTACTTTGATTAATTTCAATTTATGCATTTCAGTTCTCATTCACTCAGCTCACCATGAGGCCACATTCAGCTGCTGAATGGACCCATTTCTTTGTCTGGTGGAGTATTATCCTGTGGACCTGTCCCCATAATTAAAGCTGTGAGAAATCCTGATAATGGTGCAATGAATTAACAACTTTAAATAACCCACTGGAGCTTGATATGCCATTTGGGAATGGCCTGGAGAATGATTTTTTTTAAAGAGGTCACTAGAGTTCAGACATAGAAAATTAGAATTTCCATCAGAATTCAACAGTTCATTGAATAAGATCTACTGTAAGCCAGAAAATTGATAATAAAAGATATATCTTTGCCTTTGCAGCGTAGTATAGTACTCCTACATTACTGACACAATAGGCTACAGTAACTACTTTTACATATAGGCACAAAAGAAAACAAAACAAATGTAATATTTAACTTTAAATCAGCTTTTCCTCATAATTCAGGCAGCATGACACACAATATGCCAATAATCATTTATGTACAAACATCATTTTCTCTGCATTGGGTAACCACTTCATTTCAGTAGAGAGAGCCAAATGAGCCATTATAGTAGGGCTGGGGCGATTCATCGACGTAACCGTGGCCGCAGCTGTTGGCCGGCCGGCGACTGAATGTTTGAAGCGTCGCGATCATGTGATGTCATCACAACAAACGACAGTGTGGCGTCACTACAACACATTATTGTCCGGTGATCGCGTGCTGGCAGCTCCTCGTTAACGGTGAACGGCTGCTGCCGTAGCGAGCGGAGAACAGCGGACACAGTGAAGTAGAAACCACATGTTTATATGGTTATTTTTATATATTTAAGCCTTATAAACATGTCCCACACAGTTACACAGTATAAAGCCTTTATATTCTCTTAGATATTCGGTAAGATTCGTTGAAATTATGTATGTAAACACGCTACCCACAAATATACATATCGTATATCATTGAGGAGTTTTATTTTAATACATAATACAGTTTTAAACGCATTGTAATAATACATATTTTAACAAAAATAATTGTATATTTACTGTAGTACTGTACTGTACTGGTTTTACTTACTTACCCAGTTATATTAGATATGTACATAATGTACGGCAACAACATATTCGCTGAGCCAATCAGCGCCCAGGATACATGACGCGTCAATATCCTCCACAGAAATCCGTGAACCAGCGAAACATCCAGATATGATTTTCATATAACATCCGTTTTGATAACATATAAAATGTTTTCATATAAAATCTGCGATATATGTTTTCATATAAAATCTGCCATATATGTTTTCATATAAAATCTGCAATATATGTTTTTATATAAAATCCACAATATGTTTTCATATAAAATCTGCCATATATGTTTTCATATAAAATCCACAATATGTTTTCATATAAAATCTGCCATATATGTTTTCATATAAAATCCACAATATGTTTTCATATAAAATCTGCAATATATGTTTTCATATAAAATCCACAATATGTTTTCATATAAAATCTGCAATATATGTTTTCATATAAAATCCACAATATGTTTTCATATAAAATCTGCAATATATGTTTTCATATAAAATCCACAATATGTTTTCATATAAAATCTGCAATATATGTTTTCATATAAAATCTGTGATATTTTTCATATAAAATCTGTGATATATGTTTTCATATAAAATCTGCCATATATGTTTTCATATAAAATCTGCAATATATGTTTTCATATATAAATCCACAATATGTTTTCATATAAAATCTGCAATATATGTTTTCATATAAAATCCACAATATGTTTTCATATAAAATCCACAATATATGTTTTCATATAAAATCTGCAATATATGTTTTCATATAAAATCCACAATATGTTTTCATATAAAATCTGCAATATATGTTTTCATATAAAATCCACAATATGTTTTCATATAAAATCTGCCATATATGTTTTCATATAAAATCTGCAATATATGTTTTCATATAAAATCCAATAATGTTTTTAATATCAATATGTTTTCATATAAAATCTGCACATATATATTTTCATATAAAATCTGCATAATCTGCATATATGTTTTCATATAAAATCCACAATATGTTTTCATATAAAATCTGCCATATATGCTTTTCATATAAAATCCACAATATGTTTTCATATAAAATCCACAATATATTTTCATATAAAATCTGCGATATATGATTTCATATAAAATCCACGTTTTTATATAAAATCATATAAAATCCACAATGTTTCCATATATGTTTTTTTCATATAAAATCCACAATATGTTTTCATATAAAATCTGCCATATATGTTTTCATATAAAATCTGCAATATATGTTTTCATATAAAATCTGTGATATATGTTTTCATATAAAATCCACAATGTGATATATGTTTTCATATAAAATCTGCAATATATGTTTTCATATAAAATCTGTGATATATGTTTTCATATAAAATCTGCCATATATGTTTTCATATAAAATCTGCAATATATGTTTTTATATAAAATCCACAATATGTTTTCATATAAAATCTGCAATATATGTTTTCATATAAAATCCATATATGTTTTCAATATGTTTTCATATAAAATCCACATATATGTTTTCATATAAAATCTGTGATATATGTTTTCATATAAAATCTGTGATATATGTTTTCATATAAAATCTGCCATATATGTTTTCATATATAAAATCCACAATATGTTTTCATATAAAATCCAATGCAATATGTTTTCTATATATGTTTTCATATAAAATCCACAATATATTTTCATATAAAATCTGCGATATATGATTTCATATAAAATCCACGATATATGTTTTCATATAAAATCCACAATATATTTTCATATAAAATCTGCGATATATGATTTCATATAAAATCCACGATATATGTTTTCATATAAAATCCACAATGTTTTCATATAAAATCTGCCATATATATATAAATCCATATATGTTTTCATATAAAATCCACAATATGTTTTCATATAAAATCTGCAATATATGTTTTCATATAAAATCCACAATGTTTTCATATAAAATCTGATATGTTTTCATATAAAATCTGTGATATGTTTTCATATAAAATCTGTGATATTTTTCATATAAAATCTGTGATATATGTTTTCATATAAAATCTGCCATATATGTTTTCATATAAAATCCACAATGTTTTCAATATATGTTTTCATATATAAAATCATATAAAATCCACAATATATTTTCATATAAAATCTGCGATATATGATTTCATATAAAATCCATATATGTTTTCGTTTTCATATAAAATCCACAATATGTTTTCATATAAAATCTGCCATATATGTTTTCATATAAAATCCACAATGTTTTCCATATATGTTTTCATATAAAATCTGCATATATGTTTCATATATGTTTTCATATAAAATCTGCATATATGTTTTCATATAAAATGTTTTCATATAAAATCTGCCATATATATATATGTTTTCATATAAAATCCACAATATATGTTTTCATATATGTTTTCATATAAAATCCATATATGTTTTATATAAAATCAATATATTTTCATATAAAATCCATATATATGTTCATATATAAATCCACAATGCCATATATGTAAAATTTCATATAAAATCTCGATATATGTATATGTTTTCATATAAAATCCACAATATGTTTTCATATAAAATCTGCAATATATGTTTTTATATAAAATCAAATATGTTTTCATATAAAATCATATATCCAGATATATGTTTTCATATAAAATCTGCATATAAAATTCGTTTTTATATAGTTTTCATATAAAATCTGCGAATATATGTTTTCTAGTAAAATTGCATATAAAGTGAAGCTGAAAATCGAAGCACGATATAGCGACGGGATTATCGTACTTTGATCACAGCTCTTCTTCTCTGAAGTTTGAAGTATTGTTGAAACTTTCAGTAGTGAAGAAAATACTTGAATTAGGACCTACAGTATGTCGATAAATTAGTCTATAGATTAGTTGACTAATCGAAAAAATAATCGTTAGATTAATCGATAAACAAATAATCGTTAGGTGCAGCCCTACATTATAGTGTAGAGTGATTGTAACCATGAGCGTGTCAACATCATGGCTGCTGAGATTATTTGCTTGACAAGGAGTAATGACACAGTTCAAGGGCAGTGCAATTAAATGGACATTATAATGAGCTACATGTCTACATGTATGTCATATTTGAGTGAGCATGTATTGTATGGAAATATGGCTCTGCTGGGCTTTTATTAAAAACACTGAAAAATAAGAAATATGCAGGGGAAGTATGGCCATCCATCTTACCATTACAAACTCAATAAACTACTCTTGCCAAGGACTTACAATTCATCAGAAAACAATAAGCTCAACCCATTATACATTAAAGGAGAAAGAGAGGAAAATATAATTTAGTCAGTTGTGTGGCGTATATATGTGGTGAACTATCAAGGATGCATTTTAACACCATGAACGTGCATATCATCAGTAGTCATTACAGGGTGAATTTCCTGGGGGAGGTCACACATGTTCTCCTTGCTGTCTCCAGCAGTAACGCATTAACCACAGCGCATCTAGACCTACTGCAACGGATATCTGACACTGGGCTTATTATTTCCAGTTTTAGAGGAAAAAGAGACATTGAGATCTTTGTTTGACAAGCAAACCTGCTTTGGCTGCCACAGCTCTGTCATTAATACAACATCCATCTTGTAATACAGACAAGAAAAGCACTTTATCCTGGTCTGAGTTTTTTCCCTTCTCAACATCTTCAATACGCTAAATACATGCTTCTTTTCCCATAACCTTGGCCCAAATTATTTCTTTCTCCCTGCTTTGCTGGCTCCTGGCATTTCCAGTGGGGTGAGTGAGGTCACAGCGGTGCTCAATTAAAAATATGAAGTCATGTGCAATCTCTCTGCAATCGATCCAAAAACAAAGTCAGCCCAAGGTGACATCCGACACCTCTCAGTTGTGTTTCATAATCACACAGTCTTTTTCTGAGCTGATCACTGATCTGGCACGATCCGTGACACACCCATCAATAAGGGAAAATCACCTAATATCTTACACTTTACTTCAGGAAAACATGTTTAATCTTCCTGCATATTCTTTTTGAATGATGTTTTCTTCGTTTTTACTCCTGTTTAAACTGTTGGGCTAGGACGGTTATATATATTTGCTCTACATTACTAAAAACGATTTGAATTCTGTTGCATAGAGGGGTGTGCTGAGGATTTCTTTTGAAGAGATCAAAGAGAAATATGTCATCAGAATGAGAGATGTGAACTAGTACAGGTTGCAGGGTGGTTGAGCATGGTAAGCCTTGGATTCCTGATGGATCACAGGGGCTGAGGCAAGCGTTTGTCCCCTCCAGACACATCCCAACAACACAGCCACTGCCTCAGTAGCTAATTGAATTTGATGCTCCTTCCTTTACCGAGGAACGGTCCAGCCTGTTCCTCTGTCATCTAAACTCAGAGCAGCAGTCCATTTACATGAAACAGTTTCCCATATACACCGTTATTAGATGGTCTGCAGAATGGAGGTGGCTAAGTCAAGGTGACAGAGAGAGAATTACAAATTCAAGGTGCATAGCAACACAGGCAGCCATTTCGCAGATGAAGAACTTCTTGTATGCCAGAGAGTCATCAGGGGCTGTTGCTGCTGCTGAGGCGATGGATCACTGAATGCAGCCATGCAAAGGAAAGTCACCTGCACTAAGTAACAACTCCAGAAGCCGCAGAGGTCACTGGTGCTAAGTGCACATGAGTAAGGACAGATGGATGTGATGCTGAGCTTTATTGCCTCATCATTAAATCAAGTGTTGGGCCCTGAAGAAAAAAAGAAGCTTGCACTTGGAAAAAAAGGCACAGTTAAAAAGGTTTAATTATGACACTCAGTAATGAGTGAAGATGAACTGTGATACATGGATATCTCATACAATTTCCTGAAGTAGAAGTCTGTCCTCTGTAATAAATCTTTCAGACTATTAAAAGCTGCTACAAATGTTGATATAATACAGTACACCAGTGTGCTGCACACTCTTTATGTGTTAAATGATTTCACTTTTGGCTTTGGAATGAAGATAATGTCTCACTTCTCCCTCCCAAAATCAGCAGATTAACACATTAATGCTCCATGACATTTGCTCTTTTCCTGTTTTGCCAATAGCAGATCATTTTGTTCCACTTTTCAATCATAATTACTGTAAAACTATTCTGTTACATGAAAGAAAGAGCCCTGAGGCATGGTGCCTTTGTTCAACATTTACATAACAGCTCCTCATTACAATCTCCAACTGAAAATCAGAAATTCCTCATGTCTACACAGACCACAGCCTCTGAGGAATGCATCAATACCCTGTAGCTTTTTCTGCTTACAATTCTGATTTCAAACAAACATTCAATTATGAAAAGGGACATGCCATATGGTGGGCTGTGGACTATCTGCCCCATAATGTCATTGCTTCTGATCACCACACACAAGAACCACATCTTTTATTCACAAATCCTCAAGGTCCACCGGTTTACTATAGGCCACTCAGTTTGCTCTGAGCCAATGGTGGCTTAATTTACCTTTTTAATATGAGCAACATCGTTCTCATCAATCTTGCCAGGCTTTCATGCAAGAGAGTCTGTGTCCTGTCACAGACCTGCAATCAAAGATTTCCTTTTCATTAATTGTAACTACAATCTTTCTCTGACCAAGATTAGAAACTGCCTCAGATGGACCTGAACAAAACTGATCATTCACCAGTTTTGTCTGAGAGAAATTATTAAATTATTATGGGACTAAATTGTTTTCTCTTTTATTTTTCCAGTTACATTATTAAATGAAGCCAAACAATTCTGTACATCACAGACAGGAGTGCCATGAAGGGGAGAAAAGCTAAGATGTTTCCAAAGTCCCTGAGCTGACAGGGACCCTGAAAAATACCACATGAACATAAAACATACATTTTCTGAAGAAACGATTTAGGGTGCTTAATATAATATTTTATCCTCTTTTAATTTCCGAAATAAAAGTAAGGTGTTTTTCTCCATTCCATTTTAATAACATCATCCAGGTAACCTACCATATCACATCCTTCAGTAAAAACATTGAATAGTTCAGTACAGCCTTGCTGCACTTACAAGTCAGGAACAGTGAAAGCTAGATGACAGTCTCGTAATGTAGTAATAATGTCTTACTAAGGCCTAAAATGTGGGTGCCACAAAGCGACAAAGGGTGACAAATCAGTCACCCAATTTCAAGAAAGCATTAGACATTAGAATTTTGTTCATAATAGTCCGACATAACTCTCAGTTGAAAGAGTGACTTTTGTTAAACTCTCCTCCCAAAGCAGAGATCAAACAAAATAAATCAACGATAACTATCACAAAATAATATTAATAATACTACTAATACTAATACTAATACTAATAATAACAATAATAACATACTTAAGGTAAGACTGAAGATTTCTGCCATTTTCTGGAAAACCACACAGCACAGCACACAACCAGAAGCAATGGTTCACAGTCCTGTCTGAACTTGGATTTAGGCAGCAAAACAAGTTTAGGAAAAGATTATAGTTTTGGTTGCAGTTTTGGTTGATTGCTAAAAACACGCTGTGTTTCATGATTCAATTCACTGCTGACTTTTTCTGTATTAAACCAGACGATGTATATATGTTTAGTGCCTAAACGTAACCACAGAAAGGCTTAATAATGCTCTAGTCACTTCTTGCCAGATATGTTAAGCGACAACCTTTGCTCAATGTGTTTATAGGTAGCGTAATCCAGGCGACATTACATTTCCCTCAAAATGTATGTCCTGTTGTTGTCCTGTAACATCATTTCTAGGAGACAGAGTTGCATTCACGTATATTGTAAAAAGCCAGATTCTTAAAATCCTGCCGTTGGGTGTAATTGAGGGTTTTGATGAATTGTCCAATATCAATGTCCTTGCCTGTTCGTTGTTTACAACCTGTCTGATTGCCTGCCTGCTCAAATTATGTAGCTGTAATGCTGTTGTGTTTCCAGATCTCAGCGTCTTGTTTAGGGAGTATCACAACCAAAATATTGGGCTTAAAATACAACTCAGGAAAGCCCAAGTTGTATTTAAACTGAAGTGTCAATTAATGAGCAAAACAAACTTCAGATAAGGTGCTTTAGACCAGAACCTGCCATGTGAAAACTCAAACTGGCATGGAAACACAGAGATACAGTTTCTCTTTGCCCTAACCGCAACACACAGGGACATAGCACACACACACACACACACACACACACACATCACACACACACATCTCTACAGTTCACAGTCGGCAGTGGTGCCGGACGTCTCGCTTCCATACAGTGTTTGTGACAGTGACATGACAGCGTTCTTTTATGACTCCCTTATATTCCCCTACAGTGACAGCGAGGGAATGGAGAGAGCTGCCAGGAATCATGGAGAGGACTCCCTGTCAAGCGTTACCCTGAGGCTTTCCCTCCCTCATGTCAAGATAGATAACCACTAGAACCTCATGGGAAGCAAAGACAGAGATGGAAAGAGAGACAGAAGCAGAAAGAGAGAAAAACAGAGACATGCAAAACAGTGCCACAAAAAAGGGCTTGCTTTCTAGGAAATGAATAGATTGTGTCATTTATTTCAGATGAGATATTATGCCCCAAATGTCAACTGAATAATAATAAGTTGGATTTTATTGGAGCATTGGACATATGGAGATATGAGTGTTGTATTTACATCACCTGATATTGTAAGTAACATTGCTAGTATTGCTAGTAACAGTGAACAGTTAATGGTAACTTTTTTAATAGCCGTCAGCGTGTCCTTGACTGTGCATCTACAATGAAATCCCCTGCCATATAAATAAAAGCTTTAATCTTTCAAGTGAATGAGAAACTCTAATGCAGGGAAATGCAATGTAGTAAAACTGACACTGTTTGCAAAGTCTTAAAATAAGATACCTCACTACGCCACCCAGAACTTTTGATTGATTCAAGCAGAAAACCAGAATAAGTTACCGCATTTGCATTTTGCCAAAGTCAGTGTCATGCTACAATGTGGGGAGGAAAATGAATTCATTAAATTTTTCAGTTCTTTTTAAAATTAACAAAAAACACCCTAAATCAACAATATGGCCTCCATTACTAAGAGAGGATGATTTAAACCACAATTTAAAAATAAGATGAGAAATGGCATGTCAATACACTCATTTCATTAAGCATTAATGCTGGCAAACAGTTGCTGGTATTTGTATGACCATTATCAGACAACCAAACTATCAGTTTCAGCTACATTACCCTCAGCGCCAAAGAGCCATCTGAATATCACATGAAAAAACAGGAACTATCCTTTCAGTTTGCCTCTGTTCTCGTTGCCAAACAGCAAACGGGTCAATAACCCATCATTATAGAGCTTCACACTTCGCTGGCCGCAAATTGACTGCCTGAAGGATTAAGGAGAAAGGCAATGATGCCAATGCTGGAGATGAGACAACATTGCTCATCTTCTCAACCTACTAAAAAAACCCCAGGGCTCTCTGAAAATACTGGAGTTTGGCTAAAGAAAGAAAATGCAGTGTGACGGGACATAATCCTGTCACTCTGGGTATTTCTGTAAAAATCAGGACTGGGAGGGGCATGTACTTACTTGGATCAATGTCCTGTTAATGTATAATATAAAGTAGAGCAAAGTAGTAAGAGTGTCAAAGTCACATTTGAATTGTGCATTTTGACTGTTCTCAATAAAACTGTCTCTGGTAGACTTCTCTATTTCATTTTTGATTATTTGATTTTTCAGCATGGTCTGGATATGGTCGACTTGATTTATGTGAGTCACTGCTTCAACTTAAGCTTTTTTGGAACCATTAAATGAAGTTTCTCCACCTGATAATTTTGAAATAAACCTCAAAATTGATATTAAATTCAACTCATTTGAGGCTCTTGTGTTAAAACTATCAAGGCTCTTGTGGCTCTCACTTTAAATCCACCAGCTATGCAATTAATATGTCATCCTTCCTCACAGAGCTTGCAAATGTGTGTGAATATATTTTAACAATAACAGAAAAGAATAAATGAAATTACTTCATTTATTTTAATTAATTTCTTAATGATATTTATCTATATACTTATCATATGGAGATAATATTATATGCTGTCTATGTGAAGGATTATGGACAAAAAAAAAAAACTAACAACATCACTCATATGGTTATGTTTTACACAACGTTAACGTTTTGCATAATTGAACAATCAGCAATAGCACACTGTAATTGCATAAATGTTTATTGTATTTTGCGATGTGATATTGATATTGGAAAATATAGTTATTAATATTGTAATATTCTATTTTTATTAATTATTCACAAAATTGCCAAGTCTTATTGTTAGTGTTAGTGTGATCATTTATAACATAGTATGCTTAAACATAATTTGTTTCAGTTCAGAGAAACATATATTGGCATTTGGCATTGTAATTGCGCATGACTCAAAGCACTCAAATGTGTTCATGAGAGCAGAACTCTTGTTTATTACATGCTGAAATGACAAGGGGAAGCCCTCCACACAGACCCAGCATCAAAGTGCAGCTGACAGCTACCTGTTGATGTCTGTGCAGCTCCATCATTACAAATCTAAAGCTCTTTTTCTTGCCTTCATTCTATCTCTCAAAAGAAATAAAACATTTAATTTGGGGTAAGAAAACATGAAAGGGCCAAAAAAAGTCAAGTCAGTCAATGCGGGTTTAATACGGGAGTATATCCCACGGGAAGTCAGGGGGAGTGGCAGCAGTCTGAGGGAGACGAGAGCTGTTTCTGATTTGCTGATACAGTTTTATTATCTCTGAGTCCTGAACAAGGTGCTGGCTGGCTGACTGGGCTCCTCGGCGGTATAGCCAGGGCTGATGGGGCTAATGGAATTCGAATGCCAGGGCCTCATCTCTCAGTTGTGATGGCTGGGTGACAGGCCCTGATGGATCGCTAGAGCTGAAGGCTGGCCTGACAGTCACGCTCGGCTGATGAATTGTGAAATGAGACAGACATACAAAAGCTGTGGGCAGCCCATTCCTGGACTGCCGAGCACCTCCCCCACCTACACCCTCCTGTCTTGGTCAAGCGGTATGCTCTCTATGACTGTGCACACAGCTTGCATACATCCTCCACCCTGATTTGTTGCTGGAGTGATGTCGCTGGCTCTGTGGGCACCATGGAGAACATCACACAGCCTGGCAAAGTTTTGTTATCTTTTGATGAAGGACTGTGGTCATCTATCACGCTGACATCTCTCCTGATAGTAGCCCTTGCAGTGTATCTGACACATGTATTATCTACTACACATCAGCATCCACATCAGGGCCCGAATCAAAAATAGCTCTAATTCTTACAGTTTTAGATGACATGTGAGAGAACTGTGAGGATCATTTAGTTGTGACAGATGATCTCAAAGCAAACAGCAGAAAGGGCTCAGTAATGAAACTTACAAGGTCTACATTTCCACATAACCCGAACCCTCTGAGCAAAACTGCGCCCCCCCCCTCCTTAGAAACAGAGAGGACTAAAACTTAATAGTTATATTAAAAAAAAAAAAAACAGAGGCAGAGAGTGATGGGACAGAGTCCACCAGAGGGCTGTCTACAGCAATAATTACAGTCTGCCATCATAATCATAAAAAGGCATAATTTAACAGTTTGATGGTGTTGCTTTTATTAGCCAATCTGGGCAGATGGCATTTGAAGCATCCTGGATGTTTTTTCAGGCTGAGGGCCGAGGATTAATGGAAATAAGCAGAGAGCTGGGGGATGTCAAGAAAACTGCTGCCTGTGGACATTAAAATGACTTATCCCATGTTTATGTGAAGGCATATTTATTTCCGTTTGATTATTGCTCTCTTTCCCTTCCCCTGCCACTCTCTGTGTTAATCTGCTAACTGCCACCTTTGGGTCTTTACCTGAACTATAATTGTGAAGAACTTAGTAACGCTCTCTGATGTTAAGAGCGCTCCATGTGAGTGTTTACCTTTTACTCATCTGTCTCACTGTCTGTCATTCACACGCGACATCCGTCTGGACTCCCTCAGTTCATCTACCTGATATGTTGTGTTTAGTGCACTGCAGTCCTAATTTTTCTAATGTTATTTATATGAGTCTGTGATAATTATAAAGTTGTCTAACTGGAGAGGCTGACATCAAAGAGCACAGAGTAATAAGTAATCATTTTTAGGAGAAACTGGGGCACGCAAACTTAGCCAACCTTTGTCACATTCAAGTTTTATTAAGCTGTTTCATAAGGTTATTCTCTAATCATCAACATCGGGGAAGAATAGATGTTTTGAAGTTAACCTTGATTTTGTTTTTTTCTTTCTCTAAAGTCTCGAGTGAATGTGCACCAAGATGAAATAAAATGCTTTTAAAATTTAACTGAACTTCACTTTGTGCGAACATTCTGCCGTACCTGTTCATGAGAAGTGAAATCAGTGATGAAAGAGCTTTCATCTCTCGTTTTTTTGCAGACCCGTATCTGTGGCTGAGCACATTCATGTTTAATGCTTTGCCATTCGGTCCAATTGTAAACATGGAATTATGTACAAACTTCAGTGGCTGCAATAAGGACTAAACCTTAATGATATGCACTCTACCCAGTGAGCTACCGGTGTGCCCTCGATATGTTTTTATAAGTAGATCCAAGTCAAATACAGCAGATGACATTGTTCTCACAATGAGTTTCCCTTATTCAAGGCTACTGTACACAGTTGAGTTCAGTAGCAGTGTGAGTTCCTCCAATAAACACACATTTAATTTATTGAAGTATCACTGTTTTTGTAAAACTGCTACAAAAGCACAAACTGCAAACAGAAATCTGAAAATAACTAATACACATAGCAAAAGCACAATGTAAAGCCACAAGTGCTGGAAGCAGAAAATGTTGTCAGTAAATTCACCTTTAATGTATATTTCAACAAAACAAAAGCATAGCAACTATTCTGGAGCCGTGAGATGGAGTTATGTAACGCAGGAAAGGTTTGTCGAGCTCTACAACATGGCCCCAGCCTTTTTGATGTCACCTCGAGGGACTATGACTGCTTGTTTACTTTCATGCTCCTGGAAGTCAGGCCTTAGCACCTCCTCCCTGATGACATCACACACATTGTTAATGACTGCAAGCGATGATTGATCAGGGGACGACGTGTACTTGGGTCTCATGGCCAAGACATAGCAAGATTTATGACTCTATAATAGCCTAATCTAACACAGTGACCGTCGTTACAGACAAAATTATTGTGTAGTCTCAACCCAGCATGAGGGTAATTCCCCAGCCTGATTCTACTGCTGCTGAATGACCAGGAGGAGCACAGTCCACAGAAATGTACTGAACAGTTTTACATGCACTCAAGCACAGTGTGAGACAGTTTGTTGCTGTGTGTTGTTGTGTCATTGACACTCATTTGTAATGTTCCAAAAATGTGTGTTGTAAATATATCTAAAATATAGTAAATATAGCACATGTATTGACTTAAAAAAAAAACAATACACAAGGATATCTTATACTCTGATTATCTATGTGTGTTTTATCTTCTGCTATCTGCTTTTAAAAACTTGTGAAAGAGGAGTAAGCTTGATTTCATACACAGACGGGAAATAAAAACAAGTCACAGCAGGTTTGACTGCTAAACTCAGTGCACATTGCAACATAAATCTGTCAGATGTCCAAAAAAAAGACATCAAAAGTCAATGTGTTCTTGAAGTTAAAGGAAATGACTCAATGGTGAAGCCCCTGAACAAAAGCCACTTTGCTACAATATTACAAACTTCTTGGTTTTTCCCATCGCAGGGTGTACTTGTTTGTCTGAGATCGCAGGTAAGAGTAACCTACAGTTTGGCAACCACACCATTTGAAACAGGTTTCTCCAGCGTACAGAATGGAGAACAGAGAGACGGATGGAACCACTACACTGACTCCCTCTTTGCTCAACAGAAATACAAATCACTGACATTTCATATTTTTTCAGAGGAATTCAGGTTCTGCCTTTGCATCATGATGTTATCTCAGTAAAATGATCTCCCACAGCAGCAGATAGAGAATCAGTTGTCATCCATGCTCTCAGCCCACAGTATGAGACGGCTGTGATCTGCGTGAGGCATTGGCAAATGAGCACCAGAGTTAGGTTTAAATGGCAGAAAGTGACAAAAAAAAAACAAAATAAAAAAACAGGTTAGGTGGTTGAGTGCATTGATCTGTCTTGAACTGCTCTCATCAACATGCAGCTTTCATCTGCTAAAACATGGCTGTAAATGTTGGTCGCTGTCAACGAGTCTTCAGCAGCATTCAGCTTAGCTGAGTAAATGAAGACAGGAAATAACTCCCCGCTTGAGCTGATGAAAATTTAATGAAATATATAGGAAAAGGAAACACAAGAAGAGAACTAAGAAATACGGCGGTTTCGGACGACAGTTCAATTATTGTAGTAGATGGGATGGTAACCTGACCCTTCATCTGCATGTAGTCCAGATGATATTAAGTGTGATCGCCATACCTCATGTGTCAGGTCCCAGCAAAAATGTATGCTGAAGGATATTCATCATTTATTACAACTCATCCACACCACCTGTCCTAGTTTCACTGCTGCTCTCACCTGATCAATGCTGTGCAAATAATGAAGGACAAATCAGGCATTGATATCTGATGAGGACAGAGGATGGCATGGGATGGTGGGAAAATTATATCTTTATAAGAGGATTTGTCAGATTGGGTTTCTCAGTGCGGGGACAGGAGAAGCTACAAAGACACATGCCCTCCATTCGGGCACCATTAATGAAGATCATCTGCTCTCAAAGAGTCCGGGTACAAGGATGAGGACATTTAATACCCCTGAGGGACAGGGAGAGTTTAAAGGCTCTGATGATGAGTCATTCTCTGGAAAGAGGGCACGCACACGCCCTCTCACCAACCAACAATCCTCAACACACACAGCAGACAGATCACAGAACATGAGGAAATGAGTAAGAGCTCAGACGTACAAAGCTGAGAGATTTCCGTTCAGACCCAAATATAGAATCTCTAAAATTAGATTGTTTACATGCACATTAGTAACCTGGTCCCACATCCTGTCTTAATTTGGATCACATCTGGGACACAATGTGTACGTGGAAGATAGAGAAACCTGCTTGTTCTTATCCTGTATAACCTACCAGTCAAAAGTTTGGACACACCTTCTCATTCAATGGTCGAATCTCATGATTCCAATGTTGTCACAGATTGTGAGCATGCCTGACTCCAAATCCAGACACTCTCTGTTATTCCTGTACTAACTAAACTAACAAAGCAGTCAGAGATTAACCCAGTTTGTTTTCTGCTGGATTAGCCACTTTGCTTTTTTCCGTTACAACTGATCGCCAGAAATAGAAGACAAGAACGACAATGCAATTAATCCTCAGACTTTCACTTTCATATCAATCAGTTGGTCACCACTGAATTGTTTATGGTTATTTTTTATTTTACTTATTAGCGACTGTGTGACTAAAAATGAGGACACACACGGAAATAACAGATAAGGTGTTGAGATGCCACAGTATCTTGGTTTCTACTTCAGCTATAGTCAGGTTTCTGAAATTATATTTACATTAGGTAAGTCAAAACTCTTATTTGTATCTCTATAAAAACAGTCTGCATTCTGAATTTTCATTATTGTCATTATTAATATCCATTATCATTGTTGAATTGTTTGTTTTTTCTATTTATATTACTTTTTGTATATGTGAAATAATTGAACCACACCTTGAGCAAATGTCACCTAAGTTAGAACAAATTCATTGTTAACTGTGTTAATGGTACAGGTGCAAACTAAAGGTAGAAATAATTAGTCTTGTATATAACTGAAAGAAGCCCAGAACATGTAAATAATTAGTCTTGTATATAATTGAAAGAAGCCCAGAACATGTAAAATTGCTCTGAAATTGGCCTGAAATGTCTGTGAAACATTTAGAGAGAGAGAGAGAGAGAACGCTATTGATGCGCATTTTAAAAGCGCTAATTATTCTGCAATTTCCAACAAATCTGGTGAAAATGGATGAAAAGTCACTGAGGATGAACCTCGCTGCTGTTTTGTCAAGGCTGCATCATAAAAAGTTGTGTAGTTTGGACTTTGTTCCTGTTCACACACACATTCACCTGCATTTCTTTGATAGTAATGAAAAATGATTATTTACTTGTCTCTAAAGTGATTTGTGAACATATTTACAATTCAACACCTATAATAGTGAGTTGCACTGACTGTAGCAGTGTGTGTATATATGACGTAGTTATGACTCAGAGGAAGTGGTGTGACATTTGTGACAAATGATGTTAGTCAGGTGGGATTCCTGCAAATGTTTAGTTGCTGTTCTTATCTGTTCAGTACATGTCCATATGTGTCTACTGTCCCAGTTTATGTGTGAAACAATAACTAGAATACTCCAAAAACCTGACTGTGCTCCCATCTTCTGCACTTACATTTTTCAGATAACTCCAAAAAAAAAAACATCCCATCTTCCTCTGAAGGTCTCTGCAATGTGGATTCTATGCAAAACCAATTAATGGAGCCTAGGGCTATGTATTCAAAATGCTGTGTTTGCTTAGAAATCACGGGATTGAGGTTCATACCATTGTGTACCTAAGTCTCCCCCAACTGTGGGAATCCCACCCCAGAGGGATCAATTAAAAACTTGACGCATAATCTGTCTGAGCACTGGAAGAAGAAACACTGTGGATATTCATGAAGAGAAGTCGAGTGGGTGGCTGTAATGATGGTGGGTGGTAGTGGGGTGAGCAAAGCTTGTCGTGTCTCTTTTGCATCTTTCTGCCTCTTACTGAGACCCAACAAACTGGTACCTTCGCAGAAATGCTAAGAGGGGGCAAAGTAACAACAACACTGCTGATTTCTGTAAACACACTGCTACGATCCCTGAAAATGGGTCCCATTCCACTTGCAAATATGTCTTTAACAAGCGAGCTCCACACTAACGTGTTACAAAATTATTTTCATCCAACACATACAAAGAATGTGATACACTGCTATTTTCATTTCCATGGCAATTGTCTGTTCAGTTGTACTCTGTATGTTGACCCTTTGAGAAGACGTCAGACACTTGAGCTTGGTTTGTTAGTTTGCTTCAGTATGAGAGGCGTATCCATGAAAACTTCTGGCAGACTGGAGGACGGATTCGCTTAGTTCTGCATTACGTATGAAAGAAATGTCTATCCACATTCAACAGCAGCAAGGGATGCAACACATGAGCAGCTTCTGTGATTTCACAGTTGTTCAGATAAGTGAGTGGAAATCCACACAAAATATCACACCTCGCACACTGTTTGAAGATTCTGCAGTTGGTTTGTTTGCAGGCCCTTTCAGAACCAATTTGCCTCAAGCAAAGCAACACAATGCAGGAGTGTGACTAATTTCTGAAATCAAACCATACCTGCAGAGCGTGGCACATTTGGGCAAACAGTGAGCCTGAAGTGGACATTTCCAGAAGACACAGAGGGAGAGAAGATTGTAATAGAGAGTCTGTGCTACAGTCAAGCACCTACTGTGATGGACCAGTATTCATTTTGAGTAAATGCACATGACGCTGGCACTGCAAACTACTCCAAGTGGATACACTGAAATGTTAAATGATGGTCAGTCGACATGAGGGCAAGTGAGATTGTCACTCATCTGTTCTCTGTCTCCAGGACTGTTTTTATCACACATTACATTACATTAAATAAATAAAGCTTTCTGAACTAAGGAGGTAGCAAGTTAGCAAACTTGTTTTCTCGTTACATCAAAATGAAAAGTTCACAGGATATGCCATCGACTTCAGTCTCATAACGGCCTCAAAACTATTTCTCCTTCTGGAGCCTTTTATACTCTGACAGAGAAGGCTGAATTAAGGTGACTTAATTTCAGAAACGGGCGGCACAGTGGTGTAGTGGATAGCACTGTTGCCTCACAGCAAGAGGGTTCAAACCCACCGGCTGACCGGGGCCCTTCTGTGTGGAGTTTGCATGTTCTCCCTGTGCCTGTGTGGGTTCTCTCTGGGTACTCCAGCTTCCTCCCACAATCCAAAGACATGCAGGTTAGGTTAATTGGTGACTCTAAATTGCCCCTAGGTGTGAGTGGTTTGTCTTTCTTTCTTTCTGGCGTCCAGTCCAGGGTGTAGTCCAGCCCTCGCCTCTCGCCCAGTGATAGCTAACATAGGCTCCAGCACCCCCTGTGACCTTGTGTGTCAGGATAAGCAGGTATAAATGAATTTTTAAATTAAATGAATTTCAGAAATAAAAAACTGGGAACATTTCTACTTCTGTGTCAAAATATCATACAAATATCTAGTGTTATTATCTATGAAATAAAAAAGGGGGGCAGTTCCAGTTTTATGTATTGTCAGTGTCAGAAAATGATAGTTTACAGTAGCATGGGGAGTGAAGCTGTTAAAATTCCTGTGTCTGCTCTTCTTCACTTCTCCTTCTCTTCACTCCTCTTCCTTACCTTCTCTTTACCTTTCCACCTCGGTCTTCTAGACTCTCCTCACATTCCTTTAACTGTTAATTCTTTTGTCCTTTCCATTTCTTCTCCTTACTGTCCATTCTTTAATAATAAATTGTGCTCTAGATTACACTATTAGATAAAATACTTTGATAAACAGATTCCCACTGCTTGTCTCATTTTTGTTTTTTATCTCAATAACAATGTTTGGTAATCATATCTTTACCTCTTCCTCTCCAGTGTTGTGGATTCACCTCACACTTTCTAACACGTAGCTGGCCGAGTTTTCCACAGCAGATTTCTCTCAAACTAGTGCGAGCAAGTAGTTAGTTGTAGAAGAGGAGTGATATGAAGCTGCAGTAGTGAGCAGTCCCCCAAGCACAACACGGCTGAGAAGTCAACCCGGTAAGCTCTGCTGCCCGCTCTTTCTTGAAACTGAAATATTATTTCACTCTGCGATGTGTTTTTAACAGGAACATCTCCAGCCGCATACAGGCCACCAAAAATGAGGCAACATAAGGCAAACAGCAACTACATCAGCAAACAATCCCACATTTGTCATCAGATTTTGATTCCAGCGTTGGTAAATCAAATTTGGTGTCCTGCCTGCTTTAAATCAACAAGAAGAGCACAGACAAAACCCCAACACAGATGTGAAATGACCAAAACTGTGTTTACTTTGTCTGATTGTTGTTTGTCCATGTGGTCTCCATCACTTAGTAGAAATAGAAAAAATAGCTTTCAAATCCCTGAGGATGTATCTAATGGAGGCCTTTTAGACATTTCATGAGCACTAAATTTTACATTCATTTTACATTTTACATACCTCCTGGTTGCTATGGCGGCACGTGTACACACAGCGGCTTGGTGCTCCCGGCTTTTCTTTTTTTGTGTTTTTGATCTTTTGTGATCTTTCGGAACATATTTTTACATATATATTTATGTTTAAAGCTGGAAGTCAACAATTTTAATTTCGTTATGTGAAAACATAAAGATTCTTGATTCTGGCCTTAACCCCTCTAGGAGGCACACCAATAGCTCCCCTATAATTTCAGTAAATAAAACATAGTGCAGGAATAAGCAAATATTTCACATCACTCTTCTAATAGAAACTGTCTTCTCCTGTCTTCACGTCTATCAAGTGGGATATTAATATAAATGCCAGATCTTAAAACAATAAGGAGATGTGGTGATTTCAAGTAAATATTTATTTTTTAGTTTTTATTCGATAGATAGCTAAACTTGTTTGAAGCTAAACTTCCGTGACGAGTGCCATGTTGACGTCATAAAATTATAAGATGCTGGCGCTGGTGCCAAAATTGGTGTTTAATGTCCCTTCTCAATAGGGCCATATGTTGCTCCTGATATTGCTAAAACGCAGATAGATTCAGCACTCTACCACCCACAGTTTCCTTGAAAAATATAAAGAGTATGCTTATTACCAGGAAGCATTTATACTTGCACTGTATCATATCATCATTCTGTTAATGAATGTGTTGAAAAATGCATTAATGTAACAAAATCACCTCACAGTGATTTTATTAGCAATCTGTGCAAATTTTAAAAAGGATGGTTTTGTTTGAATTATTGCAACAGGTGATGTTAAGAAGTTAAATTGGTTTTCACCCATATGACACTCTCAAACTCAAATCCAGAGAAAAAGCAGGCTGACTACCTTTCTGCATCCCTTCCTGTAATGTGGCTCTTAATAGCTAAGCTAGAAAGCTGGGCAAATTATTTTCTTATTTCTCTGGCAATGTTCAGATATTTCCATCTTTATATGAATATTTTTAATTTCTTCTTGCAATTAATGCTTACTTTTAAAATAAGCTTCTGAGATCAGGAATTAAGAGCAGCTTGGTGCTGTTAGAGTGTACAGTAGTACAGCACCATCTAACCACTGCATGGACAGCATGATACAAAAACAGGTAATGTTGCAGTGAACTGCATAGTCAGGCATATGTTGGCTATTCCCCAAGAACCCATGTGGATTCCCAGGAGTTCTGGCAGGCTGATCTGCTGCAGGAGAGTTAGCCAGCTGCGGCTTAGCCATATGTTTTGATGTCATTAAAGGGAATGGCCTGGTTATACCTGATGTACCACACAGAGATGGTACAATCCAGCAGAATCATTCAATTCAAAATGCTTTTATAAATGTATTCAAAAACTGATGAAGACAATGCATTGAATAGCAGCTCCACTGATTATGTAAAGGTCATTCAATAACTGTTTATAAACCAGTTACACTTGCTTCTTCAGATCACTTCCAGTCAGAGCCTTATTTCTGCTTACAGCTACACAATAATGTGATATGAATCTTTTATTAATTGTTCATATAAATGCAGATAATGCATGACTGAAATGAAATGCAAATACATGCGTGGTTATTACAAGAGGTAAAGGTCAGAGAAACTGGATGAAAATAGCAGAGAGAACTGGAGGTGCTGAACTCACTGTGAAACACACACAGGAGCATATTGTAGTCAGCATCTACAGTATATTTTCATCTACAGTATATTTTCATATATTTTCTACAGTATACATACATATATATATCATATATATATATATATATATATATATATATATATATATATATATATATATATATATATATATATATATATATATATATATATATATATATATATATTACTATCCAGCGTTGTTAAGTAATTATTAATTGCCTCTTGATCTCAGCAGTTAACAGGGAAACATATTTCCTAATGCATACTACATTGCTGACAGTATACGAAGACAACATTAAAACTGGTTTTATGAATATTTTCCCTTGAGCTGTGTTACTGACCACTGCACACATCTGAATGCTGACTTATGCCTGTGTTACGCCGTCCAGCAGTGGAGGGGATTTCATAGCTGCTACATTTGTGGTGAGCATAATGTCCATAAAAAGCTGCCTTTATATAGATATATGTAGGCACAAAGCCCCAGCAGTGTGGCTGCGCAGCCTCCACTGAGTGTTTCAGAAACATTATTAGGCTTGAGAGAGGTAAATGTTCTCAGCTTGTCTGAGCACTTTCTGGCCAACAGCCTCTTGCTGCTCGTCACTGTTTGGTATGCACAGGCTGAGATGCATGTAGTTCATCTGCAGCTCCGTCACTGGCTGGAGAGCTCTCCTCTGTCTCACTCTCTCTCTCTCTCTAGGCTAATTGACTGTAATGAAATTGCCGGAGACAATCTTGAGAGCAGACTTAATTGATAAAGGGAATCATGAAAATGGAAAAAAAAAAGAGAAAGTGACAGAATGTGGAGGCTTTTGGAGAGTCCTGATGACATTTCCCTCTATCTCTGTGAAAATAATTGCGTCTGCCTCTGCGCGTATGAGATTGGAGGAGTTGAGGGTGGCGGGGGTATAGTGGTGTTGACTGTAGGTGTAGTAATGGTGTATGTGTATCCCCTGAAATCTCTTTTAGCAAACAGCAAGCATTTTAAGCAAACAATAAGATTCCATCCGCAAGAAAATGACAGCTGTTTAACTTATAGTAGATCCCATAACCACCCTATCATCAGATACATTTTTAAAATTAATCTCTTCTCATTGTCAAGTGATTTTCACAGGCTCACATGCAATGAAGACTGTAGGATTTCAGCACAACGCCCCCCTGTTGTTACAGTAGGAGATATATGCTCTGTTTTTACATATGATGCAACTGTGAGCAGACCCATTTACTAAATACTGACTTGGATGTGATTGCAAAGCTGGTTGGATGAGATGATATGATGTCTTGCTGCACATAGTCATAAATAGCAGTAAAACAATTAGATTTTTAATTCATGGCTGGAGGTCATGATGTCTCAAAAGGTCATTAGATGATTACAGTGGAATGACTTCATTTTTTTTTTTTTTTTTTTTTTTGCATTGGTTTAGGTTTAAACGACACCAGCTGTAGTTGATAGACGAATATACGATTGATGAAAAAAAAGATTTTCATCCTAAAAACAATAATTAGCCACAGCTATATTACAAACGGTCAATTCACAGTATTGTACACTCAGTACATATCATTCACCATCAGTTATCAGTTTATTAATTCATTTGGGAGGTTGGACAGTTAATCATCTGAGCCACCAGGAGCACACTAATCACAGTCCATCAACGATCATGTGAGAAGATCATTTAATAGAAAGCACTAACAATAAAAAGATCACCTGCCGGTTGTCATGGCTACTATCAGCATGGAAAAAATAAGAGGAACACGCAGATCATTTTGGTGTCTTTGTTCTCTTTGCTTACTCCTACCACAACAAGCTAATCTCCCCTAAACTCAGTATATCCCTGCAATAGGTTCAGTGATGGCTGCAACATCCCACTTTTCATTTACGGCCCGCTGTGCTTGTGAATAAGGTCAACACAAAGGGCTAGATGCTGCCAATGTGGTGGCTGCATGAACATCTGTGATGGGGAGCAGCCGCAGTTGGCAGGAGCCGATGCCAGCTGTGTAGACCCATAGATCTGCCTGTCCCACCGGAGTGCTGGGCCACAATGGTGAGCCACACAGCAGAACTGCATAGTGAGCTGACTGTCATCGCATCAAAATATCACTTTGCTGCCATGCAAGCTGCTCGCTGCCAACACCTGGGCTCCTCAGTGCTAAGGGAATAAAGGGAAGAGAAACACAACCGCAGCAGCCAATGGCAGCTTTTAACTACTCAAGTGGACTTGAGAAAAGTTTAGAATTTTGTTGTGCATTGTCTGACGGCACAGCTAGAGTTCAGTTGTTGTGTGACCCAGAATGAAGCAATCGGGTGTTGTTAAGGGTTATTAAGGCTGAAAGCACAGAGAGGCACTGACAAGCACTCAAATGTAATTACGTATTAGGAAGCCTGCTACAGTGTGCAAAGTACCCGTTTCTAAATGGGACAAATGTAATTTTTTGTTTTGAAGAAAATAAATGCAAAACAAAACCAAAACTTTCCCTGCTGGGAAGAGTGCTGAAATAGCTCTTGTTCCTTCAATAGATGCAGGAAATCATCACCACTGTACTATCAACTCTCCATACATCATGGCCTCACTGAGAGTAAAGTGTGATGGCTCACCTTAAGGGCCATTACACGCTGTAAGTGATTGCCACCTCGAAGTCATTCATTTTCAACAAGAAATGAACAGGCAGGAGAAAAGCTGCAGGCAGTCTGGTAGTCAGAGCAGGGTCGCTCATCAAACAGAGACAGTCACACTGTGGAGTTATTATAAAGGATTTTGCTTGACCGCTGAAAATGACAGTTCTGAGTTCTCAGTTGTGCTGGAGAAGTGGAATCTCGCTGTGTGGTTTCCATAGATGAAATCACTGTAAACTGTAGTTTATTGGCCAACTTGTCAAGGACAGCAATGTTACAGTTGGTGACATGTATATCAGTATTGAGTTCACTTCTCAAAACCCTACACACAGCCAGAACAACAGGAGTCAATCTGAACTAAACTTCTCATCGCTTTCAAGCAGTTAGTTCAATAACCACATATAATGCTGCCTGTTGTGCTCTTTTTATGGTACGTCATTGTGTGAATGAGTGTTACTGAGAAGAGACAAATATGGTTGGTGTTCTGTTATGACAGTTGATCCTCATGTACTACAGTGTTAGGATAAATGAGGCTACATTTTGCCACATTCTGCAACATCTACATCTACACAATGCATGGCTGGATATATCTGTACAAGATCTTCGGGGACGGATTAGGTATGCAAAAATATTCTTTCCCAGGTGTACTGCAAGAGAGGACATAAGGTGTGATGTGGATGAGAACCAAATGCAGAAGGGCTGATTGGCATAGTTGCATTTCTATAACTGCAGCTGTCCTCTACAAGTATGTAATGAATATGAAACAACTATTGTGATGTGTAAGTAGTGTTTTGGTTGCATTAGTGCATTTTGGATGTTTGATTAACCATTGTGCTGAGCTGCATGCTAGCAAAGACTACTGTTAAAACAATTTATTTTAAAGTGAACGGAGAAATTTGGGTCATCAATTGTTAAAAAGTGTAACAGAAGACCGTGAACAGCCACTCTGTCGGAGATGCAACATAAGAAGTGCAACGAGTGTTCATAGCTAGCCTACTGTCACACAAAAGTGTTGATTCTAAACAATTCTGCAGGACATCAGTTTGAGAAAATCATGCCAAATAACATATGGTTAGTGAATACATGGAAAGGTTTGAACTTTGGTCTCCTCTATCACAAAATAGAACCATGCTACACATCCATTCACCACCTCCACCTTGACGTCATTCTTCTGCCTTGCAACAGTGGGACTAACCCTACCTCTTGCATTTGCACTGAGTGTTAGCAATTGTTATTCTAGCACTACATACATTAGTGGTATTGTACATAAAATAGGTGACAAATGAAAGGAAAACAAAACAAAGTGTCTTTAAAAGGTGCTGGTGCACCTCATGCCTCCAAAACAGCTTAAATGCTCCTTGGCATTGATTCTCCAAGTCTGTGAACTCTCCTGGAGAAATGAACACCATTCTTCTAAAGATATTCATCATTTGGTGTTTTGATGATGGTGGTGGATAGCTCTGTCTAACACGTTACTCCAAAATCTCCCATAGGTGCTCAGTTGGGTGACATGTGGTGACTGTGAAGGCCATAGCATATGATTCACATCATTTTCATCCTCATCAAACCATTCAGTGGACCCCTCATGCTCTATGGATGGGGGCATTGGCATCCAGGAAGAGACCCCTCCCATCAGGACAGAAATGTTTCCCTAAAAGGGGACAAGTGGACCCAAACCATGCCAGAAAAATGATTCCCACTTATATGAAAGCATCTGCTTGTGTTATATTTTTCTCCTTATTTATTCAGGTTAGGTCTGATTTAGTTTTCTTTCTATTATTTTTCACCCGTCTGTATGCATCTGTCCTGTGAGGGCCTAACAGCATATTCAGGATTTTATTCTACCCAGGCCCCTTGAATGTTTCCAAACTTCTTACTTGTATCACACAACACAGTGACTTTTTAGTAAAAGGAGTATATTCCCCTTACAACTGAGCTGAGGATACAGAAGTGAAACCAATAATAATTTGTAAAAAATGTGCAACATTGTAAAATATATGAATATACAAGTCATACTATATGAAAAAAAACTCTAAGCCCTGCCGATTGACATTCATTATCATGAAAGCTTCTGGAGCTTTTTGTAGCTCATAAACAATGTCATGGTGGGTGTGGGACCCACAGTGCATCTTTACACTGTGAGAAGAATTAAGCCTCCCCAGTCTGACCACTCATCAAATGTGCTTAGAGTAGGTGTGGTCTTTAGATGCAAATATGAGAGAGAGATTATCCACTTCTAACATTGGCAAGATTTTAAACAAGCATCTGGATTTTTAAAAATCTACATTCATACATACAACAAGCTTTCATTTTATGTAGATTTTGGCCTGTTCCTCTGGGCAAGAGCTGTAGTGTTTCACCACAGCCTCTTGTCATAAGGATCTTGATCTGGCAAGTATGTGTTTTTGTTTTTTGGAGGCAAATGAAAGAGAGAAACAAATTAATTTCCTATTATCCTATTTCCTATATCCAGCTGTTTGCAGGATGCATAGTGATAAGGTAATGCAGTTATGTAAGATTAATAACTGTAATATGATGATGTTGAAGCAAGGTAAACTTTTTTTAATACCCTTCATACACCTAATGTTAGGTTACATGTTCCCTCCGCCTCACACCCCACAGCTAGGAGACATTTTACAGGGAGGAGTGTGGGTGGCAGCTCCGGAGATGAACCTTCAGTTAGTAGCTATAGCAATTCAAAACTAGCCAGAACAAACCCCAGCACTGGGGATCCCGGACCGCCCAACTCCCGACTAGATCAGATACCTTTCTGTTGCTGCTGTTACACAGGTCAGACCCAGCAGCAAGCCACCAGCCCACTGTGCCGGGCCATCCGAGTAGAGGCTATATGGGAATAACCATCGTCATAATAGTAAACGGGGCAAGGGCAAGCAAAAGCTCAGTAGTATGTCCTACATAAAATGTTATAAGCTGTCTTAGCCCTTCCAGTCTTCTCACTATTGGTCTTGTTTACGTCAATAGGCTATATAGAGGCTTCAGTATTAACCTGAGACTTTTTCATAACAAGTTAAAAACTCCATGTAAAGGGTTTAAATGCAGTGTACATACATAATTGTAAAATAAGCTGAGGCAAATATAACAGCATCTCTTAATGTCTATCGATAGCCAGGGTTACAGCAGTTAGCAAGAAGTCACACGGGGTAAAACAGTGGGGCTGTAAACTGCAAAGATCATCATCTGGCAATGCATGCTACTGTGATCCCAGATGTGACTCTGCAGGGTGGCGAGGAGCAAGTCGGTCAAAAGTAAGGAGGTGTGACGATAAGATACTTTGGAAAGGCCTGTTCCACTGGGTACTTTTGGAATAAGGAGGGGAGGAGTGTTCAAGGATGCTAGTTAGAGTGATGGAGATGGCTTTGTGATCCTCCATTATCTGTCTTCCTTTCCTCATAATGTACCTTTCCCTCTGCCCCATTGATTGCGGCCACTGGATGTTGTCATTAAATCAATTCTTCCTAGAGGAGAAATGGTTTGTGTATGAACAGTCCTTGCCCTTACTATCAATGACAGCACTAGCAGCAGCATTGAAATGGATAAGGATGAAACCAGAAACAACTGGAGTGCATAGAGCAGGAAATTTATTTTCTGTTTGCTCGAGCCATTCTATTAGGCATGCATGTTTGTTTCCAAATAGGACTGCATGCCACATGCACATGGGCCGCCAAGCACAATATTATCTGACAGTCACTTATTCTTTCCCTTTTCAAAGATGAAAGTAATTTCAGAAACATTGTATCCCCCAACATAAAATCCACTGAGGTAGGGCTTTTTATGTTTGTGAAACAACAAAGAGTAACTTTGAAGTCCTTCAACAATATGATGCCAGGAGGAGATGTGGAATTTTGATGGGCAACACTAATAATTTCCTCCAGCCTTTTTATAGTGGCCTAAATGGGTCCTGCTATATGATCAAAATGCTTTTAATGTATGACACCAATTATTTTTAGTAATGGGCATATACTAAAGAGCACCATTGCTGTAGTCATGCTCTAGCTGCAGTTGTATGGTCCTCAAGTCCAACTGCAAATGTTCTTGCTATTACACTCATTTCAAAGATAATTAGAACTAGCTACAGTCATTACCTCTCCACTTAAAGCACTGTAAGGGTTAATTCAAGAAATAATATTCTTGATATATATATATATATATATATATATATATATATATATATATATATCAAGAATATTATTTCTTGAATACACACATATATCAAGAATATTATTATGGATATAGCACCTGTATTAGACAGAATACCTTTCTAAAAAGAAGATGTCATTCAAGGTATAACTGCAACATTGGCTGCAAGGTTTTCTAACATCTTGTCATGAAATCCCAATAGGAACATTTCATTGTCTTCCTCTGCAATACATCATCAATTTAGTTGACGTACTGAAAACAGCAGAGTGGGTCTGTCAATCTGTACAGAACCGGTGTGATACTCATGACATCTACAACTGATTTTCTGTCTTCCTACTTCACCAAAGCAGATTTTTTTTCCTGCACCAAGCAAGAGGAACAATGAGTACAATGCAGAAGAACTCCTCTGCCACCAAGTGGGCAACATTCAAGCTTAGTTTTAAAAAATGCACATTCACACACAGATTGATACACACCGACAGAAAAATCTAATTTGGCAGGATCATTGTGCAAAGTCACCCCTTTTAAGTCTTAATATAGCCAGCAGTAAGAAATACCTGAAACACCCTGCTAGAGTGCATCGGGGCAGACACAAAGCTTTACGCAGGAGGCAGCCAGATTAGCCAGGCTTTTGTTTCACCATGAAAACCTAAAGTTTCACTGGCTGTGTCCAATTTGCCCACTCTGACACCCCCCTTTGCTTTTAATTAGCGTGTCTCAGGGGGACCCTTATCAGTAATGGACTATGGTCTTAATGAGGCTGTTATTAAGTCGTTTTCCTCACAGCAGCCACCTATGGCATGTAGGCTGATAATACTGAACCTCAGTTAATTCGAAATTCCTTTTTTCCCCCCTAAAGATGCACTCAGAAGTTTTTAATCCCTGGCCAAACACCACACGGAGATAGTAGTGCTGTCAGAAGAATAGGGTGGTGTGGGAGAAAGTCCTGATGAAGATTAGGTAAGGACGAGTAATGGGTTTTGCTCTCTTCCTCGTTCAGCTCCTTTGCAGCGTGAGGTCTTGTTCTAATAAGTGAATGAGGGGATGCTCAGGATGGTACCCTTGGCCTTTCAGAGACCTGGCTGGCTGGCTTGTGGGGTGGTATGATCTGTTCTAATGAAAGGGACTAGAAGTGAATGGGTTCTTTCAGGGATGGAGGAGAAGCAATCTAAGGTGGGAGGGTTCTGCCTCTGGGCCGACGTGGTGGGGAGGCCATTTTGTGCCTGTAGATCATGCTCAGAATTTAAGATTCAGAGAGTGCTGAGACAGCCTGACTGATTTAAAAAGTAGCATTTTTTAAACTTTTGTGTTACCTAAATGGGCTTTGCATGACCTTCTTTGTTACTATGTCAAGATTATGAAGTAAGTCTGAAACTATTACAGTTGTTTCTTTCATTGCTCTCCTTTTTTACTTGAAGGGTAGGTGATGGACATGGAACAAAAACCATCCACAATACTGGATATTTGTATGTACAGCATATTCTGTGTGGGATGCAATGAAGTGACTAAAGTCAACCTTGAGATCTTCAAAACTGAACCTCTTCTGCCCTTTTCAGCATTTCCATTCTCCATTCAAGTCAAAAAGTACAGACGTCCTCCAGCATTGTCATCTTGTTAAGGTGGAACAGCCTCTGAAACAGCAGTTAGAGCATCTTAAGGCGTACTGAAGAGTGCACATTACTCTTTCAGTTTGACAGTCAACATATCATCTGGCTTCTTCTCCATCCACAAATAGCCTGGCAATCCATTTTTTAAGGTGATGCTATAGCCAAGCTCCTTGGCGCCTTCTTGATGCCTGCATGTGCTTCTTGGATACATTTCCAATCACGTTTAATTATGCGTGCATTGTAACTGTGAGTGGATACAATGCCTTTGTACTTTGTTGTAAATGTATGAGGCATTGTTTTTTTCTGTCAGCAGATACTGTCAGAAAAGAAAGACTGTGTGTCTGTGGCAGAAGGATCCCTGTCTGTGGCTCAGAAACATAGTTTCATTTTTGTAGAGGCTCAGTAATTTCCTTAAAGTTATAATCTCGAAGATTTTCACTGAAATAAATGTCTGTTAAAGTAGAAGTAGGTAACTTATTTAAAAATAACTTTTAGACATATTCACTAAAACTGTCACTGTGCCCTGACAGTAGAACATGAGACAGATAATCTGTGATAAAATCAGACTTCTCTGGCTCCACCTGCTCAACCCAAAATTTCAAGCTAAATTCACTTTCTTCTAAATCTTACCAACTGTAGATTTAAGTCACTATCTATTGCCAAATGAGGCAACCCAATGGCGACTGAGCCTATGGCCCAATGATGAAAGCCTGCAACATTTGCAGGATTACGACCTGGGTGTCGGTGGCGACCTTCCAAGAAAAATCACAAGCTGCGCACAGTGAGGTTTTTAACAAGGCTTTTAATGCAACAGGCTCGCTCTTCAACTAACCTGTGTGTGAAGCAGCATACTGTGTTTAATGGTCTCTGCTAGCTTTGTGGGTAAGCAATTACTATGGCCGATCAAACAAATAAAATATTGATAACTACAGACAATGAGACTGAAGAGCAGCCCAATTACCACTGTAATTACCACTTATGAACACAGCTGCTCCAGGCCAACAAAAACACATCTTTGAGATTATAACTTTACACAGCTGCTCACTATATAAATAGTGCATTTGTAACAGGATTATTTTCACCTGTGGATTAATACACATTTGTCACTCTAAACAGATCTTGGGGCAACAGGACCACACATGTGGTACTCAAACAAGAACTGTGTGCTCCAGGGTGGGAGTCACCAATTACATGCACTCTTGTTACTGTAACAAAGTTGTTTTTGGTGTATTTTTTTTTTTTGTAGTTTTAAATTTAAAATTTTACTTGTACTTAGTGATTTTTAAACTCAAATATTGTACTTCACTACATTTCAAGTCACATGGAACTAAAGAAAGGTGTTGCTGCTGAATGTGTGGCTGCAGGGTGTCAGTGATCCATATCTAGTCTTCAGTTGGTTTAGATCATATCAAGAAGGCAGAGGCTATGTTGTTGCCACTGGTAAATCTGAGAGGATCACTTCGATATGTAGAGTGCTCCTGGGTTTGATTCTTGGGTGGCTTGAGCTCTCTCACCCAGTTATTGTGGTCCTTAGACTCCCTCTGTCAATGCTTAGTGCAGGTAAATAGCTTGACTCAATTAAATTTACTTACATTTAATAAAGACAAGACATAAATAATTGTATTTTGCAACAAACAGTAAATAATTAAAGTTATTGCTCAGTTTGACTCCAGAGCTAGAGACAAAAAAACAATTGATAACGTGGTGTTTCAACTGACTCAGATCTGAGCTTCACAAGCCACGTCAGGAATAACTAAATCTGCATATTATCATCTCAAAAAAATGGCAAGAAGAGGTTTGGGGCCTTTCTGCTTTTTTGATTATCTCTGATGTGACTGATGGACGCTCATTCAGCTAAAACACTACATACTGTGAAGGACTTTTCAGTACATGGAAATGCAGAATATTGCTCAGACAGGTGTGGTTGTATATCTATAATTTATTATAAAGGTTAGGTGTATGCACAGGTGGCATACACATATAGAAAAGGAATTTATTGTTGGCTTGGACATCGGGGCTTTGTTCCCCATCATACCCATGGATGGTGTGATGTTTTTTCCACATTAAATCCATTTTGATACCATTTTTCAATTGATAGTTCAAACATTATCCTCATAATAACATATACATAAAACATAAATATTATTAGACTTTAATACTCACACATTACTTGACAGAATTAACTGTGACTGTTGGTTAGGACCTGTTCATAAGAAGAGGCAACCTCATCATAATATACTAATGGTGCAGGTATCTTTCTATGTCTTGATGGCATTTTATTTCACAAGAAGCATTTTATTTGTGCTGCAGTTTGCAGGTGCTGGAGGCTGTCAACATAAACTTTAACAGCTACAAAGCACTTGATAATTATGTGCATATACAGTACTTATTATCCATTGGGGCATGCTAATGACAAAGTAGATGCTCTATATATTCTGTTGCCACTCAGGCCATACTGAACTCTGTCTGATCTGGCTGTATATTCAGCTGCTTAGTGCACAGCAGCTTGTTAAAAGCAGAGGAGGACACAGGCACAGTGAACAGAGGATTTGATCTCAAGAAAGACCAGAGAAAATCCCACTGTGACGAGGTAACAGGCCACTGGATGAAGCTGAAGATGGATCCACAGAGTCTGATTAGCTGATGCTGAAACTGGGACTAAGTGCTATGCTGTGAGAGAATGGATAAAGTGAGTGCTCCATCTCAATTCATGTAGATATCATCTGTCCTTTCCACATTTGGAAAAAAAAAATATCACATGGTTTTAGCTGAGTGATTAAAATTTGAATTACATGTTTGAATGAGAATAACAGAATCAATATTGAAATGCTACACCACTGACAATGAGACAAAGAAAGCCTGACATAAAATGGATTTTTTTTTTTTTTTTTACTCTGTCTGTCGCTAATGTTTCCTCAATCCCAGAGAGAGAGTGAAAGAGAGGAAGAGACAGAAGAATCTGGTTGAGACTTTGTAGAGACAGAAGGCTTTGATGATGTGTTAGCTAGTCCCAAACCTGACAGATGCTCGTACTCTCTGCATCACTGAACTGCACTGGCTGGGTGTGCAGTCATTTCTTTCATTAGAAAAGTAGCTGCTAGTTTAAAAAGAGTTAAGAGTTTGGGATCTATTCACCACGATGACGCATGGTGAGAGTTTTAAGTGTTACAAACTTTCTAATGCCTCCTACAATGTCAAAGCACTATACGTCTTCATAACCATAAGCTGCTCTTTCAAGCTCTGGCTCCTCACGTGAACAAGCAGTTAATTTAGCGAGTGGAGAGCGAAGTGAGTACATCTTGTATATTCAGCTTATCACACTCACACTGCAGCGAATATCCATCTGAACAAGACATTACTTTCATCCTCTGTCTCTCAGTTTAGGATGTGGAAATTCATTCTGGTAAAGGACCTGAGACAAAAAAATGATTCCATTCATTTCAAAATAATTTACCCAGATATTTTTTGTATTAACTGACCATCTTGATAACAGAAGTGGAAAAGAAGTAATTATAAGTGTAGGAACAACTTATGACTTTGACTGAACTCCATCATTGTGGTGCATCATTTAATATCAAGTCTGAATCTAGGTCATTTTGGTTATGAATAAACATCCATTTCAGTCATTTATACTTCTTGTTTGCATTAATCTCAAATTGTTTTACTCTTATTATTAGTTTGTTGGTCATCTTTAAAACACCAACCTGTGTGAAAAATACACATAAATCTTGACTACCGGAATTCTATAACTACTAGAATTACCATAGCGGTCATTTTGACCATTCATACATTATTTGCATATAATTTCAATAATCGATATAAAATCTAAGAATAAATTATATTTAATGTTAGGGATAGGTAATAATAAACATCAACAACAACAATCAACAACATAAACAATTAACAGATGGAATGACAGCAGATGCAGAATTGGAAGTGTCCAGTCGGCTTCTTTTACGAGGTGGAGTTATCTCTGAATCACTGTCAGAGCCAGTATCAGCCAGCGTATCTACTCTACTACTCTACTCTACTCTTTATTGTCTTTCAAATCAACTAGAAAAAAAAAATTGCTAGGCAACAGTGAAAGAGAGGGAAAAAAGAGAGGGAAAAATATCAAATAATGAAATTCTACACTGTCTATAATGTCATATAAGGTCATAATATAAGGTATGGGTCAATATGACTGTTATGGGAGTTCTAGGTAGAAATACTCAGAACTCTTTTGTGTTTTGTAATTTCAAGAAAATAACAATGTTAGAATAAAAATACACACATTTAGGAAAAGTCAGGGTCCTATAGTTACATGGGTTTCATTTCAACAAAGTTATTACATTGCAAAATTTCAAAACAGTCTAAAATGACCGCCTTGGTAGTTCGAGTGTTAATGACTGAGTGTTCAAGAATAATGACAAGTGCTTTACAGATATCTGAATAAGTAGAGATCACGAGACATTACAAAAGAAAACAGGCCTCACCTAACTATTCAGTAATCATTATAATTTCCGGGGAGACTGACACACTAACTGCAAACCTTGATGTCAACAAATCAACACAGCAAATCGAGCCACAGCACATTCAGGTAATGCTACATTAATTCTGAGACTGACAGAGCTCACATCATGCTGATTCTTCTCTATCCACACAAACAGCTGCAAACATATGAGTCATGTCAGAGAGTCTGAATGAAATGACACGGTGGTGAACAGTCATTGATTAATGGATGCGCAAACCAAACTGACACCAAAATAACACTCATTCTTTCTCCTTCATTCACAGACAGTCCTGTTTGTGTTCATGTGATGAAGATAAATAGCATTGCCTTTGCCTGGCAGAGACAGAAGATGGGGCTCGTGCTCTACAAGAAATAGCCTCAGGTTTGTCAGTCCTGCTTCTCTCTGCTTTCCTGCAAAGTTTACAACAGTATGTAATTGTGTTTTTGGGCCACAACATTCAGTCAAAGCCTATCAGAGTCTCTGACAGGCAAAAACAGACCATAACCAACAGTCAGATTCAGGCTTGTTTTTGTAAAGAAGGCAGGCCTGAATCTCCCTATCTGATGATAACTAGACTTAGAAAAACAATGTTTATTCGGCAGTGTCAGATAGCTGCAGGGGAGGGGAGATTGCTGTCTAATCCAACAGCAAGCGTCCTCCTTGTGTGTACATTATGAATAAAAGAATGGGTGCATGCACTCTTTTGCTCCCACAGCTTTTTGAGTTTGTGTGTGAGTGAGGGTAGCCAAACATCATTGTAAACATAAGATTCAGCTTACAAAACTGTAACCTGGAGGAAGTGTTAAGTAAATATCCGAATAAATAGCCACTTTGAAGTTTTGACTACGTGGAGATGGGCAGCAGCACAGAGAGTGGATGGAGGCATTGGGCTGAATTGCAAACAGGTATGTACCCAGCACGGGTATGTTCATGTGACATTCTGTGAGAACAACAAATGGAGGTGTCATTTTATGAAGATATACTGAATATCAAAATCGCATTTACTCCTCAGGTGCTTAATTTTATTGTCGTGTATATTTATTTAGCCACTCCACCTTTGTTTACTACTGACATAAGTAAACAGAGCTGAACAGAAAAGGAAGGGATATTCCGTATTTTATAAGAGTCAAAAATCATTTTGTCACTTAATTGTCTCTTGATCTGCAATTAAAGCCTTCAGCACAGTGGGGGTGGGTTTTTTTCATACGCAGATGAAACCTTTGAATTAAGTCCGCTCCTGTACTTTCAATTAAACTTACACTATTTTCATTTCACATCCCACCATTTCTGAACCATTACTTATTGCAAAATCATACTGTTTTATATCTATGTAGCTCACAGCTATGCAACAGTGTGAACAATTTGTCTATTCTAGTGAACTCAAACTCGACATAAAGTCAAAAAGTAATCCAAGCATTCACTGCATATCCACCTCCAATCCGACTTCATCCCCCTCAGCCCAGCCACAGGGCTGCATCCCAAACTTCCCTTTTTTTCTTTAATGGCTCTGGGTTATTCGAATGGATATAAATGTTTTTGCCGCACCATTGAGCAGGGTGAAAAGCGGTGATGGAAATGGCTTTAAAAAAAGGAAAGCAAAAGCGTTCCTCTTGATGCCTCTGGCAAAACTAGCTCTGCTCTCCACTATCTTTTATCACCTGCACACCGGTCAGTCAGAGCAGCCCTTTGGCAGCCATTTGAGGGCATGTATATTTTTATACATGGAGTTATATCAACATGACTGAAAAGAACCTTGAGCACCTTGTAGGGCACTGTGCACCCTTTATTTCCCTGTCACCGAATAAACCCATTGGTGATCGGAGGAATGTTTCAGAGTGGGTACTAGAACTTGACATTACACTAAGTGAAAAAGTGAAACAGACTATTCTTGATTCCCACAGGCCTTCTTCTCTGGAGTGAGCATCTGCCACACCAAGTACTGCATGTTAGATGTCCTCTCCTGCTTCTTTCAAATGTTGTCACCCTGAGATATTGTACTGTATTTCTGACGTAATACAGAGTTTCCAGCACTAATGCATCGGGCTTTTCACGCTTTTAGCCTTTGCCTCACACTTTCATGTCTCAGGGCAGATGATGAGAAACTGAGAACGATGATGGATTCTGACAGAGGCAGTCTAGACTACCCACTGGACCCGATAAGAAGATAATAAGAAGTGTGTGCTCTGCATTCACTGCTTAACAAAAAGGTTGATGTTCCAGTTTTATCAAAGGTCTACTGCTGGAGGTTAAAACAAGTTTTGCTTTGGATTTACAGGACGACACAGTGTTGACTCTTTCAATGCCACCATCCTTATAAACAACCAAAATATTTTTTTTCTGTCCCATTGCTCTGAACACTGCAATGGATTTATGCACTTGGATTTCTTGTATGGCTTTTGCACGCCTTGCCCACACTGAATTTCTGCCCATATTCCCAAACAGCTACAGAGCACACTGTTGCCTTCAATTCATCTCCCACTGATCTCACAGCTTATCAACACACTCAAGATTTACTGAATCATTTCAAGAGGCACATTGCTGCCTTCCACAGAGCATGCAAGCAGAATCGAAGGCCACGCTCTGGCTCAGTGACCGCATTTGTGCTGTGTCGAGCAAACATGGTGAGGCTGAATGTAGTTGGAAGACACATTATCAATATATTTTTTAATAGAATCACACACTACTTGAGTCTACCTGACAGTGTGATGCAAAGAGAAAGAATTTTTCCACTGTGTATCTCTTGAACGATGAGAATCAGATTATGGTTTAAACTGAATGTGACATATTGTATGTTTATATCAACAGAGCACTTCACCAACAAAAATCACATAAATATTTGTTGCTTCCCATTTGCAAGTAGAGCAATCAATGCCAGAGACAAAAAGTCCTGAGGGATGAAGAAAGCACAGTAAGCACAGTAAAAAGCATGCATCAATAATGCAACCATGCATTGTTCAGTCCATGAATTTGCCTTATTATCATTTCAGCGTGTCATTTTCTGTCACTTGTTTTGATGAATGAAGATTTTTTTAGGACTCAAATATAGACGGGTATTTTTTTTCTATGAGATTGGATTACACTTTTCAATAGAGTTTTTGTTTCCCTTGATGTACTTCTACATTTGCCTAACCAAATAGTCAGAGCAGTCTGAACCTCTGCAGCTGAGAAATGAAACATTTGAAAATAAGTAAATAAATTACTGCATTGCCAGAAAAGACCAGAAAGATCTGGTATATTGATTTTTTTAGCACAAAGTGTGATTGCTTTGCAGACAAGAATAGGAAAAGGACAAATTAGTAGTTCCAATGTCTTCCTCTTTCTCAGCCAAGTCAAAGGTCAAACATCCTGGAACAGGGTGGATCACTGACTAAGACAAATGAATAATTATAGAAAACATGGAATACATGAGGACAAACACTGACACAGAAGCTGCAGTACCAATTGTCTTGAATATTACCTGCTGTGTAGGTCATTTAATTTAAAATTCTGCTTGGACAGTAACTGTTGCGTTGTGATTGTGCACAGTCGATATCATTTCTAACCTCACATTATCCCTAGGATAATGAAGATTATTGTATGCCCCTGCTTCAGACAGAGCCACCAGTTGTCCTGTTTCCATACCAGGGAACATCACCTCCTGGTACAGGAACAGCACCGAACAGCACAACACTCCTGCAAAGAGTGGTTCATATGGCTGAACATATCACAGGAGGTAGCCTACCCGGACTGAAAGACATCTACATCAGGCAGTATAGGACTAAAGCTAAGAGAATCATTAAGGATCTTAACCCCCAGCTACCTGCTCTCCCTGCTGCCCTCAGGAAGAAGTTACAAGATACAGCAGGCCAGCACTGAGAGGCTCAGGGGGAGCTTCTACTCAAAGCCCACTAAGATCACTTCCCAAGAATTCCCCTAAGACTATTTTTAATTCCTTAGTAATCCTTTCTATCCTTATTTAAGTTACTTACTATAGTTAATGTTATTATCTATGTCTTATTTATAGTCTTTATTATCATTCTATTTTACACATATTTTTTACAGTACAATTTAAGGAGCTAGGTAACAGACATACTGTGATTATACACAGTAGGATTATATGTGAAAAATAAAGTTCAATTTGAATTTGTAGAGCTAATAGAGGCTGAGGTACCCTTACTAAACAGGACCCCTGACCAAATCAGGGACAGGGTCTCTAATTGGCTTCTCATGTGCAAACCCTACAAATTGCTCTTTGTACCACTGCTGAGAGCTGGACCTGGGCATCTGTGGTGGTGGGTGATTGTTTTTCCATCTACACGCCCCATAAGAGGTGCTATTTTGTCACTAAAAATACAACTTCCACCTCAAGCAGTCAGTGACCACATTTAGATATCACAGAGGCTGGGGTGAGAAATATTTAAAACAAGATACACAATGCTATGACGGGACAAAAGTGTCTTTGCTCGATAGCTACTGTATGTCTGCATCTAGTTAGTGCCTAAAGCAGCTCTGCATCTAGCTGAAATTACAGCAATACATGTTTAACACTATGAATATAACTAATGTGTTTGTGTTCTACTCTCCCAAATGACCTGTGCTATTTAACAGCAGTGCCAAAAACAATGATATGTTAGCTAAATTTAAATAAGCCACAGGGAAATTACAGGTACTGCTGCAGTAGGAAAAGTCAACTTTTCTCGCCTGATTGCTAAATAAAGCTCTCCTCTCCAACAATAAACTGTCAGCAGCACTAAAGGCCATGCTCGTATTTGTATTTGCTCACTGACAGGATGATTTATGTCATTAAAACACAACTACACAAATAAACTGTGTGTGTGTATGGACACAATAACAATGGGAGGCACGTGGGAGCAGGAGACTCTACATGCTGGTCCATTAACCCTCCCTCCTCTATCCTCCCGCTCCAAGTCACTTGCACAAGCTGTTGCCAAGCTACAAAGGCTTTGAGAGGAGGGGAAAGTCTTTGTGGTAGCACTGTTCTGTAAAGCCACATCCATGATCTGCTTCAGAATTTTAAATATACTATACATAAATACAGTGTCTTCTAATGCAAAGTTGTGAAAGCAGCTGAAAACAGCTTTACTGAGCGATAGAAATCCTGTTCAAACAGCACTGGGAGATGTAATAATTCTCAGAGGCAACAACTGCAAAAGAACGGGACCTGTGAGGAATGATTGCATTGATATTTTCACCAAACTACTGCAGACGATGCTGTATATGCTCTCATCAGATTACTATGACTCACAAGTAAAAGAAATAGTGTAATTTCCAAAGGCATCTATGGGTAAGATATTGTGACCTCTGCCAATGGGGACTCAATCAAGCTCAGAGTTAAGAGACAAGACAAGACAAGAGACAGAGACAAGTTCAAGTCCACAATTATGCAGAGTAAATTATACTCCAAGCCTCTTGATCTTGAAGCAGTGGTACCACAGCCTCCTCAAAACATTAAAATGTTCACTAAAGTCAGAATTATTGAGTCTTATAAAAAGCAATAATTAGGAAATGGTCAAATGGAAATGGTTTTCCACCAAAAATCTTGTCTTTGCTGACCTCCAGTGGTTTCACTCGTTACCTAGCTGTGTTGGTGACATCACTATTGGGTGTGGTTGCAGGTGCATAATAGCATACTTCTGGCCCAACCACACTCATGCTGAAACTTTAAACTTTCAACCAGAGAGGTGAGTGAAACGCAGATTTTCAGTCTGGGAATGTGACTTTTAAATGACTATGTACAGTCAACACACACATTAATAAAACTGGTGTCACAGAATTGAGTCTCTCCAACCCAACCCCCAAATCCTGGCCAAAAATGTAAAGCAAACTATTAGGCAAACAAACAAATGTTGGTCAGCTTATATGTGGCAAATGTGCTCCTCTAGCCAAAATTTGAAAATGTCATTTCTGTCATCTGTGTACACTCAGCAGTGTGGTATTAGTGTCACTCACCATAAAGCAAGAAGAAATGATTGAACTTATTCATTTGCATTTGAATTTTCTTAGCTGTCTATATCCATTATCCACACCAAACACCACATCAAATCCCTGCCACGTCTCATTATAGGCAGATGAATGGAAATTTCAGCTTCCAATTCACTATATAAAGGGAAGCATTAGCTTGGAAATTTCAGCAGGTTGGACATGCTCATAGTAATATACTTTAACTCTGTTAGTGTGTAACGGTGATTCCAACAATCTACATTCAAGGCACATCCTAGTGTACTCCACAGACAGGCATGTGTGGATTTAACATATCCCAATTAACACACAAAAGACCTGGATGGCTTGGTTCGAAGGCCAAACACAAGCTACTATCTTCCATCTCCCCTGTAGCCTTGGACATCTACCATGCAGTTTATGATAAAACCATTTTGCTATATGACCATTGTTCTTGAAGTGGTCTTTTCCTGGAGACGTTTCAGGGCTCTTATAGAATCACAGATATTACAGTCACCATCGGAAATGCTATAGGTTCCTCTTTGGTCAAAATTTGAGTCTTACTGGGCTGCACACAATGAAAAAAAAATGTATTTGGTCTTGCAGCATCAAAATGTCTATGCGTGAAACAGCTATAAATGTCAGCTCTTCATCACCCTACATTTTTAGATCTATACAATCTATACAAAAATATAAATATATACAAATTATTTACTTAAATCTGTGGATTTATGTATCAAAATGGAGCAGTGGTTTCAGGCATCTCAGATTTACAGACTGGTTTGCACTGACAGCAAATACAATATAACTCCACAAAAAACAAGTGGTTCCAAATATATTTGTGTCACAAAAAGAGCTTCTTCAAAAAGTCAGTGGGTGCTGCTTGGTGCTCAGGTAAACACAGTTGTGCTGAGGCTTAAACATTCAGATATAGTTAAATGCAGACAGGTTGATCAAACTGGAACTTCGAACATCAGTGTCTGCAGAGGGACTGAGGAGACTAATTAGTCATGCTACACAAATCTGTGTTGTATCAGCACCTCACCCTGCCTCGTGCTATGTATATTTGATAAAAATGCCATAACACCTGAGAGAATAAGAAAAATAAAAGGGGAATAGAGGAGGATGAACTAGAGGTGGAATGAAAACTTTCAAACAAAAGAACGTGAAGGAGTAATTTTTCAGTGGGTAGTCATTCTGGCTCCACTTCTATTCAAACGACCTTGGGCTGTCATACAGTTTTGCTTTTGCAGAGACTGCAGAGGAGATATGTTGTGATGTTCTTCATTTTCCTCTAGAGGACAGTAGAGCTGCAAATAATTCAACAGCAAAGATTGGTGAGTCCAAGAGTGTTCAATCAAGTGGCTATCGCTTGCCTCGGTTTTGTCTTCTCATCCCCACATGGTACATTTGCCCATATTAGAATTTGCTTTCCAAATTGTCCATCAGGGAGATTGAGCTTACATAATTCTTTCTGTATCCGTTAGAATTTTTCTGTCACATCGCCTTCATTGACATTGAGGGTGCATGAGAAATCGGCCCACCCACAAAGCAGCTACTTTCACAAACCCCAAGTCATGCTGGCGCAGTGCATACGAAGATAATAAGAAGCAAGCAAGGCAGAGACCGACTCATTTTCACAACAGTTCTGTGTCATTTCCTATTCATGGCAACATACTCAACCGCATTAGCCTGGTTGCTAATGTTGTGCTACCAGTTTTCTATTAATCCACCTCACAATAGGAGGGCAAGGGCGCCGGGCTTTATTCTCCCTGATTCTGTGTCTCTGCCCTCCACAAACCAAGAGGATTAATGCAGTGGTTGCAGTGAGCTCGGCAAAGGTTCACCCAACAACAAGCCACAGAGAGGTGATGACACAGAAGGACAAAAAAGAAAAAGCAAAAAAAAAAGCAGTCTGCCAGTCAGTTTTATTCCTTCTAAAGACAAGAAAATGGGAAAGCTCAAAGGATGCATTTGTTCAGTGACAGTGGAGAAAGACCAGAAGACGCTGCAAGCAAGGGGAGGGATCAATTTTCTCCCCTAAGGGCTTCTGTGGTGTCCCCAGCTAAATGCAGAAAGATTGTTAAAGTAGAAGGGTGGAATAGCTGTATTTTGCCACCTAAAAGAGGGCTAAATGGAAGGGACCACTGCGGCTTAAGGATGGATATTGGCCTCGAAAGCAGAGAAGTAAATGACATAAGCAGGGCTTAATTTGTGCTGGACGCAGCCAAAAGGAGAATCACACACTTTTCAGACATCTTGGTCCTTCACATCTAATAATCACCAGAGAGCTAACCTGCAGTGTCAACCTCCTTGCTATCCTCACATACATCAGCCCTTATAATTTCCTTTTTGAGTTATGGTTAACAGTTGCTCACCAAGGTTTAATACCAACATGGGTATTTGTTCCTTTAGGTTGTGTGTTGTGAGTAAGTCACTGCATAATATGCAAACAAGTCTGCACCACAAATGTAGAAAGTAAGTTTAATTGTGGCTTATAGGAAACTTGAGAGAGTAAGCTTATCATCTGACTAGACAGTCAAAAGCATTAGACTACTCCATTTTTTCATATATTACAACATGACTTCTGCAGCAGCAGCACAAGTGCACTGTTGCCTCAAAAACATCAGTGCCCTGCCTATGCATTGGCACCAAGCGCGAGACTCTAATCGTCGACACGCCACATCAGCATGGAGATTATCTGTGTCTGATGTCCTTATGTTAAACAGTGATCTTGCAAGTGTTCTGAGACCTGCACTCTGCTTCCTGTCCCAGCGGATTATCTCCCTCTCCATACTCCAGCACCTTGTGATTTATAAGTAAATTAAGCACAAAACATAAAGTGCAGATTTGCAAGTAGGAAACAGACAGGAGAGCAAGGAAGCTTGTTGGCAGTCTAAGGTATACACAGAGTTTATGAGAGCTTGTGTTAATCGTTGGTGGGTTGTCTGGCATTCAGTCAGTGAGTGTACATGTGGAGGCATGTTAATTGATGACAGGTACCTGGCAAGTCATTCACACAAATAGTAAAATGGAATAATATTCAATTCAGTCAATGTCTCGTTACTTAAAGGATCAGTCTGGTGAAATTAAACATATGTCTTATTGTTGACAAATCATATGGTAATACCAAAATCATCAATGAAAGTATCCTACTAAAAAGTACTTTGTGTGTATCCACAGCCCAATACGTATTATTTCACTTTGCCATACAGAGCTCCATTGAACAAAAAACAAACAAATCAAAAACACATCAGTGAGCCACACTGTTGCACTGGGTGACATCTCCCCTCATTACCATGAACATACACACTGTAGTTTATTTTGCCTCAATCCAACATACACTGTTGCTGAAAATATTCCACAACAAATGCACTCTCCTGTTTGAATAACATTAGCAAAAAAACTACAGTGTCCAGTGTCCAAAAGGAAATTACCTTTCTTTTTAATAAAATGAAACTATGTCTTTGTAAGTCATTTAGAAAGAATTACATCTTCACCAGGAACCAACAGATGTAGGTCTAAGAGCCACAGATACATCTTTGTTTTTGTCTTTTCATAGGATTTTTTTTTTACTACAAGATAAGAACAGAACCAGGTTGCATCCGTGCAGTCTTGTTGTAAGAGGACTTTAATATTTCCATTACGTAAAGGCATTTAAAGACTGCAAAATGTTTGTTTAATCAATATGCCGGCTGCTTTGCTGTTGGAACGTGTTTGATTGCACACAATGTCAGAATAAATGTATGTGATGTTGGATACAACAATCCCATTGTGGCTGTTTTGTGTATGGAGGGTGGGGGAGTGCACCACTCTAATATAAGACTCATGTACTGCAACTTTATTAATGTAATGGAACTGAAAGGAATTGCAGTTTATGTAAGCAACAAGCAAGTTATAAATATTATGAAAGCCTATAAAGAAGATTGACTACAGTGCATTTTAATGTGCCTTAATCTAAAAATGTTATTATCATGAGTGAAGTACCTTTAATTATCTTATTATGCTAAGCACTGTGCAATTGAAATGGAGTGTCTGGTATAAACACTTATTGAATTTCAAGTACAATGGAAGTGAGAGCAGACTGTTAGCTGCAAAGCATGTTATAGATCTCAGAGAGAAACATCCCACAGCCAAGCTGCAAAGATCAACTCACTGAAATGAAAGTTATTTCTCATCTTAACATTGACTAGGCTATAAATATAAAGAAAGTCAATGGAACCCATTGATCTTTATACATTTTAGTAATCACAGAATACACATATTACCATAGTGAAACCAGTTTCAAATGACGAGCTAAAAATAAGACCTTATGGTGGAAATGAATATTGGGATGCATTTATATATTTCAGTGTATTGCTAAAAACTAAAAATGCACATACTGTGCTGTCACTACTGCGCAATGATTTGTTCTTTATTCTAACAACAAGAAAGAATGTCTTTGAAGGAACTGCATCTGGAAGACAGGACAGTTTTGTGCACAGTCTTTAAAATAATTATATTTATAAATGACAGACATCTTATGTTAACACTGAGACTGTTATATAATGAGAGAACAAAGCCCTTCATTAACTGCAGTGCTGTCATAATGACCACCTGAGACTCAGATGAATCTGTCATATGAGGTTTATTCTTTTTATGTCTTCATCTATTAAAAATATATATCTTGTGCTTAATTTGTGCTCTTGGTGCACATTGAAACTGGCATAGCAATAAACTTCCCTCAGTCAGGGTTAACAAAAACAGGAGGCATTCATGTGACTGTTTCCTAAAACAGTCACACAATAGACAGACCTGACTTCTTGAACAGTGTTAAAAAGCAGAAATTGGTATTTGAACTGATTCCAGCAGTGCTAGAGAAACAAGGCACTGAGAGCAGGAGGAGAAGCATTTGGCATTTCCAAAGGGACTGGAAGCCAGTGGATATTTATTCACAGTGTCAGCACAGATGTTTCTATCCAACTTGGATGGGTCATATTAGCATCAACTTATTACAAAAATGACAAATACGCAGTTCTTTTCTCACCAGATACTGGACATCTGAAGACATTTAGGTTGCCATGAGTGTGTGCTGACTTATCTATAACAAAAGACTGTTTTCTCTTCTTGTCCTTTCCAGAGGGAAGTTCTTCCTTTCACAGCAGTAGCAAAGAGGACTGGACCTCTTTATCAATCCACAGTCCTCAAGGGGCTGCCGGTGGCATAAACCCGTTTAAATGTTGCAAAATTACCGCCTCCTCTGCAACAATATGTCTTGTCATGTTATGTAAGATAATGAATGCTACGAGTTTATCACACCCACTCAATGCATGGTAAATGAAATAACTAAGAACTACGGCATCACCTTGCAAGAAAACAGAGAGGGATCATTACATCAATCCAAATCTGGGGGAAGACAGATTGTTGGTGTCAGCTGTGGAAATCTGTCAGAGCGTGACAGGGAACACCTCAGCCCTGGCCGAGTGAGCCTCGGGAGCCCAGCGCGAGAGGTAAAAATCTATTTATTTGTGTTGTTCCCCACTGGGATGGACAGAGTAACCTCCAACAGAGCAGCTGCAGTGGTCATACCTGTCTGCAGTGAGCAGGCCATCCCCAGTGATGCACCTTCGATCAATTCCACATCCATTGCTCAGATGGGTTAAACATCAATTGATTTGTGGCTTTCTTTTGTTTTTTTGTTTTTTTCATTTTTTTTTTACCCTTTTCTATTCAGACAGTTTACTTGTGGGGAAGTTAGTGAGTAATCATTTCAGAGGTGTGTTTAATTTTTCATAACTGAGGAAGTCTTTAAGTTCAGGCAACCTAGAAAGGCTTTTTCAACAGAACAGATAAGTTAAATTAACTGCTTTGATAAGTGGAGAACCTTTGCCTATCATGCAGGGATTCAAGACCCCAGAAAGCAAATTACATTACAATCTCCTATATTATAGTATACCATACCATCTTGAGACCTCTGTTTTCATAGAAATGCTGTCAAAGGCTGTGTGATGTGTGTTTGAGTGCTTATTAACCTGCACGTCTTACAGAGATGCATAGTCTCGCTCTCTGTCTCTCTCTCCCTCCATACAGCCTGCGAGTTTGTCTTAACATTCATGTCCCTTTTTAGTTATGTACCATAAAGATATTTTTAGTTACAGCTCATGTATAGTCTCCCATCCTTTATGATTTTGATTTTTGTGTCCTCTCCTGATCTTGTTTTTAGTCCCTGTCTGAAGTCTGGCAGTGGCTGGCAGTTGGGCCATTTATATACATTATCATACCGGAGTTATTTTCTGTGCAGCGAGATTACTGAACATGACAGATGTCCAGATTGGCCCAAAATGACTGGTTTACTATTTTAAAATGTTGTCCAGACTGCAGGTTTAGTGGGTGAAGGTCTGCAATACACTATGTAACAATGATAAAAGACACGGGGAAACAGCAAGGGCAGGCTGGCCACATTGAGTACTGAGAGCATTCCTGGTGGGCCACTACACAAACTGAGGCGATGTTAGAAAAAACTGCTCACTTACAATTAATTAGTCCCATTTTCTGCACTGATTTTAATTGGAAACTGTTGAATGATAATTCAACAATATTGTTATTAGTCCACCCTTAAATCATAATTGGGTAAGATAATAAAATGTTACTAATATAATGACAATGTAATGGGTGCGATTGCTGCCATGGAGACAGTACTGTACTGACAAATGATTACTTGTTAGGTATCACCATGACAAGGAGCACTTGGCCTCAATGAGAATAAAAAAAACAGAACAGCAAAAACAATAGCAGACCTCTTTATACCAGAGCTACGTAGGTATTGTTTGATTTCCACATCACACCTAGCTGATTTTGTTATCTGTGAAAGTAATTAAAGAACAAATAAGACAACGAAAACCAGAAGGGAGATAAACACAGTGACTTAAAACGGTCGAGTTAATTAGAGCATCCACAGAGTTCACTGCAGTGCATCTCTGATGAGAACACGAATGCATCGTGAACTGTGAAACATTTATCCTATGTGGATGGTAAAACTGAAAAAAGAAATGCTTGATTACATTTGACTGAAATAAAAGCAGCAGATCTTATTTCAATTTTAAATAATGAGTTGATGTTTTTTTTGTGTAGTTTCTTTACATAGTAAGCAAATCAGATGTCAGTCTGTTAACTGTTGTACAGTTACATCCAAAACATAAAACAACATAACAATATCTAAAAAGAAACAAAAAACAAAAATGTACTTATCACACTCACTTTTTGGGACATACATCTGCGAGTGTCTATTTTCATTCTTTGATGACCTCATTGAAATACTTGTGCCGAGTGAGGAAAGGGAGCAACAGAATCCAGAACATTTTATAATTGTCTGGGACAATCAGGCCTTTCACGGTTTTCCTCCAGTCACAGAGTGGCTTACAGCCCATTCCAGAACGGAGTCACTTTTCCATCCACCTTACTCCACATTCCTCAGTCCCACAGAGAAATTCTTGTCTTCAAGGAGGTGGAGAGCTTATGACCACCCGTCACATGTCAGATATCCCTCTGAGACATGATGAATGCTGGATGTGTGGATATATCTGCAGAAGACTGCCAGAAGGATTAGGCATGCATAACAATTCTTGGCCAAGTGAATTATCATAGAGGCCTATTAATATATTTTTACGATTCAGTTTCCACTCCTAATCCAGCAGTCCTTTATAGAAACGTACAGTAGAAGAAAATAGTGAAAGAATTAGCAAGATGACACTCCTGCTGGTGATCAACAAAATATCCAATGTACATAGCTTTTTATATGTAAAAATAATTATTTATCATAATTTATAAATATGTAAAAATAAAATGCAAAAAATGCTGTAGAAAAGGCACAGAAGGGGGAAAAATCTAAATGTACAGTCCTGTTCTAATCTGTGCGAACATTTGGCCACATGTTGTCATCCTCATCACGTCTTAACTCATCTCTCACAATGTACCTTGCATTCAAAAATCCCCATCAGCTGCTTCAGTATAGTTTCTGAGCTGCTGTTGTTGTAGAGATAGAGACTGTATTATATTTAAGTTTCGAACATTAGGTTTTCATTTCTAACATGCTGGGTGCACCCATTTGTAAATAAGAAAGATCCATAATTTGGGTATCTTGTATGTACAAAAAATTTAAATATTTCAGAAAAACTTGTTCATTGACTACATATTTTGGGAAAACAACATGAACTGTGTTAATGATATATTTGTTCTTCTAATTGTGTTGTAGTTTTTAAAATGTGACTATAACCTGGAGTGATTGTGAAAAAAAAGTGGTGCCTCCTTATTTGTTGTAATGTTTGAATAAATAAATTTCCAAGACAATAATGATTTGTACTGTAATGCTCCCTGTTGTTAGTGTTTTTCAGGTCTTTGTATAAAAGTCACAAAGTGTTCCTATTAGGAGCTAAAGTTGTCAGTGTTCTTGTTCCTCCTGAGGTGCGCATAAAGAATTTTGGTGCCAGTAGTACATTATAGATTCAAGAATAAAAGTCTTGTGCTGAGCTGCATGTCTTTAAGAAAAGCTGTCTGACTTCTGAAAAAGTGGTCTCAGTATAGAGAAAAGAGTAGAAATGTGTGTTAGAAATGGTAAAAATAAACTGTTGTGGTGATTATCCACCCTATTTTACCAGCAAAATGTTTTATTTTTAACATCTTCTTTGTAGGAAATCATATCTGCAAACATATTCTATAAATCCAAGCTGCTATGTCTTTTCCTCCACATTGACTATGGTGAAACTGGGCTGCTCCTGCAAACATGGAGACCTGCATAAAACCCAGTATGGACACAGGGAAATGTATCCACTCAATCACATGTGGAGTACATATTGGGGATAAGGTGATGAATTGGGACGATTTTGTCCTTTTATTAAGAATCCAATAGTGGTCAGTCAATACCATCCATCTCAGATGGAGGCCATCTGTACAACCCTCCATGAAACATGTCTCTTTGTGCCTTAAGAGAATACAAAGGTAGAAACTATGCCAGGATATTCATGGGGTACCAGCTCAAATGATCAAATGCGAATGCATTTTGTTCTATAATGTTTCGTAGAAAATGTCTCCCAGATTATATTTTCAATCGATATAACGAAGAAGCTTTTATACTAAATACAAGTGCATACTGTATATCTGTAAATTCACTGTCAACAAGACATGTTCATTTAGATCATATCTGCTAAACAGCCTGAAGCAGTAGAATAAATAACTTGACAGATATAAAAATTCAAATCAATGGGAAGAAAAGTGCATTTATCTGAAAAAAATCTGATATTAAAATCAATTAGCAGACTTTGAAAGTCACTTGAGTTTTGTAATCCATCAATAAACATCAATCAGTTGTTGTCAGTAAAGTCCTGTGAACCAGTCCTGTGCTGGTTATCCAACAAATAATCCCCAAAAGAACATATATCCCTATGAATTCACAGGTAAAAATAAACAATGTGACAGGAAGCAGGTATCTGAACATTATACCTTCAATTAAAATGGTTTAAAGTTTACGCAGGCTGAAAATCAGAGCGAGCACAGCTGATCATTTGAAATACACATTCTTTGCCTGATGGCTAGTCTTCTGTCTGCTGTGGATAACAGTGTGTGTGATATTCATGTTAATCGCACGGTGAGTGTCTGAGTGCCTGAGGTCCCTCCGACCTTGGGACACAAACTGTGGAAGCACAGTGCAGCCGATGACTCTATTGAACCCAATCGAGGCAGAGGGAGATGCTCTTTAGAGGGCCGACCAGCCAGCTGCTGCTGAATAACCCACAAACAGGGCGCACGGCAATAAAGACACACAGAGCTGCTTTATCCACAACCTGTCATGAGCAGGGCTTTAACTACTCCCCTCAGGTAACAAAGGTGCAGGAAAGAAATGGGAAGACTTTCTCAAATTGCCTTTTTGACGGTTTTACTTTTATTATATTTTATTCATAGTGATAGAAGAGTGACAGTGCCATCTTTTTTTTCCCCCAACAATTGCCAGCAGTTTATCCCAAAATAACAGCTACACTTTTGAAGCTACCCACTGTGCACCCTGTGCTGTTGCATGGCAGCTGAACATATTTAAATGTAATACCTTTCTTGTGCTAGATTTAGAAGAACATAGATCGATATGTCCTTGTCTGGCAGATAAAATTGGGAGCATGAGTAGAGAAATGCTATTTGCACTGTAAAGGCTATTGCAAAATTCACCGAAGGTAAAAGAGAGAACAAGAAGTTATAACATGCACACCCCCACATCATCAGCAGGCATTTTCTGTGTAACACATTGGCTTGGTCATTAAAACAAAACCTTAAGACATGCATGAGCCACTAGCTGTTCATGGTTTATTCAGTTTGACATGTATCATGCTGGAATTAAGCTGCTTTGATGTGTGCAGAGGCCATCTAGATAAAACATAAGAACTAATGGAATATAATCTTCCACTTCAAGCTACAATACTACTCTGCTTTCCCCATCAGAATAAAGCAATCTGCGCATAATGAAGCGTGCTGGAGCCAACAGCATTAGTGAGAATTTGATTCCTATCTGAGGCCTTTTCGCATTGATCATCAACACAACGCCCTACTACACAACCATTGCTTTTTTCAATTTTCTAGGCTCTCTTATTGTTCTATTTATTGCAACGTCCTGAAAGTTCGACCAAGGACTCAAGTGGACTTTCTTTAAGTAGTCAGATAAAGGTTAATAGACAAATGAAAAAAGCCTTCTTAAGCCGATGATAAAGAAGTTGAAAGACAGGAGTGCCCAGCTGAGAGTACATGTTGCCAATATCATGTGTTTATACTGATATTAGTTGTGAGGCAGGAATTGGTTTGACCTTTAAAGATAAAAAGCTATATGGTCAGTGGAATTATGACATTATCATGACAGTGACCATTTTTTCAGTAAGGACTATGTGAACTATGGCTATGTGCAAATTAATGCCCCTAATCCTAAAGAACAAAGTCAGTTCCCTGATCATCTGGAGGTGGGAACAAGCAACAACCAATAGTAGCAGGTCATTTGTTATACAAAAATTATCAAAACACAAGCCATCATTTCCCCCCTGTGATCATTTCACACACTTCATAGATCCAACTCACATCTACAGTCTATTTCATGCTTGGCAATTACCAACAAGCTGTGTAAAACCAAAGCAACCTGAAAGGATGAGGCGAGGTATAGCTCATTAGAGAAGTTTCTGCCTCATCCATTAGCAGCAGCCACGGCGGCAAAGATTCATCACTGAACAGAAAAAAATGACTCCCAAGTTTTCTTGTAATTAATTTTTTGTTAAAGAATGTATACTTCCTTTTTGGACAACACCAACTGGACAGACAAATGAGTCCAATATATTCCTATTAAATGGGCTTTACGGTGGGGAGCAGCGTCTGCACCATATGGCAGTTGGGTACAGTGTGACATGAAACACACAGCCACAGTAGGCACACAGCTGTTCAAGTAAAAAGGCAGACGGATACCTGGCTGCTTTCCCCTAATGGCTACATGGATGTGCTCCATTTGCTTTAAAATGCAAGTGTGTGCACTGGGTGTGTCGCAAATATGTGGGTGTGCTCAGATGTCTGGGTGCCTTTCATTTGTTTGAGTTTCACACATTTGGTGTATTTTAGATGTTTTTTTTGTACGTCTGATTTTTGAGTTGGTGTCTGTGTTTCTATTTAAACAATCATTTACTAATACGGTAAAACTGATGATGCACAAGTTAAATGTTTTTTTTTTTAAGTAACATCAAAAACACAAATTGCATGTCTCCTTTCACTTACATGACTTACTGTGCATGGATGTGTTAACCTGCATTGAGTTTTTAGACACAAACACAACAGAGAAACCAAGAGCAAGAACAACAGCATTTTCTTGATATTTGCAAGAATCTACTATGCTCTAATCAAAACAACCAATCAGAGCCAGGAAGAGAACTTCCAAGTCATGTGATTTTGTGGGGAGCAGCTTTAGAAGTCATCTGGAGCACAGTGGATAGAGACAGGGATGGACCTGCAGGTTGGACTCTGATTTTCAAGCTGAGTCCACTTTCTTCTCAATCTAACTGACTGTAGCTTTAATGAGCTTTCCCTGTTTTTTTCGTGTTTGTCAAACAAACAACACGGAATGAGGTGAGATTTTGTTGTCTGAATACATTTTGGTACCCTGAATCATGAATGTGCTGATGATCAGACCTCATACATTCAGCTGACATTGTGTTTGGAAGAAGGTGTTACTTTATTTTGCCCTAACTTGGTGACAAGCAGTCTATCGCTTGTTGCTACAGTAAAAACCAGTCAGAGAAATATCCTGATTTAAGATGTATTATTTCTGTAAGTCAGTGTATAACAATCTTAATAGCTTTGTTGATCTCATCCACATTTGTTCTCACATTTGTAGCCATGATGTAGCTATTTTTATGGCTTCTTAATCCCATATACAATGATCTTGTTGGCTCAGCAGACACGTCAGTAAACACAACACCAGACCTATTTGAACCAATGTCAAACTGGAAATGTGGGCTCCACCGGTCATAATGACCGACAGCCAAGCTGCCACAGTACTAATGCCCTTAGTTTACGCTTGCATTAATGATTGTGGCGTCTAGTGCTCTTTCCAGAAAAATTGCCAGCTTGCGATGTACCTTTCTTTAATAGGTTTCTTTTCTTTTTCATTCCAACCCACCAAGAATAGAGATATTTAATTCAGTTTATCGCCCACTCTCAAATTTCATTTAATTGCTCTTAAACTGCAACACAAGATATTTCCAAACATTGCACTTTCATGCCATTTGCTGTTAACTCAGCAAACGCCTGCTTGAGAATGCCTAATAAAGTGTTATGAGCTTCAGCAGAAATCACATGAAAACAGGTAAACGCTTCTGTTTCTGTGAACTTCTCAAACACAGCAACATCTCAGACACACAGATAAGTGTGTGGGGTTTAAATAAACACTGGAGGCTGAGAGCTAGTGAGCCCCGGGTGCATCCATGACCGTGCTGGAGATGATAATACACACAACATTAAGAGACATGAGATACGCCCACTCACTTTCTCTGCAGCTTTGACCTTGATGAATCCTCCACTCAGAGAGATGACAAGCAATTGGGCTGGAGTTTTGTGTGGATGTGTGTGTGTCTGTGTGTGTGCGTGCAACAATTAATTTCTTTGTATATTACACCCATAAGTGCTAAGGCAAAAGAGAAAAAGAACCATCACATAATTTGCCAGGATTACCTGCCTTCGTTGTTATCTGTGATTGGAAAGGAGGCTCACATGGCGCCCGTGAGACGATAGATTGCTCCGATGGAGTCACGGTGGCAGCCGTGCCGGTTGTTTAAAGGCCCATTCGGATGCAATCTGAGAGATTTCAGCCTGGATTTATGCCTCCCCTATTGCTGGGGCTCCTCACTCCGGAGCTATGGTAAACGGGAATGAATTATTGTGTCAGGAAGCCGACTTCCCCCTCTGCCTCCCAGCCAACAGGGCCCTGAGCTGGGCAGTCTGGCTTATGCTGTGCATTTCATTAGCACTCTGCAGCACTTCACCTGCGTGTGTGAAGCCCATTAACACTGTCATTAGAGGAGCTCGGCTCATGTCATGTCAAGGCCAGAGGTGTCTCCATGCTGAGAAAAAAAACAAAGTGAGATCAATAGCCCTATAGACTTCTCTGTGCCCCAACTGTTGGTATGTGTGATAACAATATATCTGTTAGATATAGATGTAGTCATATTTTCAGACACAGCAAATGTTGACATCTAGCTGTTCAAGTGATTTTTTTCTCATTCACTGTCATTCAGACAGGTCTCTTTTACATCAATGTTCCTCACGATTTCATTCAGACATGACAGGCCATTTAGAGAGACGCAATGCTTGCGTTATACTGAGGGGGAGAGTGAGGAAGGGAGAGAGAGAAAGAGACAGAGAGAGAAAGAGTTATAAATGTTATGATGGCTAGGAAGGCTGTGTGCTGATCTCTCACAGGTATCACTGATGGATTTTTAAACTTGTTTTCTATCGCAGCCTTAACTAATGACCATGATAAGTATGATGGATGCTCACCACCACTCCATTAACAGTACTTACTGTAAACCCACTGATATATTTTCACAGTTCACATTTCATCATTTAAGGGTATCAGAGCACAGTCTGTTGCTTGTTCTGTTTCAACAGTCCAAAGGCATATTTAATATATTCATATATATTATTCAATATATTCAATATATATTCATATTCATTCAATAGGAATATGCTAGTTGGGATTAATTTAATTGCTGGTTGCTTACATGCTGTATATTGTGAACATTTTCATTGATTTATACATTCAGCTGGCATAAATAAAAAATAAAACTATTGAGAAAGAATGATATTATTGCACAAAAGTTTTTACTCTCCTTTTCCCAGTCTCACCTATTGGTACATATTTGCTCTGATATGATACAAATCACAATCCAGTCAGGTCCATTATTCAGTAATTTGTGTTTTGGTGCATAATGATAAATGAAATGAAAAGTATAAAATTAAAACATGATACATTTTTGTTTTCTTTGCTTTGTTTTGTTTTGTTTGAAGAGCGTAATAGTTTTGTGCAAGGATGTGCAAAAAATGGATTAAAGTGAAAAAGACTGAAAAAGCATGATGTATATGTCTAAGGTACAGAGATAATAATTCAAATGATGTGCATTTAGGTAACACACTGAGTTAGGTTTGTGGACTTTGTGTTAAAGTATCAAGTAGTCACTGTGGGGGGTAAAGAGTCCAGCTGCAGTGGAGAAGTTGTTGTTCTTGTGGTGTGAAGTTGACTCCAATGTCCTGCCAGAGGGAAGTGTCTTCCAAAGTTTGTGTTCTACACACAATCTTTCCTGTTCATCACAGGGTCCTGGAGATGTACAGGTCCCGGGAGGTAGCAGATTGCAGGCAATCACTGTCTCGGTGGAGCGAATGATACGCTGCAGTCTTCTTTCATCCTTGGCAGTAACAGCAGCATGCCAGATGGTGATGGAGGAGGTGAAGATGGACTTGTAGTGTAGAAGTGCACCTTCATTGACTTTGCTTGGTTCTTCAGCTACTGCAGGAAGTACATCTTCTGCTGGGCTTTCTTGGTAAGGAGGCCGATGCTCAGCATGTCTCCCCGGCTTCACATGATGCCTCATGACAGGAAGTCTGCGATCCACCTGCAGGTGGGGACACAGCTGGGAGGGTTTGTCCTGCAGCAGAGTGGGGATGACATTATTAAAGGCCACAGACAGGATCCCGGCATAGGTTCCTGAGGAGTCTATGTGCTGGAGGATCTCCTCAATGGCTCTTTCACAGTATTTCATAGTGGATTGATTTTATTTTCTTTGTGGATAAAAAATGATGAAAGATTGAGATAACAAACTGGCCAAACAATACAAGCATTTAATCTCTTTGTCTGCAGGTTGGACCTTATGCTGCTGCTGCTTTTATATTAATCTGACAGCAGTTCATACTTGTTCCATGTTGAAAGGGATGTGTTAATGTTACCAGGTCCGACCTATGACTTACCAGAAAGTGACCAGATCAGTGAAAAGGAGTGCATGAGATAAATAATAATAATAATAATAATAATTTTAGTGAGTAATTTGAGGACAGCAGCTGCTTCAGTGAAAGATCCTTCACAGCTTGATTGGAATCACAACATTCAAATGGAAAGATAATATACATACATATATGTGTGTGTATATATATATATATATACATATATGTGTGTGTATATATATATACATATATGTGTGTGTATATATATATATATACACATATATATGTGTGTGTGTGTATATATATATACATATATGTATGTGTGTATATATATATATATATATATGCTATTATAACTATTATTTTTTTTTATTTATTTATTTATTTATTTTGCTTTAGACTAGCTGCATATATTGTTCCTGTTTTTTGGCCTATTAACACAATTTGCACAGTCCTGGAACACATGACACGTTAACACGTAAACAAATGAAAATATGAACAGACCATTTTTTAATTGCATAAAACTGCTTATATGAGCATGTATGGGTACTACTCCCATGCTGACTGATGACATTTTCAAGTAAAAAACTCAAACTGAAAAGCAGCCATATCCAGATGCAGCAAGGTGTGGAGTTTGAAATTCTTTAATTCAGTGGGTGCCAAGTTCAAGGGCACGGGAACTCAGCCAGCAGCAGGATCAAGCAGAAAGACAACTCATGGACAAATTCTCATTGTGCAGTTTTAAAATCTGTACCTGTCAAGAGCACCTGATGTAAGTCTGCTCTCCTGCAGTGTGCTCACTAGATAAACACTCAGACACAAAGAACACACAAAAAAACACAGCAAACATAAGTTCCATCAAAAAACTGACTTTGCTTTCAAATCTTTGTTAAAACAAGACCACATACAACCAGACTGAAATCTGAAAAATTACACAGGAAGTGTTGATTCTTCTGAGCTGTCAATAAAAATCAATACATTTTCACAGAGACATTCAGCTTTAATTAAGGTGATCTGAGCTATAAATCTGGGACAACGTAACCTCAGATGGCAGGACTACATTCATGAGGAAGCTTAGAGAACGTCTGTGGTAGAACAAACTTTGAGAATAATGCAGCAGCACTGACAAAATTGAACTGAAGTTTGTTTGGCTTTCCGTCAGTAACCATCCTCAGAACAAAGCAATACTGCACGATTAAAATGTCACTGTAGCACAGTTAATATAGCTGAGCCACTGGCATATCAATAAGAAGGATGAAATAAATATCCAAGCACTCAGGAATCATTCAGAGTAGCTGATTCTTTGGCAGCTGACAGCAACCATACTGTTTGCTTTTACCTTAAAAACACTTCAAGCCATACTTGCTGCACATAACCATGCAACACTTCTGCATTACTGCTGAGAGCCATTCACTTGAGATCAAATTATAGCTTGTATGTATCGACTGAATTCTGTGTCAGAACAAATTCCAACACCTTTAATTAATAGGTGTCTGCGCATACCCTTTCCTGGCATTGTATCTCAGCAACAAGATGTCTGAAAAAGTCAATATCAGAAAACAAGATGCATTATGAGATCACTCAGTTGAAAAAAACTTAAACTGGTCACATCACGCAGGTTTGTGCGTGAATATGCTGGCTGTATTCCTGTAATGATCTGTGGTGTGAATGGACACAGCTCCTCCTTAAATGGAGATGACCTTTAACGATGTCACCAGGTCTGGATCTCATGTGTGTATCTGTCATATGTTTTTGTTCGTGTTATTCTCCTTCCCTGGTGCTACTGCTATCTGTTTATGGCACCATGCAGATCACCTCTAGCTTTCCTCATCATCTTATACAGAATAAGAATTTAATATATTTAGGCAATTTGTCCCAGAAAATAGTCCCTGAGATAGTCATTGTTGGTGACATTAAGATTGAAAAATGTGGTAGCTCAGGTGGGTTGAATATTATAAAAGCAACAAGTATTTGTAATATTGTTGCAAGTAGCCAAAATGTATTCAGTAATGGATGTAGATGTCCACACAGTGCTAAATGTTTGCTTACAGACCACACAAGATGGTATAAAAAAATATTTGCTGGAGCAAAATCATAAAATGGCAGCATGCACCACTCTGCAATCACTCTGCAATGTCAACACAAAGCTAAGTGAAGGACACACCTGCTGAGAATTCAGTGCCTTCTGCTCCACTGTTTCACTTTAAAGTGGTACATTTTGGAGGCCTAAAGGGGGTCAAATAATTTTTATGGCACATATATTTGGGTACATTTATAACCCTAACCTTCAGCCCCACAGCCCTGATAAGGTTATGGGCTTACTGTACATGTGAAGATGTCTCATAAAATCTCATGTACCTCTTCAGCCAGAATTGAGCCCACTTCATGCCAGAGAAAAAAAACAAACAAACAAACTGATTTGCCTCTTGCTGGTGGCACATCTATTTTACATTAAACAGATTTTTGGGCAAGTACGTGTGTGAGTGTGTATGTTTTATATGTCTGCTTCCTGCATGCAGCAGATGGGGAGAGGGAATTATCTGAAAGCCAGTATTGAAATGTGATAAATATTCCTGGAGATGAAATCATCTGAAGCCTTCCAACACTGCAAGTCCTATTAGGAGATGGTAATTAATCACATGTTGCTATGGTTGTTCTGAATAATGATACTCCAAAAAGGGCAATTTATGAATCTGAGTGGGACTAAGCACTCTGTTCATTATTGATCACTGACAAAACTCAAGAATCACCCCTAGAGCTTATACTTCCAAAAGAACCCCCCTCCACACCGTGAACAACAAGCTTGAAGTGTACGCTAAGCATTATGAAATATTAATTAAGCTGCAGCTGATACAACAATACATTGATATCACATAATCAAATGGCATATGCTAATTGCGTATTCCCGGACGTCATTATGAATTCTGCTACAGTCATTCGAAACAAAGTATTGCTAGTGCTTCATCAGGGCCGCTTCCTGGGGGGCCGGCTGTAATTGTATCATCAACTGCAAGTCATCTTATCCACAGTTTCACTCCACCACATGGGGAGCACTCCAAGCTCCACCCTGATAAGAGCGAACCTCATCCTGAATAGAGCCACTGAGAAACACCAAAGTAGGACTGATGTGGAAGAGAGCAGCCAGCCATACAAAGTAGGATCTTATTCAGAGTAAAATGAAGACTCAGACAGCCCATAAACATTCTCTTCATGATTTTTTTATGTCGTAAATATCAGGAGAAATCATTTATACGAGAAAGAAATCAAATTTGTAGTGCCTACACAAAAAAAAAAAAATTAAACTGTGACTGCAGTACATCTGCAGGGCGTGGCTGGGCTGTAGGTAGACATCTGAACCATTGACGGGCTGAGATTTCTGACTTGGTTTGGACTTTAAATGTGATTAAAACATTAATATCATTGCAACTGTATTGCCAGACAAAGTGATATAAGATTGTCCAAAATCCCAGATTATACTCGATGACAGCACTGTTTTTTAACATCCAGCACCACAACTGTTCAAATTCTCTCTTTCTACAACATAATGTTAAGACCTGTGGTTACATTTATTAAAAAAGTGCTGGTCTGTGACAGGTCATGAACTGAAACTCTGACACTCTGCACATCCATCCATCACCCTGACATCCACACCCTCCAATGTTCTCCTTGATACGTATAGGGCACACTTCTTCCTACATAGGCACTGGACTTCAATTGCGAGGAGTGGAAACATCCAATTTTAATGTAATTCCTGGGGATACTGCTGTGTTGCAGTTACAGGTCACAGTTGAGCTTAAATTGATGGCAGTGGTGGGAACCTAAACAGAAATGTGAGCCCTGTCTGAACTGTACAATATAATCTAATTTTAGTGTTTTTTTCAAGGGAAAAAGATTGAGTCAATGTAATATATTCAAAAAGCATTTGGTTGAGGTGGGGTTGATGGACACATCATGGAAAGTACAAAAGAGCTACTCACAGCAGGAAAAAGGACAAAAAATGAGAGAACTACCATTCAGACAACAAAACACAACTGAATAATCCTAAAAAAAATAGCTTATGATTCAGTCTGGTAAAGAGAAACAGGCAGAAATGTTCCAATGCCACAGTTTGATTAATGTCCTTCAATGAATGCTCTTATAATTCAGTATTTGTACAAAACAGTGAGGTATATGAGTTTATTTTATATGACGTGTGATGCCTGAAAACATCTCATTTTCAACAGTAGTGCATCATGGTGTTGATGTATATCTAAAGTGTACAGACACAGACTGTGTTCCAATTACACTGACACTGTAATTGTGTGTGTATGGTGTGTTGTGGCGTGCACACATGATAAAATACAATTCACTCCAGGCAGGGGATAAAATACTTCATTCTAAGAGTGCTGTTGACAGACACTGTTGTCCGCGGACAAGTTTCTCTTCATAGATAAAAGGAGGTGCTTAGAGCTGAAAAACAATGTTACATCATATTACGGTCACATAAGTTATTTTTTTTTATAAAACAGATTTTCTTAATGTACTGACTGAAAAGTACAATACAACAAAAGCAGTGTATATTTACTGAATTTCTGAACAGTATCGTACGAAGTATAGAGTACTGAATAGGGATATAGAGTGTTAAGAGAAGAACCTTGGTGCTGAAATGAGATGAAAACTTCTACAAATCTCACAGATGTTTGGCTGAAAGAGTTCTCTTTTGCAGGTCTAATATGTCATTGCCTCAGTCAACCTGACAAAAACTTTACAAACAGTCAACTCAAACCGAGCAGTAGATGATAATTAGAACTACAGATGAAACGGTTTTCATTTGTGTTTCAGGGTATTAACAATAAATGTTATTTTCTTCACACTAAGCTCATTTATCATTTTCGTATTCAGACCTGTTGGCATTTCCGTGCTGCTGTTGGGGAGATGTGCTATTGGCCGAGGGCATCTCTAAGCAGTAAGATAGTGTTGCTACATGTAAGAGAGTATAAGGTATATGAGCATGTTCCTATTTAAACAGAACAGCAGACCAGGTGCCACTGTTCTTCCTTTAAAAGAGAATGCAATGCCTTCAAACCCTATAGATAAGATACTGAGAGCAGTGTTTACTCCCCATGCTGAGCAAACTCAGAATTCAGTTCAATTTATAAACTCATTGATTTCATTGTCTTCTGCCACAATACCTTGGACTTGTGGCAGAAGATAAGAATTATAAATAATGGTAAACAATAAAGCAGTCACCCGACATTACTTGGAGATGAGGCTGCACTGTGGTGAGTCTGGAGTGCTTGTGAATCTTTATTTACAACTCTCAGACTGGATGGAAAAATCTGTGTGGGCTGCCATTAAAGGTGTTTCAATATGCTGTTTACCCCATCTCCCCATTTAATTAACTGTCATTGATTTGTGTTGACTAGGTGCGGTTTATGTACCTTTTCTCCTCTTGTAATTTCACTATGTTTCCACGCTGAGTGATTGGTGCTGCGAAGATGCACACCCAAATTAATCTTGCATTTAGGAGCCATTCTCTCCCCAAGCAGAATGCAATTGATAAGATTTGTTTTGTTTTCCACCAGACTCAGCCCAGGCCTATAGAAACTACCAATCATTTTCATTAGCAACACCCGGCTTGCATGCGTGTGCCCTTATGCCCTGTTGATTGGATATCTTATTAAAATTAAGTTAATGGATTGCTTGTGATTTATCATTGCCTTCCACTGCCCAGATTTTTGAATAGAAATGGAGGACTCATCTGAATTTCCATTTAGTTGTCTGATAACCGTAGGAAATGTACAATTTGGAGAAAAATGAACCATTATCAGCATGAGACCATTATGTATTAACTCTAAAGACTACAGAAGGAATCTGAGTCCAAAACACCTTCACAGTTTGACAAGCAACCCAGCTACAGGATGCAGATCAACATAATGTTCACCAGTGTTTTCACCTTTAATGACACAGGTGCTGTTTATTAAAAAGGAAAAAAAAAGAAAAGAAAAGAGAAGAAAATTCAACTGATTGTCTACATGAACATGCATATATACTGTACATATATGTCATATATGTCATATATGTCAGTGTCATGGACAGCTTCAGGAGGGGAGGGAGAGAAAGAGGTTACCACTGTCTTATATCAAATAATACAAATATAACTCACTTTAACATTAATCATTTTAATTTGTTCACAACTGACTGCTCACACTGCAGGATAATTGTTAGCAATGCATCTTTGTTGTGTATTCTTGACCAGAGGTGTGAGCAGTAACAGACTCACTTGTTGCTCACCCTGGCAGAAGGTCCTGTTAGGAGACACACCATGTCTGTGCTTACTTGATAACATCTTTGCTGCCTAATAGCCAACAATGCATGGCCCGGTACCAGTTAACAGCCCAATCACTGCAATTCTTTTGCCATCAAATCCACATGCAATTTACGCATAAGCTTAAAAAAAAATAATACCCCATGAAAGCAGCCACAATCATGAAAACAACCTGCACATGTCCAGACTCAGCTGCAAAGCAGAGATAAACATATACAAAACTACAAATTACAGGGTATTTGAATTCAATTTGACTTTAATTATTTCTTATATGACTCTCAGTAGATGTTGCAGTCGAGCACAGAACAAATGAGCACAAATAAACACACTTCACTTAAAACTTCAAAACTCACAGAAGCCATCTGGAAATAGTCTACTGGGTGGAGTCGACTGGCAGAGGGACAGAGCTCGTCCTCTTTAATAGACAGCTGCTGAGTGTCAGGGAGCTTTGGAGGAGAAAGCCGAGGGCAGAGCCGGAGCTTCTGAAGGAGCAAACACAGAGTCACACCAGGTTCAGAGACGTTTACCGGCAGGAGGAGAGCTCACAGTTTATTTTGTGAAATCTGGGGATTAAAACGTGGATTTATCTTCACTCTCACTTCTCAACCTGTCTGCAGCAGCGAGCCACAGAGGTGTCGACCTGCCCTGTGGGTGTCATAATGTCATTAGTCTCTGTACGTCCACACTGACCGTTGCTGACTGGAGGGGAAATGTACAGAGGAGAGGGGGAAAGACTGGAGGAGAATAAGAGGAAGAAGCTGAATGCTGAGTCAAACACACACACACACCCTCAGACACAGCGCTGCCTGCTAGTTATCCTGCTGACAGTGGCTAGTTTGATGGCTTCACCTGAACTTTCTCAGCCTCAACAAACATGGAGAGGACTCAGGTGAACACACAAGGAGAGTGACTTCAGCCTCTGAACAGGACACCTTTATTAATGTTCTAAATGTCATACATAAGACCTTTAAAGGTCACCAGAATTAAAAAAGCTATGAATGAATGATTGATAATTTATGTAATACTAACTAACTTTAAGTTTTCAAGACATCCAACTCGCCAACGACAAACTCCAACTCTATTCAAACCAAGTGCAACATCATATAACTGCTTACATGCTGCGTTCACAGCTGCTTAGACTGACAGACGCCATTCTGCATCATGAGGACTTTTTATCTTGACTTTAAGTACATTTGATACCATTACTTGTGTACTTTTACTGTGCAGTAGAAGCTCTACTCCATAGTCATAATAGTGGCAGCTGTCAAACCTTTGTAAGAATCATCTGCAGATAAATTTAACCTTTAGGCTAAATCCGCAGAACACTTGATATGTTACATATCAACACTGTACAGATTCAGACCTATGTTTAATGTCATCCTGTGGTGCCAAGTACATTTATCAAGCCTGCCATTATATCCAGCAATGAGAAACATTATTACATACAATGGGACTTGGAAGCTCTTCATCCATATCCATGTAAAATAAAGGTTAGTAATATTTATCAAACTTTGAAAATTTGTCATAAATATGGCTTAAATCTGAAAAAGAATTACCAAATTGGGAGTTAAGCAGTATCTTGTTGTGACTGGATGCCAGTCAGTCACAGGGCTGACATAGAAAGACAGACAAACCACTCACACTCACATTCATATCTAGGGGCAATTTAGAGTCACCAATAAACCTGCATGTCTTTGGACTGTGGGAGGAAGCTGGAGTACCCAGAGAGAACCCACACAGGCACAGGGAGAACATGCAAACTCCACACAGAAGGGCCCGTGTCAACCAGGGATTTGAACCCAGAACCCTTCTTGCTGTGAGGTGACAGTGCTAACCACTACACCACTGTGCCACCTAGGCAGTAATACTTAAATCATATCAGAATAAAGCTCTTTATTCATTGTTCAGTTACTATCCATTACTATTCATTTGATTCTCCAGCATTTTGCATAAAACTTAAAGTCTTCCCTGAGACATCTAAATAACTCAGACCTGTCTGTGTTGCTGAGTCAAATCTGCGGGAGCTCCCTCCTAATGCCTGTCAAACGTGGCCCACCTGTGCTTACTTAGTCATTCTCCAAAGACCAGGAAATGGAGGCACAGTCATTTGCATCAAAAGCTGTGATGACATTCAAACAAGCCAAAAATAATCTATCATTACCTACAGATAAAAAATGGAACCTGTCAACTTTTGTCTTTTCCATTCCCTTTCCTTTCCATTTTGAACTTTTTTTTCATGGACAGATCTATTCATCAACAGTTCAGTGGTTCTCAGAAATGCGGACAACGAACAGTACTGTATGTAAACCTTTGGAAGCACATACTTTAAAAATCAATGATCTTCCTACAGTCCAGTGTGCTATGTTGTTCAAGCACAAAGCTTCATATGGGCCAAAGGCAAACAAACAGAGCGCTTGATACTCGGCAGCCTTTACTCCCAACAAACTATAATAAAAAATGGAATACATGCTTGTCTATGGAGACCAGTGAGCTTTGCATGGACAATGTGATGATTGAGTGTTTGGCATGATGGTGGGCTGATAATCAGCATGACATTCCAGTATCCCCACCCCATCTGTGAATCAACTGACACAAATGCATGCCTATATTTATCCATAAATTGGATAAAATGCATTAAAAAAGAAAAATGCATAACCCTGCCCTGTTTTGACTACCTCTCTCCTTTAATAGTATTTGTATAGTTTCTTAATGAAATATAGATTGGGAACAAGGCAAGCTTGTACCACAGTTGCAACAGCTCAAGCGTATGGTAAAAGGACCAAACAGAGTAAAAGTTTGTTTTCCAACATACTGTAGATGTCAATCTCATTGCTATGATAGTCTTAAAGCTGTAGTAGATAACCTGAATAAAAATAACTTCTAGTCATGTTCACTAAAACTGTCACTATGTGCTGTCAGTGGTACATGAGACACATCATCTGTGATAAAAATCAGACTCCTCTGGCTCCACCTGCTGCCTCTAAGGTCATTGGACAACAATCCACCAAGCTTCGGCCAATACAACCAATCAGAGCAGAGGATCTGACAGATCTTCAATCCATGTTCCTGCACACACTGTGGGCAGTTCCCCTCCACTGCACATGTGCTAACTCTGTCAAGCATTGTATTTTCAGTAAGTCGACCCAAAGATGGAAAAATGACCACTGAACAAACAAGCAGTGACAGAATTGCCCATCCTTTGTCAACATCAGCATACAAGTAAAGAGAAGACCAATGAAGAAAAACAAACAAAGAAGAAGGAATTAGACCGAGCTGCTCTGTAGGGAGGAGCTTTGAATTTGAGCTGGAGCACAGTGTAGAGGGAGGAGGAGGAGCCTGGAAGTTGTAGATGTATGCTGTTCTTTATGTTTTTCTTACATTCCCTATATCTCCACCCTTATGAAGTATGAGCTCCATCTGTGTGTCTCAACAGCACGCCATTGTGTACTTAAAAACTGTAACGGCCAAGAGATGGAGCTTGATCCACCAGGCGATGCACAGGTGTATCTCTTTCTGCTGACGAATGCAATGGGAATCATGTGTGCTGAACAGCAGCTCACTCACCAGGAAAACCCAGCAGAAGATGTACTTCAGCGGCAGCTGAAGAAGTTCAACCTGCCATAAACAATGATAGTGCACTTCTAAACCACCATCACTGAGTCAATCCTCACCTCCTTCATCACCGTCTGCTACGCTGCTGTCACTGCCAAGGACGAGCGCAGACTGCAGTGCTGCATTCACTCTGCTGAGAATCTACCATCCCTCCAGGACCAGTACACCTCCAGGACTTTGAAGTGTGTTGGAAATACTGTGACTGACCCCATGCCAGACTGTTTCAGTCACTTCCCACTAGAAATAGGCTGTTGTCGATCAGGACCAAAACCTCACACCACAAGAACAATTTCCTCTTCACCACAGCTGGACACATCAACACTGAGACCCCCACTGACACCGACTACCCCCCCTCTCCACGTTACATGAACATAAAGTCTGCCCAACTCTTTGGATATTGAATTTTTTAAAGTTTATTTAAAAGTTTATTGTTATGCACCAACATACCAACTTAAATTCCATGTATGTGAAAACATAGCTACTAAAACTGATTCAGATTCAGATGGGGACTTTCTGGGGACACTCAATAGCTCAATAAAGTGAAAAAGCTGCACAGATCTAAGTGTGTGGAAAGCTCTTATATAATTAGTTTGCACTTTTTGATGCTTGCAACACCTTAGCAAAGCTCTAGCCAGGTGGAGCGGTGGTCTTTCTGCATTACAAACAGTTAATGAGCAAGCGTTAGTTTGTAACAAGAAAGATTGGATGCTTATATATTGTTTTGCCGTGACACAGACCCATACCTACCACACACAAACACACAAACACACACACGGCTTGTACCCAAGTCATTAAAAGCCACTCTAGAGTTACAGAGAAGCTTATTCTTGTTATACTGTGATCACCTCAGAAATTGTCAGCACTTTTGCAGTAAACCTGTATCAGTTGTGGCTTGCTTTTCACTTCTCCTCTCAGCTAAATTGATCCATTAGTGTAACCAATTGTTCGGAGAGTGCACTCATTCATTTCTCCGGTCTGCAGCAGTTACTGCTTCAAGGAGTGGAAAAAGCAACGAAATAAACATCACTCCACACTCTAAGGACCACGCTAACTCATTCTGGCATCTTGTATTTTCCCTTGCATATAAACGTTGAAACTGCTATGCACCAAATTCTGCCGAGTGTATCTGGTCAAAATTGAAGGCACATTACCTTCAATTGATCCTGTGAGCTACAAAACACTTTTCTCTGGCGAAGCATGATATTAGCTTAAGAGCTGGAGAGGCATCCCAGAGCAGCCTGTAACAGGGTGACTTAACTGCAGAAGGCAGCATGTTATCATTAAAGCTCAATAACTCTCTCACCATGAAAAAAGTCATATCATTAAGGCATGAAATAGCAGTGTGTAAGTAAGTGAAGTGCCATTTGATTTCCAGTCCTGGACTTACATATGGATGAATAAGAAGTACAAGAATATAAGCAGTGCAAACTAAACGATAAATTTCCTCCATTTTCATGAAATAGACTTGTGTTGCATTTCATCAACACCTACAAAAGCCTAAAATTAATTTCAACATTTCAAGGTGGAGGAGGCTCTGTCCATACTTATCCTTGCATAGTAGAGATACATTTACACAAAGAATGAAAATATGTATTTTGTGCTCCCCTTGATAAAAGCTGTGGAATGTCACAGCTTTTATCACGGTAAGACAGGTGGAATGAAAGCCCAGTAAATATTTTGACATTGAACAGATGCGACAGCTCGCACCAGCATTGAAGTGTAGATACAGCACTGAAATAAGTGTATTCATAGCTGCTATCTGCACAATGCTGAGAAAGATGAACTGATAATGTTGTGTGTAATAATTTCACAAGTGATTTATTTTAAGTGTTAAAATACAGTTAACTGATAAAAATTAAGATATCATTTGCAGACGAACTTGACCACCTCCTGCACAACATCAATCTTCAGTCCGATGTTTTCTGGGAAGGTATACAAGGAATACAATCAAGAGGAATAATGAAACTAGCTACTGTGGAGCTAATTCAAAATGTGAAAAACTGAAGATGACTTCACATTTATTAAAAAAAATCATCACTATGGGCAGATTGTTGGTTCAGTTTAGAAACAACAAATCTGTGGTGCATTTGTGTCAGTAAACCATGTTTACTGTCAAATTCAGCTTATCAATAAGTCAAATTATTCTGTTCAGTATCTGGCCCAGCATGGCTCCCTGTCATCCAGAAAGAAACAGTGGGGCAGTCTTAGCTTCTAAAACACGAGATCGGTCCCTGGATGTATTAGGTGATATTGTTACATCAGATCACGATAAAATGGTTGCCGAACAGTTTATTCAGAATAGGTGTTCTAGCGAGGAGCCTATTTGTTGATTTTTAATTTGACAATATTAACACTTCACCACATACTTCAAAGAAAACCACCAGCATTTCCACCCAGTCCAACACATTAATTGTATTCAATTATGCCCTAAAGCCCCTGTTATTTCTTAAACTGTTTGTATGAAAAGATTATGGTGTTGAAAATCATTGGCTTCTGTGGGGTTTTTTTTAGGAAAAGGTCTTAAGATTTGAAGGCTCTTATATGTTTTTTTTTTTTCAAGGTATGCAGGTAGCAGGTGATACCAGACATTTCTTGTTTGCCGTTGTGACACTGAGAAATTTAGAATGAAGAAGTTTACTCATATAGCTACATAGTTACACAATGTGTGTCTTGATCATTTCAGATAAGATACATCTGAAACTGTTGATGATGAGGATTACATACAACATCAGCATTAATACAAGCAAGCAATGAAGTTTAAATGTCTGTTTTAAGTGGCACACACAGAACCAAGCTGACCTGGCACAGTATAGTATAGTACATGTACACATTTACTCTAATTTAGCAATAAGTGGTGGGGAAAATAATAGGAAAAAAGAATCCTGTGTGTCATTATAGACATGTCTTAGGTATTTGGCAGTTTGGTGATAAAAAATACTCCTTACTGTACTGATGTACACATACTCCTGTTACCTCTTTGAGGACAGATGCTATTTTTAGACTTTTTGCTTGCCTTCAGAGAAGACTCAGCATAATTTGATCTGGTTATTTAATGCAATTATGTGATCATTTGGAATGTATATCAATGTAGTTTATATTGAAAAGCACACATCCTGTAAGTCAGCAGGTAGCTATGGTACATGTTAAAGACCCTTTATTTTATTGCCTTATTGTTAATATAGCATGGTTCCAAATTACATGACCAGTTTCTTTTCTAAATAGCAACATGTGACCATGTTGATAAAATTATTTCATTTCATTTCAAATGTTTATATAGGTTGATGCCTAGAAAGCGCAGCAAAATAAGAAAATCCTGGCAGAGGGCAGGGTCTGTGCAGATACCTATGCCAGCACACACAAGTGGGTCATAAGTGATGATTGAGAGGGATTATTTTAGTATGAGTATATACATTGTTTTTTAGGAAAATCCTACTCATTATACCTTTATATCCATGTTTACAGCCTGATGAGTCTAAAATCCCATGATATGGGTTAATACTCAGCTCTGTTTGACTGGTGATTATCCTTTATTCTCATGTAAACAGGCATCTTCTCCCCATTCTAAATTGATGTGCCTGTGCACTCTGCCCACTAGCTGCACACTGGAATGTGGATTTGAATTGACAGGGATTGAAAAGATAATTTAAAAACAGCCTCTTTAACATCTGAGTCTTCCCAAATGAATGCGCTCAGCACTGGTGTCACAAAATAAGCACCCTGAGCTGATCCTGTGTCTCATGTCAGGTTACACAGCTCTCTCACCTAAGGCAGTTCAACAGGGTATCTTGGGAATAACTTGAAAGTGTCTCTACATCCTTTAGTCTGCAGGTACCATTTAATCTCTAAATTAGTGTTTTGCACAATTGAGTGTTGTTCTTGCCATTGGAAAGCATTGTTGCAACTAACGGGTAAATGGACATAATAACGTAATAATGTGAGTCTAACAAATCTGTCTCATTTTAAGGTTATCTAACATGAGCTCCAAGAAATAACAGCACACACTGTAGCTCTGTGATCACGGTTGTAGAGGCACAGACACAGGCACATTTGTATAAAAAGTCAAATGTATTTATGCTCAAACTTTATTCTGCTTTTAGGTCATAATATTGTTCATCATTGTTGAAATGATGCATTTATTATAAGAAATTAGAGAATAAACAGCTTTACATACTACGATATGAAACTACACTATTAGGAACAGTCTCTGAATAAAGCCTGGACATTCTGACATACTGTAATGGGATGCTTTTAATTACTGACCCTTGCACCTTTCAAAAAAACATCCATACTAGCTTGTTCATTTATTGAATCAGTGTTTCATTTAGATTTAGGTGATGCATTTGGACCTTGAATAGCTCCATCGTAGAGTAAAGGTATAATTGCCGATTTCTGTCAAAATCCTAGTTGTCTTGCAGTGTAAATCCCTCTGTGATGGCTAATACACTGAAATTTGGATCTCAATCAGGATAAGCCTTTTAACGCTACCAGGTTGTTTCCAATAAAAGGCAACATTACCCTTGAACTATAACAGTGTATGAAACTCATCAGAGGGCTCTGACTGTGATAATAAAACTAGCTTCACGTTCTATTTATCCAAGCTATGCCCTCTAACAGATTCCCTACTTTACCTCCTGCTACCAGCCACATTAAAAACCTGATGAACTGTAGACCATGCTGCAAAAGGTCAGCTAGAAACCACTTGCTCCTCTGTGACCCGTTGCAAAGCATGCAGGAGGCGCAGGATGGTGCTCCTCCGGTTGAGCCTTCCTGCCAACGAGCAACCGGCCATGCTAGCAGCTCTGTGAGGCTGCACTCAGGCACTGTGGTGCTTTTAGCTAAATGCTAACATCAGCATGCTAATACTCACAAAGACGATGCTAACATGCGAACACTCACGGACAGGATTCATTGTGTTCACTATCTGAGTCTAATACGCGAACATTATCTAACACAAAACATAAAGTATAAGTCAAGTTGAAGGGACTGCTATTACGTGCAGGTATTTGGTCATAAACTACAGTGTAATAAGCATGGATCTGCTGGTGGCACATGTAGAAAAGGGATCACCAAAGTTACAATTCAATACATGTTCCTGGGACTCGAAGTGCATGCACAAACTCTTGGACCAAACTATTTCATGAATTTTGTCCTAAAATTTTGAATTGAATGTTGTCCACCGTAAGGGGAACTGACAGCCTCATTTGCACAGTGATGGATTACCAGCTGTTTGAAGTTTACTATAAAAATGCACAAACTGAGCTCATGTTTACCAGCCTGGTCAGTCTGTAATTTATAAAGAAAGAAAGGTGAGTCCAGCTTTTCTCTGAGTGGAACACTCATCAGCTGCTGGTCGGGAGGGTTTAGTATTTAAATGTCAATATGTCAATTCCTGTGGGGGATTAAAATTCCCATACCTGAAGAATTTGTCTGGGTCAAAAAGGTTGATTTTGCATGGTCTCTTCTAATAAGGAGGGGACACTCTTCTCCTCTGTTCGTATTACAGGCTTACTATGAGAATTAGACTGGAAAAGATGGCTGGATTTTTACATTAAAAAAATCTTACCAGGCGCAGGTTGAAGTTTTTTACTTTTTTCCCCAGCATAATATACAATATCAGGATTCCTGAGCAAATCTCAGTGGGATTTTAATATGTGAATACTCGACAACTCATACATTTACATTACCTGCTAGCATATTTGTATGAGTGCAACAGCTCCATCCACTGAGCACATGCACTAGGAACTGTGGTTACAATTTAACATGGATAATTGTTAAAAATATTCCAGTTTGCCAAGCCTTTCAGGCTCATCCACTCCCATTCGGTTTTAGACGACATAGATTACAACTCTGGAGGCTAGTAGTTCAGTCAGTGATTAATCACACTGAACAAGAAGCCGACAACTGTGTAGATGAATCATAACAGTAATATCAGGTTATGAACTTTTACAATCTGAATAAGGCTCCAGTCATCATTTCATATTAATATGCACATTTGGGAATACTGTGTGTGCATTAACCAGAAGATTCGCGGGGTGCCTACACTCACAGTGTTTTAATATTCCAATCCTTCAGTGTGGAGACTGGCTGCTGCATCACCCGGCTAAAATTTCAGAGTAGGAATGTAAAACTTTCACTTGCTTGTTTCAGTCATGATGGCAACAGTCTCCAGCTGCCAGACTTGGATATCACTGCATTCACACCTCTCATGTCTTTGTGTGATTTCAACAGAAAATGTGAACTTTTGCCACATTGTGTTTTACTTGGCTGAACCATACCTATTGCATTCCATCAAAGCTAATGTATCCACTCCCCAGCTCAGCCTCCGGTGAGTTACACAGGGCTGTTATGTCAGCCGCTGTGGTGAAACACATGGCTGGCTCCTGATGACATTAGAGACATATTTATGGAGTCAGTCTAGGGCTGTCTCTACAGGTATGTCTTCTATTTTACACTGAGTGACAGCACGGGGATAGAAGTATGCTAATGTGACATTATCCAGGGTGCACTCTCTCAACACACCCACACGCTCGCACACACACTCATACACATCCAGATTAGGGTAGAGAAGGGAGGCAACTGTTACTGATTAATCAACACTGCTCGTTCACAACAAGCACAAAGGCTTCTGTGTTAATGAGCAAGTTATTTCGCTAAAGTCTCAGGCCTTTGTTTGACACACTGCACACCTTCTTGAAACAAAAATATCATCTGTATCGTCTGTCGTTGTGCCAGCTTTGCAAAGGCCACTGGTTTGGATACTATTCCTTAAGGATCCACCTCAGTTGCGTCGCTCACTCAACTGAGCGACACACTAGGTTTTGACTGTTGTGCTGTATTGTCGCTGAGAGAGCTGCTCAGTATTCATGTCTTTTTTTTGTCATTTTGCAGTCAATTCCACTCTAAGATCTTGTCTGTCTCAGAGCAGTGAGCACCTGCTCTAAATGGAGTACCTATCATAGGTGAAGTGCAGTCACCCCTCATGTAGACACCTTTGCATGCATTTGTGCAGGCGTGTGTGTTTTTGTGAGTGCATCTGTACCTTGAGTATGTATGTTCACATCTGACTGAGGATTATGGTGGACGATTAACCACGTCTGGTAATTTGGCAAGAATTCACTCAATTAGCTTCTTCCCATTACACTAACGAATCATTTCAACAGCATCGCCTTGCGCATCAGCATAATGGCGGTGCCAATGGAGCATACTGTATTAGAATGGAAACATTGTCTCTATATACCCAGGTACCTGCTGCTTATTTTTATCTATGTTGTTTCTATAATTTCTTTTCATTTTGAATAAGCATGTAAGGATTTCAACACAAGACCCCCAGACACAGTATTTACAGCTATGATAAGAACAATAGAGCAGGGGTTACAATGCTTCCTTTGTGCTGTGCAGCAGAGGCGTCTGACTCACGGCTCAATCATATGCTGATGCTGATATAAAGCAAAACAAAGTACCCTTATTACATGGCCGGAAGCAGAGCCAACGCAGCCTCTTTGACGGAGAAGGTCATAATGCCTGAGAGAAACCAGAAGCACAAAAACAGTATGAAGCTGCTGATGGACGGAGGACAGTGTAGGATGATGATGAAGAGTGAAATGCTAATATGTCTTCTCATGTGCTGATGTAATGTTTTAATGATCAACAGTCTGCGTTAATGTGATATATTGTGGAAGGTAATTTTGGATTTTCCAGCTGACAGCACTGCTTTCTATAGATGTTACAACTACAATAGGCCTGTTGCAAGCATACGGTGGGCACAGAAACAACAATGATGTTTTTCAGCTGTTTTCAAATTATTCTGAGCTCATCTCCATCACAACCAGCCCGTGGTAAAACTAACCAAGGCCTCCATTTGACTAACTGCCAGCTTGTCAAACAGTAAGACGCGATAATGGCAGAACTACAGTTACGAACTAAAGTGCTTAGGTACCATAAGTAACCATCAGAAAATCAATTTTATCTCTTAAATAACCTTCCATCTTCCATCATAACTACAAATCATTGCAATTACTATAATTTTGGTATTTCCAAAAATAGGTGGAGCAGAATTTTAAAAAATTGATACAAAAGCGAGAGAAAAGTGAAGAATTGAACAGAACATCACAGTTGCTGAAGGTATGTGTCTAAAAACCAAAAAACAGGGCTTATTCAGAAAACAATGTCATCCTGCAGCACACTGATCAGTTTATATTTTAGTGTTAAGGAATAATGTTATTTCAACATATTAAGAGCATCTACAAAGATGAGTCTGTAGATTACTGCATGCTGCAGGGGATAAATACTTTAAAGCAGAACAGACATCTGTCACATAACTCCATGGAGCCTATTGTGTGACGACTGCTCATTGAAACATTTGTCATTTTCTGAATTGCAGAGGGTTGTTTGTGCAAAGATAATTTGGTTATTAAAAGATTACCAACTTGTTTTTTTAAATAACAGGAGATTTTAAAAATCTACATCATGTAGAAAATAATTTGCCAGATTTTTCCAAATTTTTTCCATCTAAGGCCTGTATCTTTAGTTACAGTCATTTTAAAATAAATCATTCTTTGCAGGGATACTGTATATGGTAAAAAATTACTTCCATGACATAGATATGAGCTTACAATTAATTACAATTCTTCCACAGCATTGAGGAGCTGTTCAGAGTGTAACAGTGGAGTTCTTGGCCTCTTGCTTTTTTACAGAATTATATTTTGTATGCACCCTGGCATTTCATGCAGTACTTCAATGAATAATGCTGTGATGTCCGTCCCTCCCTCTCTGTTGCTAATATGGTTGGTTTGGCTTCCTGGCTCAGGAGCAAAAAGACATCAGGGAGCCACCTAAACCTTGGTAAATTGTACTTCAGGCTAAGTGGCTTCCTCTCCAACTTCTTTCTTCTCTCCTCCTCTAGGCCTCCACAAGCTTTGACTAAGCTTTTGTGCTTCATGTTCATCAACCCTGCACATGTATGACTGACCTACCTGATGATCATCATTATGTTTATTTTAGATAAAGTTTACAATAAATTCATTTGTTTTCATTTTATTTCATGTGTGATTCTTTGCTGTCATTGACCGTGGGAAAGTGCATGACAGCATAAAAGCCTCCGTGCACACTGGTAGCTAACGCTCCAGTCCTGTGTCATGGTGTCCTACAGAAGCAAAACAAAGCTTTCCTGGTAGTGAAGATATTCACACTTCAAGTGTGGAAACAAGTGGGTTCTTCAGTTTCTCACCAGATACAAGTACACACCATTAAAATAAAGGTAAGTACTCCTGAATATGTCTCGACAGCAATACTACTCGTGATAAATACAAAACCTAGAAACAGTCAGTTTAAGAAAATACAAATTAAATGAGAGAAAATCACTGTAAACAAGTCAATGTGTCACATTTCTATATGTCACATAAGAGCATGTTACAGAGATTATAAAAAAATTACTAAGGTCAAAAAAAAGCATAGAGGTAACACAAGGAGAGTGTGAAATGTCATCAGGATATCCAAATCACATTCTGCTAGAGCCAAGGTCTGTAATTAAACTCTTGGATTTCAGGTTGGATGGATTAAATGATGGATAGAAATGATCTTCTCATTAGTTGCCTATTATGATATTCATTCATATTTCTTTTACATGGAAACTTAATGTTATGAACCCATGACTTGTGATTCAAGTGGCATTATTCTTCTACAGGAATCCAAAAAGGTACACACACAACATTTTGAAGACATTTCATTGCCATAAATTCATTCCCTGTAAACTTACCCCTCACCCTAACCATAGCCCCCACAGAGTCTCCTCCCAACACACAAAGCTTACTCCAAATGATGTCATAGAATGTCTGATAAATTAATTAAGCAAAGAGGATGTACAAGTATTGACTGTAATAAATTTGAAAGAAATATAATGTTCCAACCTACAGGCAGCCATTCCTCTGTCAACCATGAGCATGACCAATCTGAGGAGAGCCACTACATGTCTGTACGGGTGCTTACGTATTAATGTCTGAGGACTGGGGGGGATTTGGCTACCCTGTACCCTCACAAGACACAATCAAATCCTCCATTAATTGCAGTGATTGGTAGCTCATATTCAATTTGAACTCAATTAGGCTGCACAACATGCACACAGACAGAGTCAGACACAAATGCAGTGAGTTCACCCCAGAGCCAGTGGCTGCAACCCCGACTGAGAGATGACTGTGTTGATGTGGTGAAGACACACTCTGAATGGTTGCCAATTAAAGGAAAGCAGTTAGAAGGCTACAAATAGAGAGAGCCTCCTTGTAATGAATAGGTATGGCATCATTGTGGGAAGTTATAGGAATTGTGAATTTCTCTTGGAGATCAATGAAGTATCTATCTATCTATCTATAGTAATAATTTGTTCATCACGAATTACTTTTTTTAATAATTAAGGCAATTTGAGGAGCAAAATGTTTTGGCTAAGTGCATTTCAGCCATTAGAGAATGGCCAACGTTCATTACCAGTCTGCTGGTCTTTCAAATGTTCCTCTTGAGTTACCAAGAACTGAGATAAATATTACACAAACTGCCAAACACAAAAAATCTGTAATTATAAATTTCTTTTTTCGTAAAGTATTGAAGGATTGCTAAAGTGGCAATGAATTAAAACTGTTTGTTCCAGAGACATTTATCCAGAGGAAAGGGATTATGCTGCGTACCATTCAAATAAAAAAATGATATAATTCTGAAATACTATTAAGTTACTGTGATGCCTTTAGGCATTTGTTGTTGTAATAAATAATTCATGGACAATTTCATGAGTTTAAAACTGTAAAAAAAAATATTCCGACAAGTTAAATAATCATTTCGTAGTCGTTCAGATAATTAATTCATGTTTTCTTTTGTAATTAAAGTTTAAAATATCGCTAAAATCAACATCCGGTTTTATACTGACACTTCCGGTTTTGTAGCGGTACTTCGGGTTTGCTCGCGGAGTAAACAGAGGCTACGTGAGAAGCGCTAGCATGGAAATGCGTACACATCTGTAGCTGCCGTCCTTCCTGAAATGTTAATAAGGCAATGCCGTAAGTGTGCATATTGTTTTGTTAACCTGTTCAGTCACATATTATAGCGTTAATTAGCCGAAAATATTAAGTTTGCTAGGATGAGTGCACTTTATTTTTGCGCATTTATTAGCCATTTGTTAACGTAATGTAATGTATGTTTTTCAGTTTTCACCATCCAGTAAAGGAGAATTTATGCTGAACGACGTCTTCGAAGGCTTCTTTTCTGGTGGTTTAACTGTGTGTTTTGGGAAGACACTAAACTTACTATATGAAGACTGGTCACTGATCTTATGCCTTTACATCACTTTCGTCAAAAATGTTCATATGGTCTCTTGTCAAAGTGTCTTTGAACCCCCAAATTGCTCCAGATGGTGAAACAAGTGCCTTACATGTTACAGAAACTTGCTGCAATCATTGTGTGTGTGAATAGATAAATTAGAAACACTACCTGAATGCCCATCTGCCACAGAATTTGTAGATTCGGTGCTTGAATCTGCATTTTGAAGTGTCATTTAGGATGATTTAGGTTCAGCACAACAACCTTTAACTGCATACTGCTAATTCCAGGTATACACACGTCTAGTGACTAGAAATGTATGCATGTGGCAAACCAGAAAAAAAGGCAATGCATTCTGCTCTAATTGCAAATTAAATTAGATTCAATTGAAATAACAACTATCAGTGATACTAGCAGTAGTAACACAGAGTCTGTCGCCTCATTCACAGTCACAGGCTATAATACAAAAATAAAATAAATAAATGGGACATTTTAAATTTGTTATGCTGAAGCCTATTAGCAGAAAAACACAGACATGCACACTTGCTGTTATTCATAATTTAATTAAATAATAATAATTAAATAATTATAATTAAATAAAATAATAATTAATAATAAATAATTAAATAATAATTAAAAGTAATTTCTTGCACCATCCCTGTCATATGCTCATTCAGAATATGGGATTTACTGGTCCTATCATGGTATCAGGATAAGATGCTAAAAATTAAATGTCATGAAGCTGCTTTTTTTTTTTTTTTTTTTTTGTTAATACCAGCGCTGCACTGAATCACAAAATTTGGTATATCATCTCAGGGACAAAAAAACAATGCACTTCAAAGAACAATCGCCCACCAAAAACTTCTCAAAACCTCTGAAGTACTTCCATAGCCACCCCACTATTGTAATCGAGATGTGGGCGAGAGAGTGTGTAACATTTGACCATTTGATTTTTCAGTCTGTGTGTGTTTATTTAGACAAGCTAAGCCTCCATCGGCATGAAGGCTGGGTACTGTACCAGAGCTGGGTGTATTGTTGAATGTGATACCCCAAGGCAGTCCACTTTCAATCAGCCTGAGCAATTTGTTTCACTTACCTAGAGAGAGGGAGAAAAGAGAAAAAAAACACACACACACACACAATTACATCATGAATTCAGAGTGTATACTGCATTAGCACAAGGAGTGGATTCATTCATTCGTTCATTGTGGTCTGCTCTGGCACTGAATGGCCAGAGGGGACCCACAATTAGATTAAATTGAAATATCATTCAGGATGTGATAGTATGTGACAGACACCTATTTGAGACTGAATAAACTGATCTACTGTATACGGTAGCCTAGTTATTTAAAATGCAATGCAGTAACAGAAGGCTCGTATCCCATGTGTCCTTCAGCACGTCAGTCAAGGTCATGAATCAATTTATCTGTGATAATATCATAGGTAAACAATCTCATCTATAATCTATATGGCATTGCATTGAAAAGATAAGCAGGATGAAGCAGTTGCTGGCTGCTACAAGAGTTTCTGTTGGTACACGTACTGTGCAGAGACTCGTCCTGTGGAGGTTTTGTTATCTTGCCTTTAGTCACTGAAGTTTAATAATGGGCCTCAGACGTCGCCATTTTACTTGTGCGATACATGATTGACATTTCTCTTGTGGTACACTGCAAAACTCAGAGTATTCTCACATCATTCACATTCTGGTTCAGATAGTCAAACCCACAAAAGACAAAAACGGATTGTCAGTACATGAATCATCCAAAATCATTGCCCAAACCCACTTACACCAATAAAGTCACTCTCCCAAATAACAAAACTATCTCAGTTTAGTTGACTACCTGTTCTGCAGAAGCTGTTACCCTCTGGGAGGTGCATAGGTCACATCCCACCAAGACAAACTGTTTTAAAAATATTTTTCACCACTGCAGTATGAACACTAAACCCCTTAGCTCCTCTGCCATCTATTGTCTCTGAGTGATTTGATCCATGTGGAACTGTTGTTAATGTGTATTTGTGAGGGTGAAATGTGTCCGTCCATGTAATGTTATGGATGGAACTATGCTGTCGTACTGATGACAAATTCAACCAGCATAGCTGTGTGGTTTATTAAAGTGATTCCCTCAGATATCAACATGAATGGAGTAATAAATTACTGGACCATGAAATTTCAGGATGTTTCAGCCCTGTAACTTTACCTATGTAAATACTGGCCTTACTGTACATTCGCCAGGTGGCCAGAAAAAACAACTTCAAATGAATGCCATTGTTGTTCTGCTTTGTATCTGCTAATTGCAAGTTCCCTATTACAACATTGAAGATTATTATACTGTATGCAAGAGTTGTGTTTTCAACTCATCTCTTCAACCCCCATCCTCTTACAGAAAAGATATATGTAGGGAGGAAAACTGTTATTCAGCAGTTACAGTGCAGTAAGAAAGTAGGAAGAGTGTAAATATATAATGTGATATATAAATATCAATATGAAGCAGATCCAAAATACACATAATGCCAAAAATATCAACAGTTTAACAGTCAGTAACCTAGATACATAAGTGTACATGGTTAATAAAAAATTCAATGATAGTGTCCATGATAGTGCAGGTACTGTTCCATTACTGCACTTTATGTCCTATTATTTGCCATAAATCAGAAACTTGTGATGATTGTAATCCACAGAGAGACAGTAACCCACAGACAGATTAATCAAATGATGCAGCAGAGAGTTGAAATTGAGGCTAGAGTCACCTTAGCACCCCGTTCCTCTGCAGGCCGTGTCTCAGCAGGAGATGATTAGTTTGATTGCCACAGGAACAAAGGATTTCCTGGAAATTTATGTAAAGGTTGTCTGCCTACTTGAGTTCACCACAAAATCCTTTGTCTTCCCACTGTAAAGCTGCAGGTGGTTCTGCATGACTCTCACAGTGCTATTCAGCCTGTCTAGGTGAGCATGGCCACAACGAAGCAGGAAACTGATGCACTCTCCGAGTCCCATCTTTTGGGGGGGGGTAGTAGTTCAGCCCATGGAGACCTGGAGATGTATACTGTTTAGGCTTATGGACCAGGGGTTCAAACTGAATTTCCCCTTTCGAGATAAATTAATTTAATCTTGTTCTTCTTTAGCAGTTAAGCAAACTTAAGTGATAATTTAAGTAAGAGGTCCAGTCCTATTTTTCTGTTTCAAGAGGACCAAAGTTTGTTGTTTGGAAAACAGTGCACAGTCTCTCTTAGAAAAATTATTCACACAGATGATGATGATGTACTATCTATGAGTTCATCAGTGTCCTCTCCAAGTGAATTACAGAGCACATGCCCATCTGCTGTCTCCTGTTCTCAATGGTCTCCTGTGGCCACCTTCTGACAGTCCTAATACGCACAGGCTGACGCTGGGCTCCAGGGGCAGGGGTTTCTGCCTTGCCATCACACTTGGTCAGTGACATATTACTGTGCAAGGGCAATGGCGCAGTTTAACACACGTGTATTCACGACTAAGAATCATCTTTATTAACTAACTGTTAACTGATTAACTAACTGTACACTCAACTAAGTAAATACGAATTTTCAACAGGAGTTAAGGGAAAAAAAGAAAGCAACTGAACAGCAAAAATACATATTCTCCTTAAAAACAATTTTGATCATGCAAAATGTGAGCTAGACACTACATATGGTGCTTATTTTCACTGCTAACCCTTTTTTTGAGAACATGTGGGAGTTTTAGAGATGTCCAATTAAACACTGCCCATGGTTCATTGATCAGTCTGGGACATACAGTATCTGGTTGGGCATTATTGATTTTCAGAGGATGTTTTCTGACTTTATCTTAAATGGGTTTTCTGAAGTTGTCTTTGGATTTTCAACACTAAGATTTCACAGTCATAAAGATAACATGGTTTTACAATAGATTTAGATGTTATTCAGTCCCTTGCTTTATCTTTTCTCAACATGAGTACTCAAGTTTTGTGCATTTGCCTGGACAACATCTCTACAAATCTGCGCATCTTTTCTTTTTTATGTCTGTGGTATACATACACTCACACATAAGCGCACCAGCTAGACTATAATGGTTAACTACTGGGTCACCAGTTTGTGCTTAAAGAAACCTTGCAGCTTTGTAGTGCTTTGTGCATCACGCTATTTTTAACATTTATAGTGGTGAGTCTACAATGTGCAGCTGTCCTTGGTCAGACTGCACAGATGACTATTGAAACGAACATGGCTGTAAAACTATAGTTTGACTTGTTCATTCTGCGTCAGTAAAAGGCTGTGGGCACACCACTGTTTGGATGAATGAACAGTCCTGATGAATACAATACATCTCACACAGCGTTTTTGGAAGTAATGATAGTGACTGCTTTCATTTGTTTGTGACAGAGCTGAAAGAAAGAACAAACACCACACACACATTCTTCAAGGCAGTTATTTTTAGTCTGGTTGATTTTCTTGCTCTTTAAGATTAAATCAAACTCTCCAATCTGCATTGTTGGCACTGATGGAAATTGGACATCGCTGATATAAGGATTTTAAAGTAAAATACAGCACTGGCTGAGTCCTTGACGATTGTCAGATTACAGAAGCACTTGGTACTTGACTTCTAGACAGTTTTGTCAAACATAGTGTAGAAAAACCACCTTTACATAATCAGTTGGGAGTGGGCTGTCATGGGGTGACTTAGAGGTAAAAGCATTATTATGCAGAAAGTGTGAACAACTGTAGCTCTTTCCCATAATTACAGTGTGATTAGACAGGAATCAAGTGTAATCAAATTTGCCATAGCTGATTCTATTGTCACTAACAGACCTCAAGTGGATTTTCACTGTATTGCTAAGATCACAATTGATGATTACATAACAAATGATATTCTCTAACTGTCTGAATGCATCATAATTACAAAGGTGATGCAATTTGAAGGGTCAGACAAAACCCTCTGTGCATGAGATAATGACAATAGCAGCTTATGAGCTGACATTTCCACACACATATGGTATGGTAGCCCATGAGTGGATTCTAAACCTTGTGCATTGAACTAGCATTTGAAATTCCCTCCATCTGTTATTTTTTGACATTTACTCACTTCAGTAAATATTGTTTATGCTTAACACATTCATACCATATGTTGCCATAAAGGCAGCAAGCTATGAGTAATTGCATACAATCTACAAACTATACGAACAGGTGTTAATAGATCTCCTCCTAAACGCTTAAGTAATCGAAGCATGTAAAACCATTACCAGTGTAAAAGGCTGTAGGAAACCCTGCACGATGGTGGCATTTACACCATAAACAACTCAGAAGTTACTACACTGTAGCTGCTGATAGATATGGACAAAATTGTCACTAATAAAAGTAATGCTAAGCAAACAACAGGCTGGGTTTGTGAGTGTGAATGTGTGTAAAAGCAACGCAACAAATTTAGTTGGAGAAAGTGGACAGTGAATTGAAGATGTCTATATATGGTAATCATGATTAATGCCAGCCTGACAAACCCACATTTACCTAATGTATATTAGTGTTTTAAATGTCCGGCTTGCTCTGGTATTAGAAAATCTCAGTGTTGTTGACAAAGACGAGTCAGCGATGAATGTGTGAAAATAAAAACAGAACAGAATTCCTCTTCTTGAAAAAAACAAAACATGAATATATAAAATATATACATTGCCCATCTTCAGCTTGACCTCTCCAATTACAGCATCAAAGATTTTTTGCAAGAACACACCACTCTGACTCTTTCATTCTGTCAGGATTCTCTGCCAGCTGTACCTCGTGGTAATATTTGTTAAGTCATTTCAGTGTAAACCACAGATGTGAACTCCATGGTGACACTAGAGGAGAAGTCAGGTGATCAGTAAAGTTATTGGGATTCAGGAAATGTCTGTTTCTGTCTGATTCTGTCTGTATAAATTTGGTGTCCATCCCTTTAGCTGCTGAGGTTTTTCACAAGTCAGGGGATTACCAAAGATAGTAGGATTCATCCACTGGGCACCATGAATGTCATGGCAATCCTTCACTTTATTGCCAGGTTTAATCATACTGGACCAAAATGGTGGACCAACCAAATGACAATGCTTTCCCTAGAGCCCTGCTGCTAACTAATAATTACTCAATTAAATTATTTGTGGAAAAGTAGTTTTCATAACATCTTTTTTTACATCTTTGGGTTTTGGACATTGGGTTTTGAAAGAACAGTCACAATTAGCTCCATGGCGTCAGCATATTTTGCACTGAAATGCTCTGTAGAAATGAGTAATTCTCTTAATTCCAGTCAAAATCTAACCAGCAGCATCTGGAATACTAGACGGAGAAACGAAAGAGCAGCTGGATGCTGAGACATACTGTAGTCCTGCAACAATCTGGCCAACCTGCGGCACAACACACACACACACACAGAAGGAAAGAGGGAGTCTACCTTGTCATTACAATTTCACATGTGCACTGAGAGGAGCACCTCTCTGATGAAGATGTACAACAACAACATGTGCCAATTGTGAAAAACAAATCAAGTGACCCCCATTACAGATGACAGATCCTGACTACAATGGATGCTGGCTTTACACAGGTCTGTTGGAATGCAGTCTGAAAATTAATTTTATGCCTGATTTAGTACATGTTGACACTTGTATGCTCCTTAGGCTGATATCATCAACATCAGAGCAACTTCATCTCGCGCTGAATCTCATGACATGAAAAGGAAATAACAGTTTTTTCTGAGGGTGACAAGGAGTCAGATGTTTAACCGAGTGGTGGTTTCAGCTTCATGAGCCTTTTCTCATATGGTAATTTGTTATACCGGGACATCGAGCTTCCTGTGTGTGTCACCATTCTTTTAGAAAAAGAGGCAGTGATCTCATCTGATCAGCAACAGAAAACTGGTCATTTTCAAATTTGTGTCATTTTGGAAGGATTTATGAATGCTATCTTTCAAATTATAAAGGCATTTAATGTCCAGGTTTCTGTTATGTAGGAATCGATGTGGGTGGTTGGGCACATTGACTTTATGTGTTAGTTTGAAGGTTTTAAGCTGTAAAAGAATTTGCCCAAAAAAATATGAACCAGTGTGCAAATATATATTTTAGGGAGCCATTTTTAGCTCTTCACCGTAGCATATTTTTCATTTGCACCTTCAGATTGCAATGTAGGAATTTCTTGTCTGCATATTAATAGTATTTAATAAAGAAAAGGCACCCTTTCGGTTTCAGCTGTGTGCATAAAAAACAGGTCTTAAGCTTTATGAGGAAATGGAGCAATATTCATACACTTAACTCTCCTAATATTCTTGTCAAATGATGTTTGAATTTGCAGAGCGGTGTCAGCTTTTTGTCACTATATGATTCTTTTAGTTTACACATTGAAATTCAAATGAGAGTATATCATTCCCTGAATTAGGGGATCAGAGCCGTAAATAAAAAATAGTTCAGTCTCATGGGAATTCAAAGAAATTCAAAACAGACTGAGTTTCACACACCATTTGCAGTCAGTCAAGCAAATCTCTAGATGAAAGGTTAAATGATGACAGGTATCTTTCCCTCCTTTATTCCTTATACCTCCAGTCAGCAGAAGTATAAGGGTTTTCTGTGTGAATTCAGATTGGAAATTTGCTTTGAGCTTATCAGTTTCAGGACAGACTTTGTGCAAAGATGATGAAAAAAACATTTTCAACTTTCAGACCATGGCAGAGTAAAATACAGGTATATACAGAGGCAACGTTCACAATTATCATTTAGATGTCATGAATTAAACTTTGAATAGATCATTTTAAAACTGGCCTTTTAAATTCTTATGTCTAATTTAAATCATCCTTCGAAGAATGTTCTATTGTCACATCTTCCTGTCTGTTCGTTGGCAGGATACCTCAAAACGATCTTCAGATTTAACTAATTTGGAGTCATATTGACTCCAGCAAATTAATTTATTTATTTTTGTGCTATGAGATGAATGCCATTTAGTAAACAAAGATAAATATTAAATATCATGTGTTCATATACTGACAGAAAATCGAGACAATAAACAGAAATGCTTTTAGTTTAATGTTTAATGTTGCAAAATGTATGCAAAAGCAAGTAAAAGTTGAAATCGAGAAATCCAAAAAAGGCAAAGCCAGATGACTGTGTATGGCTTTTGTTAGATCACTTCTAACAACTCCACAGTTTGTTGTGTCCTTGTCTGGGCTACATTTTGAATCACTACACATTATAAATTGAAATGACGAATAAACCAGTGGAAAATAAACCCACTGATCCCAGATGTATTCATCCAAATGAAGGCTATTAAAGCAGAGAAGAGCCTCTTTCCTTTCACTTCAGGAACGCAAGTGAACTACACAAAAGAGTTTCCACTGTTATCCTCACAGCCAAGGTTAAACTGAATGGAACATCCACTGTAGGTGATTAATGCATGGAATAAATGTCAAGTTAACTTATTAGACAGTCGAGAAATAATATCAACCTTTAACATGAAGGATGAGTCCATTCAGCTAATGCTACATATTAATGGCTACTGCATGAGTCCTGCATCACTGACCGAGAAAGATTCATGGGAGGAACCTTTTTGATTTCCTTTTTCATGTGTGAGGGAGTGATGTGTTCATGGAACAAATGAAAGTTACTTTCTAGTTTATAGTGGTGGAATGTCCGAGTAGCCAGTCACTGTATGGAATTCATGCTTCACATTGCCAAATACATACCACATCAAGAAACAACCATCTGAGTTAATCAGGACCTTGTTGTTTATTCTTCCCTCAACTTTAACATCAACTCTTACTAGTTTGATAATATTTACCTTCAAAACTCCAGCACATTACAGGATTTTCGCAATTAACTATGAAATGTCAAACTCAACTTTGTTATTATTGAACAGGCCTGTTATATTGGAATTATTGTCCTCATTGAGAGAAACACGAATACAGAGAAATGCTGATGACAAGTCAAATTAGGCTAGACTGCTACTGATGTACAAAAGCAGGAAGCTGCAGCATTGTGTGTGTTTATTATGATGTACAGGCAGAATAAGACACTGCACAGGCTGCTGAGGAATACCTTCCTTTAGCTGAGATCCATTTCCCTCTGCTTCCCTCTGGCTATATTTTATTCATGCTGGATCTACTGTACTTTAATCAAGCAATTACACTACTATTGTAATTTCAGAGCATTCAATTAGCCCATACCCCAGCGGTCTAAATTTTACCTCATATAGCCTTTGAGATCCTGCACTGAATTGTCTTAAGCTGTCCTCTGTGAAGTAAAGTCACAGACACTCATAATCCTTTAAGTCGGAGGCATCTCTAAACCACAGTGAAAGATTATATCAAACAATTACAACTTTCAAGAATCTTTGATATTATCCTTTCAATCCTGTTCCTTCACAACATTTGATGCTTCTTAATACCGTGTCCCGAGGGGAACAAAATGAACTTCCATTAGAGGCTATTAGTAGCATAATATGAAATTGCTCATTACGAATTAAAAGTCAATTCCACAAAGAGGGTAGCAACATGCAATCTGTGCTCCAATACATTAAGAGCTCTAACTGCTCAGAGTGCCGTTCTCCCATCACAGTCTGGCAAATGTGGGATTTTCAAGTAAGAGCTCCCAGCTAAATCAATCTTTAGAATTTAACCATTCCAACAAGGTCATATGGCACACTGAGATTTGTGTTTATCTTTGTGAATTAAGAACTCCTCGAGCAACTTACTTTTAATAAAATCTATTTATCTAAATTCTCAGAGAATAAATCTAGCAGGTCGAACTGTTGTGTGGTCTATTCAAGGACAGAACTTAGACCTTGATTTGACAGATTTTAGCTTTGGAAAAATCCAACTGCATTGCAAAGCACAGTTTAGTAAAGTGCTAGTAGTACTAATATCATGCAGTAGTACAGGTGGCACACAGCAAAGATGTGAGGATTGGATATGTCATCCTTTTCTATTGAGTGAATGTAAGTGAGTATGAGTGAATATTTTAGAAAAAGGAGATCTCTACGACTCCTTATGCAAGGGCAACACATTGTACACACTGATTCCACACTTGCAATTTTTAAATAATTAACTTACAATACATTAATTAATATAATTTCGTGTTTTATTACAAAGTGATTCAGGCTGCATTAAAACATTGTCTTGTGTTTTCTAAAATAATCTATTCATATTAAAACAAGGTTTTAACAAAACAACTCCAAATGAACTTCTTCTGCCAGTCTCAGTACCCAATATGTCACAATGTCTCACACTCTGACATTTTGACAATCCAGCCCACATACAATACAAGTTAAAAGCTGCCTGCATTACTGCTCTATAATTGCAGCACCCTATTGGCACCTATCATTTTTCACAGTTTTCCACAGAGACAAAATTGCTACCTAACTGCTTGTTGACTGCTTAGACTGTCTCGTATATATTCTGCTTTCACACACAGAAGCTGCATGATATACTGGAATTCAGTCACTCAGAGGATATATTCTTCTGTAGTTCATAATTGCAGGCAGGTTTGCTTCGTATCAATCATCTTCAATTGATTATGTCTGCATTTCATACTGACTTGGTTGTACCCAAATTTATTATGCTGACATTCATTTGGAATTGATTGTGGCAGTAAAACAGAGCTTCAGAGCTTCTAAACAGAGCTTCTTAACGATCATACGGGACACTTTAAATCTGTAATTAATGTTCCCCTTTTTATTATTAACCAATATCTTTTCCTCACTGTTGCGTAAGCTGCCATGTGCAGATATTTTAGACAAAAAGTTGTCTAATATCAACATTATTTTCTGGCAATTGGGTTGCCTCAAACCTCCTGCATTAGCTGATTTTTTAGCCTCTTGACATCAATGGAAACACATCACTGACATATTATCACCTTATATGTTGATTTGGCAAACCTCCAACAGGTTTGCCAAATCAACATATAAGGTTTGTTACACATCCAGTAGACAAAAGAGAAACGTTTGCATTTCTTTGGAATTATTTTCATATCCACCTGACAGTGGATATCAATAAGGGTCCAATATTCATTTCCCTTCAACAAACTGGCTTCTTACCGGCTAAATGCTTCACAATGTTTACCAAACAGTTGCTAACTTTGTCTGTCTGCTGTTAGGGGGCAGACAGATACACAGTGAGGTTTTAGAGCCTTATCGTAGAAAACAGCTGCCTGCTGCAGAGTCAGTTGACAATTCTCTGTGGGTTTGTCACTATGGGTGACACCTTTGTCATACACGGAGTCATTTGATTCAATATTAATACAAAAATATTCCCTATAATCTTCTTAATGAAACAATAATATTCAATATTGCCACACAGAAACTTGTCTAAATGTCTAATTAGCCATTTATGCTCAAGTCAAGTCAATTGTATTTACATAGCCCAATACAACAAATCAAACTTTGCCTGAAGGGCCCTCTGTACAGAACGTGACAGTCTCTCAGGATTGTGTCAATACCACTGATTCTACCGTTATGTATCCAGCTGCTAAGCTTTGATTTTGAACATTTCACCCTTTCACAGCTGACTTTCCAGCATGTTCTCTGTTTTAATGAAAAAAACAGAGTTGCCCCAGACTGTTTGGTTGTCCACAAGGCAACCATCAGAGACACTACACTTCCTCCTGTTTGCTGACAGAGGTTGGGTAATGAATTATTTAATGCATCTCTAAAGTGTTGCATGTCTTTTCCAATCATACACAAAGACAGCCTTGTTAACCGCATTTTTTTTTTCTGAAGGACAGTGGCTCTTGTATGAAGCAAAAAGGAGAAAGTGTAGAGGAAGTAAGGCCGTGGCACCTTTGATGTTGTCACAGTCATCCTGCATGTCAGAGCAGAAAACAATGGAGTGGGAGCAGCTATGTTAGTATTGATGTGCAGCACACGTAGAAAGACACACAGTCAGATTATTAAGTTCACATTTGCACTAGAAGCTGTACATGAGCACTGTTTACTTTCGATACTGTCAATTTAGGCTTATCTGGAAGGTTTATCATAGGTTTCACTGTTTCAGGTGGGGAATTGATTTATAGTTGAAAGCTAGTATTGAATGAGCATAACAAACCAAACTAGGATTAAGCCGTTTCATAAAATCAAGTCAGACTAAGGGTGTTTTATATTCTGCTAACATGGCTCTTCACTTCGCTCACTCTCGTGTCTCGATGCCAGACAGAGACACAAGGATGGAGGATATATACTAATCAATTGGGACAATCTCACTCACTCCAGTATCTTTTATATGATGGCCAGTGTCTCAACTGTCCAATAATATGTAGGAAGAATTAAGAGCTTTAAAGGAAAAGGAAACAATACCTTATTCTGCTATTCCAGTATTGATTAAAGGTTTTACAATAACATAACAATGTAAAATGGTGTAACATATATATATATATATATATATATATATATATATATATATATATATATATATATATATATATATATATATATATATATATATATATATCTAAAACAGATGATTGTTTATTTGTTACTGAAAGAAAATATCAGATGTGAGGAAGCAATAAAATTAGATATAAATTAAATCTATAACATGAGGAAGGCTGCAGGTATAGTAAGTCTGTCATTTCTAAGGCTTATGCTATATTATTATGGGTACTGTATAGCAATAACCTGTGCCTCTGAATAAGATTTTTTTTTATTCTAAATTAGCCTCAATGTTCTTGGAGCAAAGAAAATAAGAGAGAAAATAATTGCTTTTTGGTTGAATAGACAAATCATGATTTTGACATGTTTTAAGATTCAGTTATCAATCAGATCTAATCACTTTTATTATATAAATGAGCAGTGGTGAAATGTATATTCACTCAATTTGTCTGACAACCATAGTACCAGTTCCTTCTCAGATCACATTTTTCATTTGCTTCCTATCCAGTGAAAAACATGTATCTTCAAAAATCCCCCCTTGAACATTTGTTGTCAAAGAGCTAAAAACATGAATCCAACAATGCTCATTCAAAATGTCTAAAAAAAAAAGAGAATCAAAGACATACCTCATAAGATACTGTGGAGGGTAAAATATAGGAACAAAATATAATATATGTATAAAATATAAAAACATTATCTATAATATATAATACTGTGGTAGATTGCTGTACCATAGTGATAAAAGAAATAAACTGTGGCGTACATACAGTATAGAGGTAAAGTGTGCGGTAAAGTGACACAGTAATGAGCTTGAGAACTCAAGAGTTGAGTCTTAGGGCCTGTGGGATGAAGTTGTCCTTGAGCCTGGTGTTGCAGAACCAGATGCTGTGGTACAGTTGGCCAGATGGCAGCAGGAGGAACAGTTTGTAGCTGAGGTGATTTGGGTATCTGATCTGTTGGCCTTCTTTTTAACGTGGATGGCACCTCTGCGCAGGCGATGTGCTGCGCAGTCTTCACCACCCTCTGTAGAGTCTTACGGTGGAAGGCGGCGAAAACGCCGTACCAGGTGGTGATGCATCCTGTTGCGATACTCTCAATTGTGCCTCTCTGTAAAAGTTGAGTCAGTTGAGTATCCTGGAGTCCATGTTTAGCCTCTGCAGTATGCATGAACAGGAAGTACAGGTGTCCGGCTGATCTGCACACACTGTGAGAGCTCAGCCAGGGATGCCACCAAGTCCAGGTGCCTTGCATAGATTAATTCTTTTGAAGGATCAGCTCATATCTTCCCTGGATATTACAGGTGGGCAGTGGTGTTGTACCTCCTCAGCGAGGGAGTAGCTCTTAAAGCATGCACTAATGGCGTTCAGTTCATCTGAGAGAGATGCAGACATGATTTTAGCACTGCTCTTCTCTTGTGATAGTTTATTCCAGACCACATGGTCCTGTAATTGAGGGCTCGCTCATCAGAATCTTCGTCGCTGTACAGTCCCAAGTTGTAAATGTCGATCCATGCTTGGAACAGACGTCCCTGTCGACCTTTGCCAGGGCTAATGATTTGGTAATGTCTGTACAGTAATCCATGATACAACATCATTGATGCATTTGCCATTGCAGCTATTGACATATGCATGTGTGTCCATGCTGCATGCTGCTGAAACATATATCTCTCCACAGAGTAATGTAGTGCTATATTTGATTAGCAAGACCTCACTGCCCAGCCTGTAGAGATCTGCTACAGGTGGCAACTGTGTAGCTGATGCAGCAATGTCTTAAAAAAAAAAAACCCAAACAAATGTAGTGGAGTTCATACATGCAAGCAGTTGTATGTAATGTAGGAAGTCTGTGTATAAATGTAACAACATCTAAAATATCTTTGATAAACATTGCCAATATCTTCAGATACATACATATGAAAAATATTTTACTTCATTCATTTCTTAAATGTGTGTGCATCAAAAATTGATTTGATTCAACTGATCATTGATTTTTTAATGTCTATATATAAATAACTATTTTTGTGTACAGTGAAAAGAGTAATGTATGTATAACTCCCTAAACACTTTTGTGAATCCTCTGTGTGCATTCACTTTTTAAACAATGGCTGAATTCCTGTTTTATTTTTATTTTACATCTTTTTTAATTTCTCAAACCCACTGAACATTGCCTGGATACATTATACCTGATTTATAATCCCATAGCTAATATAACTGCTCCACTGTTGTTAGATTAAAAGCAAATATGTCTGTATTCTTATGCTAATCAGCTTCAGGTGAAACTATCATTTTTCTCTTGTCATACAAGAAAATACACTTCCCCATTTCCCCAGGCCTAAGAGAATATCACAAAAACCTTCCAACCTCCTTTTGAAAGAGGATGTGATCACGTTTCTGATGTGACTTAAACATCGATACTGATCAGAGTAATCACAGTCTGTAAACAGAGTCTGAGATTAACGTTATAGTTTTCACGTTGGTATAGTGATACTGTATAGTAAGACAACACCATGTAATAATAAAATCTCCATTTCCAAACACTGTTTTGTTTTGTTTCTGTGTTTTCTGTTTCAGTGTTTCTGTTGGCTGACTGAGCACATGCGCACAGTCAAAGTTTAACAAAGGCGAACTATGATCTGCAAATCTGCTGGAAGCAAAACAGGAAATTACCTCTTGAACAAGAGAAACACTATTTGAAAGATCTCTCTGTGTTCAGATCTCAGTAATTTTCTAATGTCTCACTCCTGGTTTGGATATTTGCATGGGAACTTCTTTTCAAGAGAGGTTGCTGTGCTGGATGTAGGCAACAGCCTGTGTAATTAAGAATTTGATTCCATAACCAAAATAAAACTTTTTTTTTCTGTGTGATCAAATGTCATCTGGCAGAAAAATGCAGAATAAAAGTGGAAAGACACAAAATACGAATAAAAGTTTATAAGGGTGCGTTTTCACCAAATAGAGTGACCAAAATATTGTGCTGACCTATCAGCTTGCTCTCAGCAGCTGGACGGCTGACCATGTGTGAAGTACTCATGGCACTCTTGGTGCCAAGATCTAGTTGCTCTTCTCCTCCCACTTTGGCACATGGTGAGTCGGTGCAGGTGGGGAGATAACCTCAGTGCACCCTAAATAACACCAAAATAGAGTCCCAACATTCTGTCTGAACAAAATAAGAAACACTGGATTTACAGGATAAAATCCACCAGCACAGAAACCAGTGTAAACTCTGAATAAAGGTGTCTGGGAGTGTGTAAATAACATGCAGCCTCGCTCTCACTTTTTTCCACAGACACAGATTTTTTGGTTCTTTTTGCACTACGTACTGTGAAGTCATTTTGCTATGGGCACTTATGTTGACCAGCTCCTCTAAACTTTTAGCTGAAGTGAAGGCAGACTGATGTCAGGATACACAGAAAACCATCTATCTGTTTATCCTTCAAATGCACCATATTTTTCATACTTGAAAACAGAATACTGAAAACAGACAAATTGCAGCAGTTACAAGTAGACCCTCACCAACACTTACATTCAGATTCAGTTACAGCTTGTTGTGATTCATAACAGCCTCAACAAACACCACACAACTGACTCCACTATGATGAATCCAAGAAGCTGTAACATAAATACTTCACATTTACTTTCTTTCAAACCAAAATTTTGTTTTAGAAGAAAATGCTGCAGCATCTCTTCAACTATAGGTCAGCACCCAAAATAGTATATGACCTGCTCGCTCATCCAGGCATAAGACAAGACCATGTTGGCTTTAATGAGCCTGGGTCCCAGATTGGAGCTAAATGAATGTTTTCTGGCTGCTTGAAAAAAAAGGTTGAAGTGCCTTTGTTCTAATGCCCGATGGCTGCTGTAGCCCTGGGTGACTGCATTCATTCAAAGCACCTAAACCATATACCCCAGAGGATCCTCACCTCTTGCCTCACACTAAATAAGCCTTGCTGTTCAGCCACTGCAAGCTAATAGCAAAACAGAAAGGTGACATCGCCCGTAGGCAGAAAAAAATGACTGGTCTTTTTCAGAACCTGCTGAGGTAATCTGTCTTCCCAGCATTGCAAATCTATATCCTAGGGGGCAGGGAATTGGTGCAGCTAGTCTTCACACCTACAGAACTGATATCACTGGCCAATCAACACTTAAAGTCTTTGCTTCCTGGGAGCTAGTGACAGAGGTTTTGTCACATTTTGGAACAGAGTGCACACACTGTGCCTACATGTATGACTTAGTCAAGCTTTCTAGGCTTTATCTCATCTGTGTATTCCCCTTTGCACATTCTTTACTCTTTACTATTTACCTCAGGTATATCTCTACCTTGTGGAGCAGTGACAGTGACTGTAAAATGAATAAGCTTCCTCTTCCAGTTAAGATGCATAAATACTCCTATCCAATTTCCTGAATCCTTCATGCGCATAGATATTATTGCAAGAAGGGAATTGTGACAAAGTTAATGTTAAAGAGCTTTCTGCAACAGCAAGTAGGGTAAAGGATGAGCCAAATGTAAAATCCAACGAAAACCCAACATTTTTTTTTTGTGTGTTTTCTTTTTTTTTATGCAACCAACTACTTATAAAGTAAAACTGAACTATCAACGAGGAATGAGGAGGTTGGTCTATTATTAGACAGGATGGGAAAAACAACTTGACATTTATGTATCCAAATTAGCCGTCCTCAGCTCCGTTGTATCAGTATTCAGGTGTTTTCTAAACAGTTAAATTTCCTCAAATTTGGCATTTCTGTGTCATTACACTGGCAAGCCTACACTTAATGTATTATACCAAACAAAGAAAAGGAAGCTGCCATAATTAGAGTTGTGCTGCAGAGCTAAATGCTGGAGGGATTTATTTTCAGGGTATGAGCACGTAGGAAGGCCACTATTTGAATGAAATTTAAAAAAAGAATTACACTCAATGCTACAAAAAGTCTAGTGTCTAATCTTAACGACTGAAAGATTTCCGTGTTTATGACTTGCAAGCAGTCAGACAGCTGTAGACTGTGAGGGTTTAAAATACTGCACACTGACAATACAACACTTAAAGCACGACATTTGGGTTTAATTAATTTGATTGGCTTGAGAATGAGGTTTCCATGCTCGTTTGGTTTTCATGAGCTCTGAGTGCAACATTTTTGATTGGATGTTTGGAAATTAACAACATTCACTTGGTACCTCCGGACAAGAAGGTGGCAATCAGTATAAAATCAGGACATATTCATCTTAGCTTTGCATAAAACCTGGAAACAGTTCAGTGACGCTCATGTACTAACATCTCTAAAGCTCTAAATCTTCACTCGTACATATACTGAAATATCAAAAGAACTTGAGAACAGTTTAACCATGCATTTAATTTTTCTGAATAGTGTGTCTCCGGCTATGGTGCAGGTTCCCAGATATGGTGAGATAACACAGCTTTGGGTTTTGGTTTCTATACAGGGATGATGGTGCCAAAGTTAACATCCTCTGTATGAATGCAAGACTCTGGTAGTTTGTCGCTTTGCCTAGCTGTTCAGAAAACCTCCCCTAAAACCGCACAATTGGTCCTCTTAATATTTCTCTTTATGTACAAGTAAAGTAAATAAAACATTCCTTTAGCTCAGGTATTTCTAAGAACGAAGCAGGATTATTGTTGAACTGACTGTTACGCTGTAGTTTTTAAGATTACTGTTTAGGTTTTGAACCATAATACGGTGAATTATGGTTCAAATAATTAAGTGAGGAACAAGCTGTTGAGGGCTGAAGGCTTTGAAAACATTCCTCCGGGGCTCAATTCAAAGCCTCGGTGGTGTACCATGTTTTCAGTTGACTGACTACACAGTGTGGTCAACCTCTATTCCTTTCCCAGCTTTGTCTCCACATCATTAAAACGGATACTGAGTGGCCATAACAGCTGGCCAAAGAAAAGCAATCACAGTTAGTGGAGCACGAAAGGCCTTTAAAAACTTCACATTTTGCACTATGCTCAAAAGAAATAATGCATAGAGTCGGAGTGGGATTCATTTTCAATCCTTGGGCTCTGTGCTTGGACGATAACAAAAGAGACTATACATAAATGACAGTTTGCGAGTTGTTTGCCATCCCCTGCATCCCCGCCTGTAAAATATCACACCTCTGCCTCTATAACAAATGTAAAAGCAGCAGCGAGATGAAACCTCTCAGCAAATCAGAGCGTGTGAGGCTTCTCTTCTTATTCATCGTGATTGCAACTTTGACCCGTGCTCATCTCCTGCTGACAGCCAACTTATTCTAACTTCACTGTTGCTGATCTTAACAGCCCACCTTCGTTGAAGGCAGGCTGAATATAACACTAAAGATTCAATTAAAAGGAGGCTCAGATAATAGCCTGAGCCTGACCAAATCAAATGAATTTTTAAGTCACCAAGCTCTGCACAACAATGTTTGGTGAAGAAAATTCTTTTTTAAAAGCGTGGCAGAAATCCAGAGTCTCCACGAGAGTGATCAATGATTAAACAGATCTAAAATCCCTTACTAATTGCTTTCTATCGATCTTATTCCAAACCTAGTAATTATCTTGTAAGTTATTTGCCAGAAGACATCTTGAGGTTCATGCTGAAATGATAAAAAGCACAAATGAATAATTGCACAGGCTTAATTACCAGCCTTCTTTAAAGAGCAACTGCTTTTACATTCATCATAACTTTGTTATTTCCGTGATTACGGGAAAAAAGTGTATTACATCATCGAAACAACTGAATGCAGGCAGTGAGAAGTGAAAGAAGCATTTTCACTCTTTGCCCTATGTCTGCCACAGTCTGGAGGCTTAAGCCCTTGAGGTGAGGGATCAGACCAGATAAGACCACAGTTTAAAACATCTGGATTTTACTTTAGCCGAGAACAAGACCCTGTGTTTGGGTTGAAGTTCTGGATGGCCTTGCCAAAATAACTGAAATTATTGTTTCCTGCAACCTCAAAATTGAAGACAGACTTCTGCTGAATTTGGACTCTTCTCCCGTTGTTATAGTGTTTGTCTGCAAAGGTCACATCTGAGTCTGAATGGCTACAGGCTTTAAATGTTTCCACTAAATTTCAGATTTACACCAAGGTCTTTGTGTTGTTTACTAAGCACTGATCCACCTTCAGTAATATCCCAGTTATTGCCTAGCAAGCAATCAGTGCCCTTAGTGGTAAATAATCTTAGCTAAGCAATGAATGATAACTCAATTTCCTCTTTGAAGGGGCACAAACATCATGACAGGGATGTGACCTTCAAGCCAGTGAGATAATGCTGAATTTTTTAAAAAACCTCTTCAATTATTCATGACACTTTGCTCTCCAACACTTCCTTCACCAGCTTTATTTTCCTTTTTTCTGCTCTGTTAGTGCTAGGTAGCTAAGCTCATTGGAAGCCCCTCTTATGAACTCGTTGTATTATTCATCAGAAGATGTCCCCATCCACATTCGAATGCTGCTGAGCACAGCCCCAATGCAATTACATGACAAATATCTTAAAATGTACTTTACTTGTACTTGGCATAGCTGGGCTGCATGTGCCTACTCAGATGTGTGCACATTCACTCTCTCTGACAACCACACGTAATTACATGCACACTTTAGTAATATGCATGTATGACACACACGTTTCACACCATCCGTCAGAGAAATAAAGAGCTATTATGCCTTGACAACCCTTCTGAAACTGAGAGGGTGACGCTATACAAAGAAACACATGCATAGACAATGTTTTCTTCATCTTGAATACACAAGTGCTCCACTATCTACAGTCACATCACAGGTGCCACCACTTCAGTCAACTCTGCTGCTTTTCATTTCAAGCTTACCTTGAGCTTTGGGAAATTTATTGTCATTCTCAAGCAGACAGAAAGCCGTCATAGACAGGCAATATCCTTGTTTCTTTTCAGCTGTCACCACATTTGATGGTAAGCTGCCATTGCTGTGGTGTTTTTGCATTTCACTTTCAAGAGCTTACCCAACATTCCAGCGATGTGTCCACTGATGTAACGTTACATTTCTTGGATTTAGTGTTAGTGATATACTTTCTGTTTGTGACACAGTTGTCAGTTTAGTCTTCATGGTTGCCGCTATACCAACTACACATTTCCTTTGAACAAACCAGAAACCTGAGTCAGTTTGTTTTCTCACTTCTATTCACAACCATGTTTTTTTCATATTCTTACTGTAATGTGATATGGAAAAACTGGAGTGTTTGGTTTATGTAGATTAGGTTGTGTTGGGCAGTTTTGGTATTCAGCTTAGCCTGTGTTTTCATCTGCTCCGACCACATTTGCAAACATACAGCAAAGAATCATTTTTAGTTTTGCTTTAGCTGGTGGAAGAGCACACACACCGACCTTCCCAAAATCACAAAGATCACTTTTGCTTTTATTCATAATTTCTCTCACTTTGATGACATTAATTTTATCTTGTACAAATATTTAAATGCGCAACAGAATTTTATTTCAAATGCAGATGTTGCGCTTATTTAGATTAATCTGTTTTCTAAAAATATTATCATTTACAACAGCTAAAGGAATGTATGAATTTATTTCATGAATGAAATTTGTTGAATAGGTTAATTGTTTCGGACACTGCTGTCACATGAACAACACTGCACTAGGACTGTGTTTGCGCCTCTGGTCAACCAAAAGTTAAAAACTGTGTTTAGTACACATTTGTGTTGAGGCCAAGGTGCTCTGAAGAGAATATTTTATAGCTTTAGTGACCTGTTCATGTCAAAGTAATAGTAGTATTTTGTCACATCGTAAAGAGGCTAGCAAAATTTTATATGAAAAACTACATCAGTGTAAATAGTGCAAATCAATACGTACAATTGATCTTTTTCATTTCACATTTGCTTTTACAGTAAGCAGAGGAGCACTCGTACCTTGAGATGTGGCAGGCCTGTATATGTAGGAAGGCTATCAGCGAGAGTTATGAACATGTCTGCTCCTAACATCCCACTCTCACACAGGCTTCCTCACAGAGCCACATTACAGTCATTTCAGTCCACAGATTTCTCAGAGCATGAATGCGCTTTCTCTAAGGTCATTTTGAAGCAGCCTACGTTTGCCCGATCCACTAATTGCCAACTGAGGATTTCTTTGTCTCAATAGTCCCCATCAACCAGATCACACAAGTAAATATTCTCATTCTGAACCTCTCTCTCCTCTCTGCCCTGAGCATTTCACCATCAGTCAGCCCTGGGTCCTTCAGCATCTAACGCTTGACATAATAAGCTCCATTGCTGGTATGGTTCCTGTGATCATGACAATGGTAATACCGGTGGTAATATGGTTTTATGAGGCCTCTCATCCTCCCATCTGCTCTGCTCCCCTCCTCAGCTCTGACTGCACAGGACTCCATCTGAACTTCCCTCCCTCCACCATCTGGCCTCGTCTGTTAATCCCTCCTTCATTCCTTCTCCCTGTTGTTGCCCATTAACCCCCCCCAAACCCCTCCCTTCCGCTTCCTAAGAAAAAGCTATGACTTGTGTCTTGACATGTGTTTACTGGATAACTGTGTGTTTCATATGGAAACAATGCTGCATGCACTGCACAAACACTATCTGCGTGTTTTATGTTTTCCCTTTTTTTGTTTTGTTTTTGGTCGATGTTTAACATAGCCTGCTTTTGCTTGGAAATGTATTTACCGCAGCAAATCAACTGTGGCAGTCGATGTTTTAATGAGCAACTTGCTGGGGGGGGGGGGGCTGCTGTAAGAACCAGGCCCTGCTATGGATGGTAAGTCATGTATAGAATGACTTCATTAAGTGCTGAGCAGTCCGCTAGAGTTACAGGATGCAAAAGTTCGTTAATGTCTTTAACAAGAGTGGAAATATACCTCCAGTGGTATTGACGTGAAGAGTGATTGGTGCTCCTAAGGGATGAATGCTACATATCCATATATTCAACTTCTTGCTTTCCTAATTATGCTCATACATTTGCTGTAACAGTCAGTAAATGGTGTTTTCCAAAATGAAAACGACTAAAAGCATCCATAAAAACATATTGGTAATCAAAGTGCAGTGTATTAATACACAACTTCTAATAGTGTAATGACACATTATGTTTGGAAAAAAACATGTTTTTTTAAAATGAAATGGTTCCTTTTACCGTTTTCACTTGATTAAAGATCAAGAGTATCCACGGATAATCTCCAAGCAGCTTCCTTTTAAAAAAAGTCTGCATCGCCTGTTTGCTCGACAGGCTGCTGTCACAGAGAGTCTCAGAGCATAAGCCACACAAACAAATCCCATATGACTAAATATATTTCAAAGCAAATGAAAGTGTTTGCCAAAATACTGTAGATATTCTTTTTCCATCTCACAGACATCAATAAACACTTTAAATGCTTGTCAGCTACGTGCACAGAGCCAACATGAGACTGATCAGCATGCATGGTGTGACTGTGCCATGCTGCATGAATCACACATTAATATGTTAACATCAGTGTCAATGAGTTTTTCAGTTTTGTACAGAGGAGACTAGGTCAATAGGGTAGACAGAGACAGATGAAAAAGGCAAATGACTATATTTTTCAACACAATTTGTCATTGATCTTTCATCATAATGAGAGCTAATAGCTTTGTCCTGTTCACCTGCAGTGTCGCAGAACAGGAACTGAACAGAAACATTTGTGCGTGGTGCCATGGCAATCAGCAAATTCATACTGGTCAAAAATGAAGCACTTCATTCTTGTGTAGCTATGAGCTGTCAAAGATCTTCATGGCTGAGCACAAACCCACTGTGAAGTGTTACAGTGGGACAGGACAGGATGTGTGACTGTTTCTCTGTCTCAGACGCAAAACACAAACCACTAGTGAGGAGCAACCAGAGCACGTCACTGCAGCATTGCATGACTATGGACTTGGAAGTGCAGCAGAGTCAGAATTAAACAGACGTTAAACCAAACATGATCACACCCCCGCCCCCCCAGAGACGTTCGTGTGGTTGCAACCAGAGACGTTCTTTGAAATTTAGATCAACGTTTGGTGAAAGCTTGAAAATAATCTACACAAATATGTCATGAATAACAAATGAACAACATAATGTTGTCCTGACAGCTTGATCAAAGCACCAGGCCAAGGTGGTAGCTCTTATTCACTCAGCAGTCTAATAATAGAGCATCACTGTAATGGTTGCCATCACTGGTTGCCTAACATAGGCAATAAAAGGGCCAGAACTACCATCATTTCATCCTGAAGTCACCAACACTGTTTCTTTTGGTTAGTTTGTTTAATTATTGGTCAATTTCTTTCCTTTTTTTCCATCTTTGATTTAAACACAGTTATCTAGTTCTTAATAGTACAAAGAGCATAATAAGAGTAACATCTCAGTTACTTTCTGTTGCTCCAGTGTAGAAAGCATCACATTCCTGAGAGTTAGTATTTTATAAACTCTCACATCCTTCTCTGATAGATTTCTGTTGCTGTGTTCAACTACAAATCACAGTTCTACATAAAACCGGGTCGTTTACCTTCATGGTACAAATGAATTAAAGCAATAAGTATGCAATACATTTCCTCTCACAGCAGATAATTCAGTACTTTACTGTGTGAAAGGTACAGTGCTATGGTTTATCTCCCACATTCAATTCCTTTCCTGAATCCACTGTGAGTTTGTCGTCCTCTGTCTCACCTCGAAGGTCTCTCCTTCCCCTCACTCTACTCTACCATTTCTTTCTTCTGCCCAGTGTTCTGCAGTTTTTGTGCAGTGGGTGAAAATATTACCATTCCTGCCCTTCATTGTCATGTTTTATCAGCAGGTCAGCTCAGCTGCTCTGACCTACAGAAATCAAGACGTAAAAGGATCGTCTGGTTTACATCGATGTTTAACATTGTCAGAGCATGTGATTAACAAGCCACAGTCAAATCAATGAACATTTAACACTTATTATTATTATTTTTACTTATTATAACCAACCAATCCAGTCATGACTGCAATACTCCCAGTCTGACAGTGAAGGCTGCAGCCTGGCTGTATGAATAATCCTGCACTCTGATGAACAGATATTTATTTAGCCTACTGAACAAATGCTGTAAAAATCATTGATCCTCGGCACCTATATGATTATAGTCCCAACCTGGCCCTTAAGACCACTGATTCAGATGTTATGTAACAGCTTTTGTGGCACACCTACAGTTCTTATGCACACCTACAGATATTAATCCAGATGGAGAATGGGTTAACTGTATTCAGTGAAATTAATATAATAAATGAATGATGCCGCATGTTGTGTTCAGGCAGCCTCTTCTGTTTTACTTATGAAACATTCTTGGACTCCTTCTCTGATGAAAAGCTTCCACAGAGAATTTAAGTAAAAAATAATGGGCCAGTAAACAGCATCCGAGGAAAGACTCATTAACGGTCTTCACCCACTTATTCTCTCTCATAGTTATCAGGGACTGGAGCCTGTCTCAGCATGAAGCACATGAGAGACAGAGAGACATCTGAGATGGGTTGCCAGTTCATCACACTGCTAACACAGGCAGAAAGATTCTGATCTGTGAGCAATTTAAAGCCACTGGGTAATATGTGGCTATTTGTTTGGCTTACTTGCAAATTATTTCCACAGCGGCCAATTAACACAATTTTTCAAAGAAATGGTGTTAATAAGTGATAATAATAATGATGATGGATATATGGTGTATTATTACCCCAGACCTCTGTGTGACCCTGTGTGGACATGTGTAAATCCCTTGTTTGCCTGAAATTGGCTTTTCATTGATTCTGGGGATACCACTTGCATTGGAGGTGGCCAGCTGTGAGCGCGGTTGTGGCTAACAAGCACAGAAAGTCATAGCAACAGCAGCAGAAAGCCTCTTAATTTGACATTTCTCTGTTCCCGTTGTCGTCTCTTTCAATGCAGAAGGGCAAGCTGCAGGAAGATGGTGGGGAAAGGAATGCTTGGGCTACTCTGCCTGCCCTATTGCTACTGCAATATTGACCAGGACAGGCTACTTGAAATTGTATTGCTGGGACCAGCACAAAAGACTTAGAAAGCATAGAGATGTAGTTGATTTGCAAGCTTGTCATAAAGCGATGAACAGAACCGACTAACATGCTGTCGCAAGAAGTTACAAAATGTGTCTTTCCTCTATCAGTTGTAAGTGTCGGAGCTCAAGTGGATTTTCTCTCTGGCTTGTGCCATTGCTGGAAGAAGAACACAGACATAGCCACACACACACACTGTAGCTTAATTCCCCCATCTTCCTGCTGTCTGGCTGCAAGGTGAATCCAGATGACAGGGCAAGTGATTTCCCTTTATTCAGCTGGCACTGGGGAGTCCACAGTGGCCTTCAAACCAAAGGTTTACAAAGGAAAGAACAACACAGAAAAGGTAGGGGATTCCCAAGAGTGTTTTGCACTTTGGAGCGCTGTGCACAAGTGCTGCTGGTCTTTGTTCGTGCATTTAATATTTATGTGTGGTTCGAGGGGAACGTGAGTATCATTTCATCTCGAAGAGTGAAAGCAAGTCTGGTCTGGTCTGGTCTGGGGTGTTACAGGGACGTGGACATGAATATCCATTGGACTTTTTTTTTTTTTTCTACAGGTGAATCACTATTATCCTTGTAAACATCTCAGTCGACTGGTTGTCATGGTTCATATTAAGCTTACAAGGCAGAATTAGCGTTGTTTGTTTGCCAGTATTTACCATGTTTTTCCATACAAACTGAGCTGCCCTAATTTTTGGCCAATTTACAATGATGTGACATATCTGAAAATCAAGTCATAGCCTCAAAGATGTCTGCAAAATCAGAGACACAGGAGACACTTTTATACACATCATGAGAGTCACAAAATAGCAGAGATAATCAGACTAAAAGCAGAGGAAAACACCTTTTTTTTTTTACCTACATGGCAGCTTTAGTAATGTCTGAAAAAAAACACCTCCTGTATTATTTCAGTGTGCTCTCACAGTATTCTGAAATTGGGCAGGTATACAATAGTAAAACAAAAACTGGCATAGAACAGCCCAGAAGCTTTTCATATACTATTAAAAAGTAGGCTAGACCACAATCTGGCCTAACTATATCTAGGCTTTACTGCAACATCAAATAACTGAAAGAAAAGAGACTAAATTAAATAAAACATAAAAAACAACATCTAGTCAGCGTGATGCTCATTCATGTATCCGTGAATATTAAAGTTCACATGTCTGTTTTTTTCAGTAGTTTTTTAGACTGTTGCACAGTGAGCCATCATGCTGTAGGTTATCAGCACCTGCACTTATATAATAGCTAGTATTGTCTGCAGTACTATATTCGTCAATGAGGGCACTGAAATCACAGGATCACTCAGTGTCACTGCCAATTGAACAATTTACAGTCATTTCAGCATCCCGCACGAAAGTCAGATAAGCTACACGCCCACTTGAAATGCATTTTGAAAGAGGTTCATTTCAGCTGCCCTCAGACACCTGGTGTAAAGGGTCAGCCAGCAGAGGTTGGTGGTCTTCTCATGATTAACCTGAGATTAATGTAGCAATGATTTACTTCTAGAAATGTTAAAAAACAGCAGCTTTAAGGGCTAAGCAGGGAGAATATCAAACCCAGGTTATGAAAAGCAACTACTACTAGTTGCTTAACTTGTTGAACTTTAAAAAAAAAAAATCCTTTCCTACTTCTCCAGTTCATCTTGTTCTTTTCAATTCCAAACCAGTACCCTGTAATCATTTTCCCCTTAATAGAAGCCATGCAATTGTACATTCCCCCTGACCCAGTTTCCTGACAATTTCTAAAGAAGCCTTCACAGCACGCGCTCTGTCTCCCATGAATTTTTTTCTCAAATGCAATTTCGATCATATACACTCAGGCTAACATGGTTGTTACATTTGAAAACCAGCCTGCAGCCACTGAACCCTTTTGACAGAGATCCCTTTAAGAACTGCTTTGGCTCAAATGCAGAGGCCAGTGTACCCCAGAGGAAATGGATGAGACAGATGCATTGTTCATCAGTGAATGCTTTTCAGTGTGTTGTCAATTCCACATTTGGAGCAGACGGTGGTGTAACAGGGTACAACACATGCACTTTGCCAGGGAACCTTGGCCCACTTGGACTTCATGTATTGTCCAGAGCACTTCAGTGAGTTTATGTAATTCTGAGCTCATGAAACTTCTGACTAAGGCCTCCTCTATAACAGCTTACACCAGAGATTGGCAGAAGATGAGATGAGGAAACTAAGTGCTTAAATGTAGATTGTTGATGCCTGAGGGGCTATTAAATAACGGAAACAGAAAAAAAAAATTTATCAGAAGTGTCAACAATCAACTCTTTGAATATCTTTTGCTCTAAATAAAAGCAGAACATTTGTAGTTAAGTCATTGAAAACCTACAACATCACAGATAAAGACAACCTTTTGCACCTGCAGCTTTGCAATTTGACAGGTGGAATAAGAGGATTTTGTAGCATGTGGAGTTCGTGAACAACAAAGATTTTTAACAGTTTAAACGCATCACGATTAGGTCACATAAAGTGTGCAACAGGCACCAACGATTTGAGAATGATAATCACATCTACCTTCAAACCAGCAGACTGACTAACTGAGCTGCATTTTGAGTATTTCAAAGAGCATGAATATTTAATGTTTGTTATCGACATTGCAAGGCGTGTGTATTTTTTATTCCAACCTCTTTCACTCAGAGAGGTGGTATGAATGTATGAAGAATTGCATTGTTACAGTTCATCTGTATTTGGTGCCTCTGGCTTTACAGAGAGGTGTACCAGAGCCCAGAGATAAGCACCTGTGCATTTCCTTCAGCATATAGTGTATCTGCAGCCGCACACTCACTCCAGCACAACATGTTACTGTTTGCTTTAACTGTGTAAAAAGACAGCAGTGGAGGATTTAAATGTCAGAAATGATTTAATATAATAATTTATGAAGACTTATCTGAATCATAATAAGATGGAGCACTCATGTTGCATCAGTATGTACTGTACATTTGACTGTATTTTAAACAGTAAATCTGTCGGCTTGGAAGAGACGAATGTTTTCAAAGCCTGTTATCACACAACAATGCATTACTTTCTATAATGAGTTCCTATGTATGAGGCATACAGTTGCCTTGTTTGGCTCTACTGTTAACTCATTCAGATGCAAAATCACACTGACTATGGAATTGGTGCAGACTGATAGCTCCAGCCCAAATGTTGCCTCACTTGTATCCAGGCTATAAGTGGAAGATTATACAAAATAAGACAACTGTGGCAGTCGGCTACAGCCAATAAACACAGTGCTCATGCTTTCCCCAGGTCATTCTCTCATTTCTGGCTTCCTGCATGTGGTTGGATGTTTCATTTTCTCATTTCACATTATTAATGTGACCACTGAGTACTACTGACTATAAAATTAAGCTTACTTTAGGTGTGTTAAGTAATTAAGTAGTATCGTTTAAAAGTTTAGAATCATCAGATATATTGGTGTTTTTCACTTTTCCTTCAATAATAGCAATTTTAACATAGAAACATCAAATGCATTATTTACTATTTTAGGCCCAAACTAAGAATAATTAAAGATTAAAACTTCTATTTTTATTTTCAAATTGTAAGTGTAGGCTGTTAATTCCAGCTTGTTAGAAGCATTATTGCGTAACACTGAAACAGGATTCTGTTTTTAATTAAGTTTAAATTTAATTGATGCTTAACCTCTATTTTTTTTTTCCAATGACTGGTGATATCATTTTATTTAACTGTTGCTCAGAGGTCTCTTAGTCTCTTTCTGCACTTTCCTCCACAACTCAATAGTGGGTTAGTTGCTACTCTATACGTGACCAAAGGCTCTGTTATTTTGAACCAGCAGTGAGGCCAGATCGCAGTCAAATGTGCCCCACCCAGTGTGTCAGGAGTGTGTTAACACAGGGCTGTCATGAGTTTTATTGCCATCACAGTGATCCATACAATAACCATCTGCAGTTAAATACTGCTGCAGTGCTTTAAAAAATGAAAGTAACATTTATTTAAACATGTATTTAAATGTAAACCTAAATGTGATCCTGATTATGATCCACAAATAAACTGGAGAGTCTGGAGATTTTCGCTGACCTAGTGAAAAATGCTAAATTAAGGTAAGATGATATTCTTTTCACTGAGGCATATTTGAACATAACTATATTCATCTAGTGTGTAATCATTCCTCTTGCTATCAACTCAGTCTGTACAGCTGAAACAACTTAAGTCAAGTTACTGGAGCACAGCCCATACAAAGTGCCACTCTATGCCACGTACTCCCAGTGCAGCTGATTGGAAGGATTTGCTACTAAAAACTTGGCCACTTCACTGAAACTACTCCATCTCCAACGCTTTGTTAGCACTCGTGGAAAGCGACAGACGGAAGCAAAGAACAGAGGACCCTCTGCGCTGTTGGGGCTGCACTCAGAGAGAGATGCAGTGACAGTGACTGCCAAGTCACACTGAGGAAATTCACATGCAAAACAATCCTCGGACAGCACCAAATATAAATCCACAGAGCTGAAGAGTTTGGAGTGTAGGAGGTGAGAGGCAGACAGACAGAGGAAGATATCATAGCTGGGTGGATAGATAGACGGATAGACAGTGAGAGTGAGGGAACCTATTTCCGGCTGAAGAGCTTTTTAATTCCGGCTTTTCTGACTTTTCTGTACGAGCGCCTTCCACTTCTTGCTCATCACTTAAAGCCATCTTTCAGTGGGGATTTGGACAGCGATGCTTCTTGGCAGGCCCAGTAAGCCCTGGCTAAACTACAACTGGCGTTGAGCTTGAAATGCGTTTTCACTTGACCCTGAACACACAAGTTGGGTTTTGACTTTTGTCCATGTGACACACTGCAACAACACATGCTTAGACACATCAGACATATTCTGTTTATCCCCTCTAACACATAGCAATATGTTCATCTGCATCTTACCTACAAAGGAATGCCTATACACACCAAACAATTCAACACAGTGCTTCTAGAACAGAGACTGTGTTGCATCGAGCAAGGCTGAGTGCAAAACAATATAGCTTCACCTTTAACTTGTATATTCATCTCAAGTGGCAAGGTGTGTGTATTTCCTCTTATTTCAATGCTTGTGAAGGAACAGTAAAAAGCATTTTCAAGTACTTCCCCAGTGTCACAGACTGCTATAAATCTCAAATTATAAATATAAAAAATTTAAACAGATGAATTTTTTTTTCCATGGATAATTTGCCAGAACAGTGCCCTCAAGGCAATACACCAGACAGGTCAATAAGCACTGCTGTGGATATTTGTGGCTCAAAACACTTGGTTGTGGAGATGCATTAGTTTGCCAGTGATTAAAAACACTCTATGGAGTTTTTAACTGGTTTTCTAACTGTCTCAGTTTAATTTCTTTATGACCTACAGAAGCAAATGAGACCAATGATAGTTATTCTTAATGCCTGCCATGGATGGATTTTTCCATGACATCATACCAAACAGAATTCAAGTTCCTTCAGCCACTAACTGTAGGTCGATCTCCAGAGCTTTTGCCTCCTCTCCTCCTGCTGAAGTAGTCTCTTTGCGGGGGAGATTGAAGCAGAAGGAACATGTACAACATCAGGTGAAACACTTTCACCTTTGTCCACACAGACAGAATAAAATCAACACAAAAATAAAAGTTCCACTGAGCTGTTTTAATTAAGGAAGATGTGATCTATACGAGGTACAATGATGCTCATCTCGTAACACACACTTAATTTCAACTGCACGTTCACAATGTTCACTAACCGTGACAGCACTTCTCACACCCCCTGACACTTGTCCAGTAAACGTACACATGAAAAACCTGTATTGTTTCCAGCCTGTCAGCTGAGTGCAGTGTCACCACTCTGCACATGGAGCCCTCTGCAGCTTCTCCCTCCTGCACCCAAAGACACATGAGCGCCTTCTTCTCTGCTGACATCTTCCTTTTGTCCATTCTCACACGGAGTACCAGGACTTTTGCATGTGTCTTTTTTAAGCTGACTCTCTAACTGATGAGACTTAAAGTGTAGCAGAGTATACGAACAACACAGAGAGATAAAACAAAAAACTTAACACATAAAAACACACCTTTTTTACGATACAGAGAGTAAATGTAATTCCTTACTCCTGGGATATATTAAACTGCCAGACAAACTAACATGAGCAAGGATGTACAGTACAGCACCTTCTTTGTTTCAGGTGATAAACAGAAAAAACATGGGGTGATATACAATGTATTTTACACCACATAAACCCTTACAACTACGGACACTAGAGGTGAGTCAGTTATATAGTTTATATCAGAGTACAGACGTTTCACTGGCATCAAGTATACAGAACCTACAAGAAACAAGCAACCTATAAGCAATGAATAGAAGGAGAGTGAAACTAGCCTTACACTAAACATTCCCCACAAGAGAGGCGTTCAGAGAGGGGCACCCTTTGCTGTTCTTGTAGTGGATCGATCGCCTCAGCACTTTGTCTCTCCTCCAGCTTGTAGGAGAACACCTTTTGATTGTTTGCAAATGTAAAAAAAAAAAGAAAAAAGAAAAGAAAAAGCTGTACCACAGCACAGCCTGTGCTAGTGAATATTTCTATTTTAATTTTAAAAAATTGTGAGACGCGAGTTTGCTCAAACTATGCCCAGCACACAAGGGGCACAGTAATGTGTCACACCATCTGCTCTCCTCTCAGCTGAAATCCAGGCAGTGCGTGAAGGCATCCTGTGCCTGTAAACTGGGAGTTTTTTCTTTCTTTACTTTTGTTAAACTTGCACCATATATTTTATTCCCACATACTGTTTAATGTGCAGATGAAAACTTAGCTTCAACTTTGAAAACTCTGTGGTTTGGGAACCCACCCTTAAGAGTTCATCTGACAGGATAAGTATTGGATATGCTTGAGTGGGTCCTAAAGAATCAGTATCAGCTCTAAGGTTTTGGAGCTTATGGTTTGAAACAGCTGGACTAAACTGAATAAGAGGAATTCTGTACATTCCCTGAACTGTTGACATTTATTGAAAATCAGCTCTCTAAAATATAACCACAATTTAAGCAATGATCCAGAGCTGTTTCACTTCAAACTTTAGTCAACAAACTCCACAAATACAGAATTATGCACAACTCGTGTTTTGTTGTACATATTTTGTCTGACTTTGTGTCACTGGATAATGTAAATAATTTTACTGTATTAAAAATTAATTCAAGGAACTACCCAGCAAATTATAACAGCATGTGAACTATGAAGTATCAGTGTGCACTACACAATGAGAGCTGTATGGGCTTGAGATGTTTTTTTCCTCTAGACGGCACATTGTTTGTCCAGTGTTTATGAATATTGTGTTAATTAATAATGCAGTGCATGAAAAAGTCAACAGAAAGTCAAGCTCAAGTACTTTATCACGATGAGGATGGGGATGTTTCATAAAGTGCTTTGTTGTATGCAAAAACAGATACCAGTAGCTGTCAACAGTGTGTGCGTGGTATGTGGTGTATGTGTGGGAGCAGGGATCAATAGTACAGATTCTGTTATTTGTTGTGACTGCCTGAGAAATAGCGATAAATAAATAAATAAATGAACAGATATATAATTAAATACAAGATCTGTTGACGTTAAAGGCTTTGAACATGCAGTCACCACTCTCTAATAGAGAAGAACAAGAATAACAAAGTCTGGCCTAAAGCTGTGGTATGCTCATTTCCCTGAGGCAATTAGAAAAAATAAACAAATGGAAAACTATGTTCTCAAACTATTGACAAGGAAAAGATATAACACATACAGTGCTGGAACTCAAAGTGCTTTGGACCCTTTGAGCCTTCTTAAAATCGATATAATAAAATACTAAACTCCTCAATGGCCACAAATTGTTACTGTAAGGCTTAAATGTGTTTTAAACTGAAGCTGATGCAAAAAATAATAAAACAAATGGTGGAAGGACAGTCCTTGAGCCAAAGAAAATCTCAATTTTTAGATGATTTTTCTGATTTTTTTTTAAGGTATAACATAAAATGTCGACAGGAACAAGAAAATGAGCCTGAGACAAGGAAAAGACAAATACAAAAAAAGTGGCTTTGCATTTGTCCTTTCAGTAAAACGTAATATTGAAAGCATTGAAAACTACTTCTTCTGGGTCCCACAGCAGGTTTGATCGGTTTTCGTGGCGAGGCATTCTGCAAGATAATAATCCATTATAGATTTCCCAAGCTTTCTGTCGTTTTTAGATAAGGATCCGTTGCATGGAAATGTTTGATCTTCATTCCCTGCATCAGTGGGAATGTTTGAAATATGCAAATATTCAGTATCAAGAAAAAAAAACAGAAAAACATAATTTAATTGAGAGGTTTTGAAGACTGCACAAATTAGTTGGGTATTGGAAAAAGTGGCTGGTGGCTGAGGTCTGTGTTTGAGGCATTTTTCAGGAGCAACATTAATGTGTGGGGCTTTGAACTTGAATTATCAGAAAATACATGGTGAGAGAGCAGCTACAAGACCAAGACAGACTGAACTGTGAACAGGCTGAAAGAGACGCTGGGAAAAGGCCACTGACTTGAATGTAATGCACGTTAATGCTCTTGTGGCTACGCCAAAAACCTTTGATTTATGCATGTGGAATCTTCAAAAACCACAGCATTAAAAGCCTTGAGGTGAGGAAGGCACGCTCTCATGGAACAAGTGCTTCACCTATAAGCAACCCTTACTTCAGTGCTGGGAAATGAAGGTGAGTGGAGCTGTACATCTGACTACTCACATGGCAAAGTGAGGGTAAATACATTCAAGATTGAACAGAGGGGAAGTAAGGATGACTTAGCAGTGTTTTACCCTCTGAGCAAAATGTAAAGCCATGATATCTCACTTGAAACATTCCAAATAGCCCAAATTCACATGGCTGTAACAAAAGTTATAGCAGGTTTATGGAAAAATTTAAGATGAAAACCACAGCAGGTCTTCTCCTTCAAACTAAGCTATAGAGAGCATTGTAAAGCCTAAATGTACACTCCCCATTCCTGCCTGTCAGTCACTCGAGGATAATAATTTGACCAGGTGGGCTGTGATTTCAGAAAGGCAAACAACAAGCAGGAAAAAGAAAACATTACTAACAGCGGCTTATGAAATTCTGCCAAAACCTAATATTCAACTTCAAGATGGAGCATATGGGGCATGTGAGCTGGTTCAGATGAGTTAATTCGTCATCGGGAAAATGCTGACAGCTGTGTGGTAAGAGATTCCCCTTGACAACCTTAGACTAAAAATAAATATGAACCTGAGACCTCTGAGACAGAGATGGGTTTATTTGAAAGAATTAAATACAGATTCAAGACAGCTTGAAGCTCAGTCCAATAGTGAGATATTGCCGTGTCTTCTATACCATGTTTCATCAGTATGGCTGCAGCATTGTCCATGTCCACCTGGGCTACACCTCCAGACTTATGTAGGAAAGTCAGTAGAACTAATTAGATCATAAATTGGACAGATAAACAGTCAACATGCTTGACAGTGTGTGTTTTTATGTTTACCATATGGGTAATTATCTACATGTGTTAATGCCACAGTGGGACTGTAAATTTTTATTAGATCCTTGTTGACTTTCCATCCCAGCCAACCAATTAAATTTTGTGTCCACAGTGAGACAACAATGTGATCATCTGACCAATAGATTTTTTAAAATTATTTTTTAATGACAGTTTGCAATATGATTTTCCTGAGATGCATAAATGTTGTGACATCATAAATTAAGGATAGGTATGTTGACAGCACGGCTGCAGGCACACTGTAAATACAGGTACACAAGTACAGTAAATATATGTAAAAAATATTATATGTAAAATCTGAAGTTCTTCTTTTCCTCTCCATTGTTGAAAGCTTGGTTTATCTTTAAAGTCCAATATACAAAATTCAAACAAGAAAACAGTCCTTAAATCTTGAAATAAAATAATTAAAACTGAGGTTTGGAGATTTACTGGTCGGCCACAGTTCTGCAAATGATCTCACACTTTACAAGCTGTGAATCTCTTGGAACAGCTCTCCAGTGTGAGAAAAAGCACATAGGGTTAGTTATAATTAAGTTTGGGTGTCACATTAATCTAAATCATTAAAGAAGGTATCCAGCTGTGCCACTTTGTATAAAGTACGCAGTGATTTTGAGGTGAGGTGTGACTGTGGTCCTCTACCGGCGATTTAGTCTGAACCCAAACGTAAGTGAACCAAATCAATTTATATCATGGAAGGTTTTTCTGCTGTCTGCTGTTTTAATTAATTGATGTAATTCTATGTGCATCCCTACAGTCCTGTGCAGCTCGTCCACTAATCACAGGGTTGGCGGTTCGATCTCTAACTCCTTTCCACATGTTTGCAGTGTTCTTGGACACAGCACTGAACCCCACACTGCTCCTTATGGTCAGACCAGCACCTTGATACTTTATTGCCATTGGTGAGTGAATGGGTGAATGAGAAAAGACACATTTATCACATTGTTGTGGAAATTCTCTGCTGCTGGTGAAGAATGAAACAGAGACATCTTCCGGCCGACAAGTTTTTATTTTCTTTGAAAAGAAAAGGTCAATCAACATACGAGCGGTCAGAATGAAGACCCTGATTATAAGGAAACCTACACACTTATACCTGAGGAATGCCCCTCAGGTGCCTGAGAAACGTCCCCCAGGGATCAAAAAGGTCTTTGATTTAATTGCCTTTTGGTACCTTTTGTCTGCTGCAGAAACTGGCACCCCCCACCTAGAGCGATGTTTCACACTTAGGGTATCCTGCAGGATTTTATGATCTTGGTGAGCAAATAAGAGGTCACAAATGGCTAAACCATAAGGAGACCTGGTAACTCGTGGGTAAGCAGGAAGTGGGGATATCTCAAGTGGTTGAAACACAAAGAGATTTGAAAAACTACAGTCACACACATTTCCATAAGAAACAGTCAACAGCTGGGCTCAAACCGCCTCCGCACACAATCAGCAGCCGAGTCAATCACCCAGAGATAGACTGAAGGTTGATATATTATAAGATATTATAAGAAACTGTCTAAAAAATAAATTAAAGAAAGATTGTACCAGTATGATCACTGTACACAAAAACAACTGGAGGAGAGAGTATTACAATTTTGGGGAAAACATGAAAGAAATATTCTTTAAAACTGTTTTTAGTTTTACGTTAATATGCAACAAATTACTCCTCATCATCATCACTGGTAGTTACCAGCAGAGGTGGCTGGTTTGTTGTTTGGGCTTTGTCGTAATCCAGACAGCTTGCTTATCAAAATGGTCACATATGTGAAGCGTATTTTTTTGTCTTCCAATAAATACAGAAACAACTCTATATAAGTATGTCTTACACTAAACATAAGCCATTTCACATGTTCCACCCATAACAGACATAGAGTTCTCATCAAGCATCAGCCAAAGCTTCCCTAAATGCACCACACATCACAGCAAATTAAAGTAAGTCATATTGTGGTCTGTGCCGCATCTCGAACTGCTTCCAAGTTGAGCTTCTGCAAATCTAATCAACAATGGCAGCGCAGCACACCATTTTTCGGAAGCCAACCCCTACATTTCAGCAGGCGACAATAATCCTTGTGCTTCCTCAAGTGTTATTGACCAGGGAGCAGAGCTGTGTCAGTCGGGGTCATATGTTACAAGACAGCCAACAAGTCATTTATAATATATGGCTGCAATTGAATCCATTTCCAGGTGAGGACCATGCATTGACCTCATTTACTGGAAGAGTCCTCAGGATGGCAAACACACGCTCCACATCAAATGGGGAATGAAAGTTGTCTTGCATAATAATAAGGCCCGACTACATTGACAAAAGGAATAAGGTCTTTGCTATCAGCTTGTAAATGACTAACGATTAGCTTATAATTGCCTTGTACCTGAAAAAAGTTTTGAAAAGGGCAGAGTGAAAACTTACTTTAACGAAGATTCTTGAAATATATTTCACTTCTTAGCCTCAGCTATGTACACGCAGAGCAGTCTGCTGAAGTCTGGTTTACTAAGCTTGAAATCTCGCCAGTGTGAATTTCCCTATGGCAACATGGGAAGGATTTATTAAAAATTATAATCCTTGGCATTACCCAAGTGACCTGCTCATCTTGATATCTTAATAACCAGAATAGGTGATAGGCTGTATTTGAGATACCTTGCAAAGTAATATCATATAAGCTGTAGCAGAGATTTTCATCTGACCAAAACATGCCTGCAGTTACATTTCATACAGAAGACTGAACTTTTTCATTTATCAAAAGATGAATATGTACTAAAACTTGTGTAAAAATATAATGGTGAAAATAATGGGTGTCAAACACTGTTTGCATGAAGAAGGCTTTCTCTTCAGGCTTTTTCAGGAGGAACTGAAAGGTGAAAAGAGCTCATTCTTTGGGACGGTTTGCTGTGGTGTTACTGTAGTTCATTGATGTGCTCACCTAATTCATTCTAGCCGGTCAATTCTCAGTTAGATCATTAAGATGGAAAGGAAAAGTAATCTGTACAACACTAATGGAAATTCAGTCATGAAGGTGGAGACAGAGTGATCTATATGCTTCAATATGTTTCTCACTGCTCTGGGAGAAAGCTTTAATGACGCAGAGGAAACCCTATTGAGAAATGAGGCCACCCTGACCTGAAATGTACTAGATCATAATGAAAAACTCGGCCCCTCGTACAAAGCATAGTGCAGATGTGGGAGCGAGTCTCCTTGTACTCTTCACAATAGCAGCTTGTCAGGAAGGTTTTTGTGTTTTTTGTGCACGCCTGCATGAACACAGGTATTGTCCTTACACGTAAAACGGTGAAGCTAATTTTACAAACAATGTCCTGATAGATCCACTGCTGGTCATGCTTCAACTATTCTTTTCCTCTGTCTCTCTGCATAGTCACCCTCCATAGAAAACCGTGATTGGCACTGCATTCTTGGTCAGTGTGATTTTCTGTTCTTTCCTTTCAAACTATTCTCACAGACAAAGTAACAAAAAAGTTACCTGTGTTCCCTGAATACTTTAATATGTTTACAGAATTGGTTCAGTGAATTTATTTAGACTCCATGAAAACACTTCTCTTGCAATGTGTGGGTTTTGTACACAGTATGATTTTGGGCATGTTAGTTCACTGAAACCTGAGGATCAGTGGTGGAGGAACATTTTGATTTTACATAAAATAACCACAAGGAAAAAAATAGTCTGCTTCCTCAGTTCTAATGAGCAGTTGTAAGTCAGCCAAAAAAAAAAAAAAAAAGACGACAAACAATGCAATGGTTGAAATGAAAATGAAACTCTGGAAACAACAATGTAGAGGGCACCTTGTTTTCACCTGCTGTACTGGTTTTACTGGTGTGAAAGAGGTCAATATAGCAATGGGTTCATCATCACCTGCTGAGATAACTCCATCAGAAATGACGGAGAGAAAGGAGAATGTAGGGGAGACAAAGACATTTCTCATCCCTATACAATTCAGTATTATCAATTAGTCTCTGTACTCTCACTCTGTAAATCTGTAAGTATGACCAAAACCAGGATACTATTGTGAATGTAAACATTTTCACTGTTCATGACTACTTCATTTCTGCAGCTGGTAGAGATAATTTTAACTTATTCATGTGAGCATGTATGCATGATGAATGGGGGTGCCAAAAAAAACATAAAAAAAAAAAAAACGTGCCATAATTTATAAATTGCACTACATTATGTCAGCTAACGGTGTGTTCTGCTTTTAGAATATCAGTCTGCTAAGTAAGTAGTTATTATAGCTGACAAATAAATGTAGTGGTGAAAATAAATTACCTTTATCCCCCCAGGAAATTAATGGAAAGTGTAGAATTGTATAATTACTGTATAATTACTTTTCAACATTCGTGATGACTTCTTTTAAGTCACATGTTTAGACACTCCTGCTATTACCTCCATATGATATAAAAGACATTTGAGTAACAGCAGATTACTGATGTACATGTTAAGATACTCACTATAATGGTGAGCAGTAAAAGTTGGATCTTTGAATTTGAATGTGTGATTTTTGCACTATTTCCCTTAACAGACCTAACAGTTCATCTTGGATATTAGCATGTAACATCTAGCAAAATCTGCTAAACAGTGAAGGTATCATCTACTTAAGGTCTACAAACCCAACCTGGCATCCATTAAGACGTGTGATCACACACCACAGGAATCACTTCTGTCAATATGAGAGCATATGTACCACATGCAGAGAGTGGTATATCTATCATGGGGATTAAGACAAATTAGCCAGCACTCTGTTATTTTGGTGGTGCTTATGGCCGTAGCCGAGATAATTCCTCTGAAAAATGGTTCATCCCCCGCCGCTCAGAAAAATCCCCATATGCAAAGGCGTGGTTTCAAGAGAAACTTCAACTTTCACTTTGTGTTTTCTTGTCAAATGCAAATGATTTCAGGCTGCAGGGATTCTTTCATCCAGACACTGTTTATTCGTAAAATAAGCGTACCACCACGCGTGCTCTATTGTTTTCTTGATGCATCCTCTCACAACTAAAGCTCATTTATTGAGACAGAGGTCTTGGAAAATCTTTGTAGGGGACAAGACAATCTAAAGATGCAGTGGGATAACAATGAATAACGAGCAGGTGGCTCACAGAACAGCTTGCTCAATGGCAGTCAAATAATTGGTGGTGTTTGAGAGGAAGAGAGGAGGGAGTGAACACAGAAAAAGAGTGTAATAGGAGCAGTGGCATTACAGTGGTTATTTGAAATCACCCGATGAGTTCCATTCCATACCGATGAAAAAATCCTGAGGGGAAGTCACATTGTTTGTTATGGCCTTCAATACCCTAGTTGGTTCCACACAATGCATATTAACATTGCTTTCAAACAGAATGGCAGACGAGAAAATAGAAGTATTTCATCTGTTGGCAGCTCAAGCAGGCTGTGTACATAAACTATGAGCTACACTATCTATGCCACTGTCCTGGTGAATGAGGCACTGGCTTATGTTTGGGAAAACACTACATTGATTTCTTTTTGTTTTGCTTTGAGCTCAGAAGTCAAGAGACCATTAATTAAGTGCAAAAAAGTGACAGAGTCAATGGATGTTACACATGAAGAAAAGCTGAGGCACAACTTCAGGGTTCACCACGTACAGATAGACCTGGTCAGAGCTCCATCTGCAGCACTATCACAGCTGCAGATGTAAAACTAGCTCAGCATTTTTTTTTACGCCTGCATGTGAAGTCAGTTGTGTCACATTTACTGTATGGGTCAGGATGCAGAAGAGAAAAAGAATAAAACTGTTCCCCTGGTTTTCTGGAAATGCATGATATTGTAAGACAACAATATGCCAGACTAAAAGATCTCAAGAAAGTTTAATAATAAAGAAAGAAGAAAAAATAATAATAATATATGAAAACTTAATTAAAAATATAAATAGGGCCAGATTAACTTACTAGTTGGTCCTGAAACAAAAATGAGTCTTGGGCCCCTGTCAAGCACCCCAATGCATTTTACCCCGGGAACCAACCAGGAAACTATTCCAGGTTTGCCACGTTTATAATCAGTGTACACAATACAATGCACATTTACATTTTGGTTCCTCAAACTGAAGCAGTTCAGAACATGTGAACAGGATCTTTTCTTCCCTTCTTCTCTTTTCCCAAAAAAAATGCATCAAAGACAAAACCTGGACCCCCTCCACAGGCCATCACAGTAACTGGCTCCTCACTCGTGATGGATTTCTACATTGCAATAGAAACTGAATAGGACTATTATGGACTCCTAGTACCTGTTTATTGAAGCCGCTTCGGTCTTTATACACGTGCTGTATTAGAGATAATGTCACACATGTCAACGATAGCTATGTTTTTCTTCTTTAAAGATTTATGAAGAAGTAGGAATACTGCATTTGTATTCCTTCATTCATTCATTCTCACATAAATGAGGACCACTTCATGAAGGAGTGATGTACTGTGCTGAGCAAAATTGCCTTCCTGTATCATCAAGCACCTGTTAAAAAGAAATACCTGTAAATGTGACTCATCCATGTGGTTGGTTGTTTATTTTTGTTTGTTTATCATCCTCATCCTTTCTGTGTTGGTCTCCTCCAGATAGATTGGTTCTTTATGACAATTAGCTTTTTGGCTTGGTGCTGAAAGAGAATTTGATTTCATATGGCTAAGAAAAAAAAAAGAAAAAAAAAAAGAAAAAAAAAGCAGGGATTAAATGCATTGTAACAAATTACCCATGCTCTCTATTCTATCTGTGTCGTCATCTCTGTGCAGTTTGTCATATTGAGCTGTTGTGTTCAAGAAGTGCACATCTGTTGCTTGTTGAACATCTGGACTCATTTGCATATTAATGAATAATTATGTTAATTTGATTGTCATTGGCCCCTGCAATGCGAAAGATTAAAGATCTTCCCAGGCACCAACAAAAACCCAGCTTTTCCTATTACTAAGAATGCTTTTGCCACTTTTATTTCAGATAATGAGTGAAAGACAGAAAACAGTTAATGATTCTGTGACGTGAGCATTTTATGAGCATCAGTAAAACAAGGTGGTATAAAAATTAAAAATCTACCCAATGATGAGACTGTTCTTTAGAATATAGAGTTAAAAGGCACACATCAGATACTCTTTGTCTTCTTAAGTTTAGCTGCAGTGACACATGATTGAGTATGTAACAGTACTCTTCTTGTGTTTGATATCTAATACTGACTGGGGAAAGTCTCATGATTCTGTGGAGTGAAGGGCAGCACCTACTGGACAAATATTGAGTCATTTGACACACAAAAAAAGAAAAACTGGATGTATCGTCTGAAAATAGTCAAAGTACAGTGAAGTTAACAGGCCAATCTGGGGAGTGACTGTGATGATACTGCTGATTTTGCATCTTGGCAGTAGAACACAGAACTATTCTACGTGACAAAGAAAAAAATCATAGGTTTAGCATTTGACACATGTTGTGTACTGCTGGCATGTGTTGTCTATGATCCTATTACCTGTGCCGAAACACTTTGATCAAGAATCTAAAAAAGATGTGACGAAAAAAGCAGTAAGACAACAACAGTCTTGTTTAAACACATTGTACTGAAACCTGTCTCACACTGATCTCTGCTTGACCAACATAAACACATGGGGAGCCCGGACATTTGTTCCAGGAAAGATACAGCCCAGCCACACAGGGTTATTGTTGATATTACAGAGCAACCCAAAATAGATGGGAATATAACCAGCTGTAATTGATCAAATGCTACTGCAAGCACGCGCTCACCTCTAAACAGCAGTCTTGGAATTTATATGTGGTCTGTGTTTATCTGGCTCTGCCAATTGATATTTAACTCAACCAATAAGATTATGCATCCCACAAGGGAAGCTCCAATCAAATTTTTCCCCACCTTTGGGCTCCCTTGATTGGATTTGTATTAAATTTGTCTTCTTAATGTTCAGCAAATTTGCCTAACGTTATAAGCAGTTACATCATACACCACACTTGTCATAATATACTGGAATAAATATGTGGCCAAGGACCAGGTTTGTTAATTCTCTGAACCGGTTAAGCAAGATGAATGGGAAGTAAAATAATAAGCAGGTGAATACCGAGCATTCACCTACTAATAAGGACTAAGTCTACCAGCTGTTAGTGAGTGGATATTCCTTTCACAGTCAAAGGCTCTATCTGGGAATAAATAGATGCATTACGGTATAACCATGCACACTGGAGCATGGAGTAAACATTTCAGGCAGTCCGTCCTTTGGATAGACCTATTGTTCCCAGCAACTATGAGCCAATGCAATATACTGAGAGAGCAATAACTGCATTTTTAATCATTGATCAATACTGAGAAAATGAGACTATATGCATTGATGGTTGATGTTTGTTAAACTATGAGCAACAGCTTGTTATAACACCCCTGGGAAAGGGAATAATTTGAGAGCAGTTATATCCCTTTTACCCAAACCCTAAGTCAGAACAACAATGCCAAATTTTCATTGTCTGTGACAAAAAGTTACTTTCTGAATCGTATGTTTTGCCAAAAACGTGTAAACTCATTAAACTTGAGCTGCAAATTTAAACTGTAACCAATTTTCCATTGTCATGAGGGACAAAAGGAAGATTGATGGCAATGATTAGTTTTTGCTGACTGAAGGAGAGAATGAGAAAATTTTAACCAGCCTTGCAATGCTACATTTCTAAACTGACTGGTTTTTATCATGTTTAATTTACAATATAGTAGTAGACCACTTCCTAGTTTATGTAGGGCAAAGTCTAACTACTTCATTTACAGTTTCATAGTTTTTTAATTGAAATAGTGTTTTTTGAAGTATAGTCCCTCAAAGCTATATAAGTACAGTACTTGAGTAAATATACCATGTTAGATTCTATTACTGTAGTAGATTTTATTAACACTTTAAATGATGACCTTTTTTGCAAATACAGGTACTGTTCTCTTGAAAATGTAGATGATTTCGATTTTCTACCTTTGGTAACACACAAGCAATTTGTTTATTGCCAAGGCTGCCAAGAAATAAAAGTAATTATTTATATTACTTCCCAACCAAATATCAATGTCAATTCACAAGATGCACTATACTATTCTTATATATGAATATATTAGACCTAAACTTGAATCTTGACCTGTAAAATACACAAATGAAGACTTGGGGCATTGTTCCTGACCAATGGGAGCTGTCCACTTTATCCACATTCTTTAACTGCTCAGCTCTACTTGAGAATTTGAGGGTTAAATGCTTAAAGGTACTTACTCACTCATTTTTACCAGCAACATTTTCCTGTCTGCAGTGGGCAAAAGTTACATCATAATGTAAAGCTTAAATTATTCATGTAATATGAATGTTGTATGCCGAATAAAACTGCATCTGCTGAGCTGCTCAGTGCCCAGATAAGAAGCTCTCTTATACTGCGAACAGTATGTGAGTTTAACTGGGTTTAACTGCTTGTTACTCCCTCACTGCGAGGGAGGCCCGGCTACCATTCAAAGAAATCATGACCGTTCTGGCTCCACGATATCGAAACAAGTTCCCAAATGACATCAAGTCAGCAGAAACGCTACATACTGTATGTTGAAAACTCAGAATGCACTTTAACCCATGGCAGAACTGTTATTTGTTTCTAAATGCAGCACTTGACCATTATGAAGTAGTTCAACTTATTTGATGAGGTTGATGAACTTGCATGACTCTTTCATTTTTTGGGCTGTATCCATATGGCTGAATGCTCTTACTGTCGGTCACTTTGGATGAATAAAAGTATTGCATTGTGATGGTACATATAGTGGTAATGACAATCCATCCATCTGGACAGCTGTTCTCAACCCCGTGCTTATCAAAAAGTCTTACTATTTTTTTTCACACTGCTCAACTTTTTGTAAAAAGGTTGGTATAAGTCTGTACACATACAAACTTTTTTTTTATTTCTACGGTATAATTCTGTTGTCTAAGAAACTAGAATAAGTATGAATAGAATATATTTATTTAATTTATTTCTGTGCAAAATAAAAGAACAAGAGGTGACGACTGGTTATGACATCTGGGTAATCACTGTAGTAGCTTATTAGTAAAATATTTCAACATATTTTGAAGTGCATTTAAGACAAGGCTGTATTGACACTTGTGTTTTTTCAGAGGTGGAGTAAGTGGTACAGAAGAGTTAAGTGGCAGAGGCTCTAGTCTACAGTAGATTCCTTGCTGTTAAATAAGACAAGACCAAAAAAGAAATAGTTGGATGCAATTATTTTCTGCTCTCTTGGGGTTGGATGTAATGGGAAACAATAAAGATCTCATTCATTCATTTACGGTGGAAAGATTGACCTTGTTGATCTGCACTAAAAACTTAGGGACGTGGATCCTGTTGAATGGAAGCACTCATGCAGATTTCAATCAGTGCTTGAAGGGTTCTGGTTGACATCTAATACTCACTGGGGAAAGGCTTGTGATTCAAACACAATGACTCACACAAATTTCCAAGAATATTTCAATATCTCTTCTGATTTCTGTAGTTTTGTAAAAGCACCTGTGAAATACAAGATTTCAAATCTTTACCAAAAGAGAACTATTGTTTTTGTTGAGAAGTTTTGTTCAAGGAAGTTCAGACTTGTTTGTTCCGCCTGATGCAACTCACACTGCTCACTGAAGTCAGCTGCAGCCACCATTCCTCAAACCCTCTCAGACAGTACTTTAATAGCACTGCATGTTGTGGGAAGGCATAAGAATATGGCAAAAATGAAAATATAACTGACATCTTTTTCTCCGTGCTGGGATCTGGACAGTGGATTAAGATAATGTCACATCTATAAGACAAATCCCTTCCCCCTCAGTGCTGTGGCGTGGCAATGCAATTTGAACTTTCTTTCATGGTGAAAGAATTGAAAGAACATTTCCCTCTGCCTCCAGCACTGTTCTAAGAAGTGAGCAGCTGTCAATGTAGAGATGAAAGCTGAAGGTTTTCATTTCCAAATGCTACAGAATCTACTTTTTTAAAAAACAACAAATTTTTCGTACACCTCTCTGCTTTCAAAAGACTTCTATATATACAGCTTCATATATTAGTGTTTCATAAACAAAGGTGTTTGGTGTGTGTGTGTGTTATCATTGCACTAAGCAGATTCCCTTTGATCATGTATATTAAGTATTTCCAAATTTCCGTTGTTGTAGGCAATATATCAAAGCTTTCTTAGTGTGATACAAAGCTTTTTTTTCCCCAAAGGCAGCCACTGTGGAATACAGAAATAACTGAGACACAGAGACTCACTGTAAACCATAAAAATAACCAGAGAGACAAATCTAATTTCTTTATAAGAAACGATGTCTGTCACTAAAAAGGTATATTTTGTTCGTTTTTTTTGGTCTTGACATTGAGAGGTTAGGCTTTGGTAAATTGAATAAGCTTTATTTCCAGCACAGGCTGATCTTATAAATTCAGCTGCACTGAATTTCCAATGTATCCCACAGATCTCATGCTGCATTTGTCAACAGCAGAGACAAGAGAGAGAGGTTTTCAGTGTTTTGTGATTCACTCTATGATACAGAGAGACCTTGGGGTCATTCCGCAAAAACGAGCAAAGAAATGAACCTGAAGGGGACCTGAGGTACTATAAAGCCTCTGAGGTGGAACATCATTCGTCAGAACAGGAGCCTTCCTGTGCTGTTCATATTTTTTTCTCCCATTTTTGTTGTCTTCCATTTAGCCAGTGATGCTGTGTTCCTCTCAAAGTCTAGTGTCAGAGAGACAGAAAACATGAACTTCCACCATGTGCTCCCTCGTCTGTCCTCCAGGCTCTCGATTTCTCAGCCATGTCATTTGATTGGGTGTGTGTTCGCATGACGTTGTAGTATGTGCATCAGCCTCTGCCCGATCTCATTTGGCATGATGTGCAGCAGCCTAATCTCCTTCTTAACACCCTTGCAGTGTTATGGCAACCCCTCCCGCCACCACAGCCGCTGCCACTTTAAACTTAGATAAGTGTATCAGTGCAGCCAGGAGGATGAATCCCCAGTCTGCCAAGAACACAAGCTTGCCTTTCTCATCAATCAATTTGACAAGGCCAGCCACAGAGCTGAGCCTTCCGGCAACCTGCCCCTCCTTTCAACCTCCACCCCGTCACCCCCCACAGCCCCATCCTCCCTCCTCTGATCCATTTCTGAAAATACTGCACCACCATACTGTAGCAGAACAAATGTGGTGAAGGAGAAGGAAAACAGGAAGGGCGAATAGAAAAAGATACATGAGCTCCATGAGTGACAGTTTACACGGCTTTCATAAAGTAGATGTCAGTGACCTCGAAGAAAGCAAAGGGAAGAGAAGGTTAAAGACTTGAGGAGCCATGAAAAATGGCCCTTGAACAGAACCACTGTTGACACTGTTGCATGCTGGGACAGATGAGCGCTGAGTGCGCCTCACAGCTTGTGAAGCATGCTTTTGCCGGATGCTGTTTCCTGCGACTGAGAGCAGGGGTGTATGTGGTGACAGAGAGGCAGACAACCCAAACTGAGAGTGATAACAAGACATGCTGACTAGAACGGCACACAGGCAGACTGTATCTGATCCTCCGCTTCACCCTTTTGTGGAGGAGCGAGGATTTTTTCTGGACGGGTGCTGGGATTCTGTCAGTGATCCTGTGATATTTGCTCAAGTAGAGACATCACAGATATGTGCACCTATGGATAGATATGAATCCAGGATGAAACTGGATCAATCAGATTGCAACAGATCCAGTGTATTTATTTTGACTGCTGGAGGAGTAGAGCCGGTTTATGAGATGAGAGTACGTCGGTAGAAACTGCATCACACAGGACTGCTGGCAAGACTGTGTGCCACGGTCTCTGCGGATAATTCAAAGCATATGGCTGTAGAGGCAATGTAGCAGGTGGGTTATGTAACAACCAGCGAGTGAATGAGCATTGTCAAGAACATTGTCAAGAATCAGCAAGCAACATGTGAAATCTACGTAAGGGCAAACATGGTCATATTCTCCCCCCACACACACTTAGCAAACTCAGATGGATTACATACATTCAAACTGGAATTCATATGCCAACAAGCATGAAAACCAAATGTAAACACACCATAGCATATCTGCATGTCTGCCAAGCACAGCACTGACTGCCTGGCAGCCCAGCTAATATCATAATCCCTACACAGGCAAATGGGCACTAATCTGCCAATCACAGCTGCAGCCGGTTGACAGCACAATGCACAGCTAATAATCCTCTGCTAATGTGTTTGTGTATTAATAATTCACATTCATTCCTGAGGGCTGCACAGTAATCTTTATTGGAGCCACTGTCTCAACTCCAAAGTTCACAGACGTAAGACACTGTGCACAGAAAAAGTTGCAAATAGACAAATAGAAGGCAAGACAAGCAGCCATACAACCCCTCCACACAGGTCCCAGTTGATGCTTCAGGCCTACAGACATAATTATCCTAATTCACTTGTGCTGGGGCAATGATCGACAGATTGTTGTGCACGCCACAACTGAGCAGACTTTGTGGATGTTAAAATATAATTATTGTTGGATGTTCGAAATGGCAGACAGCCTGTTGAAACAGCTCTCTTGTAATAAAGCCTTGTTTTTTTGTCTACTCTAGTGTATTTAACTTTTACTTTATGAAAGCTTGTTTTCCCCTCTGTAACATTTTAGTTGTGGTGTTTTTGGATGCCCGAATGTTTTTGTATATTGTACTTAGAGACAATAGTTGCTCACACCCATGATGAGCTCCTGGAAGACGAACGTGGACTGAGGGTTCCTTCAGGCCACATATCGGTGGAGATGTGGTGACGTCGCATTAGGAGAGCCAGAATGAAGGTGAGAGAGAGGATCAAGAGGGATATTTCAACCTTTTCTTCCATCCTTCATCATGGGAAAGTAAAGTCACTCGCCAACAACATAGATGAAGTTTGGTGAACAGCCAGTATGCCTACAGAGAGTGCAGTTTGCTCTGCTTCATGGCCGAATGGGAATGTACTGGACATGCTTGGACTGTCCAGCTTAAGCTAGTACAAGCAGACAGAGGAAAACAGAGTGGTAGAAAGAGAGGAGGAGTTCTTCTTCTGCTGTGTTTGTTAACTCAAAGTAGGGTAATCCAGGGGTAACTGTGAAATTATGTATTTGCACTCCTGATATTGAACAATGGTGATGATAGGATTGAGACTGTACTGTGCCATGGGAGGTCCTGCATGTCATTGCTGTGAATATTTACATCCCACCATATGCTGCTCCAGCAAGCATTGACTGACATCATCTACGAGTTATCCAGGGACTTCGACACAGCATCCCTGCACCCTCATAGTGATCATCATAGGAGATTTTAACCATGCCTCCGTCTCTCCTGACAAACTTAAAGCCACTTACAGACAATGTAATGAGAGTGAAGAAATCCTGGACTTGCCAAAGTGAAGGGGGCATGTAGCTCCTCTTTCCTCTCATCACTTGGAGAGTCAGAGAATCAGGCCACAACCTGACACACCTTGTAGCCTTGTATAGGCCATTGGTGAAACAGGTGGCCAGCACAAAGACTGTAAAGGTTTTGTGTAAGGATGCAGCGAGGAGATCCTCCAGCAATGTTCCCATGTCACAGACTGGAAACTGATCCAGGAGAACCATGGGGATAACACTGAGGGGCTCTATTGTTGCATAATGGAGCAAGAGAGCATAAGGACATCACTTTCTGGGAGGACAACAACAAGCTATCCAAAAAGCTGCTTGCCAAACAATAAATCATGGATTGATAAGGACATCAAACTCAACAGGGAGAAGAGGGCTATCATGGCTCTGGATCACAAGAAACTCAGGGCAGTCCAAAAGGATTTAAAAAGGAAACAGAGAGAGACCAAGAACAATTGTAGGGAAAAGATGGACGCCAAAATGAGACAGGAACAATAGCAAGGAGTTGTTCAATGGGATGAAACAGATGACAGGCTGCAGCAAGCTAGCTGGCTAGCTCTCAGTTCAGCCAAGACTTTAAAGGACAGCCCCTCCTCACCCACAAGCTCCAGCTCTCCTCCTCCAAATAGCTACATGTCTTTGGAAGGAGTTGCATCACAACTCCCTTTTCCCTCCATGCCATGTCACCCACTGCTAGTAGCTCTCCAGACTCCATATCTGCAAAGTCAGTGCGCAAGCCAACATCAGTCCCAGGGTACTGAAGCATGTGCTGGGCCCCTTGCAGGAGTCCTCTAGCACCCCTTCATCTAAGAGATAATGTTCTGGCAATGCTTCTGCACCCCAAGACTGCATCCTCAATATTGAACCACCTCACTGGCCAGCCACAGTATGTCAGAGTGGATAGCTGTGCCTCTTTGGTTATGATTACCAACATTAACGTACCTAAAGAAACAGTGCTGGCACCATCACGCTTAACACCTCAGACTTCTCCTTCATCTCTGGTTCTAACAACAGCCATGAGGAGTGCAGCAGACTCAGAGACTTTAATCACAGGATGCAACATTAATTACCTAAAGCTCAAAATCTGTCTCATTACTGTCATAATTTAGATGTTAAAGTTTACTTGAAGTCATTCAAGAGTATCAGTACTGTATGTAGACCTTGAAAGGCTTAATTATGGTTCAGTGCACAGGTTTAGCTCTGCATCAGTGAATCATCATGGGGACAAAATAAGTGTTAGAATTACGATTTTGCTTTGATAAAATATCCCTTAAAGAGTACCACTGCACATGATGGTGTGAATAGTATTTTTTTGTATTCCCTTAATTTTACATTAATAGTTTAATAGAAAATAATGGCATCTTTATAGCTCCCATTAAATGTGACCCAATGACTCCAAAAAGTATACCAAAAAGTATTGCTATATTGGTAAAACATTGGTAATGAGCTGGAGCCAATGGTCCTATTGAAGGATACATATTAGCTGTCTTGGCACCAACTACTCCAGTCCACTGTCCAAAGTTTTCTGCTACAGCAGACATCCATCTAAACACATATTGCAGTTCAAGTTTATTTGTCACATATAATCATACAGGGTCTTGTACTTCATTGTGTGATTTAGAATAAGAACAAGCTGAGAAATTTATTTTTGTTCATCTAATATTGCAGAAGGAGTAGGAGTAGAAAACAAACCCACCATTCTCAATGCACAGCTATGGAAGACTTGTACTGTCATATGTGGTATATGATAATAATGTAATGTAAATTGATAATGTTATATACAGTATATGTGAAGGTGGATCAAACATAGCTAATCTAAGGAACCTAGTATTTTGATTATTTTAATTACACAAGATAAATCAAGGTATGCAGACAAAAAAATCTCGACTGCTTTCCAAGTATTACCCTGTAATTACACAGCAATATTAGTGGTGTAGGCTGGATTATCATGCGTCTACTTTAATTATACAGCACAGCTTGAGCAGTGTCTCAGTTGAAATATAAATCTTTTTTATTCCATATATACCAAAACAAAACTTAACATTCACTAATTAATGTTTTAATTTCCCTGTTTTTCATGTTGCTTTTCTTTTTTTTAATTTTTATTTTCCTCCTCCAGTGAAGATGTCAGTAATGACATGGAGGACTATAAGAAGCTACACACCTTTCCACACATTTCTTTGCTGTTTTGGCCATAAAAAAAAAACAGCCAAAAAAATATAAATATTTGTGATTTAAAGTGCAGTAATGTTTAATCTGAATCAACTCCACTAACACATAAAACATAGCAACAACAACATTTAACAAAAGTGCAAAATTCTGCTTAGTTATACACGTTCTGAACTATATATTGTATCATGTTAGATTTTTGTCCAATGATAATGGAAACCTTCCTTTACTGTGCACTTGAGAAAGGTTTGATTTCTAACTGCCACAATTTCCAGAATAAAAGGGCAAAAAAGTATTTATTTTATTGCACTTCATCCATTTGTATACTATATCTTGGTGGCAAATAACAAGCTAAAGCAAATATTGGACTAGATTTGGTTGCAGATACTTGATATTAAAAGACTATCAGGCAATAAAAACACCACAAGGCCATCCCTGCTCTGCTCTTGTTTCCAACAAGAAATGTTAAAAGTCACTTCAAGCTGAGTCTCTGACTCAGGAGGCCCCTCACTCTTTGGGTCACTGGAAAATGACTGTATGTATGTATGCCTATCACTGTTTCAATCCACCAATATAGGTCCTCTGAAAGTGATGTTTATGTTTAATATACAAATCAGGGGAGAGTATAGAACACTTATCAGGCAAAATACTGAATCAATCATTCACTATGGTGCTGGAGATGTATTGTACGGTGCTCAACTAAAGGCGCAAATGACAAAGGTGCATGTAACTACAGTCAGAGTTCAAAAACTAAAATATAAAAAATTTACTAAAATTTCTATATTAAGCACAGGGGAAACATGCACAATTTGGGCTCTGCATTCTTTAATGTGTAATAGTTCAGTGTCACAGTTGAGCCCTTTGACCATTCCAATAACAATGAGTACTAATCTACTGCTTACCTTCCCTACATCAAACCCCATACCAACAGAGACTATCTTACAAATCAGTGCATACATACATAAAACTACACACAGATTTTACAAGAAGTCATATATAAATGTTAAGTTGCAGGCAATTTGAGTAGAGAGGAATTTTTTCATTCATAACAGTGAACATCAGTTGGTGAAGTGTCATTGAATATCAGTACAGTATCCATTACTTTAAGTACACACAAACAATAAAAAAATGCATTTGTACATAGACAGTTCTTGCTGTATTTTATGATTCACAGATGCTAAAAAATCTAAGTATGGTTCCCTTTTTCAAAGAGTTTCACAGGTTGATGGAATTCTCTGGTGGCGAGGCAGACCTGCCAATCTGAGAGAAGTTGTTTTATATGGAAAAACATTGATATATATTGTATATATAAGTGTCTAAACTTTGACAATGCTCCGAGTTAAGTATAGAACCTTGCCTGGAGTGCTATGGTACGAAATCTGTCATCTTTAACATTTCCTCATTCTGCTCATGCATGTGATGAGTTTAGATGAGTTTAGGCTTTATATAATACCTGCCATAACAAACTTTAAGCACTTTCTTTTCTCCAAGTGTAGAGACACCTTCTGAGGTCTGCTCATCTAAATCCCTGAGTAATTTGCATTCAGCTACAATATTTACATAATTATATTGAGAGACACTAAGCTAGATCAAAAAACCTGCATTAATTATTGATAATGTGAATGGTGATGTAATTGTCTGTTGGAAAAAGTTGCAACGCTTTTACCCCCCAAGATACAACATCATAACAGTTAACTGTGTGTGCACCTTCACATACTTAGTACTTACTTTAAAAGTTAAAATCACTCTCCATGCTAAAGTGCATTTGCCAGTGTATGCTACACAGTGGTGGTGCTAAAGCCTGAGCAATATCACAAGGACCTCAGGGAAGGTATGTCTAACATTACAGCCAACAGTCAAACAAGTTCTTCTGATGGCATGCTGGGAAAATGCAATGATCATCCATTCTGGGCTGAGAAAGGAAATAGCCCCACCATGTTTTGCAATGCATCATGGCAGCAGTGTTCGTGAAAAGCAAAAAATATAATATGTGTTTGAGAGCGCCCCAGCTGGGCAAATAACAGTGTATTGTGTTAAACGAGTTCTTCAGTGGCGGCTGAAACCCCCCAGCAGATATGTTGACATTGATTTGGTGCGGTGCCTTCAGGGAGCACCCTTAGCCAGGCATTTGTGACTATTCAGCACGCAACTCACACTGCGGCACAACTCTCAGCAAGAAGAGACAACTGGATGACAACACGTACTTTGCTGTGCTTTTCCATTACAGCATTTTCATAGAGTGTAGACGAGAAATGAGTCTCATGTTGACTGACCCAGACAAAAAATTAGACAAAACAATGAAAGACAGCCAGAAAGGTCTAAAAGTGATTTTCCCAAGGAGGCACTGATTTGTCTTTGAGGTAATCATTTATTTAATGACACTGATATGCTTTGTACAGTTTTTGTACTGTTTTCTCTGTTGTTAAGTCACAAGATTTTGTCAAGCACCATGAGAAAATAAATTAAAATTGGAGGAAATAAGAGCAACTACCATGATTATCCATTTGTATGGATGTACTCTGTGTCACTGAAACACTGCCACTTGCCACACTTAATGATGTACTCCATTTCAGCATGTTTACTGTAAATATCTGATGCCTCATTATACTTCTGTCCAAAGAAGAGAAATAAAAATACACAATTGTGAATGTTTGAATCGTGTGGAAATAGCAGGCACAGCAGGCAAGGTTTCAAATGGTGCATTAAGCAGCCACTTAGACCAATAATCTAAAGCTCACTCTTTGCAAGTGAATGTAGATCCATGAAACCATTGTGGTTTTGGTTAGAGAGACTGATGACTGACTGGCAAAAGTGATGGAGAAGGATGAATAATCGGAAGACAAAATAGGGAGAAAGTGGCTGATTGATGATGGCCTATGAGCACTGTTAAAACTTCCATCACTGCGGCTGTGATCTGATGTATCTTCGCCTTGTGGTAGCAATGTATCCTACCCATTCCACCAGAGGATATAACAATAACAATAACAATAACAATAACAATATATCTATATATATATATCTATATATATATATATATATATATCTATATATATATATATATATCTATATATATCTATATATATCTATATCTATATATATCTATCTATATATCTATATATATCTATATATCTATATATATATCTATCTATATCTATATATATATATATATATCTATATATATATATATATATATCTATATATATATATATATATATATATATATATATATATATATATATATATATAATAGATATATAAATAAATGTATATAAATGTATATGTCCTGTTATTGTAATGTACAGACAAAGGTGACAAGGAAGTATACAGCGCAGCTTGAGTAAGACAGACAGCTGCCATCAAGGAGGCAAAGCAGAGATATCAAGAGTCTGCATGGAGACCTCAACACCAACAACACCAACATGTGCGGCAAGCTATCCAGACCATCACAGGCTACAAAAGCAAGAACACACCCATCACCTGTGAGGCCACATCGCCACATGATGTGGCCTTCACTTTGATCTCCTCAGCAAAGACACAGCTGCCAAGTCCACCCTGCCTCAGGATGACTGGCCACTGTCAATATCAACAGCAAACGTGAGAAGAACCCCTCTGAGAGTGCATGTGAGCAAAACTGCTGAGCCTGAAAACATCTCTGTGAACTAAGAACCTATACCAACCAGCTAGTCACTGTCATTATTGATATTTTTAACATATGACTGTGTTCCCACCTGCTTCGAGACAGCCACATCATTCCTGCACCTAAAAAGTCAACAACTACCACCTTGAGTTTCTTACCCCTTACCCCATTCTGATGCATTACTTTGAAAAGCTGGTTCTACAGCACATAAAACCAACATCCTAGCCTGCGTGGACTCTCAGCAGTTTGCATTCATAGGCCAAATATCCACAGAGGATGGCATTGTCCTCCACTCAGACACAAACGATAATACCCTTCAGATTGTGAGGAAATTAACAATATTTCAGGATGTAGCATAATGTCACACACCTGTCTATTCATGGACCTGAGGGGGACCAGAGTAACAATTCTAGGTTCCTGGGGATCAAACATCTCCACCCTGAAAGGCAAAGCTAAAATGAATGTGTTTTATTTCTTTATTTATTTATTTTTTTTTACAGAGGAGAAATTAAAACATCCTGGTTGGAAACAAAATTGGTTCCCTGCGCAGAGTATGAAGGATACCAAAGGCAATAGCCACCATATCATCATGCTATGCTATAGACTGTATTGGACAGAAGTGGATTCTTAGCTTCACACTCTTAATACAACCCAGATAACAAACACACATGAAACGTTGAATAAAAATACAGGAGCAAGTTTTCATTTCAAACTTTTTTAATCATCTCATCTCAACTGGATCCAATAATTCATTATGAAATAAAACGGGATTCACATCAGAGAATTTTCAGGCACAACAAACACACTCCTATTCAAGGTAAAATGTCCACATTTTGATTTTAATGATCAGGTAATGTTAGGCCTGTTACCTATCCAGGTGGCGCAGAAACAATACAATTTCTTTGCTGCCAGCCAGCAGAGGAGGCAGCCAATCAAAAGCCTTTTTGATACATAGCCAGAGTTTGGCTTTGTTTGATTGGCTCACAATCAGAGGTTGTAGCAGTGGTCAGACGGGAAAAAGTTTAAGAACAAGACCACAAGCCCTAAGGCCAAAAACTGAAATCACTGAGCCATTCAAATAAAAAAAAAAGTTTGAAAACGCAGAGTAAAAAGTTACTAGCTAGTGTGGCAGGTGACACCATTGATTTATCTGTCAAAGACACATTTTGTCGACATTTGGCAAGTGCTGATTCCAGTCCCCAGTGGAGGCCCTATGGCAGGACACTCTCAGAGAGTTATAGCTGTGCAGCAGAAGCCCAGAAAACAGAGTGAGGGAAAAGCAAAAGAGCGAATGCCCCTGCCCACTGCGTTTGGGTTCCCAACATCCCCACTTCTCCACTGTGCTCCCTTCCCCCAGCCTAGTGCAATCCTTCCACCTCTACTGTTATTTTGCCCAGCAGGGCTCTTAATACTTAATGTTGATGCACCGGCCAGACTCCTGGGAGCATTGCAGGCCCAGGGGAGGGTGCGCATGCACGCGCACAGCATACACACACACACACACACACACAGTCTCACAGTACATACACACACAAGCTACATCTCTCGCTGAGCAAATAAAGGTGTTCTGGAGCCTTTCTCTCAAATGACAGGTGACAGTGCTATCCAGGGGGGACACAGTCTGTGACATTGTCCCTTTTGTCCCCAGCCCAACTGAATGGGATGAAAGGGAGGAAGAGGGAGAAAGGGAGTGGGTTACTTCCACAAGCAATACATCCAGAGGCTGCTCTAACCAACAGGCCAATATCAGGTAGACAGTTTTTTACGTGATCAATGGTGAGTAGAGAGACCGCACCACTGACCACCCAGGAGCCTGGTAACAAGAAAGTGATGGTGAGCCTCGCCTCCTGGTGAGACCCCATAATACTTGCTGGAGGACGCTAGTATGGTACTTGTATTTTTCTCCCCCTTCTGCTTGATCAACCAGTTAGACCACTTGCTTTGATGTAGCAACCCCCTGCAGCACCTGACCAGTCACTCCAAACACTCACATTTTTCTCCCCGCTGGGCTGACTAGCTTAAACTGGTTCAGACCATATTTAGGAGTGGTTACACGACATACACATAGCCATGCTGTGAACCCAGTAAGTATTCTAACTCATTGGTGCCAATTCTCAAAATTAAAATAACAGCTATGGATGGTTTTTTAACCCTTGTATGGTATTCGGGTCAAATTGACCTATTTCACAATTTTTACCAAGAAGAAAAATAGTATAATTATATTCTTTTTCTACCTGAAACTCAATGGCCCTTAGCTTATTTTCTGTGACAAACATGTACAAACAAAAAAAATCATTTGAGCACACATGCTACTATACCCCACACACATTTACATCCTTCATATGGTCTTCGGGTCAGTTTGACCCGCATACACAGAGACAAACAGAAACATGCCCACACACACATACACATGCAGACACAAACACACACAGACATGCATGCTTGCACTTTTACACAGATAACATTACACTATTATAATCTAAGCACAGAGAAGCAGTTTGCTCTCATTTTCCTGAAGTCTTTACCCTCTGTCAGGCCCGTCCATTCCAAAGGCGGGGTAGACAACTTAGACAAGCTGCTGGCCTGCCACAGCTGTCAAAGAAGAACACTACAGTCGCCACTCGTGATCTTTTACAACAAAGAAGACACTGCACATCTAAAGGAGACAACAGGACCCCAGCTTCTCTAACCACAGCGAAGGGAAGACACAAAAATGAGTCACGCTTCCATTGTTAATTGTCTTCTAGTAGAGACTGATTTCAATCATTAAACATATATGTTATGTTTGAAATTGAGAAAAAGACAATATATGTTAATGGTTTATGAAGTAAAATTTTATTTCAGAATAGTTTTTAAAACCCCAAATGTGTCCTGGGTCAATCTGACCCGAGGGATACCAGAGGGTCCCAAAAGTGAAGACAAAACAAGGGTTAAAATTGGTACACTGCAACCTCAGCATGGACAAGGTAAGTGAAGACTTAAGTGCCCATATGAGAAAGAAACTGAGAAACAACAGGATTCCTTTACAATGAAGTAAATGTCCAAGTGACACACACACACTCAGCTGATAATACACCATTCACTGTCAAAGTTAATAGTAACAAAAAACATAGTCCAATATACAAATAGCTAGTTAGTAATGGAAACATAAATACTAATCCACTACTGTCAGGTTGTCCTTAAATTTGTCATAATGCTGGATTAAAATAGTTCTTTGTGAAAAGAATTATATAGTCACACAATCCATCCATTGCATTTATCTGCTTCCTTCAGACCACACATTAACATTCACAGGCCCATCATCACAATAAAGTATCATGGCAGCAAAGACAAAAACAGTTATCATAACAACCAATGATGTGCTTTGCTTACACACTTAGACACTAAAGCAGCTTATTGCCTGTGACTGGGTCCTTTTCATGGCCTTGTGTTGTTAGAGCCTGATGTTGCTAATATTCTGACCACGTTCCAATGTAACCTGGATTCTGAGATATGACAGGCAAAATGAAAATAATCAGTGAATCAGTAAATTAAAAAAAGTTAAGAGTGTGTCACCAGCGTTTTGACTGACCTCTCCTTTATTTGTTTTTTATGTATAATATGTTCCTATAAAGTGTCTTCTTGGGTTTACCTATCAGATCATAAGTGATATGTATCAGACTGGCACGTTCACACAGAAAACACCAGTCTGATACCAGTTAAGAGATAAAAACACCTCATCAGTCAACAGATAAAGAAAAGTGATTTAGAACAGGCTAAAAGATAAAATCAGCTTATTGAGAAAAGGTGAAAAGATAAAGATCAGTGCAGCAGCTTGGGCTTCATAAAACAGAATGGCAGTTAGTAAGCGGAGCCAAGTCTCCTCTTTTAAACCAAAGCTGCTCTGTCTATAAAACTTAGCTAATAGCAACATTTCACATCGGGACACTTTTGTCCCTCTGCCAGAACAGTTTCATGTTGTGCCAAGATGTATGTCATTAAAGCATCAATAATGGAACAGCTTCATATTCCCATCCAAAAGTACAAGTACTTAGGTGCTGGATGTTCAATCCTGATTCGACAGTTACTATTGGTGCACATCTAAGTGGCCTCATGGTCAGTCAGAATGGGCCTAATAAATCTGCAGTCCAATTGAAAGGTTGAAAATGTTGAGTTTCTGTCTGTCGATTTAGCTTTTACACCATCAGACTTTTTGGGGCTGCTCTGCCACTGTGGAGATGTGCTGGTGCTAAGTGTTTAAGCAATCTTAATCATGATAATGGAATTATAAACTTATATAACCATGATCCATTTGAGGCAGAACATGTCCCACATGCCCCCCCAGAGGCCCTGAGGCTCATATACACACCAGTTGATTATTTAGATATTAAACAGCTTTGCACATGCCTCAGTGGAAGAGGGATCTTTGAAGACGTGATAGAATATGGAAAGAATAGCCAAGCAATACCACTGAGATATCAAACAGTAGGGGGCTCTATACATAAGGCTTTAGAATTTTAAAAATTAGTGTAACTTATCAAGAAGATAATTATACTAAAAAATCATGTTATAAATCATTTTATTACTCAATTTATTTTTGTTTGCTTGCATGAAGCCGCCCTACTGAGATTTACTTCCAGACCCAATCATCATATACAATATCTCTCTGCCAAAAGTTATAAAAGTTTGAGTACATGAGAGGAAAAAAATACCCACAGTTGACACACACACACACACACACACACAAGACCACAAACAGCATCTCCTGTGGTTAACTCGGCTGAATCCCTTTCATCTTTTATTTATTATTTGTGTCTCAGTCAAAGTCCTGCCATTTCACACTGCAGATGTTTGGTTTTAATCATTTTATGAATGAAAAAACTTTGCTCCTTTGAGACACCAAAGGATGCTAAAATATTGAATACAAATTTTAAAAAAGAATAAATCATTTCACATATACACTGCATCCTACAATTGCAGCTGTATTTCTGTACTGACTATCAAATTGATTAACATCAGCCCCTGTCCTCTTAAGCTGTCTACAAGTATATTTGTAGTGTCAGTGCATGCACATTTCTTTGAACTGTCTAGATGTGTGTCAGTCGGTGTATTGCAGCCCTACAAGCACAAGAAATGTGCTTGAATCAGGTCTTGATGATAATTGGATGGCTACCGCAGAGGCAACCCTCCCTCGTCCCAGAACATACAAAGCTAAAATCAAAGTGAAGAGCACTTATTCAAATAATAAAAAAAAAAACACTCTTTTGTTTAAACCAGTGCTCTCTGAATAGAGGGCAAAGGACCATGTGGTAAATCTGGCAAATGGGTCCAAATACATAAAACCATCTGTGTTGTATTATAAAAGGGAAATGCTGTGAGGGTCACATTTTATAGAAGAAATGTAGAGTGAAATGTTCCAGGAGTGAAACAGTAAGTGGCAAACACCAAATAAACAAATACACACTTGTAGCGCAGGATTAGAATAATGCTTTGTGAAAGGAAAGGGTCTGCATTGTGTTTTAAGCAGATGCACAATCAGAGATAAAAGACATTGACTTGCAAAGTAGATTTTCACTCAGGTTAGTTGAACTGTGAGGCCACTGTCCTGTCAGGTGAGTTGGATTTACAGCCACCGTCTTGCTGCAAACAACTCAGTTCTTCATTTCACAGTCACAGTACAGAGACAAGGGTGATGTCGATATGATAAAACCAGAACAGAATGTGCTTCTTGAAAAATGAAAGTTTTTTTGGCTCATGAATACTCTGAGAAAACACTGTGTAAAGTGTACAGAAGCCAGGGACTTCTCCCCCAAATGTTGTCTGGCACTTAGTTTGTAGATTACCTAAGGTTGCCCTAAATGACTCCCTATAGTTAGTTTGGTTGTATTTTCACAGGTTTTTATTCTGTTTGCCATTTTTGATATTTCTGTCTCCACCCCAAATACACTCAACATGACTGTATTCTGCAGTACTCAACTCATGAGCAGTGTCACTGTTGCTCTGGACAAACCAAAGAAATCACTGAACAACAGTTTCCTTAAACTATTTCTTGGGTAAAAAAGTAGTTCACACACTGATCACAGTGCAGTCTCTGGCTTATCCTGAATAACTGGGACATTGTCTCTGGAAAGAATTTCATCTACACTGCTCAAAGAATTGAAAAAAATGACTGTTCACCCATACAACATGGAAAATCTGAATCTCAGAGACAGATGTCTTTAAACCTGCACGGATAAATACTGATGAAAACGCATTTGTTTTCTTTACATCTATTTCAACTCTAAAAATATCTGATACAGTCCATGATATGGGACATAGTCTAAGCTGTAAAAAGTCTATTTTGATATGAAGTGTAGCAGGACATCCACTCCCCATCCGTTTATTTTTAAGCACAGAATGGTAGTTTTCCACTGTAGTTCCTGTCCTGACACTGACATTACTGTCATTACAGTTATTACAGGCTAAAGTACATATTATATTCCAATGGCTAACCCTAACAATATGGATCTGGGCTTTGTTAATACTTTTATAACAAACCTGGCTAACTATGTAACTAGCACACCGATGAACATTACCACATATTCTTTACCCCATCACACCTAACAGAGAACAGAGGAAAAACTGAGAAAACCTGCAGCGACTGATATCACATCACAGCAGAGAAAATAACAACAAAACTGCAGAAGAAAATGTGGCCAAAAAACTCACCTTTGGATGAGGGAAGGCACTTATTCATTGACTTTATGAGAACAGAGTAGGGATGTGATGATGGATTGTTCAATCTATGTAATATACTTTGTTAAAGAAGACTGATGGTATTGGCTAGAGAAGGTAAGTGTTTTTCTTTCCCACTTTCCCTACTTCAATAAATGTTGCTAGTACCTGGAGGGCTGTTCCTCATAATGACACATTACCTGGTTCAATATTGGCACCACATGGATGCCATTTCAATTTCTTTGTGTGATCACATGACAACGTTTTTTAGGGGTAATCATGACTTTCCCATTTTCTCTTTGGTCAAAGTGTTCTGAATATGATCCTAGTAGAGCTATAAAGCTGAATATTCACAGCTATTTGTAATGTGATGGAGGGGTCTAGCTTGGGAAACAGATATATATATTTTACTTTGTATTTAAACCTCAAGAATCAAAACTTATTCATTATTAGTTCATTATTATTTAAAGGATAAAGGTGACACCAGTTCATAAAAGGCGAAGTGAATGATGTGAAGTACGCAATGGGAATCATTTATTAAAAGTCTGAAAAATGTATACTCGCGTGATAATTTTGCATGAAGCTGTGTATCTGTGATCAGCGATGGGTCTCCTGACATTCTGATGCTGAAACAAAAATAGAGGACGAAATTTTAGCAGTGTGTGGTCACTAGAGCTCCATCATATTACTTAATTTATAGAGAGACCGGACAAAAATACCTGTCTGTTACTTAATTACAACTATTAGTTTTACTTTTCTGTCTGGATTGCATTTGTCGTGTGATTTTGTTGTGGACAGACATGACAAAGCTACTGCCACCTCAAGAAGACCAGGCTTTGGCTTCAGGGTCTCTGCTTGAGTGTGAACGACTGCCTACGTTGTTGCTAGATGGAAAGGATGACATGCAGTGAGGCCGGCTGCCAAGCTTCACTCATGGCACAGCAGAAAAAGTAGAATCAAACTTAGCTTACCGAGTCACCACGACACCACTTGAACAGAGAGGATGAGATGTCAGTGAGGAGATACGGTAGTCTGGTCAAAAATACAGCATCTCTTTTCAAACTAGTGAGTACTGTAATATATTTAAAATTATTAAACTTCCTAAAGTTCCCTACTCAGGAAGTTTTAAAATCTAAAGTCTGAATTTATGTGCTGTGATAAATGAAATACCTCAAACTGTAGTGCAGACACAGTTATTAATAACGATTAAGGCTGCTATGAATGATTTAAAGCAGCCCTGCATGCTTTGGCCCAATGTTAACAGATATAAAGACCAGTTCATTCTTGTTAACCTGCAGTGAATTGTCATCATTATTAGTGCTATGAATGTCATTTTCAAGGACATGGATCAGGTCTGCTTGAACATGGTGGGCACATGAAAAGCATGTGGGTGGAGTGTATAAGATTCTTTATGAGGTCCAGGGACAGTCTCTTCCAGATTATAAAGAACTGCTTTAATACTTTGTTCCAGACTGTGTTTTCAGAGAGGATCTGGCCAATTTACAAGGTTAGAGGAGAGAGCAGATCATTGAACATATCATGTGTTTTAATTTACATGCCTCAATAGAACTGAACTGAAGCACTTTGTGGCGAGGAAAGAGTTGAGGTGCTAGTGCCATGACATGTTCAGCACTTTGAAATGAGCTTTTGTTTTACTGTCTATAGTAGAACTGTTGCTAAATTAAAAAAAAAAATCATGAACTAAAAACAGCCTTGATGCTGATGTTTCACATTTATCTTGTACTGTAGCTTTTTAATAATGATATCAAATGAAGTCCTGTGTATGTGTCACCTTTGGCATTTTGGACATTGAACATCTTTGGTTTAGCAATGGCACAAGCCCATCCTTTTCACGATCGTATCATTCTTATCAGCTCCTTACCATGATTTGAGTCCAACACCTGATGGAGAGCAGGCAATTAAACCAAGTAAAAGATGTGCATATTTCCTCTTGAATCTCAACTCATGCCTACTCCGTTCTTTCATCTAGTTTTCTTTTCATCACCAAGTACTAAAGTAAGAGTCTGGTGTTGCAAGTTCATTCCCTTTACTGTTTTCACTTGTTAAAAAGTTAGTGGATCATCCTTTCTTTCTGCTTGTGCAATGATTTTATGGTGAAATATACTGCAGACATCTTTTCACACATATATCCAAATATATACTGTATACGATATCAGTAGTGAAAGGTGTAACAAGTTTATACAAAAAGAATCCCTCTCAGTCATTACTTATGACCCACTAGAAGTGTGTGCTGGTGTCTGTATCTGTGTTCAGGATGTTTCTAGACAGCAGCCTTTAGGCAGTGGTGTTTACCCACCAACAGTGTGCAGGGCGTAAGGGGCAGGTCTCTTTGAAAACCAGATTGTAAGGATGTGGGACCACCAGAAGCTTGGTTAAACATTATTATTTCATTGAAATACTGTTATTATGCACAGCAATTTTTGTGATACTTTGTTTTAATAACAAAGTTTTTATGCGTGTAACTCAATTTGATTCTGATTCTGATCTTTGAGAGTCAAAAATTGTGAAAGTCCAGTCAGGATAAATTCAAATCTTGAAAGTCTGAGCAGTTCATATTAGACAATATTCTAAGGCACTTATGCATACAAAAATTATTGTTTCCCTCTGAATCCACTCAAATTGTGTTTCCGAAGGATTTCTGCACCCTGCCAGTGTTTTCTCATAAGAAGATAATGGGTGTTTTGACACACCTCTTCTTCTGGCAGAGCTGGAGTTAGTCTCCATAAGCAGAGGAGCAGAGACCCTGGGAGAGCTGACAGTTGGAGGTGCTAGGTTGTTTGACAGGGTTATCAGTAGGCGGCCTCCAGCGGCTCAAACACGCTCATACAGATACATTTGGTTATTACAAATGAAAAGCACAGGACAGAATGTATAAGAGAGAAACATTCAAGAAGGCTGAGGAAAAAAAACTGAAATTGAATAGAACAATTGGCCAGTTATTAGTGTGCCAAGGCTTTAAGGAAGATGTGAACACAGAGCTACATATTGCACAGATGTACAACCAACCATGTGTATCTATGTGTGGGAGGACCTATGGTAATGTGCATGAAGAAAAGAGTAATTAAACTAAATTAAGAGTCAGTGTCTTTTGTAAAACTTAATTCATTGTTGGCTAAAATTGGTATCTACTAGTAAATTAGCAGTTTAGAAAGTATGAAGTAGTGTGATTTGTTTTTTCATAAGTAATAAGTAAAGAAATGTCATTGCAGAATAATAATATTGAGACAGTGATAGGTCAATAACTTCACAGACAAGCCTCACAGATCACTCCACGAAGAAGAGATTCATAAAAGACAACACCGGAAAGTTCAAATATCTAAACTACATGGCAACTAGGAATGGGACTTTGAAAGCAGTGTAAAGTGTGCTCTCGTTGTGATCTTGATTAGCATACCTGCATTTCTGTGTCCTTATTAGACAACAGACTACCTGCAGCCCCGAGGTGATGAGGTCTGCTCATCTCTCTGCCCAGTCAGTCCTCCTCCTTTATTTTATATTCTGTGGGCAACACAGTGGGAAATACAGGCGGCACAAAGGTGTCTGTGCGATCAGCACTGACTTCTTTTTTCGTTTTGTGTGGATGAAACCTAGAGATTATATCCCCAGAGGGCAAAGGAGTGACTGAAAAGAGAGGGGATGGTGTATTGACAGAGAAGTTTCTGTTTGTTCCTGCTTAGATTATTTTTTAAAAGACACTGAAACTTAGGCACCATATTATTAGAGAATAATAGTTTGATAAAGCAGATGATATGTGTGTGTTCAAGAGAATTGCGCTGAGAGCAATTTAATTATTGCCATTGTTATTTTCTGTCTACCCACTCTGTGCTAGGTCATTTTTCATCTTTCACATGTCGATTATGATGCAATCAATCTTGACAGTGACGGGCTGGGTGCACCTTTGCACAAAACAGCGTGTCAGTACCCCCCACGCAGGCACATATACACACACACTGCTGTCACTTCATATACAGCTATGTGACACCTAAGTCTGTCCCACACACAAGTCTCATGACACAGAATTGATTGATAGGTAGCCTCCTGGCCTCCTTTTGTTTTGCTGTTGTGTCTGCGTCGCTCAGCAGATTCTCATCTTCCAGTCGCTGCTATCTCAAGCTCCCTTTGCTCTCTCATTTGTGTGATGCTAGCTTTGGCACGGCAGAAAAGCCTCTGACGGCACGGTGCTAACTGATGCCAGGCTAATCGGCAGACACGCTGCCAGACCTCACAACTTATCATCCCTGCTCTACTCCTCAGCACTTGAACTGCAGCTGACTGATCTGCCGGCTGACTGCAGCCAAAAAGTGTGTTTGTGTGTGTGGTACATCAGCTTTCTGACACTTTGTCAATTAACAAAAAAAAATAGAGTTCTAGAGAGTTAAGTAGAGTTAACAGAGATCAAGTCAGAGAGTAAACTGTGGTAAGGCACTGTGCATTAAGCAGTGAGAAAAGGAGTGTCATTATTGCAAAAGGTTCCTAAGTCCCAAAATGTTCTAGATTCAAGAAAATGTTCCCATTTCTGAATATATGTTTGTCCCAGTCTTAATATCAGACCACTGAATAATACAAACGAAACACAGTGTTTGTGATCTCCAGAAATGTAATGTTTTTATCAACTTGAAAACCACCTTAATGTAGGCATCTGGCCAAATGATTTCATTTATCTCCAAGCAACAATGACTGTTCCAAATCAATTAAACATGCTGTTTATTTCATTTGGAATGGCACACACCACCTGGATGGTATGTGGCAGCAGGGAGCTGCAGCACACATTACCACCTAGTCCATTCTAGGTGCTAATGTTTGCTGCAGCTTAAATTATCATGGCCCGATATCTGCTGGTCAGAACCCCCTCAAATTGGTGATCCAGCCTGTGTACGATGTGCCCACCAGTCCATACAACCTCCAAACCTGGGGTGACAGAGAGGCACCTACAGTACATGTTCCTTTTGGCCCTGTCGAGAAACTTTGGAGCACAAACCCCTTGAAAGAAGGCTGTTTACATTGGTGATGTGACCAGATATGAAAGGCAGAACCAGGGCACACCATATCAGGATGGAGAGTTTGCTGCGTGCCCACAGAGGTGGGATGTAGAGGCTTTGCTGGCTGCTCACCCTGCAGAACATTCCCAATGCTAGGCAACACAGAGGCTGCTGAAAGAGACTCCAGATGGCTGTGGATCAGCAGAAGTGATTCGTGGGGTAGTGCTGCAAGGGATACAAGTCAGGGTCTGATCAAACCAGACTGTGTCGCCTGGATCAAGGTGTCTGATGCTGAAAGACCCAGAAACCCAGTGACCCCAGGTTACATCCCCGATTATGCCTTCCTGTGCACCCCAGGGTGTGTCCGAGATGTACATAAGGTTTAAACACATCACATTTGTATCTTTTAAGTCTACAAGCAATCAACAATTGGTTCTTTAAGTAGCAGAATGCATTATGTCCCACCAGAGACGCAAAGACAACACTTTTGGTTTTCAGAATAAAGGTGTCTAGGGCAATAAGATGATACGATGGTGACAACTTGAGCTTATTTTATTTTACGTGATAATCAAACCACACAGGTATCATTTTTATTTAAGAAACTAGAAAATATCTAAAAATCCAAAGGCAAGCCAAACACATATTTCCTCCAGTCTTTTGCAAGGCTGGGGATGAAATCTCAATATGATTGAGGCCATAAGAGAAACATGTCTGTAGCACAGAGTATCTAACACTGTCAAGTACCAGAAGAGATTATCACAGTTTTCAGGTGTCTTGCTGACATATTCTTTGATAACATATATTCTCATCTTCATTGATAATTTTATATTATTTTGGGAAAGTTTGTGCATGCATGTGAAACAAGAAGAAATCCAAGAGTATAGAAAAGGGCCTTTAATATTGCATGTGTTGGCACAATACGTAGGACTCAGGGTGCCTTGGATTTTTTTTCTTTGCAGTTGTGTCACTGAAGTGTCACTGTCAAAATTAAGTTGTTTTGTGTTTACAAAGCACAATTAAGGCACACTCAAATGTGTTATTATTTCTCAGACTAACTATATATCGTTTAATATCAGTACTGAAACAAATGTATGACATTGACACCATCATAGAAAAATTTCACAAGATACTGAGCTTTAGTCTTTGAATGTGAAAAGGTGATGTTGGCATGTTCGAATTTATTCTGACATAATAATATTAATTAACTGATGTTTATACAAGGAAATATAGCATTGCTTTACTATTACAATTACAATTCAGGTTACTGTCCTACTTAAAGCCAATGCAATAATATAACAGGATAAAACAAACCACACCATAGCAGAGGTGACTGAATGACTGGTGATATTTGATTTTAATATTAGGGCCATACACTACTGCTAGAGTGCAGTAATTAGAAGGCTTCAAACAACATGATTGCTCCTCACTGCTGGGCTGAAAACATCAAGCATACCCTCAAAGAGCCTAATTTACAATCATAGCGCGGCTACTCTCACCAGCAGTGTATTGTGAAAAACTTTGCAATCTCCCTCGATCCCCATCCAGTATAAAAAAAAAACACAGACAAGGGAACCTCAGGCTACTGATGCAAAGAAATAGCTGAGACAACTTGAATTCCAATGTCCAAAACCTGATGCCCCTTGAGAAACAGGAATGAAGCTGAGGCATTTATGAACAACTGTTTTCTGTGAACAGGACCACTAAGCAAGATGGACACACAGAGACACAAACCTTTTAATCCTTTTAATGGGCCTTATAACCAAAGCAAAAGCTAATTTGCTCATAAATGTCACAGGCTTAATTGCAGTTAATGTACAGTTTTTCATAGGACAGGGTCAATTTACAAAAGGTATTTTACTTTTAGGAATCTTTAACTTAGCTTTACATAATACCAGTGTTCTCCCATGACATCTGACTATATTTACTTCAACATATCGTGTGTTTCCCTCTCATCTACAGTATTCTTTAAAGTCATTCTATAAGACATCACAGATTATTTGCATCCTTACAGTATGGGACTGTCAAAGTTTTACTGTAATTTTGTGAACTCCTGACATGTTGGCTCAAGTTGGGTGTTCACAAATCAGCTTGCACATCACATTACTGCCTTCCTGTCAATCAGGAAGATCTCCTCCTGGAAAACCTGTCGCCTTACTGTCTTTACTATGACATTCATATGTTCTTATTTTATACACTGGTGTCTTAAACAGATTGTGGTTGCTGCTCTATAACAGTTAAAATCTGTTCACTGACATCTGACAACCACATGATTTTTTTACATAAAAAATATGTAAAGTTAAACAAGGACATGTTATGGATCTGAAAACATCAATCACCACAAAAAGGTCAGATGTTCCTCTACCATCCACTCCACAGCCTCAGCAGTGATGAAACCAGCCTCACTCTGCCATGAGGAGCTCCCATAAAAACAAATGTTCATGGGTGAGTCTGGATTTCAGAACTCTGTTTGGTGTGGAAACTCTAAATGTACATATACACTGAATACTGGTATTAAACACTGACTACAGACACCTTAAACCCCTAAATGAACAATGGTCATCAAATTTCAAGTATCAGTTTTATGCTAAGATACACATGTTCTGAAGTCACATAATTTAAGCCTGAATTTGCTTTATAGTTGCAAAGTGTAATAAATTTGTGATATTACTCATTTTCTTTCTGTGTGTAACCCTCCATTGGGTTTTTTTCCCCTCTAAAATACTACCATAATCCCTCTCCTATGATCTTGGCGAGTGTAGCTGAGAATAACAGATGAGTCACTGATGATGTCATTGAAACACAAATTAGAGCGCGCTCCATTATGACAATAATCCTTAAGCGGTTTAAATTAGTCCATAATGTAACAGTTATGGAGCACTTGGAGTGATACATGATGATTCAGCTACTGGTGTCATGCATTGCACTGTTGTATGTGTACGCCCCAGAAACCACGTACTGCGCAACATCTTCTTAGGTGTGAGTGTGAACCGGGAAGGTTCATAGTAAAAGATTTACAGCCCAGGGCCCATCAAACAGCGACTTTGCTGTCTGTCTCACCGGTGGCTCGTTGTCATGACTGCACGCTACACGAGCAGATTTATGACTTTTTGTGGTGGGAGGAAAGAAACAGTGGTTTGGTTTCAGTGCTTGACAAGTTACCTTAATGAAGTCCAGTTTTGTATTGCTAAATATTGAACCAGTGGCAGTCTATAAATCCCACGTGGCCAGAGCATCCTGTCGGCTCAACCACTTTGCGCAAATTACTGTGTACAAACCATCGCATGCTTGCTAATCCTACCCATAGCTATGCTTTTCTGTATCTCTTAATTGCAGTGGGTAGTGTCAGAAAAACCACAGAAAAAAGGATGACATCCCATTAACAAGTATTGGACATACCCACTGTGTCACATGCAAAAATTAATTCAGAGCTCTACAAAAGAGTCTGGGATTGTTAACTGAAGATGCTAGCCTGAGTGTTTTTCTTTCTCTTTGCTTTCATTACAAACTAATTCAACCATGCAGGTCCACCACGTGTTTAGTCTGATCCCTGGCTGTGTGGCAGCTGAGGTTCCTGATACAAAGCTTTAAAGATTTAAGTTATTGGCTGTAAACATATACTTTATTTGCAAATGCAGATTTGCACATTCAAATGTAACTTGGAGTGTTCTTCTTCAGGTTTTGAAAAAAAAAACAAAAAGACATGTTTCAGGGTTGAGAGAATTATGGCTCTTCTAGGAAATAAATTCCTATTTATTATAGCTTCTGTAATATCTTTGTAGTTTTGCCCATAATGTCTACCAGTTACAACAACATTGTATTCACCAAAGTCTTTCTTGACAGGTTGCAAATGAGCCAATATTTTATCCAGCTTATCAAAACCACACTATTTGAGCTCACCTCAAATGTCTCACCTTATTGAACAACAAAACTGTGCTCACAACTACAGTAAGCAGTGTTTGAATTTCACTGTGCCTTTCAGGGAGCCTTATTGTTCGGGTGTAGGGAACGGAGGGTATTGTATTCCTTCACACCTTACATGAATGCAACTGCCTTTGATACATCAAGACACTTCAATTCACATGGAAAATATGTGTCTCAGGACAACAAGGAAACAGATTATTCACCACATACATGTAGCAAGATACACACAAGGGTGGCCACAGCTGGAATAGATAGCTGGAACAGACATAACTGTATATGTGTTTATTAGCTCAGTGAGCTCCCCATCATTCCCCCATATTTCAACCCATGACAGAAAATACAGCATGTCGAAGGTGAATCAGCAGTTTGGAGTGAGATGGATGTTTAAAACAGACAGTTTGGGTAATAATATCACCTTCAGTCTTTCTGCCAAAGAACTCTGACTGAGCTGGAGCTTTGTTTACGACCTGTCTTATTGTCTGACTGCTCTTATTTTATCCATTGGGTGTATTATCAGGAATGTCACTGGGTTCCCAGATCTCAGCAACTAACTCTGTAATTAAGTTACTATTATCAATCATTATGGCCAAAACTACAAAAATCACTCAGGCTACATAAAATAAGATTTTCAATTTACTATTTAAAACAACTGGAACATTTTCTACATATTTAATACATATATTTGATTGCCATCTTCAGGGCACTATTAAGGACAGAAAGGATACAGAGCTGCTTCCAGTCATTGTTGTAAGAAACACTGTTTCATCTTAACCTGCAAAATTATAATTCATATAGTATGTTCTACTCCAAAAACACACCTATAGCTTAATATTTCCATGGTTCATGAACGTTTTCGAATCCTTAGGGGTGGTGAGAAATACTGAGTGATTCAGCCTCTTCACTTGATCATAAAATTATTTCTCATGACATACAGCACTGATGGGAGACATTTGTGTATCTCATCTTTGGTAATAGCGGGTACACCTCCTCTCCTCCTCCTTCTGCTTCCTAGGTTTAAAAGACCTCTCAAGATATTTTTACAGTAATAATCCCATTAGAATGAGGTGAGCACTTAATTACTGCATATTTTTAGAGGCCTCCTGGGATATCCCAGTGTGGTGGCAGGGCTATTTGAGACAGCACAATGCTATTGCTGATAACTCTGCTGAAACACTGCTCAGTCTTTAATCTACTCATTAAGCATGAAACTAACCACTCTCTCCAGCCGGTGAGTTTGAATTTAAACACCGTTACCAGGCTGGAATATTCAACACAGCATAAAGTTAGAAATGATTAATAACAGTCGTAACTCCGCGACACTGTGATTTAGTTCTTACTTTGGATAATTTCTGACAAATCATGTCTTTGAAACATTTAAGATGAACTGAGTTTCACTGCGTCTCTAGTCAAGGCTCATGAACTTGATTCACTTTTTTTCCAGTGTGTGTGAGGGGGAAGGGCAAAAAGAACAAAACAAACCGGGTGCTCACAAGGGTTCCATTTTGTTGCAAAGTGTGCAGCAGACAAATATACTGAAGGCTTGAACCACGATTAAGCTCACTCATCAATAAATACGGCTGTAAGCACTGAGTCAGAAAATAATATTATGGCGGATCCGGGTCGGAGGTGGCGGTGGCAGGCACAGAGGGTGTGGTTAGTGAGGGGGGTTTTGAGCTAGAGGTCAATTAGGTATGCTAAATAGTCTGGGCACCAGTTCTCCCTGTTGCTGATTTGTATTCTGCACCTGACTCCAGCACTGATCTCGAAGTCTCCCTGCATTCCCTGCTCTGAGGATAACATGGAGTGAGTGGGGGAGGGGGGGTGAAAAAGAGGAGAGTGTTCTTTTATCCTCTGTGGCTTAATGGGGAAAAAGAGACAATATTCCCCTCCCATGTTAGCTCTTCTCAATGAAGCGCACATTAAGTCTGTGTTGGAGGTGTGTAGGAAATAAATGGCTGGCAGCTGGAATGGGATGGAGAAAGGTCAACAGCGTGTCACACAGTCAATCTATCAGGCAAAGCCAAGCTCCTTTTCAGCCCCACACTGCAACAATCGCTGAATGTGTACAGAGTCAGAGAGAATGTGACTATAAACATCGGCCATGATTCCACATTACTCTGCTGAGGCACTTTGCTAAGACACCGTCTTCGACAGCAGACGAAACAATGTTGACAAGAGCCTGTAAATGCTTTTCCTGTTGTTGTTCACCAGGAGAAAAGTCAATGCAAATTTAGGATCCCCTTTTCTGGCAAACCTTAAATGGACATTGCTTCTCACATTACAACAACCAGGGAAACTATTCAAATCTGTATGTATGATCTGTAATCATACATTAAAATCAGTTCCTTCCATTTATTTCCCCAGGCCTTGGTAACTGGAGGAGGTAAAATTAGCTATTACCTTGTTTTCCATATTCTATTTTTTCATAAACCAGTGGTGCAATATGCTCAGGTTTGGGGACTCGTCTTCAATTTGGAGCAATTTAGCCAAGTGATGGGTGTAATTTGTTTCCCCCGTCAAGTTGCCATTTGCATTTAAATTCATCATTACCAGCCATGTTTTGTGGAGATTTCCCCAGATTGTAGGTGTCAGGACACTCAAGTGACTTGATGCAAACGCCCATTATGAGTGCTGCAGAATAATTCTTATTATTTTGCCAAAGAACACAGTCATAGAGTCCTTTTTTGTGTGAGTGAGTGTGTGTGTGTGTGTGTGTGTGTGTGTGTGTGTGTGTGTGTGTGTGTGTGTGTGTGTGTGTGTGTGTGTGGGGGGGTCACTATATGAGCTCTGACATACCACTTTTGTTAGAATTGACTAATAAGTATGTCACTTGTGAGATAAGTGTAATTCTGTAATCACTTGGTTTGGTGAATCACCAAGACAGGAGAGATTCCCTGAGGGAAGTCACCCCTTAGACCCCAACACCTGCAATTCTACTTGTCAAGTTCGGCATTATGTTGACAGATTAAATCATTACCACACGACTGCGAATTCATACTTCCAGGATTTCTTCAGCAAAGGGACGTAAAGTCACTGCTGAAGGAAATGGGTGGACCATATTTTCAGAGAGAGCATTCACATATTGTGCACTCACCACTTGTATTGTAAATGGTTGAAGATAATAAAACCACTGCTCTGTGATTTTGAATGGCTTCTCTTTCTTTTAAATTGTAGAAAGTTTTCTTTACAAATAGTTACAAAGTGTTAACACTGTTATTGGATCACAGATTACCAGTCAACAAGCTGTGGACTAACAAATCACAGTTTAAACCTGTTCAGCCTAACAACTGTAGACCACAGAGGGCCCAAAGAAAATCGGGTTCCCAAATTATTTAGATCCCAGCAGCAACCTGTGGACTGGAAAACAAATTCAAAATCACACACACACACACACACACACACAATATTTCATTGTGTGACCAAAACAAGACAAGACATTAGAGAATAACAATTCCCTTATAGAGACCTTGAGTCGGACTACTTCACAGTTGCATCAGTTCTGGTCCTGGATATTGAATTAGAACAATGACCAGCACAGTGGTGCAGAGGTGCATGCTGGTCCCATAACCCTTGGGTCGATGGATCGAAACATCCTCTGTAATGCTTGTCCAGCTTCCTCACATGGTCAGATTTCAGCACTTTTGCTTAGTTTTCCCTTGTTGTTTTAAAACTGGACCGACAGGTAACTTTGAAATAAAGGGTTAGGCATTTTAGCTATTTTACTTTTTCTATAGAACTGCTTTGTGCTTCCTTACTACTTACCAGGGAGTTGAATTGTGTGGGGGTGTTACTACAGGGAACAGAAGCCTCAATGCTGCAAAGCCACTCCTTCAAACTCTAACTTTTAAAAAGCACAGAGAGGTTCTTAGGCAGAATGTGCTTCACCTCAACAAACCCTGGATAAGGAAATACAGCTGGCTTATGAAAAAACATAGCACATCCTGTAAGCCGACTGTTGCCTAAGTCCCTGCCACTCATTTAATGATCATAATCTCTGCTCAGCCATATGCATTTATCTCCATTATGAGTTTGGAAAAATTTTAATCAACACCACTGCACAAATCTGTGTGGGAGAAAAAACAAGCCTGCAGTTGAGAATGTGGTGCAGAGGCCATAGAACTCCTGACACTTAACAACAGAGCAGAGATTAAAGGTTTGTACAATTTCTTTGGGAGCTGTTGGAACACTTTGCCACAGGTCAGTCCAATCTGTGGACAGTTTATTTCTGCAATGTATTATTATCTATGTGCTCCTTCACATAAATAACACAACTTTGTTCATTTCAAGCACACTTTTTGCATTAAGAAAGACATGCATTTCTTTTAGTAAAAGAGTTATTTTTCCAGCCTCAAACTCTGAGTTGCTCTCAGCCCTGATTCGACTTGGACTTAAATCCAAAGTGACTGAATGTACAAAAATGGTCTTGACAACCAACCAAAACTATGATGGATTGCAAGCATGAATGTAAGGTAAATCAGTAAATGTCACAAGGAAACAACTCCATAATCTTCTAAGACTGTTCATTCAAACTAGAGTCACAACACCATATTGTACAAAACTCTAACCCACAAACGTTGCTGAGACAGTAAAAAAAGGTGTGAGAAATGAAAAATCACTCACAGCTGAGTCTCCATGTGTGACCACTACAGAATGCTGAAAGTATGTTCAAGACAAGATGGCAGCACCACAGTGAGAAAGATCAACAGTCATTTAATCTAAGAAATTTGGAGGATATATGAGCACTGCATCTATTCAAACCAGACTTAAAGTGCAACAGCTCCATTTTTAAACATTCAAGATTTAATGTTTTAAGATTTAATATATAATAATAATCCCAAACACAACAACAAAACAACTGACTAGCTGCCTTCAGTAATACTCAATTTAAGTATAAATCATAAAAGGCTCTGATATGTAATGGAAGACTTTAATTGACAGCACTTTTTAAAGCAGTGTAGTGCTGATCTGGATCACCAGCAGATTTTTTGGCCAAAAATACTGACTCCCATATTTCCCATTATGCAACTTCATAACAACTACATCATGCGTGATAAGTGATGACAAAAAAATATTTTAATTCAATAATTTTGAAAACAATACAGTTACGCCAAGAGCCTTAAACTATTTAGATATTACAACAAACAAATTCAAAATGTGTGTAAACCACTCAATATATCATGTACAAAGATTAAATAAAATTCAATTTACCAATAAAACATTTAATAAGAAAGAGAATAAGACTCAGTGCAGCTTGACATCCATTAACAAATGTTAATGGATGAATGAATGTTTTGAGGTGAGTTGACTGTGAGAAGTAATTACTTTTCCCAGGTATCTATTTGTATAGGTGCTTTCAATGTGAAAAAACAGGCCGTTTTTATTGGGAGCTATTTTTAGAAGGCCCAAGATTATGAATACTGAAGCCAATTATCCACTGGAAAGTCTGAATTCCAAATATAAAGGTGTTAAATGTTTGATGGAGCGGTTTGAAGCATCTCTTGTCTTACAATATGTTCCAACTGGTGAAAAAAATCATTGTGAAGACTAATCCATTTGTGTGAGTTTAGATTTCACAATAACATAGGCTTGAATGAATTCTGGACTGATAGTGGCAAATAAATTGTTGCATTGATTCATTGGTAAGAAAATAATAATGGATGTCATACAGTAGAATACTGTCAAATATGCTACATAACACAGAACAGATGAAGACAGGCAAAATGGGATCTATTCTTTGAAGGGGAAAACTGACTTATATCCCCTGTTAGCCTCATATTGATTTATGCCCTTCTTGGGCAATGACATTTAATGATCATCCTTCTACCGTATGGTCACTAGCATGAAAGACAGCAGCACACCTAATAATGATTGGGCATTATTGGGCATTTCTTTATTTCATAGCACAGTATTACACTATTAAACATTGATCTAAAGCCCAATTCAAACTGATACTTGAGAAGTGGAGGGAAATGCTTTGGGGCAATCCAGGTGCCATTTGTAAACTTAGTCACTCTAACAGACATTTGAATGAGAAAAAAAGACTTTGTTCTATGATGTCATCCATTATACTCCTGAAGTTGACTTATTGATAATGAAAGAAGATTATGAAAACTCTGACATAATTTCTTTTAGATATTACATTTGAATTAGTTCTATTTTCATAGACAGGATTATTTCACACCTAGAAATGGTCAAAAATACTATCTACATTGAAGAACGTTTCCCATTTATTTTCCTTAACAAACACATGCACTGGTAATACCTTTATTTCTCAAGACACAGCATTATTTCTGAATGCATATTAATAGTAAAATTTGCATAGTGATAGGGTACTGACGTTTCTGTCTAATAAAAATTGATTAGTTTGCCTTCCTTACGGGCATCACGTATTTATATTGTATTTCAAACCAGTTTCCCTCTAGTAAAGGAGGAACAATCCAACAAATGCTAGAGCACCGTTCACACTTGCAGCAGTTTGCCATGGATACAGAAATAGAGATAAATCATCAGCAAACTGATTTACAGTCATTTAAACCAAAGCTTCAGATGTAAACATATCAGTTTATTGAGGTGAGACAATCCCAAGTTAAACACAGTTCATCTCTCCAGTCCACCAGCTTACACTGGACTGCATAACAAAACATTATGACTGCATAAAATAAGACAATAGATACGACAATACAGTATGGCATATGGAAATAAGGCTTTCATGGCCATATGAGCTGTCTACAAGCACATACGGTTTCTGATGTTCCTTCTTCCATTTATCTTGTTTGTAGGTCTCTCAGACTCATTTTTTACTCTTCTGCTCACATTTTTTTCCCAGCCCTCCCTTGACAAGTTGCTGGAAACTCATCAAAACTCCTGACTCCTGTCGAGCCATATCCATCACGGATCCCCGTTGGTCTGGCTTAGTGCCTCTGCAAAGCTGCTAGGTAAGAGTGCTGGATGTGGAGGCAGTGAGGTGGGTCAGAGGGTCACGAGATTTAACAAGAAGTATCTGAGAGCTGAGAGGCAGAGAAGGCAGGGGCAAGGAAAGAGCTTTTTTTCTTTTATTTGTGTCTATGTGTGGTCATCCAGTGTGCAATATCAAGAGTCATTGAGCGTATGTTATCACTGCACTGAGGACTGTGTTAAAAGCAGGTCACAGTCAGTCTATAAATGACAGCAAAGGATTTTCTAAACTGTGCGTGTATCTCTGTGTTTCTTTGGATGAAGAGATATGACATTACAGACATTTTCCTGACAAAAACACATTGTTTTAGAATCCTGCATCACTCCCACAATCACTCCTGTGAACAACTTCTCAGTTGCAAAACACCAGTGTCTGAGAGAATGATTGATACTTAAATTGATTCAATATTTTCATATTAAAATGTATTTTAATTTGCTTCTCTATACAATCTTGATAACATAATAAAAATGCAGATTCCCAAGTTGGGAAAAGCAGAAAAGGATGGCAATAATAATTAATGGCAATAGCTGCTCAAAGGTTCTCTAATTTTTGTGCATTCTATCACACAGGTCTGTGCATCTGGCTTAGTCAAGAAGTAAACAAGTAGAGCAAATAATGCTATTAACAGAGAGCATTGATTATTACTTAAGTCTTATCTAATTAGTGTTTCTATGCTGCCGCAGAGTGCACCTAGATGACAGTTTACAGCTAAGTGTTTGTGTCTCTCTTTAACAGAAGATGCAGTCAATGCAGAAATAACATTTTGCGATTACGCCAAAGCCCTATTTTCTGCAGCACATTGATCTATACTTACCGTTGACACTGAATCACTGAGCCCTTGTGGCAGGGTCGGAAGCACAATATTTGTATCTACAATTTCCTCTAATCATTGGTTTTTGAGAGCAAAGCCACAGATCTGCCACTCATGCTGACACCCCCCTCCGAAGAGCCCCCCGTCTCTTCTCCTGAGACTTGGCAATCCACTGAAAGATCCCTTGGGTGTTGCAAATGAACCCTGCTGTTACCCCAAATGCAAAAAAAGCCAAAGGCTATAGAAGTGAATCACTCTTTGAATTCGGCATCTTATGTTTTTTTCCTTTGTGCCGTGTTTTGCCCTCCTCTATTTTTGGGTCCTAATTAGGCTCAATATGTACAGGGAGGTACAGGAGTTATTATATACAGGAACTGTTTTTTACACCACAGTTTTGTTTGTTTTGTTTTTTTTTCCAAATGGTAACCAGGAAGGGAGAGCAGTGAGGGGAAAAATACTTCAAAATCTATTTGAAAATATTTTGACATTTCAGAATTTCCCAGAAATCAAGAGACATTTTTATGTTGCTTTGGTAAGAGGTTCCAAAAAAACTGCAAGTGACTTTAAACACAAAGCGTGAAATGTACAACTTTCAAGTCATCTGTCACAAACTTTAGTTCCAAAATTCAAAAGAAAATCTGAAAAAGTTCAATTTGACAGCCCAAATTCAAGGCAAGACGAGTCAAATCACAAGAGCTGCCAGATGTAGCCTGGGATCTGTGCTTATTAAAATTATGTCAAGATCAAAATCACATCTACTAATAAAATACTAAATGTGACCATACGGCCATATTTATACATATAACTCATATACATAGATACGCTAATTCTTTAGTGTATGCATGTAGTCTTTATGGCTGTATGGCTTTTTGGCTGCTGCCAAATTATTAAATGTGATTAATGATTACTAAATGATTAAATATATAAATATAAATATATATGTGGCTGTCTAGAGCCAGAGCTATATGCCAACATGCAGTACTGTGCCTCCATCCTGGCAACAAAGCAAATAGAGTTCCAGAGAGGTGCTGAGTGACTCCCAGCATGAATCCTGAGTGAATAAGATACTGCTGAAAATGATTTCCAAAGACATTTTTCTTTTGGATGGTCCCAACATGTGAATGTACCACCACACAGTCAGATGTGATAAAACACTCCATTCATGCTGCTAATTTATCAGAATAATTTCCTTTGGGCAGTTACTGTGAGTAATGTATGTTCAGAGGATTATCAGTGGTGCATGCAAACCATATGAGCAGGTGCGTTACAGAGAGGAAGGCTGATAAGTGGAAGATACAGCAGAGTAATCATCATCACAGCTGGATGGTTGCATAATTCAGATGAATCCTCCAGTAAAAACTATCCAGATATCTATGATTAATTTTGTGCAAATTGTAATATCGATTCAAAATATGATAAATTTGTGGTTAACTGTCATACAAATAATTGTGATTAATAATGTTACTATAGTGGGAGTCTAATACCATGTATTTTTCAAATATATGGTGGCTGTCAAATGTTCGTTCTAAAATAATGCAACATGGAAACAACGGGCATGTTTCCATTAAAGCATTTTCATTACATTAGAAAAGCTGAATGGAAGAAAAACTATTTCATAAAACTTTCACAATACATCTCACAATAACTTAAAACTTGGTTTAAACACACAGAAATTAAGCTGCAAATACCAGTCAGTGAATGATCTCTGGCACAACACTCCCCAGAGCTGTTAAAGACACTGCTCTGCCTGTAGTGAATAAAGAGGCCAGCTACTGGCACCTCCCAGTCAACAATTTGCTTTGGAAAGAGATATGATCTCATATGAGCTGAAGCAAAAGAATCTGCCAAATAGCTGCTCTGTCTTGACAGCCAAGCTCTTTCCATGTTTTTTTTCTGACATTGGAACCTTGTTCTCAGGTACACAGATTATTACCTAAATGCATCTGAGAGAAAAGCACCTAATTCACTTGATTATGGAATTCAATGATAGCCATATAATTGCAGGCAGGTCATAGAATCCAAGAACATCATAAACATACTGTAATGTGTTAAAAAAAACTGATGTATTTAGAGTAGAAGTAGGTAACTTATTCAAAAAATAATTTTAGTCATATTTGCTATTATTATTATTATTGTCAGTAGAACAATAAACACAGATAATCTGTGATAAAATCAGACTCCTCTGGCTCCACCTGCTGCCTCTAAGCTCATTGGACAAGAATCCACCACACCACACCTGAATGAAAACAACCAATCAGAACAGAGTATCTGACAGAGCTTCAATCACTGCTCCTGTACAGACTCTGCTCCACTGTACATGAGCTCACTCAGAGTGGAGGTAATGGAGGACAAAACAACAACTGAATAAGAAAACAAACAATGTGAAAAAAAAAAAACAACAGCGATGAATAAAAACGATGAACACGATGAATAAAAAGAAAGAATGATATCAACCAACACTACAAAAAGAGCTTTGGACACGACCTGAAGTGTAATTCAGAGAGAGGTGGAGGGTTCTACAAGTTGTACTTCTTCAGATTTTAAGTCAAATTCACTCTCCTCTAAATCTTACTGACTGCTGCTTTAAACCTGGAGTTAGCTTTTTCCACTCATTACTTCTGCCTGTTAATTTTAAAACATTCATGTGGATATTTCAAACAGACAACACTATCAAGAAGAACATCAGCATGTCTTAGTATCTACTACTACTGTAGTATCTACTACAAAACATGAACCATGTAATCCTGTTATGTTATTCCAACTTTAAAGTTTGAATCTCGCAATACTCAGTCTTTAGATAGAAGAGATGGAAGGGTATCTATGCACACAATTACACATGAATATAGGAATCTCGCAGAATAAATGAACATTTAAGGAATTTGTATAGAGGACACCCTTTTGTGTCTTCATGTTTAAGTTTGTAGCTGGAGTCTAGATCTTTGATAGCACCTCCCAGAGACTGAAATGTTTATTACATCCCACTGTATAAACTACTGGAAGGAACAAATAATATACTGCCAACTGTGCTATTCTTAAACTCTAACCTGTAGTAGGGCCTACATTTTCAGGTCTGTCCGAAGGATGGTGCAAAAGATAAACTCAGTGATTAATGTCTAATCCTCTTGGGGACCAGAAGGTGCTCAGTGAATTTCATGGAGATGTGACTGATAGATTACAATATGTCTGGTGTGCAAAGCTGATATTTTGAAGTGAGGGTGGCATTTGAGGAAAGGTCACGGAGTGTCCAAAATGGGTTCATCATCCGGGAAGCATGAATGTGCTCGGTGAATTTATGACAACCTGACAAGCTCATTCCAGCGTGGACTCCATAATACTCTACAGGAGCACCGTTAGCACCTGGTATGAGAGCTGCACGAGACAAGAAACCAAGGTGTTACAGCAGGTGGCCAAAGCAGCGCAGCACATCACCAGGACTAATCTGTCCTCCACAAAGTACTGGTCTGACCTCAACAGCTTTTTCTATAGCCAAGCCTGGCCACTTTACCACTTACATGCTTTCTACGAAGCCACATTCTATTACACAATGGAATCAACAGATGACATACTTCATCTTAAGTATCCTGATCTATTCAACTAGTCTGTTTATCCATGTTTATTCATCTACTTCGTGGAAATGTCACTTTTACCTGTGGCTTCAACCTTGTTCATGACCTCATTTACAACGTTGCGCAGAAACCACACACCATGTACAGTCTGAGTGTTTGTGCACTCATCATATTATATCATGTATGACTAAATAACAAGTAGGAGTCTACCTGAGGAAGAGTCATTGCTGTGTACGCTGTGCCAGTGTAACAATAAAAACATGTCCATCTTTTGGGCTTACTGCTAGCAGTCAAAAACACACACAGATGAAGATGTCACATATGTATGCAACAAACAGGTTACAAGTACACCAATTAGTACAGAGGTAATACAGTGGTCCGTGGGGTTGCTGAATGTTAAAAGGGTAATCTGGTTAAATCAGGAATCAGCATAGTGTGATAACCCTCTCCACACTGTCTGCCTGTTGCTCGGTTTGTGCTGCTGCTTTTTTGCAGATACTGGAGGTGGGCATGTCCAAGGGTAACCGGCGGCACTGGCAACACCTGAGGCCCATGTTCAATGCTGCACTGTGTTACACTGCATCCACACGCTTGTCAACTCATGCACTCACCTACACTGCTGATTTCACAAAGCACTAGTAGGTTAAGTCTCTCTCCTATGTTAATGATTTTTATTACAGAAGAATTCGTTAATTGGCTTGGCTGTGTGCTTCTCCCTTTGATCATGGCCATGGAGCCCGGTTTGTGGGAGTACTCTGATTGTGATGGCCAGTTGTGCTTGAGTTTTCAGACAGTGTTGTGAAAAAAAACTTCATGGTTTTTGAGCTTGTTGTAAATTCTCTTAACGTGTATTGGTCTTGCACTGGGCCAAAATAATAGACACGATAGTAGGGAAAGACAGCTGGATCAATACAATTAAGCAACTCAGACTACAGGGGTAATTTGCTGAGAGATGGTGTACAGGCTATGACATGAACTCTCCTGTGTGTTCATTGGACACATTTACTACCAAGGCATTTTAAAGCTAACAACATTATTTGTCCTTCTGTTTCCTTTTTTCTCACCTTAGCTTAGAAGTTAAGTTTGTAGAAACATAGATTTTTTCTGAAATACTAATAATACCTACTAATCACTATGTACGTACAGTACACTCAGGGGATAATGTAAGAGTATCAGCAGGTTGTTCAAGTGAATTTTAATGGTACCTCATATGACCCTGATAATGTTTTCAATACTGAGTAAGAAAATATGATCGCAATTCCACGGGGGAAGAGCACCTTTATTTTGACACCAAATCACTTCCTGTTCTGTGGCAAAATGGATGCAATCAAAAAATGAGAAATCTTGATTTATATAATAACAGTGATGAAAAAGAGATATTTCTTATTTCTATTTCACCTCACTTATAATTTCTTTTATAATTTCTTAGTTTACGAAATGACAGCAGTTTGCTGGATTAGAATGGGACTTTATTTTGATCATGCATTGTGCTCTTTTCTAAAAGCATATGTTTGAAGTTAGATGAATCTCATTTGTGAAGGAAGAGTAAAGCCATGTTTGACAGTGAAGAATCCCTGACATCTCTCAACTGGCAGCTTCAAATAACACGATGGGAGTGAGGTACTAATTACTATATTTACTTCTGGGACAAATTTGTAATTCATGCACATCTGGAGCACTGACCTGTGCAGACACACATCCATATGCTGTGTGCAGAGTGACCTCAGCACAGTAAGTGACAAGCAGCAAGGTTAAAATGAAGAGATACATGCAGTGGTAGAGAGTTAGTAGGTTAGGCTGGCTGATTAATGGATTAACCTGAAAAACATTCTGCTTCAGTAAATGAAGAATTCATAAGAACTGAAGATGTAATGTTATTGCATTAGTTTAGTGGGAGGTGGGAGCTAAACAAAAACTGCTCCAGTATAAATGATGATATACGATACTGATGTTGATTTAAAGAACATCATGCCACCAGCCATTAGGTCCAAACCAACAAATATTCCATTTCAATAGATGGCACACACACCAGCAGCTTCTTTTCTGCTGTGCTTTTGATTTGTCTCTTCTCTTCCATTCTCACACAGTTTATCAAGAAGTCTTTATCTGACTTTTTTCACTTGGTAACAAATGCAACTTGAAATGTAGTGAAATACAATAGTTGTGATAAAAAAATACTTCAGAAGAATATTAATTATAATACTGATTATTCTTCAGTTGTTATTAATTCTTAATTTTCTGAAGTAGAATTTTTTTTTCAGATTAATCAATGAAGTTCCTTTTTTCCCCATCTACATGTAACAGTGCGACGCTGTGCTGTCAGGGCATGCTGAAATATGAAGTGAGCTGGTAATCATCACTTTAACATACTATTAGCAGTAACAGCTAAATTAACCAGCAGAACCCTACCTGAAGATTTTGAATTCATTTAAGTATGTAAGTATGGATCTGAGCTATAATTTAATGAATAAGAACAACCAACAGAAGAATCAACGCTCAAGTCTTTGTCTGAAGAAAACTTGGTAGGAGGATGCTTCTGTCACTGTGCCTGCTCTGTTCTATGCTCAACAATAGTTTGCCCATAATTGCTGTAATAGCATTTCAAATTCAAGTTAGACTGTGGATGGAACATTGAGGCCAGTTTAAAACAGGGTAAAAATGTGCTCCACAGCAGCATATTTTGTTATCTAAAATGTAAAAAAAATAATTCCTTTCATTACAGTAAATGATGAACACTGAGAACACTTGCCTTAATGGCCTCAAGCCCCGTTTAGAAAGTTTGTTATTTGTTATCAAGAAACTTTGTGGAGTTCAGCAGGCATGACTGTCACCACCTCCCATTTTCTAATCAGCTAAACACAGAAACACAATTACATGTTTTCCTTAAGTTTCTTTGTTGAATTTTATTTCAAGGAATTTCATTGAAATTCATGAATTACTGACAGGAGGACAGCAGAGGCAAACAGCAGCAGCAGCAGTCTTTCAACTAGCATGACTTCTGAAGTTTACCATTATGTTAGAAATCTGCTGTCATGTGACTTGATGACAAGCATGTCGCTACGTTGAAGGGAATGGATAAGTGAGTGAGCAAAGAAGTTAAACCTGCACAGTAACAACTCATCTCATCCTTTAATGAGGACCTGAAGCTTCAAGTCCATGTTTTTGGTACGGCCACCCTCAAAAATACATGATCAATGACATGGTTCAGAAAGAGCACGTATGTAAAAAAAATAAAAAAATAACTATCTCACAATCTAACTCGAAGATTAATTAATAGGGAAGGGTTAGCTTTTTGAATTCAAAGAGGAAAGTTCTGGGAAGTCAGACTTGGAGTCAAGAAAGAGTGAGCAAGTCACATTCTTGTTATTTGATGTCATTGTTCATATCTAATATCTGTACCAGCCTGAAATTCAACATTGAGTATAACAGTGATGCACTGACAGCGGCTGACTTTCAAACCCTTTTAAATCTTTGAAAAACTTTCTCCCAAAAGATTTCACAGGCTAGTGACATTAAATAAGATCTTTCCCCCTGTAGCCTTCATTAGACTGCATGCCACTAACATGTGTTCAAAGATCAGAAAAGTTTATTCTAAGGCCTACTTACATATTTTTCAAGGCTGTGATGCACTTGTAGTAAAGTTATATTTCTGCCTTACACAGAGGACACTGCTGAAATGGCCTGCGTCCCGTCTAAATCTTCAGTGTGCCATGGCTTGACCCACATCTTTATGGGTTTGGTGTCTGTTTTTAATTATTGATGATTATAATAATTTGAAATAGGAAACAGAAAAAGATGGGAGTCAACATGTGAATGATTGAAGATGTGGATGGCCTAATTCCCTCCAAATCCTGTCATGTATGGAAAGGGGCTGAACTATAGCATGGACTATGGCATTTCTGGCTGCTGTAGGTCTTTGTGAAGAAGACGTGTGAAAGACAAAGACATTTTTATTGTCTTTATTTATGACAATATATTAGTAGTTAATCTTTAGCTGCACTTTCATGTCTTGCAGATCTTCTGAATCAGGATTTTAGCAGTTAGATAAGAAAAGCACCGCAACACTTAGATTTGTAAAACTTTCTAGATCTATTCAAATTCATTATTTTTCAATACAGTCATTTACACCTGGATAATCACACACTTACTAAAAGCTTGGCCTTTTGACATGACAAAAACAATGTGTTTTTCTGCAACCTTTCTACACCTATAAATACTACATACAATCATCTATTCATATTTATTCAAACTGATTTTACAACTTGTTGGTGGAAATGTTTAAAGGGTTCAAACATGTAACAATATTACACCTGACCTGATTTCACCTGGTGAGACTGCTGACAGTTACTGGCAGCACCAACAGATGCAGCACCAATATACCTCAGCTGCCTGTAAACTCAGCCTGGCACTCCACCTCTGCTCCACCTCTGCATTATTTCAACATGCAGATTCACTCTACTGTATAAACAGAAAATAACCTGCTCCACTTTGTGGCACTTTCATTTGGACCCCTCAAAAATGAGGGGTGCATGCATATAATTATCACAATTGAATGATTATTTTTCCTTTAAATACATTTTTCATTACTTCATATACCTCTGCACAGGGCAGTGGTTGCATGTGCATCGATGAAATGTCACATCATAGCGTGTTCTAAGTGAGCGAGGAGCCACATTCAACTTTAATCTTCTAAGAGAAGTGGCCTTTCTGGAAGAGCATCTGAATAGCAGCACAAAGCAATGGGCATGTAAGCTGCCACTTGACTTAATCCAATGTCTCACAACAAAATACCACAGATCGTGAGTGCAAGGGGGCCACCATCAACACACTGAGAGATGGAAGCTTCTTGTTTGTAGAAATGTCTTTTTCTCTCCGTTTGAGAGATTAATGGAAAAGTAGCAAAGCCAGAAAGTGTGATGAAAGTGAGCCCCCCACCCCCCCCAAAAAAGAGCCTTAGCATTCACAGCCAGGGGTTGAGCTCACATCTATGCTAATGGCATTTCAAAGTGAATCAGAAGTGTCATGGAGCGTCTGAAGATTAAGAAAGAAGACGTACAATCTTTGACATGGACTGAGTCAAAGTTAGGCATGATCTTCAGCAGAATAGGTGAAGATGCAATTTATGAGATAAAAACTGACATTTCAATTGGATCAACACCTATGATGTCACATTCTCAGTTCTTAGCACTTTTTGAGATTTTTTTTTGAGAGAGATTAGTTAGGATTGTTTTTTTCATAGACTTATTAAAAACTGTACAGTGTTTCAAATTCAAAACATTTCTTTTCTAAATTATTTTTATTATATTTATATTATCAATTAATCAAACCCTGTTTTATCCTGTTATTTGCCTTAGTTGTTACTTGTAGCTTTTGTATTTTCACTGGTGTTTAAGTTTAATCTAATCCTGGCTAACCAAGCAGCGAAAAAAGATTGAATTGTGACCCACAAACGTCAGTTATTGTTTTCAAGACATTTACAGTGAGTTGCAACAGCCTAGTAAGAACTAGAACTAATAAAACACCATTGCCATTAGACTGCATTTTAAAGTCCAAAAATACAACACTATAGACACACGTCATTAATTTGGTTTCATCATGTTGATCCAAGACATGACTCCAGGTACCAGTGCATAGTGGGACACCAGGGTCGGACTCCACTCATCTCTATCTTGTGTCTTAATGACAATGACTTAAAGACAAAAGTTCCACAAAGAAACATTAAAAGGAATACATCATTTCTTTTTTTTCACTACAGATACATTCTCTTTGAAAGGAAAACTCCTAACACTACTGTGTCTTCATTAATTTCTCTTACATTGTCTCTGAGGGGGTGATTTTGTCCCTGGTTTTAACATGGCCACAACCATGTCATCTGACCTGTGTTGAAGTTTTATGTGACTCCTAAAATACTCTTAAATTAAGTCTTAAAGCGCGGATTCAGGCTTTGAGGTGTACAAAATGTGAGAATATCATATTGTCATTAAGTGTTTTTCTCTGACAGATTGATAACCTTACATCCAGACGTCTTAACTAAAAGCTAACTCTCTTACATGGCATACCAGAAAATGTCAAGAAAAATCTTTGAATCTTCACATATTTACATCGTTTGTGTTAAAAACATACTACCTCTCTCAAGAGAGAACAAAATATTAATATCAGTCTGAAACCTTGAACTGTTAATCAATTCAAATCCCCACAAATATGCAGAGGTAAATCCTGTCTGTATAAATCTGACAAAGCCCACAATCACGGCTACTGATCCTCAGTACATCTTTCCAACTGAGTAGACCTGACTTCCTGCAAGACATAAAGACATAAAGACATAACAGCATTTGGACAACCTTGATCAATTCATTGATTACATAACTGCATTCCCATGAGTTGCATTCTTACAAGACAAAACAAAAGATTGTTTGTTGTATCTGTGGCCCTGTTTCAAAGTATGCACACAAAAAGTTATTTTAAAATCTCCAGCAGAGTTGCTTTTCAACCTGGGAATGACTCTGTAATAATAGAGAAGGAACGAGAGAGTAGTTCACAGATCTTCAGAATCAGAATATTAATGATACTTTGAAGCCCCCAGCTAGTAACAATGATCTATGAATTCAATATGCTCAGATAATTCCCTTAGCCAAAGCCCAGTGGATAAAGCAGAAGGCATGTGCAGTTACATTTATTTGTTCAATGAAATACCACCCTGAAACAGGGCTGTAGAAAGCAAACAGCCAGAAAGACAAAAAGTCATTAGCCAGTTAATAATGCCACGATAACCATCTGTGTTGTGGGAATATTTTTCTAATCCATATCACAGTTTAGTAGTGGCCCCCTCTAGAGAACAAAACTGTCTCTTTTCTCATTCTGTGCCGGCTTTGTTCTCAGGCTGATATATATCTTATTTAACAGTTCATGATTATTTCTGTGAGCGCATGGTGGATTTTTATTAATATCTTTCCCCTAGTTTAGAGACAGTTCTTACGAGGGAAATGTCCTATTTCAATATACTCAACGCAACATTAAAACTGGAAAAAGTTGAGAAACATAATATCGTAGAGCACCAGCAGCACTGTCGTTCTCAAAGAGATTGCATCAAACCTGCTTTAAAATATCAAAGTATTCAAAGTATCAAGGCCAGTCGGGGTTTTTATATAATACGTAAATGCCAGTTCAGATGTTATGCTATTTTCAAATGACAAAATAAATAAAGAAAATAAAGAACAAACTGTGCAGACTTTACAACTGCGGCCTCAAAATAACCATCTGGCCCTTAAATGTCAAAACAATCAGATTCAACCTGTCATAACAAACAAGACATGCAGGGCCTTTGACATATTGTAAAAAGGACAGACTGGAGCTGTAACAGCCCAACACACAAACACCGAATCAAACTTCACTGGCAAATGAAAAATATTACACCAACAACACTGCCAAGCATCAGCAAGCCTGAAGTGGAGGATTTTCATGTTGCTGAAGTGTGTTGCCTGCCATACCGAGCACTGTTACACTATCTTCATAATGGGGGCCTGAAGGTGGCATTTGATATGCAGGGGAAGGTGAACAAGACCAGAATTACCTGACACAGCTTGTCCTCCAGACCTGGGAGGAGAAGGGCTTTAAAGGTAATTATTTTCAGGCTTATCACCAGTGATTTACCTCCCAAAATACAATGGAAAATGACACAGACCTTAAAGATTGTTGCAAATTTGCAGAGGCAGAGAAGGCATGTAGGTTAAAGCTTGAATTAGTCATAACACCTTAAATCAGTACAACAAACAGACTCACTAAGGCTGTCAGGACTGAAGCTCAGACATCCAGTGATGATGAAAGCTTGACTGTTTTTTTTTTTTTTTAAATGCAGAAGTGCTGAATATTTAAGTATGCGAACAGCACAATTCTAACAGTTTCAATTGTCAGATTACCAGTTCATACATTATCAGCTAATGGAGAAAAACAGGAGTTCAGCTGCCGCAGAGTTGCACCACAGTGCTTCATCGAAGTGCATAATTATCACAGAGCAACATGTTTTTAATCAGCATATTAATTAAACTGTGGTCTCTAAATCTCTGTTCATACGGAGACCAAGAGATTTTCAAATCCTTGCATTTGTGATTTACAGCTGGGGAGTTGTTAAGAACATATCTTGAATATCAACACTGTACAACAGAGGCGTCTCAGCTCACACGCTCTTCCTTTTTATCTGCCATACTTGTATTAATCCCACTCTAATCCTCAACTAAATTTTAAAGTCCAATGTCCTTCGCTGCAGGATTCCACCATGGATGACCATTATATTCCTCTTTGTTCAGTTAAGCTCTGCCTAAAGTGAACCGATGGCCACTCTCAGTTGGAAAAAACTTTCATATCCTCACAGATCCTTCAGTGATTTCATATACAGGCTTCACTTGGAAGGCAGTCATGAATAAGATTTTATGACTGTCTGTGTATACATAGAAAGGGGCAGTGTGGTAGGTCCTTGGATGTGAGAATGACACCAGGTTTTCACACATACACATTACATAAGAAAGTATTCATCGTCAACATGAGCCATATGCTCTGCATAAACAGGTGCTTTTGAGAGCTTTGAATAAATGTAGAAATGAAAGAGTGAATGATGGATGCTCCAATTCTAAAAACCACCATTCAAAAGTCAGATGTGCTTGATGTTTTGTGTTGCAATCATAAATGAGTGTCAGATTACAATGTTTTCCCCATGTGGCAGCTGGTTGTCACTGTCCCAATTTGCCAGGCTTTTGAAAGGGAGAGGCATATTTTACAGGAGGTCTGCTATTCTGCTGAAATGAGATTTTTTTCCCCTCACTGGGATTCTCCACCCACTGAAATAATTACAATTTTTCTAGGGCAATGATGTATCCATTTTTTTTTGCTTTGCATAGGAAAGGCAGAGACTTCCCTCGTAAAAAGAGAGCAGAGTGGAAACCTGAGTCCTGGGGTCACTGTGGCATTCATTTATCTTGCTAACATCCAGCTATGGCTGACACTGTAGAAACCTATGGCATCCCAGATTCACTTAGCTAAACTCATTTTGCATTCCATTATACATCTTCATATTTTATGTGTATTATTACCCAGAATCACAAGGTCCACCTGCAACAGAGAACACTGTAGAATGACACTGTCTGCATATTGGTCACTCCCATAGGAGGTGAAAAACCAAACCTCATCATCCCTGCCAAAATGCTGGCACATTTCATTACTAGCATCAGTATTTTTAAAGGGGGAGGAAGTACAAGAATATTTTGTACCTAGTAATTTACCATGAAACCAATAAATGATCTCCTTCTTTCATGTTTTCTAAAGTGCCAGTGTGGCTGTAGCATAGCAAGGTTTTCTTTCATGCAATTACCAGATCTACATTATGCTTCGTTTGTGATCGTTTGATTATTATTATATGCTTGATAATTATATGCTTTTTTATATTTTATTCAATGCTTTAATCATAATGTTTTTGAGTTTAAATATCTTTATTTGTTAATATACGTTGGTATTTTTGATAGCCCTAAAAATTACTAATATGAGTTTTTACATGCTGGTAATGATGGCTGTCAACAGCCCAAATATCATGCTGATTGACAGTAAGTGCCATTTGTTGTGGTTTAGTTCTGAACAATGACCCACCTGTAAAGCCTTACATTTCATTCTCCTATAGAAAAAGTCTAGAAGGAATTTATTACATTATGCATCAGAGGTCATTTCATGATCCACCTGTGCTGCACCAAAGATCAATACATCATTTTCTTGTGAGATTAATGTCTGCAATATGCCACAATGCTCCTAACCTTATGGTCTGCATGGAGGGCCTGTGGTGAATGCTTATGAGCAAGACGGCATATGTTGTAACAGTCTGTACAAATAAAAAGACATAAATACAAATGTAAAATACCATGTAAAGTCATTTCAGAACACTTCTTCTCTCCACAAAGAGAAGAAGTCACTCAATCCACAAATTATCTATAATGTTTAAACAGATTAACATTGACATGATGTTGGGCAAATTATTGTAAACACCCTACCATATACTAATTCAGCATGAAGAAATACAATTCAATGACTCTTGATGCTGAGTTACTATTGAGGTTATTTAGCGGAATCAATGCCTCTGCTGCACAGTGTCAGCAACTAACCAAATCTAATAAGCTTCAGACAGGTAGCATCTACCTGTTAGACTAGCAAATTATTGTATGTATGTACATGTAAAACATTATTTGAAAACATGACAGTAAATCACAAAAAACATCTCCAAACTCTTGCTGGAACCTGGAGGGTGTTTCACACAATTTTTCTGATATCTTTTTCAATTATCTAAACTAATGGATTTCTTATTGGGATATTGCAGAAATATTTCTGCCTCAATGAGTAAAACATCTAAATTAGGATTACTTGGAATACAAGTGGGTTTAACAGCATTGCTAATTTTTTGGGTGTTGGCTTGCGTTAATGGGCCATGTATTAGGGGACATATGGTGGCCCAGAGGAGGCAGACACTGACAAGACTGTCAGTCCTGTGGAGAATATTTTTCATTTGCAGTTAGTATGCAACATTTATTTGATATCAGCACTGGACTGTTTCCCCACCGCTGCCAATACAAGCTAAAAAAGCAGAGAGATGAAATTACTTTCTGAGTAACAGTCAGGTCTAAAAAAGAAAGCCTGCATAGAGAAACACAATTGACACAGCCGCTGTGGTCTTAGTGCCACTACACCCATCCTCCTCTGCTTTCTGCTGATTGAAGCGGCCAAAGGATTTAGCAATTATCTGTTGAAGATAACCTAGCATCAAGAAATTCATTTCATTTCATCAAGCTATTTGTATTCTCCCCAGTAAGTCGCTGCTTGATCTATTCAAAACTAGCCCAGGATTAGATTAAGAAATTGACTGCTATGGAAACTTTTCAACACCTCTGTTTTGGTAATGTTCCGAGGGCTGTGTGCTTCTTGATTGGTTCAGGGAAAAAAACACGAGCCTTATCCTAATCCGTTTAGAAACCCAACCAAGTATTAGACCACAGAGGCACTGCTTCTATTTTCTAATATAGCATATCATATAAGAATTATTTGTGCCGTTTAATTAAGGTGAGTTCCTACACAGATACTTAACCTGCATGCAGGAGGAGGGTGGGTCAGTGAGGGCAGGACTATTCTATCACCTCCACATTGGATGATAGTAAATTTTCCCATTCCCTCTGAAAACAGAACTGACAATGATCAGACCAATCTGCATCCAAAAGCAGAAGAGTCCACCGCTGCCTCAGAAGAAAACTGGAAATCATATGAGGAGAGAAGAGAGAGAGTGCCAAAAACAAATCATCCATAATACATTTTTAATTCACCTGGCATTTATGTTGTTATATGAAATCTGTCCACTGTAAATTCTAATTTGCACTAAAATGTGTGGTCTGCAAATGACATTTATAAAGAAATAAAATTCTCAGTGATTTACATTTTTAGTGTTCCCTCTGAGATTGAACACTGTGAACTTTATGAGATATCAATGATCCTTGTACAGTAGAACAGTATATCACTGGCACTCTGTGATGCAATTGCATTAATTATTCAGAATGGTTTTCAAGTACTGAGTGCGTTGTTTCAATATGTATCAAAGATGGTCATTAGGAATAAGGGTGAGAGAAAATAAAGAGACTAGCCTCTATCCGTACCAACCCTTCTCTGATGCTATTTGCCCTGCTCTAATTATGATAGGGACAATAAGAGGCCGGGGGAGATTGCCACTGACATAAATTCATTTCTCTGCCTGCCTCTTGTCTTCAGATCGCCTTGCCTCTGCCATCTCAGAGGCTTCCCTCACAGACGAGCCTATCCATAATCCAGTTGATCACAATTAGGGCTGTTCGATTTTGCCCAAAAATAAAATCCAGATTTTCTTCTTGCAAAACCCGATTTCCGATTACGATTACGATTTTATTATTTATTATTTTAGGTGAAATAACAAAAAGACATTTTTTCAAATATGCTATTTTTTTGCACATTTTGCAAACAATTTCCCCATCGGGATGAAAGTGCAAACCTTGCTCTCCCTCAAGGGATTAAAATAAAAAAAGGTTGCAAGCATGTAAGTTATGTGCATGCTATATCCCTGATGAAAAAAAACAAAACACCTTTTCTAATTTAACGAAACAGGTTCTTTGCATGTTAAATAATAAATAAATAAAATAAATAAATAATAAAATTACCCATGAGGGAGGAAGAGTTGTGTAATGTCTGTCAGTCAGTCATGCCCTGTGGCATGTTACAACGCCCCCTCCTACACTAAAGAGCCTCTCTGACGGAGGGATTGAGAGGTGTTTCTTGGCTAGCTTGCTGAGCGTCAGCAGCCGTACCATTTCCAAACAACAGACTTGCTCTTGGTCTATTTGGCAACGACATCCACGCTGGCCTTAGCGTAACGCAGACATGTTTGTTTGCAATATGCGGGAGAGCACGATGGGAGGAAGGAGGCGGAAGTCACTACGGCAATGAACGGGGGCTGTACCGCAATTACCCTAGTTAAAGTGAAAAATCGTTTTTACGATTTACACGTTTTTAACATCGTCCTGAACTATATAATCCGATTACGATTTAAAAACGATTAATCGAACAGGCCTAATCACAATCTCACTTTTTTTTAGTAGTTTCCTCCTCTGTTATGACATCAATTCATCTCTGCCTCTAAACCTTCCTCTAACGGTTGTAGGCAGGAACAAGCAGTGGGAGTTCTGGAGATAAAACAGGAGACAAACTTTTGAAAAGTCAGTTTAGATGCTTCTTCGTCAAACAGAAACAAAACTTAAGTGGATGTAAAAGCTGACAAAATAGGAAGCATAATTTTGACAGCATCTCTATTGCAAAGTGTGGTGAAAATGCTGGTGATAGTAGACAGCTACTCTGTGAAACCGTTTTGTCTTTCCTTGAAAGAACATAAACCGCTGTGGCTCACTCGTGCCGAACCGCTTCATTTCCTAGTCTGATGCATATAAGCACAGACCTATGGAGCACTCAGCGGTCTTAGGTCCCTGTGGTGAGTGGTCTGTAGAGTACTGAGTGCACTTAATGTAGTGTCCATTGAGAAACCAGCTTCCAGCGGATGAGATGCAGTCTGCTGTGACCCGGACCACTGAAGCCCCGGGGAGCAAACCAGCAATTTCCACAAGGTCAACAGTTAAAGAAATAACTAAGAGACAAACACAGAGCAAAAAGCAGAACGAGCGCTCAACATTCAGCCAGCTGTCCTCCTAAATCCTTTTTTCCACTTGCTTGTCAGTCACCAGTGTGTCCATCATTGAGTTTTTCAATTGAGAACGACAAGGGTGGGGGGGGGCAAAAGGAGACGATATGACCTCTAGAGAGCATAGTGTTTGAAAAAGACTTGTGATGGAACAGGCTGATGTTCAGGGAATTGCAAACTGCAGTGACTTTCACACTGAGGTGGAGAACACAGCTTGTCATCTGCTGCAAAAGCTGCTTTTTTTCTCAGATGGTACTGTTACCAGGCCCATAGCTGTGAGGCACTGCAAGCATTGGAAACACTTTCTCACCAGACAGGAAGAAGGCATGTGTTATTTGTTCAAAGAATTTGAGATGATGATATTATAGTTCCATGACAACAGCCAGTCAGGATGATTTAAATAAAGTCTGCTAAACCTCTCCTGAAAGAAAAAATATTCAAGAAGGTTAAAATGACCTGTGTTTGGTTGCAAAGCAGGAAGCTGTGTGTCTTTCTTATTCTGATGTCTGACAGAAGAGCTACGGACAGCTGGATGTGATGTTTGCTGTGTTTGATGTTTGACTTGAACACTGGAGATAAGATGTAAGTTCCATCACCTGAACTGGTTTTCTTTAATAACAAACACCTTCTTTCTGTGATTCTCATTGATTGTTTAGGAATAGACTAATCAGTGCTAACTACTACTACTACTACTACTACTGCCACAACCAGTGTTGCTAATGAATTGCTACTTCTCTTGTTGGCTGAGTATAGCTGACATTTCTGCATACATACACTTATTGTATATGAAAGGGGTCCCTCATCATGATGAATCCACTGACGATTATCAATCGATTCCACAGTTACCCTAAGTACTGGACCATTCAGCAGTAAAACAGCCAGATATTTCCCTTTAGACTTGGTAAAGATGATAAGAAGAAATAAATGGTAATATTCTTCTGTGTCTGCTGGATCCATACAGTAAATTGGGGACTGTTCATGGACAAGTTCATCAACTTCAAAGGTCATTATATGTTAGGGTTTCTCTGCTGCCCCAGAGCAGCCAAAAAATCCTATTACTGCAGCTTCAACTGAAGTGATTAACCACAGACAGGGCTCAGCATCTGAAACCTTGTCTTTTATCCAGAGGCATCATATTCATTCTTGTAAACAGACAGCTTTAGCTATTTCTTCCTCAAAGATAGTTGCAGTTGCAGTCAAAGTACAACAGTTTTAAGCTATGTTGTTATATCCAGTACTAACATATTGGATTGACTTAAACTGTCACTTTTGCACTGTTAATGCAACTGCCAGGATGAATTTCAGTTATCTACACGCAAATAAGTATATTCTTGTTTACAATATTGCTTTTATGTTAGCCATGTGTATTTTAAATGTAAAAGAGCAAGAGCTTTGAATAGACATAAATGTGCTTGCTGAAAACAATGTTACACATGCAACCACTATTACCATGATTTTTAATTGTGCAATTGATAGAATAAAGTTATTTCATATATCACAAAAATCCATAGCTACAAAGAAATCAGATCAGGACTCCTCCACTATTGTTGGCTTCAAGGCTGCCCTCCTGAATTTCTCCATCTCCCAGCTGCTTTGGAGCTGACATGGACCACCATTTTCCTCTGAATTTCTGAGAGTATAGGCTCCGGTGGGATCTCATTGTGCATTGGATTGCCCGACTCTCACCACTGGTAAGGATCTGAAGAAGCATGGCCCCTGCCTGTCTTCATGCTAAGCCTGACACATCCCTTATAGCAGTTTGACCCTGACTGACATGGCTGTGAAACCCCATGGGAGATCAAGCACTCGTCTGATGGTGCTCAGCCTACATTTGTTACATAACACACTGATGTTCTCCTATGTCTTTTTAAGAGAGCAATTTAGCATCACTATTGACTACCTTAGATATATTTCATTACCAGATATATTTTTTTTTGTCTTTTACAGCTGTCAGTGCATCACTCTGTCTTCAGTGAGTGTCAGCTCTGAACACTGATGATAAAATGAATCATGGTTCAGCATTTCCTCACCAGCCTGTCATATGCATAAACAGTCAAACACATATGACTAACGACATATGAATGTCTATGTACCTGCCACAGCTCCAAATGTGCACAAATATGCTGTCTTTCCATTGTCATATTTCAGCGTCTTATCTTGCACAAAAATCTGACTTAATTCTTTCCTGTTTCCCCTCAAAAACAGAGCAGAAATTAAGTATAGCTATTCAGTTGTGTTAGTATAGGACAGTTGGAAGAATAACTACTTTATGAGCTCCTCTTGAAGCTCTCAAGCTACAGTTCATCACCTGCAAATACTGTGTTGTGTTCTGCAAGGAAGTAATGCACCTCTCCACCATGACAATGCTGTGTGCTACTCTTGAAGGGCATCTGTTTTTTTGCTGAGTGTGCAGCAACCATTACTGAAAGGTCAACACAGCCTCTTAGCGGGTGAGCTGTTGAGATATCTCTATCATTCAGCTGTCCTTCCAGCGATTATTTCAATCAAATATCATGAGTTGTGACGTGCTTTACATACGATCTTATGAGAGATGTCCTTGTCGGCTAAAGTTGTGATCCTCCGCGAAAAAATGTTCACCAACTTTTGAAAGGTTACACCTATCAAGGTATGGTATTCCTTTGTTGTGGCAATCTGGCTGAAAATCTAAGCCCATTCTCAAACACACTTTCAAAAGGACGGAAAGAGGACAGCAGGGCAGATAAGACACTCTGCATGATGAATGAATGTGGTGGACTCAGCCACCAGGCCCAGCGGTCTGAACCTACAATAAGAAAATATCCTCACGGTGCTGATTTTGATCCCTTGCCTTGGTGACAGACAGTATTAGTTCCCTGCAGTACCAGTAGTTTGCTGTATACCCTCTAAGTGTAGCAGTACACAGCAGATACACCCCTCTCATTTCTACTACTGAGGCCACAGCAGCACTCTGCAGCCCAGATAGCGGTGAAGTATTTTGTTAACATGTTTATGTTGGCAGCTTAAAAAAGGAGTGTCTTCCAGTGAGACTGCTGTGATATCCTTTGACATTAGAAGAGCAAACATGCTTTGGCAACTACTTATTTACTCTGCCGTATATTTGAATTTCCCTTTCCCTCCAGTAATAGCTGTAATACAGAGTGGATATTTCTTCAGGCACTTTAGATTAATGAGCATTGTTCATTTGTTTAAGTTTGTTATTGATGCAAATTTAGATAACAGCTCAATTAACGTGCTACAGCAGGGAGTCATTTATGTATACAATGGGGCTCAAGTGGGCTCTGACAGTTTTGCTACTTGAGGTGTGATTTCACTATAAAAACTCTTACACTACCTACAGCAATACTCCTCAGCAGTTGGTATGAACAACATATCAAGACTTGATACAATACCTGAAAGTTTCATTTGAGAAATTTAGCTGTAAAAACGCATTACTAGGAAAAAGGACAAACCCATTGTTTGGTGAATAGGCCCTGCCTTTGGCTGGAGTTGCATGTTTTGAGGAATACCATATGTTCTAAATATGAATCCTGCAGACGCCCACTGAAAATAAAAACTTGGTAGAATATACAAAAATAACTACAAAAATAACATGCTTTGTAAGAAATATTAATTGGATGGTTTAAGACCAACAGTTGTATGTGCAGACATTTACTTGATTAGCAACAGCATTAATACTATGAGGGACTGTTTTATAGGCATGTCATTGCAGGGCTCAAGGACTGTAATTAGAAACAGACAGATAAAGTCTGCTAAGACTAACAAAAGAAGCTTTATTTTTTTCCTGTAGTGTCACCAATACAATTGAAGTGTTGAGTCTTACATGCTAGCAGGGATTGCAGGGATTAGGGGTCATCTGTTACCACAGATTCAAATTGTGGGTGTTTGGGGCATTAGTGAATGAGGATACTGAACTTACTAGCCACATCCTAACAGAATACTTAGGGATCTTTGGTATTTTTGCCACCAGTTTTTTTGTGTTGCTGTAATTGTATTGTTTCCTTTTGTCTACATGTTGTACGGTCAAAACTAGGTGGTTAAGATAAGATACCCGGCCTTTCAACATAATCATTAATGGCATTCAATCACACAATAAAACCTGTACAGCTTACAGCAAGCCTAAAGCATCACACAGTGCTTGTTGACAGCCAACTATAGTTAAAACCCAAACCCATTAGCTAAGCATGAATTATACTATTTCCTTTCCTTTCATAACAGTATGCAACATGTTTAGCAGCTGCCATATTCTTCTCATTTCATGATTCTGTTTTAAAAAAAATCTATTACTTAAGATATTTTTAATTTTCTTTATGAAATCTGCTTTGCACATCAATATAGTTGAGTTGAAATAGGGTTAGATTTGTTCAATTAAATGAATTGAATAAAGATCACAATACTTACAATACTGGACCCAGTAAACAGAGGCTCTGCACTCCAAACTGCATTGACTGGACAGAATGTTGGTAATATTGCTTTTGTTAGGGATGCCATTAAGGAGGAGCACAAGTTCAGTTGTGATGCATTACCAAGATACTCCATAATTTGCTTTTAAAGAGCACTTTGAACCACTTTAGCCACCCAAACAAAATCTGTGTTTACAGACATGTATGAGGTGAATCAAGGTTTTGGAACAGTTTGTAAAAACACATTCATTTTCAATCTGGCCATGGCTATCCCAAAATATCAAGGTGCTACCTGTGGAGTGAAATAATTGGAAGACACTCAACAGGTGAGTCTCTAAATGGGATCTGTCTTTTGTAATTGTGTTCAATTGATTAGCCTTTGAATGTTTATTACTCTCATTGTGCTGTCTTGACCATTTTCCATTGGTTTTGCAACTTAATTTCAAGCTGAACACCTTTCAGATTCAATTTGTTTTGTATTTATATATTCTTATCCCATCACTATAATTCTGGCCTAAAGGCGTATTAAAGGGGACATTAATGCCTATGTGAATACACATACTCACATACAAACATACACACAAAGGCTGTTTGTCTCTATATTAATCAACTCGATCCGCACCCTATGGTCTCCGTGACCGACTGACACTCCACTCTGATGAACTTCTGGAGTCTCTTGTATTTTTTTAATCATTATCAGGGTTTGGAGCTAATGAACATGTTAACATATATTCTGATACTATTGGAAATATTTATTTACATCCATCACTGCTGACTGTAAAGTAATGTAACAGCTTCTCCATATACAGTAAAGTCATTTCTGACATTATAATCTGTATACAGCAAAACAACCCATGCACATATGAATGCAGACAGTTGCATGATAAAGAAGGTTTTGTTTGTGCGTCAGGATATGTCATGTCAACTCAGTGAAAAGTCACAAGAGAATAGACAATAGACAATGAATATACAAAGTATAATATCATTTTAGAAATGGCTCAACATGAAATGCATGTGTCTATAAATTCAGTTTTCTTTTCTTGTCCACCTCTACTGGAAGGAAGCATGCTCTAGATCCTTGCAGTCAACGACAGCTAATGTGTATCCCAAAACTCCTACCGATTTGTCCCATTTTGTCATGTGATGATAAGTTGTTTTTGTCTAACAGCAGGGACAAGGTTGAATCCAAGGTGATACTACTTGAAGTCCTGCATCTGTATTCCTTGTACTGTGGTTTTTCTCCCTCAAAGTGGCTCGATGGTGAAGCGATTCACAGTGTGAGAAGGCCAGAGGGAGTCTGAAAGCTCAGTGTGCCAAAAAGGCTGTTGTGCAAACCATCGCTAGGAACCTGATTGTGCTTATCGGCCCAGTCATGGCCTGCCTCAAGCCAGATTTGTAAATATATATAACTAAAAAAAAAAAAAAAACTAAACTGTATTTCATTAACAGGCACACAAAACTTTTTTAACTTGAACTATTGATTAAAAGAAAAATCTGGAGGCTGCAGGCTATTCCTAATCATCTTCAACAAGCCACAACACTGCAGCAGATGAAGGTGCAGGCTTGTAGTAGTATGGTGTTATGGCTTCAGACACACCTAACATTTTAATACATGAGCGCCACCATGTTTCATAAACACATGCAAATATGAAACCATGAGGGCATTTCATGAAGTTTATTCTCTCTGTGAAAACCCTTTTGACCCAATTACATAATTTTTTTTAAAAACAATGGTTGGCTTGAAGTTGTGCACCATATATTACAGTGTCATGAATAATTTATGCAAAACGCAGAGATGTAATCTGCATCTCTAACACGATTAATGTGCCACCAACGTGGGAACCTATTCATATCCATTTATCCATTTACCAATGACAGAAAGACACAGTTGAGAGCGATTTACTGCAATGCAACCTATTTGTATAATCTACTTCCCTAGAGCTTAGAGAGTGAATAGTATAACAATATTGAAAGAACACTTCATACTTCATGCACTTCATGCATATCCACCTGCTGAAGAGATTTTTGTCAAACACGCAATATGTGAAGATGCTGCTCAATCACCGCAATATTTGCTGATAACTGAGGGGGCAGTTGTTCCCATGATGCACTGTGACTCAAACACCTTGACACATACAGCTCTGAGTACTGCCACCTCCTGTGTCATGCCTTCAGCACCCAGTTAACTGAACTACTGAGATCAAAGAAGGGGACCCTCTTGCTCCAGTCAGTGCTAAACAAAACTGAAAACTCCTCCAGTGCAGAAATCTTGCCCACGGGATTTCTCAGACACAGACATTTATGAGACCATTAACCTTGTCAAGACAGTTAAAATAGATGGAGGTACATAAAATGAGGAGGATCCCTGAAATGCCTGAAAGGAGCGAGGCAGTAAGAAAAGATGCTCGACAAACAAAGATAAATGTCTGCAGGCAGCCGAATGTTTACAAAGGGAAGAGATAACTTTGAAAGTTTAGATGACATTCATAAAAGTGTTCAGGTCATATCCAGAGATGATGGAAGTGGTGCTCGCAAAAAATGTATTGATACTCTCCACAGCATCTGATGACATGGCCGACAGCTAATGCAGTCGGACAAACATGACATAAAGTATCAGAGTTTACTGATGAATCTGCAGCTGATAACTTTCTACAGTTTTCTTTCTCAACCTATTAAAAGAGATGCAATAATATTCACTGGCATATATGAGGCATCATATTGTTTTCAGCAATTATACCTCCTTGTTTCCATGGCTGCAGTGTTTCCCAAAACAACCATTATCTCATGCGCTCATTTCCTGTGAATGTCAGTATGCCTTCTTGGCAATCAGTGAGTCATTTGAGTACCTCCTTAAGTCTGTGCAGGACAATGAACTACAGAGAAATTATTATACTTATGGTTTCTTTACAGGGAGTTAAGGGTTGATGGGTTTGAAGGTTGGGGGGTCCTTATCAAATCCGAATAACTGCTGAAATCTGTAGCTTAATTATAGGAACAAATAATGAGCAATGACAAAGGACACAGAGGCAGACCACAAGGACCCTGCCATTCATTCTTATTAGTGCCAGTGACAACATTCTTACATTGGAACACAGGTAGTGATTGTTAGCTTCAGAGGCAGCTTTATATCTGAGAGCACTCTTGAAATCAAAAATAGTCTTTGTTGTTCAAGAAAGTGATCAGCATTCATCATGTACTGTCAGTTTGCCAGTAAGGACAGATGAACACAGGTCCATCACAACGAATGGCAGCTAAAGAGGTTTTTAAGCACTGGAAATTCAGGCCCCCCTGAAGAACACAGACTTTACACACAGTTAAGAATACAGTGAGCTATAATACCTCTATGAGCTTGCTCCTTTATTCTTTACTTTCCTCGGCCTCAGACAGTGAAGGGGAGAGAACTGACAGTATCTCCTTGCTACTATCTAACCACCCACCCCGCTTTGACCTTTCCATTAATAATAGGCTTTTAGTAAGGGCTTGCACTGCGCAATCTGGAAGGCTCCTTCAAATGTTGTACAGCAAAGGGCTTTGGCCAATGCTTCAGAGAGATTGGCCAGAGTGGGAAAATTAGCTTCTTTTTGCACTATACCCCAAAGCCCAGCAACTCCCTACACAGATGTAAAAGTTACAGGTGACTGAGGAGCTCCACAACATGAAATAAGACAAGCAATGCAGTACGAATGGAGGCTCGGGCAGCTTAAAATGGATTACATTCTCTAAAATACTTTGGATTTCTGGCTAAAGGTGATACCTGAGGTTTTTACTATTTTGTACACAGTGAAATGCAAGTAAACTGAGTGTATATAGTGAAAAGTTTACTTGCGAAGGCTGATTCAAATATATGGCAGACTTCAACACAAACCTTATTTACCACACTTATTTTCCACTGGGTTAAAGTACACTACTTCCTGCATTAGCTGGACATTGGCATTGGACTTCAATCATGCCAATATCAACATAATTCTGAGGATACTGGGCTGAAGTCATAGTGTTTGTATAGGTCCTTAGCAGCTCATCTATTTTCCAGCTTTTCTTTGTTTTCTGTGGCAGTAATACTTGGGTTTTATTAGTCAGTCAAACAAAAGCTTTATTTCAATACATGAACTTGCATACTGGGAAATTGTGATGGTCATTTTACCTGATTTGCTGACATTTTATAGACCACCCAATTAATCGATTTTAAAGGAAATAATCTTCAGATTAAGCAATTTCAATAATCTTCAGATTAAGCAATTTCATCAGATTAGGTTAATTAAAGAAAGTAATGGGAACTTATGTTGTAATTGAAAACAACAAGTAGCATTACACAGATTTGATTCAATGATTTACCAGTAGAACTTCCTTTGCAGGAGAAAAAAAAAACACATTGCTGTTATGTAAAGCTACTGCTGCCATCACATTTCCCCTCACCTTTGAAAACTCCTTGCTACACCAGCCTTTTCCAACTTAGCCTTGTTTCTTTACTTATGAAAACTTTTTCTTTCACTTCCAAGTTTGTTTATCACAATAAAAGGTTCAGAGTATGTAGTAGGATGCTTTAACAACTTCAAGTCACAGTACAGAGCATCAGCTTAGCTGTGATAAAACAATGCTGCAGAGCAACAGCAATCATGCTTGTTTATCTTGTAGGGTACTCCTTTTGTGCAGTGGAACTTTAATATCTAACCTACACTTGTTAGCCAAATTTAATCCAATTTAACGCGTGACATGACATTCAACACATGCTGCATCCCTAAACATCCTCACAGCAGCATCAAGGTGCTGCCAAAATTGAAAAATGATGGAGGTAGAAAGCATAAATGTCACACCATGTAAAGCCTTGTTCCCTGACTTCTCACAATGGAAGGCTATTTTGTGTATGCAATGTAAATTTCCACCTGAGCTATGCATGATATTAACCTCCAAACAGAGACGCACGCTGACATGGCACCTTGCTGTGTTTGTGCTACCATTTTCAATAATTCCATTTATGTCTTCATTGCTTTACAGTGCAGCTGAAGCCTCTTGTTGTTCTGATGTAATTAGGCCCAAGGTGGTTTCAATTTTCTATCACTGATCACTGACAGTGATATTAAACATCCATGTGAATTACATAATAATTCACATGGATGTTTAGTTTTTAAATGTATTTCTAGAATAGGATAAAGCTGAAAAGGTCATTATCATCTCAGTATGGAGTTCCCCAACCCAACAGTTCCATTTCAAAACAATATATGGTTTTGAACATGTTTCTCTTTTCACCATATCTTATAATTCAGATCGAAGCTGAAACATAAATGCGTAATGTTATGTCCAACATCATCATCCATCATTGGTCCTAACCACTTTAAAGGAGGCACTTCAACTTTTTGTGTGTTTGTGTTCGTAGGGAAAGTGTCAGTGGTCGCAGCTCTCGTCACCAGAAGCAAGGGCTTGTTAATTCAGGTTCATTATTGAAGGGCTAAATGGGGAGAAGGAGAAGACATTAATCACCCAGCGTCTGCAAGAGTGGGTCTGTGGATGGCTTAATGGCACATTGTCAAACCAGAGTGCCTCCCTTTACCCAGCATTTATCAGACGAACAAGCAGAGTGGCTGATGACTAGGATATGCACTATAAGTGGGAGCCTCTTTTGCCTTTATGAATCCTCTGAGTGATCATTGAGCAAAATATTAAATTATGTCACGGAAGGCTAGAATGACAGGAGGTAATCATGCTGCCTGAATGATATGTAATTGTTTTCTGAATTGTAATTATAGGGTGAGAGAAAACATTGGCCTACTGTAATTAACGGTGAAGAACAAAGTTTTTCAGTGGAAAATTGGAATTCTCTGGGGATGTGAGCCCATAATATAGAGAGAGAGAGCAGTGTGTAAGGAAAGCAAACCAGAGCTGAGATTTTATGAGGCAGAACAACACAGACCTTAACATTATGAGTGTTTATCCAAACTGTATATGTGGATGATGAATATGGGTAATTCCTCACTAAAAGTAGAGCTCATTCTCAGAGTGCCAGTAAGAGCCATGAAGTTATGCATGCTATATTATTTTACCTTGAAGCCAGCAGCATCCACCATATACTGATTCTTGCCTGCACAGGAAGACCTCAGCTCACCTTTCTTTTACTTTCTCTAAAGAAATTCAGGTTTTATGTTTTTCTTTGCAGCTCAGTGTTGGATAATAAAAGGATCAATGTATATAATATAGCTATGTCAATAAATGACTACCAAACACGTTTTTAGAATCTTCAAAACAGTACCATTACTGAGGAGACAGAGGCAGACTATTTATGTGTTGATGACTGTGACTGATTCACAGCACAAAACAGGAACTGCACTGTTTTATTTGCATAAATGGAGGTTAAAGCCTGCACAGCTTCTTCAGCACAAAACCAAAGAGTAAAAGGGTGTAAATCACCTCCAACATGCATCTGCTTCTCTAAGGCTAAAAATGTAATGTTTACTGAGCAGCACCAATACAGAGGAAAGGTTAAATAGCAGCATTTACACTGAAATGTTTTTTATGAAACATAGCCACTGTCCACACAGCCGGTCACAGACACCAGAGTTTGAATCTTGGTCAAATATTAATCCAGTAAAGTTCTGTGTCATGTGCTACAAGTCACTTATGTCACAATAACAAAAACAATAAAAACAAAAATGATGCTACAAACAGATACTTGATCAATTTAACGTTTTGCAGACATATTCTGTATGAACATATTCATGGTTCCAAATTAGCAGTATATCAGTGCAGTATGTAGACGATGGGGTTGGTTCATGAAGCACTTTCATGCCACTGAGTCTGATTCGGAGGAATTCTCATGTGTTGATTTATGGCATAAAAGAAAATTGATTTGGCACTGTTTTACTTGCCAAAATGGCGGTCAAAGCCTTCGTCCATCTGCTTCAGTATAGCTTAAGTTAAAACAAATTTATACTGAGCTGCACAAAGAAGGAAACTTATATATATTCACACTGCAAGGTGTACGGGGTATGATGTCTACATCTTACATTAATGTGTGATAACGGCTGTCACTCTCTCACCTGGCAGTTCTAAAATTTAGTACAATACTCTATGTTCAAAATTGCAACATTAAGCAGCTTTAACTGAGCTGAACTCTACATGACCCCCTTTCAATCTGTTTGTATGTGTTGTAGTACTGTGCATGTCCAATCCAAGGTGTTTTGTGATGGCCGTATGCTGATTGGCTGCTAGGACCTTGTACTAACTGACAATTAATACCACTGCCATAACCTGCAAAAGGGAATTTTAGACTGCATGAAAGCGTCACATACCACACTTCAAAGACCAGCACACACAGACTAAGTTGATAGAAGCAGCGTGTGTGAAGTCTGGTTAGGGGGAAAGGAGACAGGAAGGCTCAAAGGAATGCTGATATCCACCTTTTGGTTGGCAGCCCAAATCTGAGCCCTGGTCGCTTCAGGCTATTGGGAAGAGGAGCCATGCGAAACAGCATGGAGCATAGTAATCATAACTCTCCCGTTCTCTTCTGCTTGCTCCATCCCATTTTCTCTTTTCATTCTTTCATCTCTTACTTTTCCCTGCTTTCCTCTCCTCTCCCACATCCTTTATCTCTTTCCCCTCATCCTCTCTCTCCTTTTCTTCTCCACTGCACCGCTCTCTCAGTGAACACCTTCTGGAGCGGTCATATAAGCATCTAGCGGGCTGCTCTTTGTCTCTTCCCTCTGAAGGCAGCCACATTAAAAAAAGCAGTTTTGTTTTTCTTAGGAATAAATAGGCTGGATCCCCTGTGAGACACAAACAAATCAGCATAAAATGTATTTGGGGCCCATAAGATGCAAGTGAATACGATGGTGGCGGGTTTGTGATAGAATTCTTCCTTTTCCTCTTTTACCACCTCCCTTCACTGTCTTACCTCTATTGCTGTGATAAATAAATTGCTCCTGTCATTGATACAGCCCATCCTTCCTCTATGCAAACAAATGGCATGCTGTATCGACTACCTTGTATTTCTTTAGGGGTGGAGAGAGGATGTTATATTGTAGTAATAAAGTTACCCCTTGAGGAGGGAAATCTCATCATATATAACCTAGTAATTACTTTTCAAAGTCATGCAGTGTGGGAGATCAATAATGTTAGAGTTTCACTGGGTATTAAGAAACAAATGGCACCTCCACCAGGACTTCTGCCTCTGACCTTTGAGTCATTACTATTATGTATTTTATGGGTGGTGAGTTAAATCACAGCCCAAATAAATGACTTTGGAGCAACAAATGGGTCCTCTGTGACACAGTATAATATCTATTTATGTCTTAGTTCCCTGGAACTTAGTTGGTAGCTGGAACGTATATTCGCTATGATATTCAAAATGAGAGCACTGTCAGCCTTAACTCAGTGCTTACATGATGGTTCCTGTGATGGTATCCCAGTTTCGCTCATGCCTTCTCTCTGTCCCTCCCTTCAGTCACCTCTCTCTTCCCCCATGTCAATGTTTCATTGTCATTCTCCTTCTATCCACCAGATGCCCTCAAACCATTCCTCTTTAATTCCAGATCCTGCCACTCCCAACTCCCCTGCATCACCTCATTCCCCTCACCTGAGCTTCCCCACCCATCTCTCCACCTGCAGCTCATTCTCTCTCCCTCACCAGCCACTCACTACATCCAGTACAGATCCATTGCTCCTCTGCCGGATTCTTAAAGTTGTCATGTGCTTCATTCTTTTGATTTCTTGCTTTTGTTAGCCACATTTTGAAATCTGTGACCTGGAACTTGTTGCCTACCTTTTTCAAACCTTGCTTCATCTTCTGCGTTCCCAGTTTTGACCCTTCTCTGCCTTATAATTCTGTCAGCATATGTACCTGTTTCTCCATTAAATTACTCAACTGATCTTGACTGCTTGTCTGCATTTGACTCACCCCTGTTTCCCTGCTTGCACAAGCCATGACAATAGATTTATTCCAAATATCTTGTTCTAAAACTGTTGTCAACCTAATGCAACAAATAAGTGGTCCAAGACAGTAAATCAATGTAGGAGGAGTGTGACTTTATTCACAGAGGTACAAGGAAACACAACACGGTGTTTCCATCCAAGCATTTTTATGTAAATTTTCTAGTTAGAAACACTGGACCGATGCAACAGAACTCTGCCATTTCCACACTCTGTCTTCAGAGGGTTTACACTGCCTTGAGGTGTTTTTTTTTGTTTGTTTGTTTGTTTTGTTTTGTTTTCCATTTGTCCGTACAGAGCTTATGTGACAAGTCAGTGATGGATACTTGGAAACATGTGTGTGTAATAAATAATAATGTAGAGAATACTACATCAAAGATTAGCTGCTTGGTAGGGTCATGTAACACAACAACTCTTAACCGGTTCTAAAAATATGGAAATTAAGCAGCAAATATCTGTCCTCAAAATTCCTTAGAGCTGTCAAACACACTGCTGCACTCCTGGGCCATACTCTCCGCTATAAATAAAGAGACTTGTTATTGCCATTTCGCACTCATTGCATTGCTTCGGAAAGTAAAAGATATTGTCTCATGATCTGAAGCAAAAGCACCTGCCTTTTCCTGACACTGGATCCTTCCTCATGTAGAGAGTCTGTTTGTCTGATGGAAACAAACTCAATTTACATCCTGTTTTTTACAACAGAAAAAACTGAAAATGTAAATTATTGGGCACTTCCACAAGCAGTAAGAGACCTGCAAACTCAAGAGTGGTGAAAAAGAGACAATATGAAACTTTCTCCTCCAAATAAAATAAAAATGTTGGTGATTTCAAAACACACATGAAGCCTTTTTAAGCATATTGAGATTAGAATATAGCAAGAAAACAGCTGGCACACTATTGGACAAATACAAACACACACACACACACACACACGTACACAGGAGACAGCACAGGGAAGCCCTGATGCAGAGGCAGAAGGGGATGAGATCCAGGAGGGATGAGAGAAAAATGGAAAATGTAGAGACAGAAGAAGAAGAGAAGAGGAGAGAGAACACACATCATGCTTTTCTTATTTATGTTCCTTGGTCTGTACAAGCATTTATCACACTCTATGAATCCTCTGTTACAAGTGAATTGAAAATGCAATGTAAGGCTCGTTCCAAACTTAACCAGAATTAAGAAGTTTTTTTCAGTTTTTTTTCAGGGATTTTTTTTTTTTTTTTTAAAATGTGAAAATTTTTATTAAAAATCCTACAGCCCTATTCATCACTTCATTGATGCTGTTCTTTGTATTTGTATTTAACTGCTTATTTTTTACTGGATTCACAACATTTGTTCACATGAATAGTTTTTAGTTATGAATAGTTCATCTTCTTCTTCATCTTCTTCATCTTCTTCATCCGCTTGGTCCGGGACCGGGTCATGCGGAGGCAGCAGTCTGAGCAGAGATGCCCAGACTTCCCTCACCCCAGACACTTCCTCCAGCTCTTCCGGGGGACCCCGAGGCGTTCCCAGGCCAGCCGAGAGACATAGTTTCTCCAGCGTGTCCTGGGTCTTCCCCGAGGCCTCCTCCCGGTGGGACATGCCTGGAACACCTCCCTAGGGAGGCGTCCAGGGGGCATCCGAAACAGATGCCCAAGCCACCTCAGCTGACTCCTCTCGATGCTGAAGGAGCAGCAGCGGCTCTACTCCGAGCTCCTCCCGAGTGACCGAGCTTCTCACCCTATCTCTAAGGGAGCGCCCAGCCACCCTGCGGGAGGAAACTCATTTCGCCAGCGCTTGTATCCGCTGATCTTGTCCTTTCGGTCATTACCCAAAGTTCATGACCATAGGTGAGGGTGGGAGCGTGAGATTGACCAGGTAAATCGAGAGCTTCGCTTCGCCTTCGACTCAGCTCCTTCTTCACCACGACGGTCCGGTACACCGACCGCATAACTGCGGACGCTGCACCAATCCGCCTGTCAATCTCACGCTCGATCTTTCCCTCACTCGTGAACAAGACCCCGAGATACTTGAACTCCTCCACTTGAGGCAGGACCTCTCCACCCACCTGGAGAGGGCATGCCACCCTTTTCCGGTCGAGAACCATGGCCTCGGATTTGGAGGTGCTGATTCTCATCCCAGCTGCTTCACACTCGACTGCAAACCGCTCCAGCAGTACATGCTGAAGGTCCTGGCCTGATGAAGCCATCAGGACAACATCATCCGCAAAAAGCAGAGATGAAATCCTGTGGTTCCCAAACCGGACTCCCTCCGGCCCCTGGTTACGCCTACGCCTAGAAATCCTGTCCATAAAGATTATGAACAGGACCGGTGACAAAGGGCAGCCCTGCCGGAGTCCAACATGCACTGGGAACAGGTCTGACTTACTGCCGGCAATGCGAACCAAGCTCCTGCTCCGGTCGTACAGAGACCGAACAGCCCTTAGCAAAGGCTCCCCGGACCCCATACTCATGGAGCACCCCCACAGAATACCACGAGGGACACGGTCGAATGCCTTCTCCAGATCCACAAAGCACATGTGGACTGGTTGGGCAAACTCCCATAAACCCTCAAGCACCCTGTGGAGGGTATAGAGCTGGTCCAGTGTTCCACGACCAGGGACGAAAAACAGCATTGTTCCTCCTGAATCCGAGGGTCGACTATCGGCCGAATTCTCCTCTCCAGTACCCTGGCGTGAGACCTTCCCGGGGAGGCTGAGAAGTGTGATCCCCCTGTAGTTGGAACACACTCTCCGGTCCCCCTTTTTAAAAAGAGGGACCACCACCCCAGTTTGCCACACCAGAGGCACTGTCCCCAACCTCCATGCAATGTTGCAGAAGGCGTGTCAGCCAAGACAGCCCCACAACATCCAGAGATTTGAGGTACTCAGGGCGGATCTCATCCACCCCCGGCGCCTTGCCACTGCTGCAGGAGCTTACTGAACTACCTCAGTGACTTCGGCTTGGGTGATGGACGAGTCCACCTCAGAGACCCCAGCCTCCGCTTCCTCATTGGAAGGCAAGTCGGTGGGATTGAGGAGATCCTCGAAGTATTTCTTCCACCGTCCGACAATGTCCCCAGTCGAGGTCAACAGCTCTCCCACTGCACTGTAAACAGTGTTGGCAGAGCAGTACTGCTTCCCCCTTCTGAGGCGCCGGACGGTTTGCCAGAATCTCTTCGAGGCCGACCGATAGTCCTCCTCCATGGCCTCACCGAACTCCTCCCAGACCCGAGTTTTTGCCTCCAGGACCGTCCGGGCTGCGGCTTGCTTGGCCTGCCGGTACCTGTCAACTGCGTCCAGGAGTCCCACAGGCCAACATGGTCCGATAGGACTCCTTCTTCAGCCTGACGGCATCCCTTACTTCCGGTGTCCACCACCGGGTTCGGGGGTTGCCGCCACGACAGGCACCAGAGACCTTGCGTCCACAACTTCCGAACCATGCCGCGTCGACAATGGAGGCAGAGAACATGGTCCACTCGGACTCAATGTCTCCCAGCCTCCCTCGGAATCTGTGAGAAGCTCTTCCGGAGGTGGGAGTTGAAGACCTCCCTGACAGAGGGCTCGGCCAGACGTTCCCAACAGACCCTCACAATACGTTTGGGTCTGCCAGGTCTGTCCAACTTCCTCCTCTGCCAGCGGATCCAACTCACCACCAGGTGGTGATCGGTTGACAACTCAGCCCCTCTCTTTACCCGCCCGAGTGTCCAAGACATACGGCCGGAGATCAGATGAAACGACAACAAAGTCGATCATCGACCTCCGGCCTAGGGTGTATCCTGGTGCCACGCGTGCACTGATGGACACCCTTATGCTCGAACATGGTGTTTCGTTATGGACAAACTGTGACTAGCACAGAAGTCCAATAACAGAACACCGCTCGGGTTCAGATCGGGGAGGCCGTTCCTCCCGATCACGCCCCTCCAGGTATCACTGTTGTTGCCCACGTGAGCGTTGAAGTCCCCCAGTAGAACAATGGAGTCCCCAGCCGGTCGGAGCACACTATCAAGTACCCCTCCCAGGGACTCCAAGAAGGCCGGGTACTCTCTGTACTGCTGTTCGGCCCAGTAGGCACAAACAACAGCAAGAGACCTATCCCCAACCCGAAGGCGCAGGGAAGCGACCCTCTCGTTCACCACCGGGTGAACTCCAACACATGGCGGCTGAGCTGGGGAGCTATAAGCAAGCCCACACCAGCTCGCCGCCGCTCACCCTGGGCAACTCCAGAGTAGTGGAGGGTCCAGCCCCTCTCAAGGAGCTGGGTTCCAGAGCCCAAGCTATGCGTGGAGGTGAGCCCGACTATCTCTAGCCGGTACCTCTCAACCTCCCGCACGAGCTCAGGCTCCTTCCCCCCCAGCGAGGTGACATTCCATGTCCCTATTGCCAGAGTTTTGGTCCAGGGATTGGGTCGTCGAGGCCCCCCGCCACGACTGCTACCCAAACCACATTGCACCGGCCCCTCATGGACCTTCCTGCGGGTGGTGAGCCTACTGGAAGGCGGGCCCACGTCGCCATTTCGGGCTGAGCCCGGCCGGGTCCCGTGGGCAAAGACCCAGGCCACCAGGCGCTCGCCTGCGAGCCCCAACCCCAGGCCTGGCTCCAGGGTGGGGCCCCGGTAATGCGCCAATCCGGGCGACGTAACGGTCCTTGATGTTCTTCTGTTCATGATGGGCTTGTGAACCGCTCTTAGTCTGGCCCGTCACCTAGGACCTGTTTGCCATGGGAGACCCTACCAGGGGCGTAATGCCCCCGACAACATAGCTCCTAGGATCATTCGGGCACACAAACCCCTCCACCACAGTAAGGTGGCGGTTCAAGGAGGGGTATGAATAGTTTAAATTCAAATTTAATATAAATTGGACCTGTAGAAACAGTCTTTAATTTCACTAGTGTTCACTTTCTAGCAACTAAATTTTGATTCTATGTAATGTTAAAATATTTCTATCACATCTAAAAGTTTTTGGTCCTACATAAAAAATTAAAAGAGAAAAGATACACAGTATTTGAGTAAATGTACTTACATTTTACCACTGGAACTGAGTTGAGAAACGCCATGACGTTACCAAATCATTGCAATCATGTAATAATTGCGACAGGTCTAACGATGGTAGTAAATCCATATGTAGATCAATATGTATGTGTGTGTTGTGCCATGTTGTGTGAAAATCAGACTTTCAAATGATGTGCACTTTTTCCCCTCTCTGCTCTACAGATTAAAATACAAAATACATATGTAAAATCATTAGTTTAATATATCAAGTTTTATGTGAATTTTTCTGAGCAGTAATTGGCATAAATATTATAAAAGAATGTCTTTTTTCTTGCAGGCTGCTGTCTCTGTTTTTGTCTCATGTATATGAATTAAAATGCAGAGAAAATCACCTTGCAGTCGACCTGAACAAGCGGATGGTGTGCTGCTCTAACCTGAATGGTCAGATAAATCCTGTTGTATAAATCACTGGCCTCAGTGGAGAGAGCAGACACAATCCTGTCTACTTTACCACACCTGATCCACCCGTGACATTACAAGCACATACTGCAGAAACCACTTAATATGCCACAAACATCTGAGCTGCTCATTTCTTCACGAGAGCATACACATCCAGGCGAACCCTCATCCAAAGCACATCAATATCAGCCCCCTATAATCACCCACTGAACCCTGAATCAGGCTCTCACCACCTTTCAACATGTCGATTTAATCGTAATAAGGCTTCTACCCATCTCACACATATCATTACATAAAAATGCAAACAGGACCTGCATGGCAGATGTGTCAGTGCCGAGAAGGTGAGGGAAACCCCCGCAAGCTAGTAAAGCAATATCTTAACAGTCTCAACAAAGGAGCGTTGGGAGGGAGCAGGTTGCACTGGGTGAGAGGACGTTATCGGCATGATGCAGTAAGCACCTCTCTGCAGCTTTCTTTGAACGGCTTTAATTTTTCTTTAGTCTGACAGGCACCAGGAGAGCCCAGAGAGATCCATGACCTTAACTCGGCTGCTGAACTACGTGAATATGCGTTTGTTTGTGTGGTTGTGTGTAGGGCAGTGAGGATAAATTAAGGACACGCTGGTAGAGCTACTGTTGCTATGTGCACCGTGTCTGCTTGTTGCATACAGATGCACTTAGTCCAATGCCAATAATCCAGTTCCCTTAGCCTGACAGGGGTAATGACAAACACTGTATTCATTAGGCTCTTCAAAATACGCTTCTATGCAGCTTGAACTGCATTAATAACAACAGGGTAAACCACTAAAGATTATAATGATCATATGTAGACATCCAAGTAATCTTTCTCTTCCATTTTCCTTATTTCCCTCTGTCTTTCTTGTGTGAAATTATACAACCCCATTTTCAATTTGTCCAGCTAATCCCGCTTTATTCCACTGTGCAGTGAGCCACAAGCCAACCCTCTGAGCAAGAACTGTATTTCAAGGGCTTTCCAAGATAATGACAAGAGATTGTATTTTTGATGGAGGGGATTTCACTCTATATTCTTCTTGACATTGGTAAACAGACCCAGGTCAAGTCACACTGTGCATAGCAGCTCATCGTTCAAACTGGTCCTTCGAAATGTGACGAGATGAGGGCATGGTTTAGCCTGAAGTTGGCAAAGTAGGAAATTGACTCAAGAAAAAGTGATGAATTATTTTTGAGTGGATGTATAGCTGGTAGACATGAAGGGTCGATAGAAAATGTGGCCCGCGTGGGTTGGGGGAAAAATTTGAATGGCAAAGGGCAAGACATAGTTTGGTTCAGTAATTGCAGATGCAGTTCATTGCTGTAAGGCAAACATTAATGTTAACCTTTTTATATGGAAGAGCCACTATTCATCCACTCATGGTCAGCAAGAATGTATGATCTACTTGACTGGATATAACACACAACCCTTCACAAGTTCACACATGAACATACAGAGATCTTGTAATAACGATAACAAAGTCATAACAACATGTCGAGAAACAATTTAACTGCAAATAATCTGGTGTATTTTGGGGTAGCAGTGGTACCATTAAAGAATCTTGTTATTTTAGCTCCTCACAGCCATTTCAATTATAGAAAAAAAAAAAAAAACCTGAACAACACATGTTCAACTAATATTTTTGAGAATCGTCATTTTGTATAAATCAGTTCATTCCTGAACTCTGCTTGGTTAAAATAAATAAATAAAAAAAATAATAATTATATTCCAAACCTTCTCTGGAACACACATAAACCTGGAAGATTAAAGGGCAAATCTGTGGGGTGCCAATTTCAAGGCTCATAATATGGTTGTTCTGTGGCTTATGCCTCTTCATAGGGGCGATATTGATAGGAAAGAGAACAGACTGTTGGAGGGACATAATTGAGGAAAATTTAAAAGCTGTTGACAAAACCCAGGACAGACAAAGCTTTTTATGGATTAAAAAAAAGTAGCATAAGTAGATCCATCCCACATAAAAGAACTGAGAAGAGGTACATGGGGCAGACGAGAGAAAATGCTGTCACCCAACAGGCACAGAGGTCCTTGGTTAGGTGAGGAAAAGTGCTTGCTCTCCAAACTGAGTGGCCTCTATTAGATTTGCTAAATGTTCATAAATGAATTCTGCTCACCTGGCCTACGTGTCCTGTAATATCTTTACAACATTTGCTACTCCCTGCTGCGGCAAATTCATACTGTCTTGGTTTGCACAGTGCTAATTTCAATATTATCTTTCATATTTTCCTTGGGGTTCAGCTGATCCCTTTTATTCAATGAAACGTTATCAATAAGGAGTCATATCAGTACGTTTACTTCATCTGTAAATAACATGTCGAGATGGATCACTCAGGATGCTTTTGTACATATAGTTCAGTAGACTTGGTGCGATTCTGGGGTGAAGCTTCAACACTGTTGCAGTTTTCACAGTACTTTATTAAGTGCACCAAACAAACTCTAAACAAATGTCACAAATTGAGAAAAAAGGTCACTCGTCTACTGGACAATATATCCGTGTGAAACTCTCCAACAACAGAAATATTGGAGCAACACCACACTGATGCGATATCAGGTTTGTGGTTTTGCTTTGGTGTTTCCAGCAATCGCATGCTTTACAAGATGGCGACAACAACAACATGAGCAGCTGACAAGACAGCGAGCTGTTCAACATTTTACGCTGCGAATGAGCCGAGTGAGACGTTACTGAAAGAGAAGGTGGGCACTGATAACAGAGGGGGATTATGATGTGTTGTCTTTGGTTCACTTCCTACATTTGGGTTGAATCACACATGGAATCGAACAGAGACACACATTGTCATTTCAGTTGTTTGGTCCGCACCACACTTCAGATAGACTTTCACAATATCTGAAGCCAACCGCACTGAAACACTCCGGGTTTCAATTTAAGGGAACTAAACATCTTGTGTGTGAAAGCATCCAAAGATTACTAACTCCTGTACAGTCCAGCCATGTAAAATATGATGGAGCAGAAGGTGAATATCCCTTATGAAAAAGCATCACATCAACCGTGTGATGATCCATGACTTGTGAAGTGTAAATGCACAGGCAAACAGATTTTTATATTCATTTCTTCATTGCTCCTTAGTTTCAAAGATAATTTTGTATTTTTTCCATCAACTCTTGATACAATGACTACGTGAAAGTGGTTGCTAATAGTAGAGAAATATTATCTCACTCTGCTTTTTAGCCTCTTTCAGCTCCTTTGGTATTATGGCCTGCAACAATACTAGTTTCGTCTTATTGTCGTCATCATCATCATCATCGGCAGCAGCCAGCAGTTTTCTGTGAAAAACTTCTATAATAAACTCTGTACACTCCCAGCTCAGCACCACACAGCAGACACATAAAGCTGGTGACTAGCTGGTGAACATAGTGGCACATTTAGCAGAGTTAATATTGGATGTACATTGGCAACGTGTCAGAAACACCAAATTAGTGATAATGCCCGGTAAGTGGAAAACTACTTACCAACACATTTATGCTAACAACTACACAAAGAGATCCATAATTGTTGGGTTTTAGGCTTGCTCAGATAACTCCAAGTGACCAAAAAAATTAATGCTAATATTTTTATTCAATTTTTTTTTGTTTTATTTTAACTATGCTACTGCACTGAAATATGGTAAATCTAGATTCCAGTTTTATAGGCTGAGGCATTTGTGAATGCAAATATCTGTGCCATTATTATGACTGATGATCCTAAATGTGCATGGAATATTACTGAGATTTCTTTTTTACAACCTGAAGAGGCTATGAACCTTTAATGTTGTTTAAAGTACTGTCTATGTCACTAGGTAGAGTAGGAGATATTTTTGATAGGGGAGATCTGGCTGTAGAGAACTGCTGTAAGTACTTTCTGTGTTACTTTGAACTGGTGCTGGAAATGGAAAAATCTGGGTTGTCTCTGCCACCATTTACCTCAACATGCTCTGATAATTGGCGATATCGATCTGGTATCCTCAGCAGAAACAATAATACCAACTTTCAGCAACCAGGCCTGATGAGGACTGTGTTTACCATTCTGCATGTCTGACAGTTTTCCCTTTGGAGTGCTGCACACTTACTTAGTTAGACTTTATTGTCCCCAGCAGGGGAATTCTTTTTCACATCACTGTACATCACAGGGAAAAACTTTGTTAAGCTCCTTTGTGTTGGTAAAAGTGGAAAACACTGGATTAGCATGAGACGCATGAAAAACTCCTTCCTTAGTAGGACATGTCCGACTGCCACCCCTATTTTTTAATTGCTCAGTGTACTCATGACTTGTGTATGCGACCTAAACCATCGCTTCACTGACCAGCTTTGTCCACAGCAGATACTGTATGCATGGCAACAAAATCCTATTATAAAGCCATATTTTAAGCCTTCTCCCTCACAAACAGAGACAGTGTAACTTAACACCTGCTCAGGCAACATGCTGTTCAGCCCTTGTCTGACCTGAAAAGAGCTGTGTGTGTGTGCATGTATGTGTGTGTGCGTGTGTGTGTGTGTGTGTGTGTGTGTTTGTGTGTGTGTGTGTGTGTAGGCCAGAACACAACATTGGTTGGGAAAAACAAGTGAAAAAGCTTGACAAAGCTCTCCAAGCCCGAGAAGAAGAGACAGAGAAGAGAACAGCAGGTTTCTATTCAAGCTCGACAAAGACAGCAAGTGCTTGTGAGAAAATAATGAAAAAATATCGATCACATTATGTACTTTTCTTCAGAATTTGGAAAAATGAAATGATAGCCGGTTTTTCAAAGATGATAAATAGGCTGGAATATTCTATTAATTAATTAATTAATTAATTAATTAATAATATTCTACCCTGTACTTCATCATCAGTTTTTCACATACAATAAATTCACTGGGGGAATTCAGCAAGACAATCCCTGCTTATTATGGTTCATTATATAATTATTCAAACGTGTTCTATTTGCTAAACAAAATATTAACACCAATGCAAGAATCTCCAGTGCCTCATTTTCAGGACTGGGACACCCATTTCAGAGACATTTTCAGCAGAACGCGTGAGATAGAAAGATTGATCTGATGCTGAGATTGTAATTACCAACAGAAAAACAAGCTCATTTCTCTCCCATGAATTCTTACTCCCTCTCCTCGTCTGTATCAAACAACAGAATATCTTGTTTCTAACATGACATTACCACAGCCTGAGCAGATCTCAGTGACCTCCCACACCGCTTTAAGACTTAAAATGCAGCTCAAGATGGCTAGGGGCTACTAAAAATGACCCCTGCTGCTTCACCTGCTCTTTCTCCTCCATCTTTCTCCTCCCCTGTCCTTTTTTGCTGCAGCTACAAAGATACATATCCTTTCATACAGTGATAAGACAGATATTCTGACTGTCTATGAAAAATAATTTAGACTGCCACATCTTTAGAATTCACAAAACACTGTAAAATTTGTCAGTTTATGCACTTTTTTAGGCTTGTAAAAACCTTTCGTTTGACACATCAGATTAACATCAATTTATTTCCACAAAATAAAAGTCAAAGAAACGACCAAGAAAATCTAAATATAGTCACAAGGAGGCAAAAGTCATTTGTACTAAGCCTGTAGAATATCAGTAGTCTGTCATTATATAGTATACTTAGATTTATTAGTGGAGCACTGTCCTAGTTTTATTGTTTTAGTCTTGTTTCATGCTAGGATTTTAGTTATTGATGTTTATTACTTTATTCCATATCCACCCCTTTGAGTGTACTTACTTAATTTTATCTTTGTGTAATTTATTCTGCTGCTGGAACACTGCAGTTTCCCTTTGGGATTAACAAAGTACCCATTGAATGAAGTATATATATAGTTACAGATTAACAACACAGTAGTGTCTAAAAGAAATGGTAGTGGAGTACATCGGGTGGGTCTACTGCTCCTTATCTAATAAAGCAATTGTCTGTCTGGGGCGAGACTGAAAGGAGGAGGGAAGGTACAGAATCCAGAGAGAATATCGGTGTCCAAATTTCCACCTCTGGCTTGAGCTGGGAAACAGACAGAAGAGTGATTGCCAAACTCTACACTTAAGCCACTTCTTCTTTACCCCCTTGACGGAAGCCTCTAACATAACTTTACAGATTCATCACCCAGAACATCCACTTTCTGTGCTGGAGGATCATATCTGGGAGGAGAATATGACTTCCCAGAGCTTAAAATGTGATTTTTAGTGATGCAGATTTGGCCCTGCATAGTTTTGCATGTGTAGGATTTGATATGAAAGCCAGAATGATGCAGTGATTCATATGAGCACGTGGGCGGGAGAGCCACTTAAGAGAAATCCTAATCACAAGCCTCCCCTCCGGCTTGCTACTGGGGGTTTGTGGGGGATTTAAAATCACAACCACTTAGGAGTTACTGTTAATTAACTTTACAACTAACTTGCTTGGCTCAGTTAAACACATGCAAACACACACAAACACACATGAAAACCACACAAAACCAAAGGATCACCATTTTAGACATAATTTCACAAATGGCACCATTATGTTTATGATGAAAATAAGAAATGCGACAAAGTAACAGTGAGCAGGAGCATGGAGCAGCCCAGGAAAGAGCTAAAGGCTCAGTTTGGTAGGTAGAAAAAAAGTTGAGAAACAAACAGATACACTGATGTTATCATTACTGAAATCAGATCTAACTTCGTTCTCATGTTTGACTTTTCCAAATCAAAAGAATGTATATGTTGATGCGAACATGTTCTTTGTTCCCCACTGCACAATGTCACAATCAAAGTAGCCTGTATCTAGAGACAGTCACTGGAACAGGCTGAGGTTATTCCCCTGTAACAATGCCTGGTAATTGTTGCTACTTATATTTAGCCATCACAAAGTACAAGTGAGATCGATAGTAGGAGCACAACTCATTTAACTTGCACGCAATAAGCCAAACATTAAGGTATATAGCGCAGAAGCAGCTGTCTGAACAATGAGGGACAATGAAACTGCCTGGCACAGGGAATAAATAAATTCTCAATAAATGAAGCCAAATTAAACACTTTTCAAGACCAACTCCTCAGAAGACAAACATTAAGGCCTCCCTATCATTACCTGATTGCAGTCTATCTGTTCTGACCTTGAGTTCTTAATGACATTCTCTTTTTGCTCAGGTTGGAGAGTCTAAAAGGTCAAACGTGTCCACGTCTGGGCTTAATAATAAGCCTGTCTGAGGGATCTTCAAGCACTGGTCCTGTCTCCTCTTGCAAGGGCAATGGCTGAGATTATTTCCATCAACTGAGTGGGCCAAGCTAGGAGAGCTTCCACCAGGCCACTTGTACACTAAAATCTAGACATTGATAACAAAAATTACTTGTAAATATGTTTCACATATATAAATATTATGCAATATGCACACATTAATATCAAGACCCATCTGATTCTATATATTAAGGAGTGAGGGGGAATATTAGATCAAAGATTGAGCTTGTTGTAACACCTATAGATTCACAGTGAGGCCTCCACTAATTACGATAGACTGTACTGTTACTAAGGAACTAATGGGATAGATATGCAATATCATACAATGATATCAATGATGAAGTAGGAATAGGCTATACATAGTGTACGCTGACGAGACCGACTCTCTGTACGAGAGTTGGACTGAAAAGTTGAAAGTCACTTTTTTCATTTGCTGTCACTTGTCAAGAAGTCCAACAGTATCTCATTGTTCTGTCACTACCTGCCATTTCCCGTCAATTTTGGCTTTATTTGATATCTGAAAGCAGACAGTGACAGGAAATATGGGGAAGACAATACAACAGGGGGCACTGTGATTATACTGTGTGCTTCTGAGACCACTGGTCCACCTAGATGTCCAACCGATCTGTACTCAGACTGTAATGACATCACAGGTCATATCATGTGTAAATTCATCAGCAGAAAATTCAGGATGTTGTCAGGTTGTGCTGACAACTTCCACAAACTTTTAGCAAGGTTGTGATCTTCCAGAGGCACTCAGTTTATTTTCATGCTCATTAAAACATTTGACTGCAGACTCTTTTTGCCAGTGCAGAGGCAAACGCTTATTGCATGGCTTGAAATGCCTCACCTTAAAATAAAGGCTTTCACTCAGAAAAAGAATCGAGCATTTATTGGTGTTTACCTGCCCTCTGAGTGGCAGAGATGACCTAAACCAACACAATCTAATACAGACCTCCTGGTTTTCTTAGCCTTGTTTGTACAGAGTTTGACAATGAGGCCTGTTATTAGACAAATAAGGTAACAGTCCTGACAGTTTTGTCTTAAATGCCTATCCCTGAATGGTTTACGAGCAATATCTACAGTGTGTTAAAAATTGCCATCAAACATTGCCTCTGGCCTCCTTATTCCAGTAATTTTGGACAGATCACGCTGTATGTTTCACAGTGAATGTATAAGTCTCCTGGGATGCGAGATAAACACAAACCCTAGGACCACAATAACTGCAGATATTATACAGTATTGATTTTCAGATTGCAATTTTTTCCCCATAAGTAGGCCTCATTTGAATTACCCACTTCGGTCATGCAGAAATCTGACAATGAGTCAGACAAACAAGCCTAAGGTTTGTGGGAAAAAAGAAGGCCTTAGCATCTTTTTGCATACTAATGGTAATGTTATTTCACAGTTCTTGTGGTACCTGGTTGTAGAGCAAAAAGAACCCTTGTGAAAACAACTTCCAAGAGGCCCACCATCTGGTGAGAGAGATACAGTGTGTCAGGATTTTCAAAGAGGTGCTGTAGAAAATGCTATGAGACAGGAGTGATTCATTTCAGTCTCACACTTCCCAGAATTTCCCTATTTAGATATTATTTTAACCTCTCGGCTCTACCACCACAACAGCGTGTCAGCCTATTGATGATCCTAGTGTGGGCTTACCTTATTTTAGAACACTGTGTACATACCAATGAACTTGTCCACCATATCTGCTTTGTGTAGGAGTGCCTACATGGAGCGGGGAAAAGGCAGCACAAAAAGCATGCACCATGAGGATCCATTACACCATTTATGATAAGACTATGTGCCTCTGTGAATGGATTTCAGCTGACAGTTGCTGATAGGGAGACATAGGAGTGCAAGCATATTGTGGGAGGAAATCAGACACGCTGAAACCTTTAGCCAATCAGCCTTAATACAGCAACAAGCACCACAGCTATTCCCATGAGAGTAAATAGGCCTCTGTCAATCTCTAATATTGAGCTAGATGAACACACAAAAGGCGAGTGCCTCAGCCTTTTTTTCCTGTGCTGTCTGGGACTCTTAAGAAGAAAAAATTATGGATGGTGCCAGCTGGTGTCCACTTTCCCAGTGGGCATTACCAATGCATGGCCTTCCGAATAGCCGCAGGATAGCCTAAAGGATAGAAATGTCCCACTTTGAGACAGTTCAAGTCGAACTGGTGCCATTTTTGTAAGTTACTGTAAATATCCCTGTGAATCCTTGTGAATAAATTGCTGGATCAGCTTTATCCTTTTTTTCCACTTTTAGAAAGAAATCCAGGGATTTCTCAAGAGAGTGTTAAGAAGACAGACAAGAGCTTTCGCTTTATATGTTAGTCCCTCGTACCCATCACACTACTCCCTAAATCCTTTATTGTACACCTCTGAAATAATCCAAGAATGTTATACTGCACAGTCATTAAAAGTCTCAGGAGTTATAGGAGTCATACATGTACATCCACAATGTACATGTTAACAAAATCAGTGATAAACAGTTTCAATATGAATACTCCTAAAGAGAACATAAGCACAGATAACTGCCTTGAATCTTAACACACATTAAAAGCGTTGAAGGCTAGTGATTAAAACACACTGACTTCAAAGTCAAACACAAATATGGTCTGTATTTGGTGTGAAAGCTAATAAATTGATAATTAAGAAACTATAAAAGGTGTAGTCCACAGTTCTAATCCAATACGCTTTTTGTCATGTTCAGCAAAGATCTCCACAGTCCCCTAGCTGTCCGCTCTGTGTGTGCACTGAAAAAAAATCTGGTGTTCATAAACTGGCTCTGTAAATGGGAAACAAACAGCTCGGACCCAGCCACACAACTCATGCTTGTGCACAAGACAACTGTTCAGGCGACAGCAAGACTGGCCACAGGATAATTTGTGTCTATTGTGAATATTCATCTCTCCATCTGTGTCCGGTAAGTGGTAGTTTCATAACTGGCTTGTCAAAAATAGTCACTGTATGTAGCAAGTCTTTTCTAAATAAAGTTAGGATTAATCAGGGCTCTCCATTTTAGTGGTTTCCACCTTTGAGGACAAAGTCATACAGAACACTCTTAGCATCAATGAACAAGCATACCAACTACAATTTCTGAGCAAATTCTATTTATTAGGATGAAAAGTGTAGAGGAAAAAAACGTGCTGTGTCTTTTCTCAGCTTAGCCACTGAATTAACACAATACACTAAAAACAATAACATCATCACTCAATGGGCAGAGCTTGACCTTGGAGCTGGGCCTTGGTACAATCATCCACTAATTGCAAGAACAATAGCAGTGGCAACAGTGACAAACAGCATACTACTAATCCCATTAAAAAGATCATTGCTCATTTATTGAAAGGTTGGAATGATTCATTCTTTCTTGCAGAAAGTTGGATGAGAAGACTGACACCACACTCACGTCAGTATGGTAAATATGAAGCTATAGTGACAAGTCAGGTAGTTTAACTTAGCTCAGCATAGAGACTGGAAATAGAGACAGCCTGGGTCTGCCCAAAGGTAACACAACTCACCTACTAGCACCAACAGCTCACTAATTAACATGTTATTTCTTGCTACAAAACCCAAACAGTAAAAACGATGATTTGTGGTTGTACAGTTAAGTAGATGATGAAACTATTTCTTGACCGGGCCACTAACTTCCTGGATTCTTTGCTGGTTTCCTGGCAACCTAAAAGTGACGACAAGAATTCAGAAAGTCACTGTGCCCTGCTAAGAAAGAGTCCGGCACATACAATGTGTCAAACAGTGAGCTTTAGCAGTGTTGGTAGGTAAATTTTTTGCCTTTGGATAAAGCAAGGCCTTAAGTATTTAGACTAAGCTAGACTAATAGTCAGCGGGCCATGGCTTCATATTTACTGATATTATAAATGTCTGCAGTGGTAGTCTATTTTTCTTCTTATCTAAACACATAAAATAACTTGAGCCATTACTATTTAAACTTAAACTTAAACATTTGCTGGTTCCAGCTTCAAAAGGATGATGTTTTTCACCTTTTCTCAGTAATGTTGAGGTTTTAGATATTTTGGTAGACAAAACAAGAGATTTGAAGAAATCAGCAGGGATAAAAATGCATTAGACATTTTTTAGTTTTTGACATCCAAACAAAAACTAGAAAGAAATGAATAGAAAGAAAACTCTTCAAAGTCAGATGTAAAGATTCTATTGCTTTTGTCGCTGGCGGCAGGATTTCCCCTACAGGCATACTACAGACATCCATATTAAGCTTTATGCCACTAGCAGAATACACACTCAGCTATCATTAGCATTAATCTGTACATATTCATGCTGCTCCAAAACACTCCTGCTCTCATTGTTCGCTGGTAAAAACTTAATTAAGTTGTTAAGAAACCGAGAAGAGATTGGAGATTTGGGAAAAGAGAGTATCTAGATCACACTGGGTATGTGAGCGCACCGTGTGTAATTAATGTACTCCAAAACAAAGAGATTAAAGAGAAGGCAGGCTGCAAGCAAGAGTCTCTTATTGGCCTTTTGCTGCCTCCTGACAGATGGCTTCAGGTAAGCCAGAGGAGTAGGCGGAGCAGTTGGAGGCCAAGATTTGAGGCTGGATTTTAGATTGCATCTGCTAAGTGGCCAAATAAGCCAAGCCGACCATTTACAGGAAAAGACAGCTCTCAGTTCTTGGCTGAGTCGTGGGGAGTGCATGTCCTTCATGTGCCTTTGAGAGAAGGACTTTCCTCTCTATATATATTTAATGTCTTTATGCAAAAGAAATCTGCAAAAAAAAATCCTTTAAAACAAGTACACAGGTTGTTTTTCAGTTCTGAGTCCATCACAGGAAGCAGGTATGCAATATTAAAAAGCATGTTGTGATTACACCATGAAACAAAAACACCATCCACCAAGAGTGAAAAAAAAAGGGGGGGGGAGAATTAATTGTGAAGCTGTGCTGGTTGACTGGTCAGTAAAACCAAACTGATTTAAGTCCGCCTGCTCTTACCATTCTTCACTGCAAAGCTATGTTATTTTCAGAAATTGGATGCATTGGTTTCGCTTGTTTGTTTTTTTAACAAACTCAAAGCCCATTTAACTGAATGCACAGAGCACAACGTGTAACTCAGAATAACAGGTTACTGGTCAACAGCAGCTCGTGTGTTATTACTTTGTTACTTCAGTTCTAAAAATATACTACATGTATTTTTCTTCTAAAACGGAGACAGTAATATCAATGCAGTATATGACATATGGTGACTTAATAAACGTTTTGTCACTTTTATTTTTGACTTGAGAAGTTTTATGCTCTTGTATTAAAAGTCAGAAAATGAAAGCAAATAGATATATAATTGCAAACTTCTTGAAAGCATATATGGTGTTGAATGTAACGTCTTTGTAAACAAAGCAGCACTTAGTCAGCCTCCTGAGGCAGCTAATGTGGTGAAATTACTGCTTTTCTGAAGTGGTGACACACACTGACACAAGTAAATTCACTACTGAAGAACATAAGTGACAACAGTATTTTCAGTGGTTTGCATGTTTGTGTGTATGTATGCAATGCAAATGTCCTCTCCAGGACACCATGCTTTTTTCACCAAATGTACAAAACTGTCTTGCCTTCATCAAGTAGGTGTCTGCATATAAGGCCTCCAACGCGTAGAAAAATGCTGATAAGAGGGTCCTACAAGTCTAATACCTTGAGGCACGTGTATAGTATAGTATAGTATAGTATATAGTACTGCATCCTAATACAAGTACATGCTGTTTATGCCATCAGTCTTCAATGCCCCAAATCCATTTAAAGTCATGCTAACAAAAGCTATATCTTGCAGGTACTTAAGTCTGTGCTATTATCCCACCATGCAGGTAATTCAAGAATCATTTTCCTCTTTTCCTGCTTTCAAACTGAGACACTGTAGATGTAAAATTAAAATAGATTTTTTCATGTTCTAGTGCTGTTTGATTCTGCCGAATCATAACCATAGATTTAAGGTACATACATCTGTCAGTGTATAATAATAACAGTTATTATTATTATTATTATTATTATTATTATTATTATAGAGCACTTTGGTCAAAGGAATCAAAATATTAAAAACATTACTTAACCTAAAGCACACAAAATTAATTAATTTACCAAAAATGATTTCATCGTCAAATACATTCATACATTCATCTGCTAAGAAGTGTAAAGGTTACGTTTGCAGTAAGGAAAACAGCATGCTAAAAACGTTCGTCTCTATGTGGCTCCGTGTACAGCAGGAAAAAAACTCTGATCTTTAGGTTGATGACATGATCTCAGATCTCAGATAAGAAATAATAGCTGGGGCGTACTAAGAATGCTTTGGCATTTTTGAACACTAATAGCTGCTAATGCATTGGTGGTATGAACAGGGAGAAAGGTATGTGTACAGTTGGCAAGGGCACTGCATTAGTTATTGTTACAGGGTTGCTCTAGTTCAGTTTTTCTTACTATCTTCCTCCCAACAGCCATCAAAATAAGAGCACTTTCTGTGAGAACTCCCCCAGTTCAAAACTAGAGGCGCAATACCACTGGTTAACTGACTACATATCTTTCCTAGTTGGGGAGGGAAATTGCATGTATGTAAGAAAAACTTTCAGTTGCTCTCTTTTAAAGTTTGGGTTGTTGTATTGTCGTACTAAGTGGAAGGAAAATTGAGCAGTTTGTACGTACAGTACCATGTTTTGAGTATGCTGGCCTTGGTTCAGTGGATACTCACAAAGTAGTCACTGATTTTATTGCTATTTTAATTGCACTCCCATTTGGAATTTTAGTATTCCTGTGGGTTTGTAAAATAAACGGGAAGCCTTCTTTTAGGCAGGGCTTGATCATTAGAGCTTATTTTCATACTGAAAGAATGCTTTGGGTTTTTAGGACATGAATATACTATAGTTTCTAAACCTCCAAAGATTTCCACATTATGACAGGGGAAAACAGAGTTATTTTTTTCAATTTGGAACAATGCTTTTTTGACCTAAATGAATAGTGTGTTATAGCAAGGCTACAAAAATGGCTTAGCAAAAATCACAGCAATGGGATTTTGATTAATGAGAAACATTCATTCATTGACCATTTAAAAGACTATTAAGATTGCCACTCAAGCGTTGAGCATTAATTATAAGGCAGGCCTACATAAGCTTCCATGAAATTTAATGAGCATTGTAAAGTCTGAAATAATGCAAAGAGCTTTGTAGAGAATTAGGTTGTAAATGAAGTCTTGAAACAACAGTCAAATTAAACTTTTCCTGCCAAGTCTGTTCTCAGTGCACACACTAATGATATGCTCTATTTTTTGTGGGGGAAAATATGTTCACAATTCACATTCAATGCACTGCCAATGGAATAAAAAAAAAAGAAATTGGGGAAAATACTGAAAAGCAAAATTTCCAAAGTACCAAGATGTCAGGGCTCTGACCTCCATCAACACCAGTGGCCGTTGACCGTCGTGTTGTCAGCAAACTAGTATTGGACCTGTGGGTGGCCACGCAGTCATGCGTGAACACAGAGTACAAGAGAGGGCTGGGCACATAACCCTGAGGGGCACCACTGTGGTGGAGGAAGTGGAGCTGATTGCCCCCACAGTCTGGAGTCTGTCTGTCAGGAAGTTTAGAATTGTGCCACAGAGGGTGGTGTTGAGCCCTCAGCCTGATGATGAGCCTGGAGAGCACAATGGTACTGAATGCTGAATGATAGTCAATGAACAGCATTCTCATGTTCCTCTGGTCCCCCCAACTGGTAGAGGCAGTGTGAAGGGCAATGACATCTTACATTAATGTATTTGGGCTTTATGCTAAATTGAAGTGTGTCCATTGAGTTGGGGGCTTGTAGCCTGTAAGTATTTCTTAATCCAACCCACATGTTTCACACACCACTCCATAGTACTAAAGCACTAACTTAGTGCCAAGTCTGACTGGTCGGACCACAGATGAATGGTCCGCAATAACACTCTGTTCTGTTTGAGTGTCCACTGATAGGCAGGCAGAAGCTTCAACTGAGATGGGATCTGATTTGCTGAAGGTGGTGTGAGGGAGGGCCTTATGTTTTTCCCAAAAGGGAGTGTGAATACAGTTGAGTGTGTTACCACCACATGTACGACAGTTGATGTGTGTCTCCACAGGAGATAAAAGCAGAATAAAAGCAGTCTGTGGTCATGAGGTCTTTCTCCTGTCGATTACTCTATAAAGCTCTTCCACGGTTGGGATGATGTCAACATGTGGTGGAAGGTCCACTGCTGTGAGAACGACTGATGTAAACTCCTTCAGCAGAAAGTAAGGCCAGCATCTCATAATGGGGTTAGTTAGGAGACCCGGAGAAATGATTTCCACATCTTTGCATAAGTTACATAAGTTCTCAGTACACAGAAGAATACTTGGTAGAGGAGACCAGTTTTCGTGTTTTCTCAGTCTGACAAGTAACTTTGCCCTGAACCTCAATTTCCTTCATTGCATCTGCTTTCCAGCTACATCAACACCTATTCCCAGCCATGGATATTTCCCATTGTTCCTTGGTTATGGTGAACAAGTGCTGTCCGCCAACAACCTAATGTGTAAATATTGTTCTTTATCATATTGTATGATAAGGCTCGCTTGTGCAGTGTTCATGTTGCAAAGAAATCCAAAATAAATCACAAAAAAAGACAAATAAAGAGTAACGTTCAGGAGCAGCTTGAAACAGGACAGCCACCCCCGGCAGCTTGTCTTGTCATTCTGTCTACACTATAATACAGAAAATCTCCATGGCTAACCAATACTTCATAAATATTCATGAACACAGGGTGGGTCTATGGATGCCATGTGCTTTGTTTCTTCAGCTGAATCACTCAAGATCAAACATGCCATGACATCCATAATGTGGAAAATCCTAGTATAAAATAAATTCATGAGTTTACATATCCTGAACGTGGACCTGCAAACTCATGCACACATGTTAACAAGAAACAGAAATACAAATCTTCCTGAGGCTCATAACCCCTCTCTGTTGTTTTTCTTATCACTTCTTTGTGACACTGTGAGAGCCTGTAGGTCCTTTCAGGGGTGTTTTAAGTTACATCACCTGTATTGATCTGTTAACTTTGCATTCATCAATCACAAGGTTAGGTGAATGATTCAGATAACATCAGCTCTGTCCTCCCCCAGTGGAAATTTGGAATTAATACCTCTATGTCCCAATGCCTCCTCGTCTTGTTGGGAAGACTCTGTCACCTTTATTTGCAGGCTGTCACATATCATCTCAGCAGACACACAGAAACAAAAGTGAGATAAAGGAATGATGAACTGCTAAGCTTTAGAGTTGATTGAACAACTTTATAGCTCAGATTTTTCAAAGGGAAAAAGAAATTACAACTATATCTTAAATGAAGATTCCTGCTCTCAGGAGGCTCAACTGCCTCCTATTAACAGTCTCTCAGATTCCAGCACAAAGGCCTTTGCCAAGGGGCTTCCAGCACAATCAATGATAGCGCTAATTTAAATATTATCTCTCGTGCTTCACACAACTACCCAGGCAAGCCCCCAATAATTGCACACAAATTATTCCACAGACCATGTGCTTGCTAACCACTAACTCTGCCATCTGCTCCAAAATTACATCTGTACCGCTGCACTAGTTAAGCGCCCCCCGTACACAGCAACTCCCAACTGTGAGATCCCTCCGTGCTATTAATGCATGAGGACTGGCTGAGCCTCCAGTGGCCTCCTTATCAGTGTCAATGTCAAGGATCTGGACAGGTGATGGTGTAAGATTGATGTGGGTATCTACTGCCTGCCCACTTAAATTATATATCTGTTTCCCTCCCTTGAGATTTCAAATCAGATACAATATGGGAGATTTAGGAAAGTATCTCAGGCCGTAAATGCTCCTGCAAAGCTGGGAAGTCTCCACAATCAAGTGGATAAAGAATAGTAGCAGAAACAGGCTGATTGTATCAGTAGTGCAGACAGGAGGAGGATATTTGGTGCACAATGAGAGGACGCCATCCCCAATCCAGGCACAAGATCTACACATAAGCTGATTATAATGCAGCCAATGGAATTCCTATATCAAGTTCATTCCAACAGGGGCTCCATTATCTTGAATTGGCTATCTTCCCCGTCAGAGCCGTAGTTTGTATGTTGTTGAAGTATTTGTCAATACAATATTTTCTCCAGGTTTTTATTTTGTTATTTTGTTACACTGTTTTAAATTGAATGGAGCCTGCTTTTGGAGGGAAAATTTCTTTTTAAGGACGTAAACAAGAGAAGAACAAAGTATGAATATAAAATATTTCTTTAGATGACATTTGTTTGGTGCCACTTTGTTGTGCTGTGAGTTCAGTTTTAAATTAAAATATGTTAAACACAGGAATTCAAGATAAGACAGTGTTTGTAACTGAAGAAGATATCAGAAGTGAAGACAGAAATTGTAAATTAATGCTATGTGTGTTATCTGTGTGAGTGTGTGTGTGTACACATAATTCATGCCACCCCTATATAAGTCAGTACCTCACTTGTGTTGTGCCACCCTAGACATGCCACTGGACTCCATGAAGGAAAACACAAAAAGGAAACAAAAGACTAATTAGAGTCATACAATAAGTCAGAAAGCAGCATTTGTTCACCATAGAGAACGTGTTGTGGATATTACTTATACTGTTGATTCATCCATTCTAATATCCTCTGGCCACTCTGTCTGGCTGGCTGCGGGTGCGTCTTCCTTCTTGATTCCTTCTGAAACAGGCCCTCGACATACCACTTTCTGCATCAGAACCTACAATGTGCAGCTCCAAAAACATTCAAACTCTCACAGTGCAAACATCAGCTTGGGCTTTATTCAACAACACAACTGAAGAGGCTCCAGTGTCCAGTGGCCACCACAACAACACTGTGGCCTGATTCTCTGGGCTTTTCCCAACTGCTCCAATATGTGTGTGCTCTGATGAGTGAATCCTGGCCATGCTGGAACAGGCAACAACACTCAATGCTCAAGCCTCCCTGACAAGTCCAAGTATAGGTTTAAAAATGTCCTCTGCTGCAAAGTATTTTGATCCCAGTAGTGTTGTCAGAAAAATGGTAAACAACCCGTTATCATTCAACCAGTTATTATTTTTATTTAAAAAAAAAAAAAACAACTAACAGAATAACAAACATAATAACTGACGTTGTGTTAGATTATGCGGTGCATAATTGCGGTGCAATACGGTGCAGAAAGTGGCAATAAAACCCATAACTTGCAGCAGCTTATACTGTAACTGCTTCATAAATAATGTTTCTAACAAACAAAGACTATCTTGTGTAATGCCGGGCAACTTGGAATCATTCCATTTCAGAAATTTCCTGTTTATTTTAGCTCCTCTAAACTCTTCTTCTTAACAGTAAAAAAATTACACATAATACATACATTTGTTATATACTAACACACACACACACACACACACAGTGACATTACCTGGAATTACCTGGAACTTGACAATAAGCTTAGCCTTTACTTTTGTGCAACTCTATTTCTGCTGTGTGATGACGGTGCATTATTCGATATCCCGGAAGTGAAAGTGAAGCCCTGTGCAAACTAAGGACTTTATTCAGCATATTTCCATCACCTACAGTATGAAAAATAAACAAAAACTGATTTAGATAGCATTTTCTGCCCATGACAGATTTACCCAGCAATGTTTATCTGCAGTTCAAATATCAACATTTCAGAAGTTTCCTCTGGAAACACAGACAATGCAGCCTCAGTACTGAAAGCATTCAGTTAAATTCCAGTACTGCAAATTGATTATTGACCTAAACTGAGTGTGAGCAAATCAATCAAGCTCCCACTCTTAAAACAAACTTTCAACAATCCAGAAATGATTCATTTACTATATAAACCTACACACAGAGAAACAAAAAAACAATACTGAACAGAGAAACAGAACGCAACACAGAAATTGTTTCCCACCACAGGAATGAAAAAGACAACTGGATAACAACTACCACCAATTTGCAATTTGCCTTTTCAAAAAACAAATGGGGCCTCTTGTTGTTTCCAGGCCAAAGTGGCAATTTCACATCTGTGGAGTAACAATTCTCGGTTACAGACACTCATCATCATTCATAATGTGTCATATTTCCTTGATATTATATTGTGAATACAAGAACCATGAAGTGTAATGAAAAAAATGTTTCATATCCGGGATACTGAACTTGACTAAAGAAGTGTTCTTTACAAAAATATATAAATACACATATACATTACATTTGTTCTGATTTTGTTGAAGTTCATTTTTGACAGTGACAAGTCAATAATATGCAAGTGCAGCTCACAGCTGTACATAACAGGGTCATGCCAGTCTTTTTTTTGAGGGGGGTTCGGGGGGCATAGTGGGAAGTGTACAGAAGTAAATCACTATCTAGAGTAAGGTAGGCAGGTTCAGGGAAAGGGCTTCAAGAGATACATTCCAGTGTTTCGTGTTCAAATGCACACATCAATACATCTAAACTCGCTTTCTGAGAAGCCACCCGGCTTTAAATAGCATCTCATGGCCAATTTACATGATGCCACTCTACACAGGTGGCAATATCTGCCTACACTACCCATACACTGTGCTCTGAGGCTTTATGTGGACTGTGCACCGGGAGACGGACAAAGACATTTTTATAGCAACAGCTCTGCCTCTTGCCTTGAGATCCCTACTGAGTGGCTGTAGCCCTGTGATAAGAAGAGAGCAGACTCTACCCATCAACAATGATCTCAATGTCTTTAACAAAAGGCTGCATACAACAAGCACATCATGGCTCCAGTACCACCACCCCTATCCATCTCTGCTCTCTCAGCTGGTCATCCAATAACTGCTGTTGCTCCAAATTTCGATCTAACCGGCTATAATTCTCGCCTTTGGCTGACACGGGCTGATGGAGGAAGAACAAGAGCACAATACAGAGGCCTGCAAGGGTCTCAGCCAAAAAAAAAACCACAAGAGTTTGTGCTGCAACCCGGCAACACAGCCAGCACTGTCTTCTCCCAGCCACATACAGAGAGAGAGGAGGGAGGCAGCCCACATAGACAATGAGGCTGCCTCATTACCAGTGTTTATCTTAAGCTGGATTAATAGTCCTGAAAGAAACGCTCATCTTTTCTTTGTCAGAAAAAGAACATGTGCTGCTTCTTTTGGGGCAGTTTGATATTGGGATGTTCTGTTGTGTCATTTTTTTTTTTTTGCAACTTCTGTTCCTTCTCGCATATAAAACACCCACTGATGTCAGTATTTGATTGTTTCCCACCTACCCTTCACATGGAGTCTGTTCGCTCGGTTCTTGTGGAAAATGTTCAACTGTTGGGGATCAGATCCTTTCTGGTAACATTCTGAAATCTACTTGCATATTCAGTCCTCTGACAGAAACAATGCGACCAGCTGCAGAAAAGCAGGAGGTGTTCTTTGTTTGAGGTACACCTTACAGAAAACATGAAAAGATCTGTACGGGTTATTCCAGGCACATGTTCTTTGTACTACTGCTTTTTTCATGTGTCATGTCAATTCTGTCATGGTGAATGCATACAACTGTCTGTGCCGAACATATTAGATTGCAGAAAATGATGCAAATCTGCATTCAGTGAGGGGCACTGAAGCTGACCTTGACATATTCACACATATTTTGCACATGAGAAAGCCAAAGGACAGCATGACACAAGAAAAAAAAGCTAAATAAATCAACAGGAAACTGAACTGATCTTCATTTTGGACAAAGCCTCCCACCATCTCTCCAGTGAGCTGACGCAGCCCCACAGCAATTTTAGCCTGCGGCTCATCCCCTCGAGGTGCACAGAGAAACGCTTCAAGCACTTATTCGTGTCGACTGCCATCCAGATGTACAGCGCTTGCTGCCACAGTCGCTCCAGCCTCAGCTAGCCAGCTCATACAACGCTTGCCCTGCTCTCTACATCCACACCCGACCAGAAATTACCTGCAGGGTGATGCATATTTCTCTACACGTCTGTATATGAGCTAAAAGAGAATTCGTTCTCTCATCACAATGTGTACAAGCATCCATTTGTGATGATCATCAGATCAGATCATGAGAGCAGCTGATTTCGCAGCTAAATCTATATTGATACAGAGGGGTTTAATTGAGTAATGGAAAAGCAGTCCTAATAATTACTTACAGTGCAGCACACATTAACTTTGTTACATAACTAGGGTTTGGTTCTAAGAGCCAGTTCCATGTTGTACCATACTCCTGGTTTGAAAATGACCTTGATCCAGAGTTCCACCGCTAAAGAATTTATACACAAAACCTTTGTCTCTCCTTACCTTTTTTATTAGCAAAAAGAAATGAAACATTCAGGTAACATAAGCAAGCTTTTCATTTTGAACAACTGCTGACCAGCCTGCTAGTTAACCTGTCAAACTCTGACAGTCCTATTACATTCATTACGTCAAGGCCAAAATGAAACTTCCTGCTGTTGACTGTTATCTGCCTGTTCTTTGCCAGATATCGTCTGTTTGTCTGTAAAAGAAACGTCACTGCGGACTGAGTCGTCTCAACTGAATTAGGCCACCACTAAAACCTGTACTGTTTGTAAGGATGCATATGCAATATACCTCTGCTCACCTGTACATCCACCTCTCTTTAATCACTCATTTATTAGCCTCAATATGTTCTCAGGCTCTGTTTATTTGTTACTTTATCAAAAATGCTCTATATTTGCCTCATCCTTATCTGTGCCCTATTCTGCTGCTGCAATGACCCAATTTCCTCAAGGGGACCATTTAAGTTTTATCTAATCTAATCTAACACATCTCTGATTCTGCAACAGATCTGCAGATATGCAAATGACTTCAGCACAATTTCAGCGCCGTCTGGAGAATGGAATGGACATGAAATGTGGGGGAAAGCAGAGGATTTTTTCAGGTTTATTAAAAGCAGAATTTTTTAATAGCACAGAAAAGTGACACAAAACAAAACGTTATCTCCATGCCTGCCAGTTACAAGCGCAATTTGTTTATTTTTTCTAAATGATGTCAGGCATGCAGCGCTTTTCTTTCACCTGACACCGCTGCCTGCAAAATAATGACTATACTACTCTGAAACATAAGTAATGATATATCACATTAACAGTGACAGTATGTGCAGAATTTCATTATGTGGCAGTTAAAACAAGCTCTTTTGGAGCTACTAAACCACACACAGTGACTCACTTGATTAATTCCTTTTTTTTCTGCCACTGACACATCTCAAACACATAATTAGGTTGATAAGTGCAAAGAGCCTGCACCGCAGATTTTATCAATTTTATATGCTGCTACTGTGGCTCTGTGTGCCACATAACACCAGTGTTTCAGTTTAGCAGTGTCGCTCATGGTATGCTGTATAACTTCAGGCGGGGCGGCTGAAAACGGTATTTGATAAGAGTAAGAAAAATCTGCAGTTTTACATTTGTTAGTACTGATCAAAAGCATACCTTAATAAGTAAAACTGTGAACTTATCTCTACTTTACAGAAATATGCATCATTATTTCAGTTCTTCATGCAAAAATTGATTCAGTTTTCCTGTTTAGGAGTTTGACTTTTCACGTACTTTCGCTTCCTCATTTTATGGAGGATTGGTTTTGGCGTTTGGAGAAAAATAAAGGTAAATACACAGGAATCTCATTAGGTCTTAGAAATGTGCAGCTTTCATTTCCCTTACATGGCCTTTGTACTCTTAAGTGTGGCTCTATCTTGACCCGATCTGGTTATTGGATTGGATATTTAATGTCAGGTGTAAGCAAGGTCAGAAACACTGTGCTGCTCCACTGCTCTCCTGTCTGTCCGGAGAATACATGGCTTACCGGGGATGACCTGAGCACGCAGTCAGTGTGGATTAACAACTAATACTTAATCAACTTTGCGGACAAGACCCCGCTCCGTGAGATTTAGCATGCGTCAAAATGAGCAGGAGGCAGCGGCGCAAAAAGGACAGTTGCTCGGTTTTAATTGCAGGTGCTTGATAATAAAGAGCTGTGTGACTCAAGGCTATACAGCCAGCATGACGAACAGCATATTAGTTCTCCTCTTTTTTTTCCACTTGTAAAAATGCACAACCAAAGCAAAAGTAATGCTGCTGCTGAGAATTACCTTGGCGGGATTAAACTTTCAGTGAAAAGGCTGCAGCCTAATGTAAGAAGTGGTGTAAAAATACATCCGAAGCAGCCCCTCGGATACTTAGAGAATCAAGCCACTGGCACCAAGACAGCTCAGCTCCACTTCACTAATCTCTTAATTTAAGCCTCGGCTTAGATGGCGAGCATCCTGATGTCAGATGTGAGCGCAAAGAGCGTCCCTGACATGCAGGAGCCACTTAGGAAACTGACCGACAGTCCCGTCCAAAGAGAGTCGGAGACGAGAACAAGTCCGAGGCGGACTGAAGCATCACTTACCTTGCTCCATCAGCAGGACGGTCATCCCGACCAGCACAGCCCAGTACAGCGGGTTCTTCATGCCTGTCGATGTGCGTGTCTGTGGGGGAGTCTGTCTGCGAGAAAAAGCCTGCGAGTCTCTACAAATCCTGAAAAGTGCTCTGCTTCAAGTCCCCGGTCCGCCTGTCTGCCCGAGCAGCATCCACCAGCGCGGCGCTCAAAGTCCCTCCTTCAGCTCTCAGGGTATTGGCAGCGCAGCCGAGCAAGCTGGAGGCAGCGACAACACACACTTCCGGTTTGGTTGTGTCTTCAAGTAAAGCGCGTTTAGCGGACTTGACGTGTTCCTGCTGTCTCTGAGCAGTAGCGACGCTTTTAATTTGAAGGAGCGACGTGCGTCTTTCCGGCAATGAGCCGGTGGTGTGTGTGTGTGTGTGTGTGTGTGTGTGTGTGTGTGTGTGTGTGTGATGTGAGTGAGAGAGCTTCAGGTGATGAGCGGAGACTTGTGGAGGCGCTGCCGCCGTCCGCAGACAGCCGGTGTGTGTGTGACTGATGGAGAGTACAGGCTTCACTCAGTGCAGGGCAGTTATCTTATTTCAAGATATTAGACAAAGTCGATCAGCAGAGAGCAAACAATGAGCTCTCTGTGTGTGTGTGTGTGTGTGTGTGTGTGTGTGTCTTCTCTGAGCTTCTTTTCATAGTTTTCACAGTTTTCTCAGTTTGCAGCACTGAAAGTAGGTCTAAGATTAACTGACTGGCTCATTTGGATGTGAAACTACTAGAGTAGATTAGAACAGCAGAATAAAAAGAGACTTTACAGCCCTAAAACAGCCGGTGATGGTTCTCACAGGTCACATTTTCTGAATAACAGGATGGTGTTTGCGGGTTATTTTTTCTTATGCTCTGGATTTTTCCAACTTTCTCTTCCAAGTTTTTAACTACTAGATAGTTTTACTTCCTCCTTCTGAAATCATCTAATGAGCAAAGCACAGTATACAGACCTGAACATGTGAGGAAAAGCAAATGAAATAAAAAGTAGTAGAATTCAGTGTGCACCTCTGCACCAGCTGACACTACATACATGAGAAACAGTTTAAGTCCAATTTTCCCTGAATTCCAGCAAGATGTTAATAACATGTCAAACTACTTATTTAACACACAAGAAATGAAACAAAACTAAAGATAGTGCAACTGATGGCAAGCAAGGCGAGGCTTTTGGCACTGACAGAGCCGTAGCCAGTTGCACCAGCTGTCTGTAAAAAAAAAAAAAGCTGTATGTAAGCCTAATGCCAGGCCTAGTTATGTCCAGCCTTGTGATAAATATTTACACCTGCTGCACCACCTAAAACTATGACTGGACACAGCTATGCCCACGTTGACACATTTTGCTCTAGATAGTTTCCACGCCATTCATGTTGCTTTGGTTATAAATTTACATTTAATTCTACCAACACATAGATTGAAAATGACTGCTGAGACAAAGAAAGAAAAATGTAACCACTCAGTCTGTGAAACAAGAAAAAAATATTAAGACCTCTACAGTAAGTAAAAGTAATAAGAAAAAAAAACAATATGTCTAGCAGTGGACTTGTGTACGTTGAATATGTCTCCAGCTGTGTTTTGATAAGCAGAGCAGTATTCAAAGCAAGTCCTATATAACAGCTGCAACACAGATGACAATGCTGCGTTGTGGTCAGGTACAAGCTGTACGTCCGCTGCAGCTATTCAACAAGATGAAAGAGAATACTTCTACAAAATGGAAACCCCCTCAATCAGTTCCTGTCAATGCCCACCCAGGTTCTAGTTCTAGAGCGATGGCTCTGCACACTACCTGTGGCTAGGATCAGAGAAGAGGAAGATGAGAGACCTGAAATCAACGACATTAATTGTGAGGTCTGGGGGTAAGACCACGCAGATACTGTACGTGTAGTGAAGCTATAAACGAGGATTATGATCAACTCCTTAGAGACTGGTATCAGTCCAGTTTCAAACCATCACAACTGAGGGATGTCACAGCCAAGTGAAGATGAGTCACACAGACAGGACTGAAGACCTGATCCCTGATCACTAATTGAGGGCACATATAGAGGTTCTGCTTCAACTATCCCTGACTTAGTCCACCCAGACCATAGAGAGTTGTCTTGGCTCTGAGTAGCTCTTGAAAATATCCTGCCAGCCGATGCCTCAGAGAGTTTCAGCACACCCACAGAACACATTAGGCTAGAAGAAGCTCAGCTAATTGCACATTTGTTCAGCAACTCTCCTCACCATGTGTCTGACACCATGTATGCCCTGCACAAACAGTTTGGACAGTAACACCAACTAACACGAACTGCAATAGATGGACACAACCTTAACAACGGTCATAGCCACCTGGATATTTGTTCTCCGAGGTTGCTCCTTGGTTGGTATGCTTTTACAGTTGAGGAGGGAAGGCGGTTTTGAGCCATGTGGGTAGTGCATATCCCTCCCTGTTGTTGTTGAAGAGCAACTCAACCAACCTATCTTATGTGATATCACTTGTGTTCCAAGGTCCACTTCAGCCGATGTCAGCAAACACCAAACATGGTTTGAACTCCTGTATGCTCCTGCAAAAAGTAGCCTTGGATTCAGCCAGGGCCTTGGATTTAAACTCTTTTTGCTAAATGGCTCTTCATTTAGTAATCACTTCTAGTTTTTATAATTCAGACAAATTTAGCAATGCTTTGGCCTATGACAGCAATGGTCAAAGTCAGTCCGAGCTGGCAGTGCTGAGAGAAAGTCTGCATAATGACGACCTTTTAAATGCTGCGCATTCATGTTTTTGTAGTAATTTGAAAGGCTGACAACATTTTACCTGAATTATAATATGTTTTCCACTAGCTAATTTAAACACCAACATGCTGTATGTCAAAGCAGCACAAGAACATATTCAATCATGGACAGGGAACACAGGTTTATTCCTAATCAGAGGATGATTTATTGACTGACCCACAGCTACACTTTACAGAGTGTAAACAAGGCACTTGAACTTTAACACACACACACACACACACACACACAGGAACCAAAAACATTAACAGTAACTCTGAACAGGCTATAGGCAGTGCTTTACAAAATAACTTACTGAAGACTGCATTCATAAACCTCTCACTCTCACTTTCTTTCTCTCACACACACCCACACACACAAGCAGTAATAACTCTGAATTAATTGAAGATCGCACTTGAAAAAGCAACTCTTCACTACAGAGACGTCCTCTTGCTCTCAATCAAAGCCTGTCGCACGAGCAGATCTTTGACAGAAACGAGGAATAACTTAACTTACTAAATGACACATTCAATGCATACAGTCTGTAACTGGAGAAACAGGAAACTGAGAGACAGAGAGCGAGCTACATGACTGATCATCCAGCAGCATCTTACCAAGTTTGAAAGAATGAACACACAAAGCTTCTGAAATTTACAATGAGTCCATACATAACATAAATATTGTAACCAAGAAAAAAATGCACGGCGGAAGCAAACATAATTAAAACACATTTGCCTACCTTAAGCAGACAGTAGAACAACAAAGGTGTTCTTACACTCAGGTGTGGGTCAAGTAAACTTACCTTAAGGAAACACACTAAAATGCTGCTCTCAAAATGAAAACTTTTTTTTAATTTGACTTACAGTAACACCCACTGCACTCTCGGGAGTGGGAATATAGGAGCTCACCCATACAACTGATGCATCATTTCTAAGGTGTGGCGATTAAGCTTTAGCAGATTATTGAGACTCTTTCACTGCAATTTAGTCAGCATACAACATATAACATCAGTAAGAATACAATTTATATTCAGCATATCCATACCATATCAGTTTTTAATAAAACATCTTTATTTAAAAAAGCAATAACACTTGTCATTATGGGTTCAGTCAATGTTGGTTCGATATGTTAAGAGCTGATGAAGACTACAACATTGTAGCATTGTACAGCATTGTAAGGGCATTTAATTGATGCTGCCCAGGAGGTCACTTTAAGTCACAAGTCATGTTATGCTGTGTCCACTGACAGATACAACATCCTTGTCACAGCATGTCACAGCATGTCACAGTGTGTCACTGCAGTGGTGGTCTGTTTAAATGAGAGCATGCATAAAGTCACTCCTGCACGGTTACTTCTGCTGTTGCTGTCTGTGAGCTCTTATTCTGCTCTGTGTGTCTGCACTGTGAAGGCTCTGTATTTCTGATGTAATTCCCATTGGGGAGATTATCTGTAATGCTCTCAGCATGTTGGTTATCATGTTGCTAGACATGCCATGCTCTTCGATGTTTTGCCACCTCTGGGAGCATCCTAGATAAGAGTAGGATCATACGATCAAGTTAAATTGTATTTGTATCTAGTTACTTATTCATTTTGTATTTTGCTATGTATTCAGTTGCTTAAATCAATGCTGCATGAAACATCTTTGATAAAATTAGCATTTCAGTGGAAAGCTATTTGATGGGTCTTCATGCCACCACATTGACTCATGGGATATGTAGTTTTCAATAATGTAAACAGAGCTGTGGCAGAAGTGCTCAGAATCATTTATTTAGGTTCGGGCTGTCAATGATTAAACATTTGTTGCTGTTAATAACCATCAACAATCAAATATGTATTTATGGCAACATGAAAGGAACGTGCCTACAAATGTATGTTGATATGGTGTAGTACTAGGTTGTGTCTCTAGGTGGTTCTTCTGTTTGTTTGATGCAATGTGTGTTTCCATAAATTACATATGTATATACAGTATTATATACAGAAAATTACAGTATAGCATATATAGAGTATATTATATGGTGTGTTCCTTTTGCTCAATGAGATGAGAAACAGTCGTGTCTCACTGGGTTCATGGCAACCCTAAGAGCTAGCTAATTAAACTAGCTTTGGACTTTAGTTAGTGTGTACATATTATTATTATTATTATCATTATTATTATTATTATGACTTACTTACTTACTATTATTACTTACTATTATTATTCTTTTTACTATATTTACATATTTAAAGCTGGAAGTCACCAATATTACCAATTTCATCATGTGAAAACATGATGACAATAAACGATTCTTGATTCTTGATTCTAGCTAACTCTTCTGACTGAGTGACCAGTGCATACGTGTTGGTGACTCCTGCAACATCCAATTGATTAGTAGAAGGGATATGTTGAAAGATTGCTTGGGCTGATAAAGTTGGCACCAATATTTATGCATCGCTGAGACATCTGTTCCACCTGAGCAGGTGTTTCAGGCAGATGGACGAAATCCAGGTAACAAACAGCACTTGACTCAGCCCAGTCATTTAGCTAAGGTTTGCTCATTATCCTAAATGACACCAGTAAGATTTAAGTCGTTGTAGAAAGTTGTTGTAGTAAGACTGGCATATGTATCTGTACGTAGATATATATGTATCTACAGTATGTCTATTTAATGTTTATTTGGTATACAACTATTCAAACCTACAGTCATTCTGTTGCACAGCATATTTAGTGTCACCTAACTATATCCTCTGATGAAATTTGGAAGTTGTGCAGCATTATTTACCATTTAAACTTGTCTGGCAATTAATCTAACAGCAGCAACAAGCATTCTGAGCACTGCAATTTGTGAAAGTGAAGGTAATACTGTCTTAATTTAATTGAAATTAGGTTTATTTAATTTATTGTTGACTTGATTTATCTGGACTTAGCTAAAAGTTTGGGCCATTTAACAGGTGTAAAAAAACAAGTGTTGAGAATCATTGCTCCATGAAAAATCTATAATGAATATACATTCGAGAATGAGCACAAAGCTATATGATGACTCCCATGACACCACATTGTCTCATGAGAAAAGTTTAAGATGTACACATATCTGTGGAAAAAGTGCTCGAATTTATCATACAACAAATCCTTTTACATTTCACTTCTTAGTTTGCTTCTGTTTCACTGACTTGATATCTCCTTGTAACATGGCAGTGATTAATTTGGATCAAGACAAACAGGAGTTTGATCTGATCAATCATCTCTGCTACTTTCTCTTTTGTAAGAATAGTATACCTACAGACCTCAATCAGACGAGCTAGAGACCAAAAGAGCCTACGTGAAGGTGGATCTTTCTAACATAATACTGTAGAATGTTTAAGATAAGATGAGATAAGATGAGATAAGATAAGATGAGATGAGATAAGATGAGTTAAGATGAGATAAGATGAGATAAGATAAGATAAGATAAGATCTTTTATTGATCCCACAGTGGGTAAATTTCACTGGTATACTGTTCACTGTTTAAAGTAATTCAGGGTTATTTGTCCATTTCATAAAACTAGTGGACTAACTAAATTTGCTATTAGTCAAATAGTGCAGCCCCAGGTTCATGTCCTGCTACAATTTACAATAAAGAAATAAAGACTATACAGTGAATAAAACTATGGTGAATGGCTGATATGAATGCCTATGTAGAGGCAGTACCTGTGAGGATTAAACTGCAGCACCACTTCGATATAGTGACTGCTTTAGTGTTCATCCTCTCTGTTGAATGTGATGATTATCTTTGTACAGCTACATCCCTCCCACTGTTTTTCAAATTTCTTTTGTATTCATCTTTTTATTTAGGATAAAAGATGCAACTAGATTCTAAGAATGCCCAACCATTTAACTGTGAGACAGTGAGGTTAACGATGAGGTTTCTGTGACAGTTTAATGTGTCTCTCTGTATCATACTATATGCCTGCTATACCATTATATGTAATTGCCCATGTATTTGGACACCTAAGATCCCTTCCATGCATTTTCTTAGAAAAAATGTCTTATTTCATGGTGCTGTATAATGGTTATAGGTTAAGTGAGGTTTCAGTGTCTTCCTGTAATCTGTCTTGTATCATCTGTTTTATTTTTCTTTCTTCTTCGTGTTTGTCTTCTTAGTACAGTATAATGTATCTTCTTTCCTGTTTGCCCATTGGTTAAAACTAGTAAAAAGCTTTATAAAATCCTTTGAGACATGCTTTTATGATGAAGGTCAAAATAAATAAAGCTGATTTGTTTTGCTTGAAGTAAAAAAAAGTCGGGTCAAGTCACTTTATATGAAGAGCATTTTTAAGTTGTCATAAAGTGGGTTAAAATCTGCCCCAATACATACATGCATGACTAAAGGTACAGTAAGAGGCAATAAGTAAGTAAGTAAGAGGTAATAGCACACAATGTAATACAATAATGCATATAATACAGAGTAGGCAAACATTTGTGGAAAAATACCTAAAACGACTAAAATGATAAAAATCTGAATCAAAGTAATAAAATAGGAAGTAAGAAGAAATTTAAATACAACATATAATAGCATAAAATACAGATGGAGAACAGTAGAAATATATTCAGAGTGGATTTAACAAACACCAGGCTGGACCATTAGACTGAATAAAAAGCAAGAGGAAAAAGTGGGTCTTTAAACTTGTGTGAAAATGGTCAGTGGTGGAATAGGACTGAATGTGGGACAGGAGACTATTTCAGAGCCGGCAACAGAAAACTCCTGGTAACCTTTGTTTTTAAAGCATGAATGGGGGACTGAGAGGGGATGTCGTGAGGATGACCTAAGTGACCTGGGGGCAGAATATGAAATTAGCAGATCAATAATGTATTGTGGAGCTATTTCTATATTTTATTGCAACGCAAGCCGACGAGAACAAATGGGTTGTTTTATCTTTTCTTTGTTACAGTTAAAAGCCTAGCATCTGCATTTTGAACTATTTGGAGTTGTGGGGGGTGGAATGGGTCAACCCATACACAGGAAATTACAGTAATCAAGCCGAGAGGTGATTAAAGCATGGATAGCTGTTTCCAGGTCCCTATGTGAAACAAAGGGCTTTAATTTTGCTTTGGTTCGGAGCTGATAAAAGCTGCCTTTCACAACAGATCTGACTTGTTTGTTAAAATTCAATGAGTTGGTCACAAGTACACCAAGATTCACCACACTGTGCAAATAAGCAGATGGGGACCCAAGGACTAAATATTTTTAGGCTGCCGATAGAGCTAGGAGCTAGGAGAGCCAGACATAATTACTTCCATTTTGTTTGCATTTAGTTGAAGGAAGTTCCGTATCATTCAGTAGTTGATGTTATTTAGACAGTTAAAGAATTTGTTAAGCAGGCAGGTGCTTTCGGGTCAAACTGGTAAGTAAAACTGTGTGTCATCTGCATAAAAGTGACAGAATATTAGACTTCTCAAGATAAAGCCAAAGGGGAGCATGTATAATGAGAATGAGAAAGGCCCTTACATTGAACCTAGGAGGATGCCACACTTATATGACTGAGAGGGTTCATTCCTTCAGGATGGATGTAAACTATTTTAACATCAATTTTCAGCAAGGGTAGTAATTAACCACAAAATCTTATGATCTTGGAAATGGATACTGCAGGAGTCCAGTTTCATTGTTCTGCTCCTGCTACTTGCTGCAGGTCTTTGGAACTCTGAGGATCATAACAGCATGGAAAGCAATATATTTAAACATATTTTGGTAAAAGGACTTTGTGATTGGAACAAACTGAGCCCAGACACTAACAAAATGAAGTGGATTATGCTGTAGGTGTGATTCAAAAGCAGGGGGCTACAGGGGTCCTCCAGAGTTCAACAGTCTCACAGCTTCCGGGAAGAAGCTGTTCCTCAGTCTGGTGGTCCTGCTCTTAATGCTCCGCAGCCTCCTGCCTGCCTGAGGGGAGGGGGACAAACAGTGCATGTGCGGTGTGAGTGGGGTCCTTCATGATGCAGGAGGCCCGTTTCCTGCATCTGGAGGTGTAGATGTCCAATGGTGGTGGGTAGACTGCGTCCCACAGTCCTCTGTGCAGCCTTCACCACCCTCTTGCAGAGCCTTCTTCTCTGCCGCCGAGCAGCTGCTGTGCCACACGATGATGCAGGAGGACAGGACGCTCTCCACCACACATCTGTAGAAGGAGGAGGTCAGGACTGAGCTCCCCAGCCCGGCGCGACCTCAGCCTCCTGAGGAAGTAGAGACGCTGATGTGCCTTCCTAATGAGACAGGAAGTGTTCTTGCTCCAGGTGAGGTCGTCAGAGATGTGTACGCCCAGGTACCTGAAGCTGGAGACCACTTCCACCGCAGAGTCCCTCCGATGTACAGGGGAGAGGGGAGGTGTCTGCCCCTTCTGAAGTCCACGATCATCTCCTTGGTCTTCTTCACGTTGATGCAGAGGTTGTTTTGTCTGCACCAACCCTCCAGGTGTTCCACCTCCTGCCTGTAGTCGGACTCGTCGTCGTGTTAGCGATCCGTCCCACCACCACAGCTGTGTCATCCATCGCGAACTTCACGATCAGACAGCTCGGATGTATCGCTGAGCAGTCGTGTGTGAGCAGGGTGAACAGGAGGGGGCTCAGCACACAGCCCTGGGGGGAGCCGGTGCTGAGGCTGATGGAGGAGGAGGAGACGTCGTGGATCCTCACAGACTGTGGTCTGTCTGTCAGAAAGTCCAGGACCCAGTTACACAGGGTGAGAGCTCAGTCCAAGTGTTGTGAGTTTCTGGACCAGGGTCTGCGGTATGAATTGTATTGAATGCTGAGGTGAAATCCACAAAGAGCAGGCGGACATAAGAGTCTTTGTTCTCTAAGTGGGTGAGGGCTGTGTGGACCACAGAAGAAATGGCGTCCTCTGTGGATCTGTTCTTCCTATATGCATACTGGTGCGGGTCCACAGTGACGTCGACGCAGTCCTTGATGTGGGCCATGACCAGTCTCTCGAAGCACTTCATGACTATCGGGGTGAGGGTGAGGGCTACCGGCCGATAGTCATTCAGGCCTGTCACTGTCACTGTGGACGTTTTGGGGATGGGGAATGATTGTGGCAGTCTTCAGGCAGGTGGGGACCGCCGCCTGTTGGAGAGAGGTGTTGAAGATGTCCGTCAGCACCTCGGTGAGCTGGTATGCACAGCCCTTGAGCACCCACCCGGAGATGTTATCGGGACCAGCAGCTTTGCGTGGATTAATCCTCTGGAGGGTCCTCCTCACCTCTGCTGCGGTCACCCTGAGGGGCTCTTCTCCTGGTGGAGGGATGAATCTGGTGCTGGGGGAGGTGTTCGGATCATCAAAGCAGGGCGTAGAAGTTGTTGAGAGCGTCGGGTAGAGAGGGGTCCCTGGGGCATTGTGCATCTCTCTGGTGTTATAGTCCGTGATGCACTTTATGCCCCTCCACATACTCCTTGGATCGTTGGACGTGAAGTGTCCCTGGATCCTCTGGGCGTATGCGGCCTTGGCCCTCTTCACTCCTGCAGTCAGCTGTCTCCTAGCTGCTCTGAGTGCCAGTCTGTCACCAGACCTGAACGCAGCATCCCTGGCTTTCAGCAGAGAGACCGGACCTCCGCATTCAGCCAGGGTTTCTGGTTCGGATATTCTGTTACTGTCCTGGTGCTGGTGACGTCCTCTGTGCACTTGCTGATGTATCCGAGGACAGCCGATGTATAGTCCTCCAGGTCCACCTCTCCCTCACGGACAGCTGCCTCCCTGAAGATCTGCCAAAAGTCTGTGCGCTGGAAACAGTCCTGCAGTGCGGGGACAGCATCACTGGGCCACACGGTGATGGTCCTCTGCGTTGGTGTGTGGCGTCTGAGCAGAGGACGATAGGCAGGGGCAGGGAGCAGCATGATGGAGATGTGGTCAGAGAAGCCCAGGTGGGGGTGGGGGACGGCTCTGTATGCATCTCTGTTTGTTGGTATAAACACGGTCCAGCGTGTTATTTCCCCGTGTCGTCGGTATGGTGACATGCTGGTGGTAGAACTTAGGCAGGGTGTCTGTCAGGTTTACGTGAGGTTGAAATCCCCCGCAACCACGTAAAACGCCTCCGGGTGTTTGTGCTGGAGCGAGCTGATGTTGTTGTGAAGCTCCTTTAGCGCTTCGTTAGCCTTAGCACCCGGCGGGATGTAAACAGCCGTAACAAACACCGCCGTAAACTCACGGGGCAGATAGTGTGGCCGGCACTTTACAGTCATGTGCTCTATTGCGCCTCGGAGCAGTGGCTGTTCACCAGAGTACAGTTTGTGCACCAGTCTTTGTTCACGTAGACGCATAATCCGCCCCCGCCCGTGGCTTTCCCCGACTGCCCGACTGCTGGTTGCGGTCCGCACGGAAGAGAAGCCGGCCGTCGTCGAGCTGGAAGCCTGGATCCATCATCATGCTGTCATTCAGCCACGTTTCCGTAAGACAAAGCACCGAACAGTTCCTCCTCATCTCACGTCACGGAGGCCCCCAGCCTCAGTCGAAGTAGGTCCAGCTTGTTGTCCAGGGAGCGGACATTGGACAGGAACAGGGACGGGATCGGTGGTCTCCCGGCGTTAGCCTTTAGCCTGGCTGGCTAGCAGTCCGCCCCGTTTGCCCTTTGCCCCTCTTCTGCTTCCGCGCACACCGCTTCCTCTTGCCCTCTGTCCGGCGGGCAGCGCTGCTACACGCCAGTCCGGTGTCCTCAGGAGCTGCAGTCTGCAGTCTGCCCAGCAGGGCCCTGAGTCCGAGGTCCGCTGTTTGTGGTGTTGTGCAGGTTAGTGCTGTGCGTGGCCGAACCATGTCCCTTATTTTAATAAGTTCGGTTCGGCTGTACCACTTACACGCTTGTTTACACAAGCAAAACCTGGTAAAGTTGGCCTCAAGACCAACCAGAAAAGTACTAATAATGGGGAGCTTGCTTGACCCCGGGAGCACGAGAAGCCGCTGCACTGCTGCACTGCTGCGCGCCGCCGCCGCCATCTTTGGGTTAATTCTAATTCTAAATTAGCTCCTTAAATATGCAAATGTATTACTGCTGCACAGCAATATACTATAAAACCACTATGATGTCATGATTAAGTACCATAGACTCACCATAGATGTATGATGCTGACTGTTGCAGAGAGATTGTCTAAAATCAGTCAGCCTCTCCAGTCAGACAGAGGAGGTAGCTGGCACTTCCACTGAAGTGTTTAAATCTAAGATGCTGTGACTTGATTAATGCAGTAGGTTAGTGATACTTTAAGGGCATTCAACTGATTATAAACATGTGACTTTTTTTCTGACCATAATGATATTACTTTAGCTGGCTATTTTGTAACTCCCTTTTATAGTATCGATCTGCAACTGCAGGGCTGAACTACCCTTAAAACATGTATTCATGTCTCTCATTGGTCCAGGCTGAAGCACTGGATTTTTGGAGGCCACTGTTATTCAAAGGGATGTCTCTAAACAAAAATTTGACCATCAGTAAAGCCATTCATTTTATTTGATAGATTTATATTCAAGATCATGTTCGAGGCTATTTTCAAAACATTACATTTATGAGCATGACCTTGTAAAAAAGTGCTCCCATTTAAGAACTTGTTTCACAATGAACCTTTTAGTTTTCTTGTAATTCACCATGTTTCAACCTTTGTTTGCACAGACCTGCATACACGCACACATAAAACTGATGAAAATGTTTTGAAGCTCAGTTGTGTAATTGGAGCCATTTTTAATAACAATATCGAGGAGCTTGTTACAAAAAAATGAACATAATTAATTAATGTTCGCAAGCTCTTTTGCCTCTGTTTTCATACAGAGTGTGCAGCGCTGGGCACTTACTGTTTTGGTCTACATCATAAATCTTTGGCTAATGTGTTGGGCATGGTGATGTTGTTTCATTACTTTTGATGTTAAAAAAAGAAGACCTTAGAAACAAGGAAGGACGGAAAAAGAAGCAACACATGAACTCTAAAAGAGCAGGAGATTGGAAATTACTTTAAATGCAGATGATTCAATAAGTCCTCCAAACTTGAAAATACACAGTAGTTATTGCTTGCTAAAACCACACAAGAGACCTGCCTGCACTATTGGTAAGGTCTGATTAGATTTCAGAAAACCTGGTTATGGTTTGGGAACCTGGTCATGGTTATGGTAAAGCAAACAATGCAGACTGTTGAGAAACAATATCCAAGAAGATAGAATAAATGTTACTTTGTAAGGGAGCTGGAAAGCATCCCCCTCACTAAGGAAAGTAACGTACACATGTGTTTTTTGAAGTTTACTAGTCCGATACAGGAAGTTAATTTTATTTCTATATTGTGAAGACTCTCTCATTGCCTTTTTTCATTGAGGTCCATTTCTGGGTGGCGTGCTGACATGGAGTGCACACATGGGAGGCAGCCACAGGACTCCAGCAGGTGCCAATCGTTGGACTAGGCTGAGTGGAGGGATCAGAGAAAGGAAAGGGGAGGGGGTATAGGTTATTTGTGTTAGGTTTGGTTTCTGTTTAGCATTTTGTTAAATGTATTATGTTAAATATAAGTAAATGTTTAGAGGAACATATGTAAATAAGGTTAATTGATTTCACTGGGGTGGGAGGAGCCTCAGGTATAAGAGTCAGGTGGGAAATCAGTGCAGGTGAGTTGTGTGGAGTTGAGTGAAGAGTGAACATTTGGTGTCAGAGGTGGAAGGACTCCTCGGCTCTGCTGCTACAATTGTTTGACATTTTGCTGCACCTTCATGATTCCTTTGTCCGGCCGTTTTTGTTTTTGTGTGAGAGCTGTATTTTTTGTACATGGCCATAATTAAAGAAAAGCTAGAGCTCTGGAAGAAAAAATCCCTCTCGGCTTGTTGTTTCGTTACTGTTTTCTCATGCTTTGGCTTCTCAATGCCGCCCGGTACATCCAGTTAGTAGAGGTTTACCACCATCAAAACCTTACATACTTTGATTATTTTTCATCTGTAAAATCCAGTGCTGTTGTATTATAAATCACTGTGAAATGTTTTGCCATCTGATGAGGCTTTTAACCCCAGCTGGACTACCTGTGTCATGTTTCGTCATCTCACCAATAACTGAAACAACTAGCACCAAGCAGCGCAGCCCTTTGCATTTTCTTACACAGGCTGTTCTGTCTGAATGCCGGATGATAATACTGACATTTTACTTGTAAGGATGGGCAGGGGTAAGGGTAACGTTAGTTTCAAGTACAAGTCACAAAACAGCTGCTGAGAAAATCCCAGCATCTTACAGAGTAACTGTAGACTCACCAACACTGATAAGCAATCCTCTGCCAGATGCTGATGGTCATGCTTGCCATTGCTCCTTTGATAATTTCTTTTTTTTTTTTTCTCAAACCCAAAAAAAATTAATACTTAATTTTCAGCCCAACCACACTTCCTTCCAGTTCCTTCCATATCTGGATCTCACGCGAGAATACAGTTACCATGATAGTCCATGAAGGTAGCATAATTCCTCCACACACTGTACTAAGGGAGGAAGATGGTTGCATGAACTGTACTCCACTGATATAACTAGGGAATGGAGTAAATCCAAAGCATTTTGAGGGAGATTAAGGTGCTGGCATACCCACAGTTTAAACAAATTAGCTCTGAGCTGGTGCAAATCCCACCTTGTTATAATGTTAACTTAGCCCTACATTCAGTATGAAAGTAACACATTGTCATAGATTCAAAAGGATCAAATAAAAATGAAAAAAAAATAAATAAAGACATCTCCCCTGGGGAACGTGAAAAAATAAAAAAGGAAGGCCACCACTAGAGAGGGTCCGAGCCATGAACTCTTGCTGTGAGGTGACACTGTGCCACCCCAGGGTTGCCTCATAATGAATTCATTTTAGATATATAAAGTTGAAAAAGGACAGCAGGTGAGATTCTGAAATGACCAATATGAATCTGGTTGGCCAACGCCACATTTCTGTCCTTAGAAATGGAAGACAGTGTTATAGTTAAATAATGCTCCAACAATATTTTACTTGATGAGGTATCGTATGACTTCTTCACTGTGTCTGATTGATCTATGCTACAACTTGCTATTCATATGTATAATTAAATATTTTACAATTCATTATTTATGTCAACAACATGCCAAAGACACAGGTTTAGTTTTAACATTGCTGGAGCTGTTTTTTCCTGCTAAGAAACAGGGTAACAGTTTCTGTTCCCCAAGGTACAATCTACACTAATGTACCCCCCAGAACTAATTATTGGACCTCAAGGTCACTGCATGAACCTTTTTGAGGGCAAAAAAAAGCCAATGTGTTCCCAAGTACTAAAAGTTACATGTACTGTTTGAGGAGATGTGTGTGGCAATGTGGAGACATGCCAAGTACCAAAAGGAATTGTGTAAAAATTCATTTTACTTTCAAATTTAAAGGTTTTTACTGTTTCCTAATTTTTTAACATGTAGGAGTCTGGGGTTATTAGGTCATCTGTGAATCTGAATCTGAATACTTTTGATTTTGCCCATAAAAAATGTTTAATGTTTGTTTGGCATCTTTTTTTTTTTTATGCACAACATAACCTATATGACCTGACAATTATTTTTTCACTTTGACATACTATAGTGGACTGACTAACATCATTTGATTGCACTGGTGTGATCAGTGGCCTGGAAGATTTAAGGCAGACTTTAACTTGCAAACTATGGTTGAGTAGCCTTTAAAAAAATAAATAAATAAAAGAAGTGGAAGGAGCTGATTCCTGGGTACAAATATATGACTGATTGACACTGGATTAAATATTGAACCTGTTTTTCATGAGCAACCCTCTGTCAATAGATAATATTTTGTCAAACAGAAACAAATGAGGAGAATTTGAGTTTGTTCATGCCTCAGGGTACAAATGAGTATCCAATGTCAAGTGTACAAGAGCTGTCCCTTTGGAGGATACTGCACAAGTGAAAAAACACTGTAGCCCTAAATATACTAATCTAGTAAAGATACTAATCTAGTCTAGTCTAATTATTTCTGAAATTGTGTGGTATGTTTGTGAACTGTCTCTCTACATATTTCCTATAGTATGTTACTTACTAACAAACACATAGTGTACAAGAATTGCTTAACTGTGGTTCTTCAGTGAGTATTTACTTATGTAAATTGCCCCAAACTTTCAACCAGCTGACAAGAGGAGGGAAATGCAACCAGCATGTCATGCTATTCGATAAAAAACAATGACACATCTAAATTAAATATGATAAAATAAAATATCCAGAACACTACAGCTCAATTATTCTTCCATTTTTTTATCTATACAGACAGGTCTGATATTTAGTTATTTGTTATTTTATACTAATTATTTAACACAAACATTACTATAATATTCCATCTATCCATCCATAAGCTATACTACACAGAAAGGCCTCATGTGCTTAGTAGGTTTGGAGCCACAACCTTCTTACTGTAAGGTGACAGTGCTAACCACTACAAGATTAACTATATAATTTAATCTTTCAATAAATATCACTATAACTTATATGTATTTTCTCTGCAGTACATTTGTTTTCATTTGTCACAGTAACATACACAGCCTTACTCAACAGTGTGTGGGACTGTCACCCTGTCAGGACGACAGATTGAAAAGGCTCTGATGGAGAGGAGATTTGTTTGTCATTTATCCATCACAGGGCACTGTTTAAGCTGAAGTGTACAAAAAAATGATAGCCGTAAGAAATAACAGCATATAAAAATCCAGTGTTTGTCAGCTCTGTGTTTTCATCCAGGTGTGCAGGCTCTGTGCAGATGTCTTCATTTTCTGCCAGTGAGGCATATCATTTATCTGGACATGACAGGATGTGTTTTTTATCTATTATGGCTGTCTGCTACTTTAATCTTATTCCCCTTTCTTATTATTTACCATTTGTGGATTTCAGTCAAAATTAATGACCGGACTGCAATACAGCACTGAACTACAGTGTTGGCTAGCCTACAAAACAAATCATTAAAAAAATACATGTTCATTCATTTTGAGTCATTCATCCTTTCTTCTTGAGAAGACTAGTTAATTTCTTAATCACCACACCCTCTGATGTATATTCCAGTTTACCCAGCTCGCTGCCGGATACATTCAGTGATAAGTCAATTCATTCATTCAATTCACAAGTTAGCCATTTGAAAACATTGTTTTTAGCTAAGGGCTTGGACTTTGACTATTGAGCTTCCTATCCGGGAGTAAATAGGAATTCTTATGCAATTTTAAAAAGGAAACAAAAGAAAACAAAAAAAAACCCAAAAAACATGAATGTACAGTGTCACACAGGTCCTTATTTTGGCTCGGCACCCCTGCATTTGTTAAATTTACATTAAAACTGAATTCAGAATATTGAATATTGAAAGAGCTCCCCTGCACAGAACGTTCCAACACCTGCCTGTTAAATTAAACAGAGCCAGTTTCTGCAAGATTAAATCCAGACTGACGCAGACAATCCTGTTATTTATTCACTGTGTGGTAATTGGCTACTTCTTCTTCCGACATTTACATGCTCATTTCTGTTGAGTATTGTTGATTATCCAGTCTCTTACAACATAATTCCCACCTGCGCTTTAAATTCTGTATCACACACTGAACCATTGTTTTAAGTACAACTGGCCATTATTCCATCATCATTTTATTCTGGAATAAAGAATAAAGAGTTTCTAGGGAAAGACGAGTTTCTGACATGGGGGGTTCTTTCTTGTTATAATGTTGCTTCTTCATACCGGTCAGATAACCTTAATGTAGGCCATTGTGTTGCTATGCTATACTACTGTGTTGCCTCTGAAGCTAGAGAAGAAGAACACACTGTTCTCAGTTCCTCACTTCTTCACAAACTGCCATCACAACCATGCTTTGGTAGTATGCTGTTGGTTAAAGCAAAGACATCCAAGCTCCATCACAAACAGCTTTCATGTGTGTGCTTGCCTGCTTTGGTCCCAGAGCTCTTTCAGAAACTCTTAAACATCTGTCTTAAGGACTGGCCGCATTCCCACATGAACTCATCCTTCAATCAATTTCTAATTTAAGAAAAATGAAGGAACTGAGATGTTCCTCTCCATGAAGATGGAGAGCCAGCAAGATGAATTATGACGCTCGGATGTATGCAAGAAATCAAATCCACTGCATCTCAACTGGCCTTCTGCTGGGGATGAAATGTGCCTTCCCTTCCAAAAACGCAGACTATAGCCATATAATAACTCTCCCTCTCAAACATTTCAAGCCCTCTTGGATGGTAGATCTGTCATCACTCTCGGTGGCCATGGAGGCTGTCCACACAGAGTTGTGAAAGAACATTAATTTGTTCACGAGCCAGCACATCCTAGTTTTACTCACTGCCCTAAAAAAGACTCAGACCAATAAAAGAATTCATTTTGTGCAATCTCTTCCTCTGTTTGCCTTGGACATCAGCAACTCTCTGCTCCCCAAGGTGAAGTACCTCCTCAGTAATGTTGCCGTTGATAAATAGCTTCCAAGCGATTTTTGAGACAGTAAAACGTCCTGCTAGAGACACAGAAGGGCTCCACAATATGTTATGGATGGTGAGCTCACAACTATCCCTTGCTTCAATTACTGGAGCCGTAGGAAGGGTCAATAAAATGCTCACTTTCCTGAATCTGGCAGAAGTTATGAATGTGTCCTTCAGGTACAGGTGCCTTGTTCAGAGGAGCAGCACTTTTACTGCACTCTTACACAGGCACCATTGATCCAATTGTTTGGTTCAATCTATAGACAGCAGGTCAAAAGTGTTAACAGCAGAGATTTTAAGAACAACAGATAGCAGTAACTCAGCATTTGCTTTTTGTGAGTGACAGAAAGCTTTAAGATCTATATAAATCAAATGTTCTGAATTATACTACATTTATTTAGCTGAAGCTTTTAGCTGAAGTAACTTAAGTGTATTTAACCACACAAAGAACTTCAGCAAATATGATTAGATCAGCAATCCAAAGAAAATAGCCCCTGTCTGTGTTTAGTCTCTTCTGCACTGGCCAAATATTTACTGCTGAACGCTGCAAGAATAAGGGATACTAATCAAGTTTTAAAAAAGTCAGGCCTAGCCTACTGCAACAGAGTTTAACCCTCTGGAGTCGACGGACGCGCCCGGCGCGTCCAAATTACAGGTCCGATTTATGATGACGTAGCAAAAAGACGCAGCATCACAGAGTCTCCGTTTCAACTTGTGTCGAAAGTGCGGACTTCAAACTACATACCAGTTTTTAAATCGTGTTGATAGGCCAAGTAGAAACAGACTTATGATAAATAATTTACGCCATTGTTTTTTTTCTGAATATTGTCGTCCACTTTTGGTGCGCTGGTATGGAGCAGAAAAGCGCAGCCTCGCTAAGTTTCAGTTTCGATTTGTGTCGAAAATGCGGACTTCAAACTACATACGCGTTTATAAATTGATTGGCCAATTAAAACAGACTTGTAATAAATAATGTATAATTTTTTTTTTTCTGAATATTGTCGTCACATTTGGCACGCGTTTTTGGTGCTGGAAGAAGGCTTTTCTTGTGATGTGCCCCTCTCTGTCTTGTAATGGACAGGAACTGTTTTTTGGAGTGGCACAAATAATTTGTGGCATCTTATTGTGACACCTGATTGTTTTGTAAATAGTTGAACAAAAAAAAACGACCTGAGGCATTGCCTGCATTTTCAATGTAAATAGTTGTAAATAACTGTTATTTGCTACATTTGTACATAATTTTTTGAAACTTTACAACTTATATTTGCATTCTAAGTTATAAAAATGGTTCGTTAGACATGTTTGTGGTTTTCACATTACAAAATCTAACTTTTTTATATTCGGATTTTATGTTTTTTGTGTGGTTTTAGGTCCAGTGTGTTAATACAGTATGTCAAAATGAAAAAATAACTGTAAAATCACACATGAGAGGTTGTGCTGTGCTGAAAAAAATGATACCAAACAAGGCATGGTAAACAGTTCTTAAGGTGAAATATAAAAGCAAAATAAAAAGTAGTCAAAAACGGCCAATTATACCCTGGACTCCAGAGGGTTAAAGACTAACATGAAGAACTTTCATGGTTTATCGCCTGCAACTTCCACATCAAAGCTCAGTGAGTGCAGAGAAGCTTCAGTACCTATAATGGATATAAGTACCTGCAATTCAATAAATAGACAATCGTAAATCATTAAAAATGCATACCCAGCTACCTGTGCATACACATTCACTGTACTGTAGCAAATTAATCGTGAAAGCAGTAGAATACAGAATGTATTTTTTCATTAATACTGAATTTCCATGAATTTTAAACTGGTTTTCATATTCCGATTTGTTCTGCTCCCACCACTTTTACTTTTGTAATCTGCTGTGTTAATTTGAATAACAGTGGTTATCACTGTCAGCCCTGAAAGCTCTGAGCGGTTTTGTAATTTACATGCATAAGTGTTCCCTACTTGTTTAACGGAAGGCAGTGGGATTTCTGGAAAATCTGTCAGTCATCAAGTCTAGTCAACACCACACCTATCAAGCTTGAAAATGTCTGCTGCTGGGCTTTTCTTCGAATTTGCCTTGATGTTTGTGCACTCTAATTCTTGGGCCTATCGATCACGGTGGTCAGCACCGTGCTGTCCTTCTGTCTTGGATTTCACAAGGATAGTGTTTAATCTTGCCAGTGCTTGTATTCACTTCTAAACAGTGGTGTGTAAAGCTCTGTAACACATCAGGAACTCAACCCTTTGACAACCGTCCCCACCCCAAACAGCTACCAAATAACATTACAAAATAAACAAATGCTTAAATATGCTGCCCCAACAATAAAATCCGAAAAAAAAACACAATTAATCTATGTCACTCGCAAAAAGCGTAACCTCGGCAATTAGTCATTAGTCATACGATGCAAATTAATCTCTAGCTGAACAGTGCATTTGGCAGAAAGGAATAGCATCCATAATTTCCACTCCAAAAAGCCATCCATGAACACACAATATTCAAAGTATATGTCTTGAAACAAAATAGCAAAATAAACATTAAATGTCTCATTTGCATTGTGAAACAGAAAACCTAATGAGAAACACACAAGTCAGAGGAATATATACGAGCCCCTGGTTGATACACAAGTACTTTACTTAGTGAACCCAGTCAGTCACACAACACGGTGTATCAGAAAGCACTATACAGTACTCTGAATGAGTCTTTAAATGTAACCCACAAGACTACAAAGTCTAGAGTCCTCCATGAATAACACTGCAGCTTTCAGTTTGAAGTCTTAGCCATCCACTGCTTCCCTCTCCTCTCTTTGCCTGGTCAGGATTTTTTCTCTGTTTGATGTTGGCAAAAAGTGTGATACGCTGACAGAGCTTTCAGTTTGTCCTTGCACAAGGTAAAACTTACAGAGCTGAAGCTGGTTGAAGTGGACTAACTCTTGAGATTACACGTGTTCAGATTAACAAAAAGACAGGCAGGGTGCAGGTTAAGTCATCATGACATGCTTGGTGTAAAACAGGCCGTGGCTTATGGAGGACATAACTTTAGACAGTGCCTCTGAGTGCTGAAGTCAAACTGGGGAAGATGATAGAAAATGGCCGACAGCCAAACTGTGTGTTGTCTTAGCTTTTCTGATAGTGTTTAATGTGAAGCTCCTCTTTATTAGAAAACAACTGGCTGAACTTTCATGGACATAAATGTAGCTTCATAGCTGAGTCGAAGGAAAAGATTTAGTAAATGGTTTACAGACAGTTTGCACGTTTTAAGTAAAATAATCATTTTAAAAGCTAACCAAGAGTTTTAGCTTTGTTTCCTACCTTACAGGTGGTCTTTGGTGTGAAGTAACAGTAGATGATGGCTGTGACTCCACCACAGTGAACATTTCACTGTTTTTTCCCAGAGACCCTGTGGTCACATGGTGATGGAGGTACAGGCAGGTACTCTGAAAGCTCTTCCTGCTGGTGCTTTCAGGGACACTACGACATCTAAGAGTGGACGGATGCTGATAGTTGTAGTAGTAGTAACCTCTAAAACGCAAGAAACAATCAAATCAACACGATCTTTCCCAGAACAGATTTTTCAGATGGTTCAGGTTTTGGTGCGTGTGTTCCAACGTTTTCAACAACATACTGTTGATCAGTGATTGCATTACTTTGTGTCAGTTAACAGTTTTGTCAAACAGTCCATGACCGCAACATCAGGTAAAATAACTATGTGCTTCCTTGTGAGCACAGCAGCACACTGCAGTAACATAACCTTGACAAAGCAAAAGATTTAAACAAAAGGCTGACTAACACAAGTGAAACCACTGGGATACTGTTTTAAATTTGATTTCTTAAGTTGGGTAACAGCAGACATTAGCAGACAACTGTCTTGATAAGTGCAATTATTCATTTATTTGTATTTTAATGATTATATGAGACCCTAACATACAATGTGTACATGTTATATGCAAAATGAAATATACAGAACTGTGGCAGACACCATTAGAACATCAAATATAAAGCTTTTAGGAACTCCCTATAGACTGAATCACTATTGTCATGTGAATTGCTAAGAATAGCAAAATGGATTTAGTTTAGTTATATGAAAATATTATGAATTATTAGCTTTAACTGGCCCCTTGAATTCCCTTCACACTCTCTCAGTCACTTTGCTGGTGTCTATCAAACAGTTCATTTGTGGGGCCACCAGATACATTATTGATGCTCTGTTAGTACCACTCTGCTTTGAAAAACACAGCCATCCCAGTAGATAAATATGCAACGAAAGAAATCATTAAGAAGCCCGGCCAAGCTTGACTGCCACAAAGTTCAGCAAAGTGCAACAACAGTCAAGCCCATGTGTCTATAAAATCCCCTGGATCAATTGAAGAAATCAGAGATAAATCCCAAAAGGAATAGCATGGCTGTTTGGCAAAAAGTAAGTCACTGAAGCGAAATTGATTATTTGACAATCCTGCTTAACTCCACACGTCAAGCCAAGTCTTATGGATTACCATTACACTCATGGACAATCACTCACTCAAATAGCGTGTTGGCCAGCCTGAGGATGAGTAACAGTTATGTCTAGCACAGCAGATAACACAACTGGGGTGGATGACTGGTGGCCAGCAATCTGATCTCCACATGTAATGAACAACCAGCTTAATCCACAATCCTCCTCCCAGCCTCTCCAGTGCACTGAGCACATTCAGAGCTGCTTGAACAATTAACTTCCTATTTGAGCCTAGATAGAACTGTTGTATAAGCCTCCCCCACTTTACATCGCCTACTCTCATGGAATCTATATTGCTTCTGAGACTCTCAAAAATGAAACAGTTGGCTTGGATAACAAAATCCTACACATTTTATACTTTTTATTAAAATACAAACAGTTGAAACTATGCATTCACTTCAATGCATTTATTTTAAAGAAGTCAGCATCAAATACCCAGTACTGAAAGGTGATGCAGAGCAAAGATCAGTCGACAGCAAACCTTCAACAGGCATTCAGAAAAAAATAGTATTCAATGAATTGAAGGCTTTATAAATGAGAAGACCATTTTAATTTGTAGTGTTGTTGCAGTATTACAGCTACTAATGGCAGCTCTGAGTGCACCGCTGCTGAGCAGCACTTCAGACGAGGTAAGGAAACAACCTGTTCCATCTTTGATTTTCAGACTGCCCCCTCAAGATAAATAATAGTATCCGTCATTTCAGCAGATGTCCACTTACAACACCTGTTCATCTGTTTATCATGTGTTTGTTTTTTGCTTTGCCCTTGACACAGTCAACGCTGATGTTCCTGGTTCTCCGGGATAAAAAGATACCAGCTGAGATCTGAGTAGAGGCCTCATAGGTTGCAAAAATTAGGTGAAACATGCCACACACACCGCTGCTCAGTGAACCATTGATTTAATTTCAAAGTCCCCTCATTTGCCCGCCTTTGTGAAGATCCACTATGACATGTATGTCTCTATGCATATTTCAGCTGTCTCCACTGATGTTACATTCCTTATAGTAGCTCAGCCCTACCTTCCATTACACAGAACAGACAGTGGCAGATATTTCATGCAGCAGCATTAAAAACTGAAAAATAAAGTAGTCCCTGTATTTTTTATGATTCATGCCTGCAGGACACCCAAGGAGTAAATTGTACTGTGTCAAATTATTTGCTTGTATGCCAAAAAATGGCAATCCGCTATCTATTCTAGCAATTCTTCCAGTTGCATTGGTAGAGAATGAACAATTGTTACAGTATTTCAGCATTCTGGTTACTCTGCTGAAATCTATCTGGAGAAAGTGGGTTTGGGATGATTTTCAATCGACTAGTTTTGTTGGGAGCTGTGAGAAAGAGAGCAAAAGATGAGTATGCCAGAAGCTCCAACTCCAGGGACCTGGGGGAAGAGGATGGCATATTTAATGCCAGCATTTTCATGCATTTTTATTCACCACCAGCATCTCTTGTATTGGATACAAAAGTGACCCCCCAGTCATATTAATCCACATGTAAATTTAAGTGTAAGTTCTCTTTCATAGGGACTGCACAGGGATTTGCAATGACTCCAAGAAGAGAATGTCAAATAAGAGTGTTGGGAACTGTAAAAATATGTCTGTATGTGTTAGGGTTAAAAAACAGAAAACCCCAAAAGGCTGAGCTGGATCAAAATGTTGTACAAAAAGTTGTACAGTTTTGGATGTGCGACACACCTGAGATGGATGAATGGATGGAGGGGGTGGTACTATATGCAATGGGAGTGCTGTGTTAGTGCTGCAGAGCAGAGCAGAGAGCTTGCTGCCTGCTAATGAAGCCCTGAATTGCTTTTGATGAGTTGAAGGCTGCTGCGTTCACATGCTTGAACGTTCTCCAGTCATTGTTAATCTTTTTAATGCTAAATGATGCTTCGGCCAGAGAGAGACAGATGAATGGCCTGACTTTTTGTGACATTTATTTGCGTTGCCGTTTGGCATGATAATCACCACTGTCCGTGTGATAGGCTAGCTATCACTAACAGCGAGGTCTAGTAAGGAGGGATTTAATCTCATTGTGGTCAGTCTGCTCAAAGTTTCAGCTTCATGTCTAATTAGATGGTAATCAATGTGATTGTGAGTGCTGACAGTAGGGTCACAGACATGTTCTAGTGAGCAGGAACAAGAGATTAGTTGACACTGCTGGCTTTGTTCATCATATAATCACAGCAGATCTCAGCAGGGACTAAAGGACAAAATTCAGAGGAACTTATTCTGTTGACTGACTGTAAGTCATTGTGGACACACTGTGGTAAGTAGTGAGGACAGCTCAAGCTAATACAGTATATGAAGGGTAATAATAATGTGCTTAAAAGAGGATATAAATGTTGCCTTTCTTATGTCCTCAGGCATCAGGTTGCCTGAGAGGCTCAGCGCACAAATGACTAATAGACACTCAAACATATCTTCAAACTAGAGCTTTGATTGTAGAGCCCAAGGCAAGATGGTTTACTCATTTCAAAAGGAGCTAAAAGGGAAGTAATATAGATCCAGGCCTATACACATCTCTCTTAAAAGTTTAAAAAATATTAATTTAAGATGATTTTTCCTTTGGGGCGGCACAGTGGTGTGGTGGTTAGCACTGTTGCCTCACAGCAAGAGGGTTCTGGGTTCAATCCCCCGGTTGAGGCAGGCCCTTCTGTGTGGAGTTTGCATGTTCTCCCTGTGCCTGCGTGGGTTCTCTCTGGGTACTCCAGCTTCCTCCCACAATCCAAAGACATGCAGGTTAATTGATTAAAGTCTAAATTGCCCCTAGGTATGAATGTGAGTGTGAATGGTTGTCTGTCTTCAGTGTTAGCGTACTGCTGGCGTCCAGTCCAGGGTGTACCCCGCCTCTGAACAGGTAAACCATTGTACCTCTGATACTGCAAGTTCTGACACAACAGGTTTTAAAAGCAATTAAATAGTTTACAATAATTAAACATGTTGTATATATCAAGAGTATGGATCCAGGAGGACACCAAGCAACCGGTGTTGACTGTTGCGACTGAGCCTTATAATAAAACCTGGAAAAAGGTCAGACTTTTTATTATATATTAAATGATATGTTTTGGTAAGCCAGTTAATTCTTTGTCACACTATCGTCCACCATGATGACTATGTCGTCTAAGCCACAACATGAGGGGCTTGATAAGGGTGAGCTTAGTTTTTAAATAGCACAGACACAACAAAATACTCTGCCTATAAGTTGTAGAGCTTTCCCAAAAGGACAATAAATCATGAACAGAATTTCCATCATGTGGTATATTGTGCGTGATATTTTTTTATCAGGTTATGAGGTGTTTGTTGACAGAATAGTGATTCAAATTTCCATTTTAATAACTTCCTACTTTCTAGTTTTGCACATTTAATGCACCACAATACATTAAAGTCAATGCTATTCTAGCTCAGTTTTCCATGCAAATATGTGATCAGTTGATGAAGTGATGCAAGAAATGCAAAAAATTGGTCATTCATAAGCTGAGAACAAGGTTAGTGTTGAATCTTTGCATCTGTCATAGTAAACTTGCAAAGAGGAATATTAAAAATGGTGAGGTTACTGTCAGCAATTTTGTATTTCACTATTACCATAAACATAACCATAAAAAATGAAATCTTGCAACTATGTAATTTGGGTTCTTATGTACCTTATGATCTGCTACATCTAGAGCATCTAAAGTAATTAGAAATTACTTTCAACCCAGATTTAAAATATTATTTAATTTTTTGTAGACTTTCCAGTACTATGTTTTAACTAAGTTTGGTACTGACTGGATATTTATTACAAAGATCAATAAATTAACACTGCAAATCAACCAATCAGTCAAAAAAAATCCACATCAGTTGTTCCACTCGAACAGAGCAATAGCTCAACATGCTAGTTTGATCCAGGGCGTTAAGTTGGAGGCAGGTCTCTGAAAAGATGTGGGCACACACAATCTCTGATTTCTTGTTAGGTTGCCTACTCCCATTTTGTTTCTTAATGAAATACTTTGCTTTGACATCATATATATATCGTATAACCCTAACCCTATATCATATATAAGGGGACAAAAGTTAATACATTAATACATTAAAGGTATTCTGATGGACTGATTACTACCATCTGTAACCTCAGCCCAGCATGATTTGTTGGAATGGAACCCCTCTCTTTGCCTTGTCAGGAGTCACAAGTTATTGGTTTTCAAAACACAGAGTTGCAGGTCTGTTGGTCAATAAACAAAAATCTCACCTCCTTAGCCTGCTATATTCTGTTCACCTTGTCTTCTGTTGCTTCCCTAAGAAACATCTGACTATGCTCATTTTCTTTAAAATTGTGTTGATAGCTTGAACTGACTGGGTTTAATGTATTGCTTTCTGCTTATACAGTAGTTAGCACAAGTGCTCTCAGTGCATATTATTATATCATTTCAGACGAGTCTTGAATCCCCACCACGTAATATTCACCCATGAGCACTGATCACAGGAAAGAATTCTGGAGACTCAATGGAGAGTCAGAAAATTGGATGGAAGTGAGGCTCATATATATGATTTATCATTGAGCATGAATAAGATTAAATACTGGCTAAGGAAGTGTTTTGACTGAGAAGAATAAATGGTGGACAGTTGGAGGTCAAATGAAACACTGATGGATCTGATGCATATATGATGGATGGGGTGACCCGTTCCAGGACCATTTAACTAACCTTGGTGAGTTCACAGCCACTCTGGAGCATCAGTTCGAATAAAAATTGTCCACAAATTCCATATAAGTGGCACTATTCCCCCACTCACACTGTTCGTCTACATGATCAATAATTAACTTGTCCCTGCAAGTCACTACTGTCTCACTCAGTGGAGCCTTTAACAAAGGTTTTTTTGTTCAGAGCAGATTATTAAGATGTGCACAGTGGTCCTGCTGAATCCTAATGCAGGGACAATGCAGAGTTACATGCATCAAATGAAAGATCAGCACAGTTTTAGAAAAGCCTCCCTCAACAGGGGCTAATGGAAAAAGCAGTGGTGATTCAAACTGAACATTCAGCAGTATGAGGAACCAAAAACGAGTAGGGCTGCTACAACTTGTCCTTGGTCATGATGATTTAGGTTTTCCTCTTGTGTCTATGTGACTGCAGACATAGACAGAACTGTCCTGCCTGCAGCTGGTTCCCTACTAGAAAAATAAAAAAATAATCAAAAGCATCCACTCTACTCTTATACCACTATACTCTTAACATTTCTGGGGGATCTCTCTAGAAAAATATTTTAGAAAATTATTTGTCACTAAAAATGTATTTTAAAAGCTCAGCTGAGTGTGTGGGTTTGCATGTGTGTGTCTTTTTTCTAATGACATGGTCAACCAATCATATGGTTTCGCCTCTCTCGCCTTCTGTCTCCCCACAACTCCTGTTTCATTCTGTCAGATTCTTACCCGTTTCCACTGCTATCACCTTTTGTTTATTTGCTGTGACAGTAATAAATAAATGTAGTTTGGCAGATGGTGGTAGGTAGTATCAGATATGTAATGTATATTTTTAAAAGCACAATGGCTACCTGAGATAGAGGGTTATTCAGCTAGTTGAAGCTATGCTAGCTTTGTGTTTATTGCAGTGCAAACTGGGATGCCATTGGGTGGTGAAATATAATGCTAAAATGAGACTCAGAAACACACGAGGCCATGATATCACTACGTCAATGAGTTCTCGAACAACACGTACCAATAGAGAAAGAGTTGAGTGTGCTGTGTGGATTCTGTTGCAGGGCACAGTAGTTGTATGGTTGTGTTGTAAGATATTAGCCTCTGTGATGTGTGTGCACAGCGTATACAGCCTAGTTGATTGCCTTAGCTACTATCTATGAAATCTTACACATTGCGTATTGAATCTATATGGGGAGGGGTGCACTACTGGAGATTACCTGTGACCAAAACTGGGAATGATTTTCTCAATGTTCCCATACAGGAACCACTGCAACACCGACAGCAATACCTACCCGTAATCCTTACTTGTGCTGGGAACAGCTCCATCACAACAGATTTAATCCAAAGTTTCTAAACACGTGAATACTTCTGCTGCATTAAAACAATGCTACCACACAATACCACTGTATAACTTTACAATTACATTTCATTCTTTTGCCAGTTCTAATGATGCAAGACACATGTCTGACATGATAAATGTTTTAATTCCTTCACAAACACCTACTAAGCAGGCCTGTGTACTGTATCTGTGTGTGAAAATGAATCCACTTCAGATCCACTTTTGTTAGAGCATCACAGAGAGTACTAGTGTTTCCACGGGGAGAAAGTCCACTATAACACCAAACAGTGTTTGCTGCCACATGCCCACAGGAGCAGTCAGTGGAGCTGATTAGAAAACTGTCTGATGAGGGTGAGGAATGAGCCTCTAGACCTGCATCATGCGGATAGAGCCTGCAGATGAATCCACTGAACTTCATAAACAAACTCAATCAATTGCAGTGATAAGGCCAACTGAGTGAGTCTCCCCCTCGGCACTGGAGAGGAGACTGTTAGCTGTTTTCAATTCAAGGCCTTGAATATTTGGGTTTATTTGAATGGATAACCACATTTTCTGAGTAAGCTCTAATGTAGTGAGTTGTTTCCAAACAATCAGGAAGAAAAAAAGTTCTTTTTAGGTTCAAAATCATCAAGAATCAATGTTTTCATATGTTCATATGTTACATTTAATCTGGTTAGTTTTGGTTTCACATTGCAATTATGCAGGTGCACTAAACAACTTTACATGACATATGTCCTGTCATCATCAACTATTTTAACTGTGTTTCCCTATTCCTGTACAAGTGGTTTGTAGACAGGTGTGACAGTAGCATGTTGTCAATTCAGCAGTTAGTCTTCTATTGCAGTTTGAATGAATGGAGAAAAATAAATGAACAGGTAAACCATTGTAGCTATAATAATAACTATAATTCAACATTTGTTTTTTTCTCCTCCCCGTGTACTACTGAAGCTCATTATGTTTTATCATTGGTTCTGACAGTAGCCCACCAGAACATCCCATAATTGGTCCAAAAGTCTGAACCATCCAAAAAAATGTTTTCACTCTATAAATGAAGTGAACCATGGTTCAGTTTCATCCCAGTCGAGACCAGCTCCCCAAACGTGAGGCCAAACATCTGGTATAAAGTAGTCATGGTTGCACCTGCAGACATCTTTTCAGGAACTGAATATGGAGTAGGAAGAGTAAGAGGAGATGTTACTTTAACTCTAAAATGACTGATTACTGATTGAGTCATGTGGGTGTATGAGTGGGATGTTGCTACTGCGACTCCTTCCTCGATCACTACTGCACAGACTTTGGCTCCAAATGATGTCACCAGCTCTGAATAGTCCTATATAGAGGAAGGAATAGACCTATCCTGGACATTTTGGCTTCATTTCTGTACAGAATTGGAGACACATCGCTATCATTATATATAGTCCATAGTCTTAATGAGGACTGCAGTAAGTTTCACACCTTTAATTTTGTTTTAGATTTAGCTGGAAAGTCATAAAGTCTGGACCAAAGAAGGCGTCAAAGGGTCCTTAGACTGAGCAACATCAAAAAAGACAGCTTGACATCGATGTTAACACTAGTGATTCAGAAACTGAAGAGGCAATCTCCTGCCTCCTACCTGCTTAAACTGTAGGTCTATGGGCACATCTGAAAAGAAAAGAAAAAGAGTTGACAAGTAATGTTTGATGAGTTTAGACAATTTCATTTATTACAAATTTGCCTCAAGGAGGTTTCTGCACAGCTTTCAACATCCTATCCCTGTAGCATCCTAGCCTGTAGCAAATTGGCCACGAGCAAATCAATGTCCAGATTAAGAACTCAGATCACATCAACCCAGTTTGTGTATGAGGATTTGATAGGATTTTCAGTTAGCTGTGCCCAAACAACCAATCCTAATCCATAACAGTGCTGGATCAGAACACCATTTTATGTTTCCAAGAGTGATTCGTAACAATTTTGAATGCACTGACAATTACTGTTGTCCTTACAAATCAGAATCTATTATGAGTCATTCTGGAAGGCGGTAATAAACCATGTGATTTGTTACAAAAATGAAAAATATTTTTAGGCCCTCATAGGCAGAGCAGAGAGCTTAAATTTATATATGTTTAAAACTGGTCTATGTTTTAAACCATGTGCTTAAATAAAAGCTTTTGATTTAATTTATCCTTGCTTTTCCTGAGAGTGCCTAAAGAGATGTTTTTTTCAAATTCAAATTTATTTATTCAAATTTATTTATTTAGAGCCCAAAATCACAAACATTGTTTGCCTCGGAGGGCTTTACAATCTGTACAGTTGTGACACCCTCTGTCCTTAGACCCTCGAACCGAGTCAGGAAAAACTTCAAAAAAACCCTTTATGGGAAAAAAGAAGAAACCTGAGGAAGAGCCACAGATGAGGGATCCCTCTCCCTGGGACGGACAGACGTGCAATAGATGCCACATGTACAGAGAACATCATCAATCATATTATGGAATTATACATGAGTCGTAATAAGCTGTAGCTATACTGAGTTCATTGGTTTAGTCCATGTGTGAAGGTATCACAGGTAATGGAAATGAGTCTGTGAGTCCAGGTGCATCTCTAGATGTCCTCATATGGAGCTCTGGGCCACTCGACCTTCTCTCCACAGCACAGACACAGATCATGTCCCCACCAGGCCAGTGAACCTCAGACAGATGGACCACAACCAGAATCAGTGAGGAACCTGCAAGACTGGAGAGAACAAAGAGGACCGGGGCTCCGGCAGTAACATGCACTTTACAGGACATAAGAGTATTCACATTAACCGTTTTGACACTTTAGCCAATTTAACTACTTTAACCAGTTTAGCCACTTTAACCAGTTTCTAAAAGTGACTCCAGTTTGCACTACTACCATAATATGAGTAAAGGAAGCAGAGGAAGAGGGAGAGGTGCCCGATGCATCATGGGAGCCCCCCGGCAGTCTAAACCTATAGCAGCATAACTAAGGGCGAGCCTGTGCCCACCCTAACTATAAGCTTTATCAAAAAGGAAGGTTTTAAGTCTATTCTTAAACACTGACACTGTGTCTGCCTCTCGGACCCAGACTGGGAGCTGGTTCCAGAGAACAGGGGCCTGATAGCTGAAGGCTCTGCCCCCTAGACTACTTCTGGAAACCCTGGGAACTACAAGTAAGCCTGCGTTTTGGGAGCGCAGCGCTCTAGTCGGTTGATGATAAGGAGTTATCAATTCATTAAGATATGATGGTGCCAGACCATGCAGAGCCTTATATTTTCTTGATGTTGTTTTTTTTTTTCATTTTTTTATCTTTGAGAGCACCTTAAGTCCTTCTCAACTAAGTACGTAAACTGAGCACCAAGCCTTTTAAATATATTTTGCCATTTAATATGAAGAACTTGCTAGTTGATTAACTAAAGTCTCAAAACTTATAGGAAAGCCCTGTGTAATGCCAGAGCAGCCTACTATTCAGGCATTAATAGAGGAAAATAAGAACTGCCCTAGGTTTCTTTTCAGCACTGTAGCCAGGCTGACACAGAGCCATAGCTCTATTGAACCCTGCATCCCCTTAAGTTTAAGTAGTCAATGATTTCATGAGCTACTTTAATGACAAGATTTTGAATATTAGGGACAAAATTTGTCAGGATCTGCCCTCGTTAGACTCCGATCTATCTAACGTGCCTTCAGACTCAGGAAATTTAGGAGCAGATACACTTAAAACCTGACAATTGCTTAGACAGTTTTATTCCAATTGGCCTTCCCGAATTATCCTCGTTAGTTTCAGCATCGAAAGCAACAACTTGTCTCCTAGACCCCATCCCAACTATGCTGCTTAAGGAAGTTTTCCCATTTATTGGTACATCGCTGCTGCATATTATTAATCTGTCTCTGGTGTCAGGCTTTGTACCCAAGTCTTTTAAAGTAGCTGTAATTAAACCATTGATCAAAAAACCTACACTTGATGCAGATGTGTTAGCCAATTACAGACCAATATCCAACCTCCCATTTTTGTCTAAGATCCTAGAGAAAGCCGTTGCCAGCCAGTTATGTAATTATCTCCACAGTAATAGTCTTTTTGAAGTTTTTCAGTCAGGATTTAGAGCTCACCATAGCACAGAAACAGCACTTGTGAAAGTCACTAATGGCAATGACCTGTTGACAGCATCAGATAGAGGGCTTCTGTCTGTACTTGTCCTGTTAGACCTCAGTGCTGCCTTTGATACAGTTGACCATCACATTCTGTTGCTGAGAATGGAAAAACTGCTTGGCATTAAAGGGTCTGCATTAAACTGGTTCAGATCATACTTATCAGATCGGTCTCAGTTTGTCCATATTAATAATGAATCCTCTGTGCATACTAAAGTCTGTCATGGAGTTCCACAAGGTTCAGTGCTTGGTCCAATTCTGTTTATTTTGTATATGCTGCCCCTTGGCAATATCATCAGGAGGCACTCCATAGATTTCCATTGTTATGCTGATGACACCCAATTATATTTATCAATGGAGCCAGACAAAACTGATCAGCTCCTGAAACTCCAGGCCTGCCTTAAAGATATAAAGGCTTGGATGACCAGAAATTTCCTGCTGTTGAACTCAGATAAAACTGAAGTGATCCTATTAGGTCCGAAACACCTGAGGAACACGTTTTCTCCTAAGATAGCCTTGCTGGATGGCATTAACTGGGCCTCCAGCACCACTGTAAGGAACCTCTGTGTTTTATTTGATCAGGATATGTCCTTCGACACCCATATTAAGCATATTTCAAGGTCTGCCTTTTACCACCTGCGCAACATCGCAAAAATTCGGCACTTTTTGTCCCAAAGCGTTGCGATGCTGAAAATTTAGTCCATGCATTTGTACCTGTGATACCTTCACACATGGACTAAACCAATGAACTCAGTATAGCTACAGCTTATTACAACTCATGTATAATTCCATAATATGATTGATGATGTTCTCTGTACATGTGGCATCTATTGCACGTCTGTCCGTCCCAGGGAGAGGGATCCCTCATCTGTGGCTCTTCCTCAGGTTTCTTCTTTTTCCCATAAAGGGTTTTTTGAAGTTTTTCCTGACTCGGTTCGAGGGTCTAAGGACAGAGGGTGTCACAACTGTGCAGATTGTAAAGCCCTCCGAGGCAAACAATGTTTGTGATTTTGGGCTCTAAATAAATAAATTTGATTTGATTTGATTTTTGTCTCTTCCAGGCTGGATTACTGTAATTCACTTTTATCAGGCTGCCCGAACAAGTCGTTAAAGACTCTTCAGATGGTCCAGAATGCTGCTGCTCGGGTGCTGACTAGAACCAGGAAAAGAGACCATATTACTCCAGTACTGGCTTCTCTGCATTGGCTCCCTGTAAAATTTAGAGTGGATTTTAAAATCCTACTCCTCACATATAAGGCTCTACATGGTCTGGCACCATCATATCTTAATGAACTTGATAACTCCTTATCATCCGACTAGAGTGCTGCGCTCCCAAAACGCAGGCTTACTTGTAGTTCCCAGGGTTTCCAGAAGTAGTCTAGGGGCATCTAGGGGGCAGAGCCTTCAGCTATCAGGCCCCTGTTCTCTGGAACCAGCTCCCAGTCTGGGTCCGAGAGGCAGACACAGTGTCAGTGTTTAAGAATAGACTTAAAACCTTCCTTTTTGATAAAGCTTATAGTTAGGGCGGGGCACAGGCTCGCCCTTAGTTATGCTGCTATAGGCTTAGACTGCCGGGGAAGGCTCCCATGATGCATCGGACACCTCCCTCTTCCTCTGTCTCTCTGCTTCCTCTTTCTTCCTGCTTCCTCTTCCTTTGCTTCCTCTATTCTTATTATGGTAATAGTGGAAACTGAAGTCACCTTATAAACTGGTTAAAAGTGGCTAAAGTGGTTAAACTGGTTAAAGTAGTTAAAGTTGGTTAAAGTTGGTTAAAGCGGTTAATGTGAATACTCTTATGTCCTGTAAAGTGCATGTTACTGCCGGAGCCCCGGTCCTCTTTGTTCTCTCCAGTCTTGCAGGTTCCTCACTGATTCTGGTTGTGGTCCATCTGTCTGAGGTTCACTGGCCTGGTGGGGACATGATCTGTGTCTGTGTTGTGGAGAGAAGGTCCGAGTGGCCCAGAGCTCCATATGAGGACATCTAGAGATGCACCTGGACTCACAGACTCATTTCCATTACTTGTGATACCTCATACGTGGACTAAACCCATGAACTCAGAACTCAGCATTACGCATGTATAATTCCATATATGATTGATGATGATGTTCTCTGTACATGTGGCATCTATTGCATGTCTGTCCGTCCCAGGGAGAGGGATCCCTCATCTGTGGCTCTTCCTCAGGTTTCTTCTTTTTCCCATAAAGGGTTTTTTGAAGTTTTTCCTGACTCGGTTCGAGGGTCTAAGGACAGAGGGTGTCACAACTGTACAGATTGTAAAGCCCTCCGAGGCAAACAATGTTTGTGATTTTGGGCTCTAAATAAATAAATTTGAATTTTGAATTTTAAAGCAGATAGATAGCTTTAGTCTCTGATTACCAGTGTCATGCTCAGCATTAAATGAAAAAAAGAAGCCTTTGTCCTCAAGTAAACTTTCCTTTCTTTTGCATAACATTTATCATTGAATGGCATATGATAACTATTATTTCACCCATGACAATAGCTCTATACCCAGGAAATGTCTGTAACCAAAACTGACCACGGCTGAAGTGAGTGAATGGCAGCCAAAGCAGCCAATGTCTCCCCTATTGAAGAGAAGGTGAGCTGTGCTGTTACTCTGACTGAAGAAACCATCCTTAAATTTAAAGTTTCTATGTTAATAACACAAACTGATTATTCACTCAGTGGCAAAACTTGACTGATAAACGTCACAATCCAACATGTTTGGTTCTTACTAATTATAGAAATGGTTCTAAAAAAATCTACTTTATTTAAACTCCTGAAAGACTTTATTGACAAGTTGTAATCCCATAACCCAGAGCTTAGAGTTATCAAATGATGGAAAGTCCTCTTTATGGAATCCTATTCTTTTGTCATAAGAATAAATGGTTGCCATTGTTATTTATCTGTAACATAACTGCCGTAAAATTGGGCAGTGTTTCTTGTTTGAATGCTGCATGCCACAGAGGTAGAATAGACAACACAACAGCCAACAGAGTATTTAAAATAACTGCAGTGACTTGGCCATCGGGGGGACTGAGATAATTTCCCGTTCAGCCTGCTGAATGAGAGCATTGTGGTAATCTGTCTTTTCTGTGCCAAGTCATTTGTGAAAATAATTTAAGAGAAGGACCTGCAGTGATAATCTTTCCTTATTTGACTACTGATGAGCCACACCACATTTGGAAGGAGGGATGTTTATTTATCTCTATAAGCCAAGGTGTCAAGTAGGATTTAACACAGGAAACTGCCCCACATGAGCTTGACCGCTTTTGTCATGCCAATAACACCACGAGCAGTCAATATTTTAAAGCAGCTTTAAGGTACAATTTTATGTTATGTTCTTATGTGCTTTTTAGGAATCTGATTTAAGGACAACGCAGTGTGCAGAACTAGCACTGGAACCTTACATGAAAAATACATTTTAAAAATAGTAATGGAAGACTGTACAAACAGACCGAGACAGAAACACAGCTTTCAGGTCCTTCAGCAGAGCTGTGAAGTGAAATTGTATATAAAGTAGTGTAGTGTAGTTGTAAGTACCAAAGCTCTGCTGGTTTCTTGACAAGCCAAGTGTCTACAGCCACACTAGCAGCTGTGCAGCTGTACCATGGTATTTTCAGGTAAATGCTGAATACAGACTAACCTACTCACAATAGCAATGTAACATGTGAGGCTGACGGGATTGTCATTAGTTTAGCAGGTTTTTGAGTGAAGGACAAATTTTGACATGATTATGGTGCTAGATGAAAAGTCAGAGAATTACTGAAGGTTTTACAGTTCATCATACAAAGACTCTGCACTTTTTAAAAAAACATTGAACTGAACATAATTCAGGCAGCAACAACGTTTAGGGATGGCAGAACCTGTTCAGTGAGTTCAGAAAACAAACCTCAGTGTTGCTCTCCTTTGCTGCATACATTGCATTTATGAAAAGAAGCCATGAGGTGCAGTTTCAAAGCTGTCAACAGGTAATGATGCATTTCTTTGCAGCTATTAACATTATGATGCAACTATTTCCATTTATGAATCACTTCTTTTGGAAATGTTTACTTTCAAATACAGGTTGTAGAGCACTGAGAAGCTGTAAATGTCCAGTTTCTGGTTGATCAGCCTTGTGAAACTACCTGCCACTTACACATCATGTTTCTCAGTTCCGCTGTTCTTGTCCTCCCTCCTCATGAAATGTAACTTCCAGTGACCTTCTCACCAGCGTGGAAAATAAGGCAATGTTCCACCTCGGGGTGGGAGGAGCTAGAGGGGACCTCGACTTAAAGATTGATGATGCAAGGAAACTTTCAAGTGCTGAGCAGTAGAATTGGACCAAGATCAGTCTTGAGTCATTGAGTTTGCTCAACTCAAAGAAGAAATCCTTTATTGGGTTTTCTTGATTAAACAGATGATGTTCTCATTTAAGGGTGAGGATGGACACTTAGAATCTTTATGACTCTGCTGAAGTCACAACTGAGCAATTTTAGCTGTAACAAGCACATTTCCCCTTTGGTCTTCAAAACTCAAAAATAGTATGTTCTTCTAACTTCGTCTTGTCTTCTCAATGGCTACTGGTCAAGCTTTCTCACTGTTGTTACGGCTTTTGCTCTCAGTTCTTCATTATTTGTCTCCTGTGGCTGGATAACAACTCCATAGTGATATTCCAGCAAAGAGGGCAAATTCAGAATCTCTTAGCAGACTTTGGGTTGCTGTTGCTACTCTACCTGTGACTTAGACTGACATACAGTCCAGTTTGTATGTAAGTATGCAAGTATGTATGTATGTATGTATTTATTAATTGCAAATGAGTCATTGTGCCAGCACTGCAGGCCATAGTTTGGATATCTTGTATATTGATCTGTATCTTGAGTCTATCTTCTACATGACCTTGTCATCACTAGCGATGAGACAATCTGTGATGCTGAAGATAGCAGAGGTAGGGAAAGAGAGAACATTACCACAGTGGACATAAACACACAACTAAGTGATACAACTTGGAACTGAACTGCTTCCTCTGTGACTGATCCAGGATTTGATCCTCAGCTTCAGTCCTTCTTACAGAGCAGTCTGAATGTGCTCATACATGATGTTCACATGCATTTCATCCTAGAGTCCTGAGGCATGCAGGTTAGGTCCACTAAATTGCAAATACACTGCTCAAAAAAATAAAGGGAACACTTAAACAACACAATGTAACTCCAAGTCAATCACACTTCTGTGAAATCAAACTGTCCACTTAGGAAGCAACACTGATTGACAATCAATTTCACATGCTGTTGTGCAAATGGAATAGACAACAGGTGGAAATTATAGGCAATTAGCAAGACACCCCCAATAAAGGAGTGGTTCTGCAGGTGGTGACCACAGACCACTTCTCAGTTCCTATGCTTTCTGGCTGATGTTTTGGTCACTTTTGAATGCTGGTGGTGCTTTCACTCTAGTGGTAGCATGAGACGGAGTCTACAACCCACACAAGTGGCTCAGGTAGTGCAGCTCATCCAGGATGGCACATCAGCGAGCTGTGGCAAGAAGGTTTGCTGTGTCTGTTCAGCGTAGTGTCCAGAGCATGGAGGCGCTACCAGGAGACAGGCCAGTACATCAGGAGATGTGGAGGAGGCCGTAGGAGGGCAACAACCCAGCAGCAGGACCGCTACCTCCGCCTTTGTGCAAGGAGGAACAGGAAGGAGCACTGCCAGAGCCCTGCAAAATGACCTCCAGCAGGCCACAAATGTGCATGTGTCTGCTCAAACGGTCAGAAACAGACTCCATGAGGGTGGTATGAGGGCCCGATGTCCACAGGTGGGGGTTGTGCTTACAGCCCAACACCGTGCAGGACGTTTGGCATTTGCCAGAGAACATCCAAGATTGGCAAATTCGCCACTGGCTCCCTGTGCTCTTCACAGATGAAAGCAAGGTTCACACTGAGCACATGTGACAGATCGTGACAGAGTCTGGAGACGCCGTGGAGAACGTTCTGCTGCCTGCAACATCCTCCAGCATGACCGGTTTGGCAGTGGGTCAGTAATGGTGTGGGGTGGCATTTCTTTGGGGGAATGGGGGCCGCACAGCCCTCCATGTGCTCGTTGCCAGAGAGGTAGCCTGACTGCCATTAAGGTACCGAGATGAGATCCTCAGACCCCTTGTGAGACCATATGCTGGTGCGGTTGGCCCTGGGTTCCTCCTAATGCAAGACAATGCTAGACCTCATGTGGCTGGAGTGTGTCAGCAGTTCTTGCAAGATGAAGGCATTGATGCTATGGACTGGCCCGCCCGTTCCCCAGACCTGAATCCAATTGAGCACATCTGGGACATCATGTCTCGCTCCATCCACCAACGCCACGTTGCACCACAGACTGTCCAGGAGTTGGCGGATGCTTTAGTCCAGGTCTGGGAGGAGATCCCTCAGGAGACCATCCGCCACCTCATCAGCAGCATGCCCAGGCGTTGTAGGGAGGTCATACAGGCACGTGGAGGCCACACACACTACTGAGCCTCATTTTGACTTGTTTTAAGGACATTACATCAAAGTTGGATCAGCCTGTAGTGTGTTTTTCCACTTTAATTTTGAGTGTGACTCCAAATCCAGACCTCCATGGGTTAATAAATTTGATTTCCATTGATAATTTTTGTGTGATTTTGTTGTCAGCACATTCAACTATGTAAAGAACAAAGTATTTAATAAGAATATTTCATTCATTCAGATCTATCCGCACCAGTATGCATATAGGAAGAACAGATCCACAGAGGACGCCATTTCTTCTGTGGTCCACACAGCCCTCACCCACTTAGAGAACAAAGACTCTTATGTCCGCCTGCTCTTTGTGGATTTCACCTCTGCGTTTAATACAATTGTTATACACAATCATACCGCAGACCCTGGTCCAGAAACTCACAACACTTCGGACTGAGCTCCACCCTGTGTAACTGGGTTCTGGACTTTCTGACAGACAGACCGCAGTCTGTGAGGATCCACGACTGTCACGTCTCTCCTCCTCCATCAGCCTCAGCACCGGATCCCCCCAAGGCTGTGTGCTGAGCCCCCTCCTGTTCACCCTGCTCACACACGACTGCTCAGCGATACATCCGGGAGCTGTCTGATCGTGAAGTTCGCGGATGACACAGCTGTGGTGGGACGGATCGCTAACAACGACGAGAGTCCGACTACAGGCAGGCAGGAGGTGGAGGAACACCTGGAGGGTTGGTGCAGACAAAACAACCTCTGCATCAACGTGAAGAAGACCAAGGAGATGATCGTGGACTTCAGAAGGGGCAGACACCTCCCCTCTCCCCTGTACATCGGAGGGACTGCGGTGGAAGTGGTCTCCAGCTTCAGGTACCTGGGCGTACACATCTCTGACGACCTCACCTGGAGCAAGAACACTTCATGTCTCATTAGGAAGGCACATCAGCGTCTCTACTTCCTCAGGAGGCTGAGGCGCGCCGGGCTGGGGAGCTCAGTCCTGACCTCCTTCTACAGATGTGTGGTGGAGAGCGTCCTGTCCTCCTGCATCATCGTGTGGCACGGCAGCTGCTCGGCGGCAGAGAAGAAGGCTCTGCAGAGGGTGGTGAAGGCTGCACAGAGGACTGTGGGACGCAGTCTACCCACCACCACGGACATCTACACCTCCAGATGCAGGAAACGGGCCTCCTGCATCATGAAGGACCCCACTCACTCACACTGCACATGCACTGTTTGTCCCCCTCCCCTCAGGCAGGAGGCTGCGGAGCATTAAGAGCAGGACCACCAGACTGAGGAACAGCTTCTTCCCGGAAGCTGTGAGACTGTTGAACTCTGGAGGACCCCTGTAGCCCCCTGCTGCCCCACCACCATCACCCCCCCCCCTCCACTTCCCTCCCTCTTCTGACAGCCACCCAAAGACAATACACTGCAACACCTGCACAGAATGCAGTTGCTTTTTTTGCACTACAGTTAATCCTATTTATTCTGTTATTTTGCACTACCTCATTTTTGCTTTTCTATCTTGTTTATTTTATTTTGTAATATTATACTTTTTTTTATCTTTTATACTTATTCTATTTGGGCTTGCACCGGGACCAGGGTAGCTAATCTCGTTCCTTCCCATGTTTGACTTGTGTTGGAATGACAATAAAAAATCCTTGAATCCTTGAATCCTTGAATCCTTGAATCTATGTGTTATTTTAGTGTTCCCTTTATTTTTTTTGAGCAGTGTACATAAGAGTGTACGTGTGTTATCCCTGCAGTAGACAGTCTACAAGAGAGGAACATGAAGCATGTGAATCTAAATGTATAGGCCTTCAAGAGCAATAAAGATCAACCCTATGGTAGAGAGGGTCTTTTATAATTGGCATCCTTGTGTTATCCTTTTTATCAATTTTCCATACTCTGATACTGTGTCATGTGTGTAGCTGTGTGATTTGTCAAAATACAGCTCACACAACACACAGCTGCTGTGACTCTATTCGTGACAGGACTTGCTTCACTGGAGATCATCTTTCTCTACTATAGATGTTTGCCTTCATTTATCTCTTTGTATTACTGATAAATCCTTTTTCATGCAACAAGGTACTGTATGCTTTTGGGGGAATGAATTTCCTCCTGTTAACATTTCTCCCTACTAATTTTTCACACTCAAGTTTTCGTGTATGTTCTGCTGAAACACAGCCAGTGTTGTTGTCTTGTAATGTTTGAAATACATT